>OZ012544.1:19695410-20307728 GCA_963935595.1 Schoenobius gigantellus | reverse complement strand
ACCGAATTAAAATTGTTCTAGTTGTTTTAACAGTAAGTATCAATTTTTTGCAAGTAATTATCTAGGTACGTATGTTATGTACATACTTAACTAGATTATAATTACAATTTAGGTATTATTTAGAACACGAATTGTTTTTATATTTATTTATGAAACATATATTTAACGTAATTAGGTAAAAAATTTATAGATACAAGTTTTATTGTTTAGCGTGTATATAATTTCAAACCAGTAAATACCTAGATACTAGTAAACCGGTACTAGTGTTGACAGTTATTTGATTTTTCCAGTTATTTCATCCCTGATTCATTGGTCAAACCTGTCCATTTAAACATCCACTTATCAGCTATAGTATTTGTATTTTACTTCAAATAGATAATTAAACCATTCCAGATTCGGCGCTTTAACAACGCGATCCCATTCCACGAGCTCGGTGCGAACGAGAAGAATAAATACCAAATCGGTTTGCTAAGCCTTGGGAATACGAGAAATACCTAACACGCGCCTTATCATTTTCTTCACTGCTCAAGCGCATCTACTGAGCCGTTTGCATGGTAGTGTAAGCGGCCTTTGAGGTTTGGAATTTTTTTTATTATTTTTCGTTTTTTTTTTTTATTTTGTGTTACGTGCCTCTACACATTATAAACCATGGCAGAAGATTTAAAAGGCTTAACTCATCAACGGGGTACAATTAAAGCAAGATTAACGGTTTTTTCAAAATATCTTGAAATGTTTAAACAAATTGAACCTAATCAAATCGATGCTGTTCAGATAAGTGAATTACAATTTAAATTAAACCGACTTCAAGAAATGTTGCCGTTATTTGACAATGTGCAAAGTAAAATTGAATTATTTAGTACCGATAATATTGATGTGCAAATAATCGAACGTGATACTATCGAAAGTTCATTTTGTCGCTATATTTCAATGGCTCAGAATATACTCGAATCTTTAAGTGTAAAACGCAACGATGGTAAACATCCGGAAAGTGCGCATTCTTCACATTCTAACGAGAGTTGTGGTTCTTGTTCCCGTTCTTGTGAGGGGCGTAACGTTCATGTAAAGCTACCTACCCTTAAATTACCAACATTTGATGGGAATCATTTAAAATGGTTGGAATTTAGGGACACGTTTGAATCATTAATTCATAATAATAACAGTATTCCACAAATAAGTAAGTTTCATTATTTACGCAATTCCTTAGAAGGAAGTGCATCTGTAGTCATCAAATCTATCAATTTTTCGGCTTCAAATTATGAAATGGCGTGGAGTTTGCTGTGTGAACGGTTTAACAATAAAAGAATTTTAATAAATAACCACATCAAATCTTTATTTAATTTTGAAACAATTTCTAAGGAATCGCACAAATCATTGAGATATATGGTAGATTATTATTCCAAAAATTTAAGATCTTTAGAGGAGTTGAAGGAGCCTGTTCAATTTTGGGACACGTTAATCATTTATGTTATGACCGCCAAACTGGATAGTGCTACTAGTCGTAAGTGGGAAGAGCACAGAAACACCTTGCAACTTTCTCCTACACTTGCTGATTTTTTTGAATTTTTGCGAAGTCGAGCTGACGTTTTAGAAACCATCCAGTATGGTAGAGTGGATCCAATTAAATCTGATAGACAGGTAAATAAAGATCAAAGATCGACTAAGTCTTTTATTACGTCATCAAGTTCACATACATCAAATGAAAATTGTGTTTATTGTGACCAAAATCATTTTATACACACTTGTGAAAATTTTAAGGCGTTAACATTGTCTGAGAGATGGGACGTAATTAAGAAGAAGAATCTTTGTCACAATTGTCTTCGTTTCGGTCATTCCATATCGCGTTGTCGATTTGGGCCGTGTCGTATCTGTAAGAAACGTCACAATTCATTATTACACAAACAAATACAAACTAGTCAATTAAATGCTAATACTTACAGTTCTTCCACAAACTCCGACGTTTCTAATGTCAATACGGATGACTCATCATTGGCGGTACCTAGTGTGACGTTATCGGCTATGGTTCCTGTGCAAGTGTTGTTATGTACTGCAGAAGTTGACATTGTTGATGAAGTTATTAAGAAAACTTACCCAGTAAAGGCACTCCTTGATAGTGGCAGTCAATCTTCGTTTCTATCTGAAAAAATAAAAAATATTATGAATATTTCATGCAAAGAAACTAAACCTATTTCAATATGCGGAGTTAATGATACAGTAGTGTCCAACGTATTGAGGTCTTGTAATTTAAAGGTAAAATCTCGTTTAAATAATTTCAGTATCGATGTGTCTTTTCTTGTTATTCCTAAAATTGCAAGTTATCTTCCAAGTGTACCAGTGGATGTCGCTAAGTTAAACCTACCTTCTCACCTAACGCTAGCAGATACTACTTTCTTTTCTCCTTCTGAAATACATGTTTTGTTGGGCGCAGACGTTTTTTGGGAAATAGTAGCCTCCAAACAAATAAAATTAGGACCAAATAAACCAATTTTACAGGAGTCTAAGTTTGGTTGGCTTGTGGCTGGTCCCATAGGTACTTTGCTGTCATCGCCTGGCAAAATTAGTTGCAATTTTTCCTCGGATATACGGGAGGCTTTATCTAAGTTTTGGGAGGTTGATGAGCTCCCTACAGCTACTCGCAAGGTTTTAACAAAAGATGAGGAGTATTGTGAAACTCACTTCATTGAAAATACTCAACGTCTTCCCGATGGAAGATTCTCTGTCAAATTACCATTTCGAGAACCTCCGGAAGAGGCATTGACTGATTCATACTTTATTGCTCAAAAATTATTGTGTAGTTTAGAGAAAAGAATTAATAAAAATGGTCTCATTGGCAAATACAGTGAATTTTTACAAGAATACAAAGATTTAGGTCATTTATCAGAAGTCCCACGTCCTGCTTTCGGTTACTATATACCTCACCATGCAGTTTTACGTGAGCAAAGTGAAACTACTAAACTAAGAGTCGTTTTTAACGCGTCTCAAAGGACAGCCACTGGTAAGTCCTTGAACGATATAATGCTGGTTGGACCCGTAGTACAAGACGACTTGTTCTCGATTTTGTTGAGATTTCGTCAAAATCAGTTCGTGGTCACTGGTGATATCGAAAAAATGTATCGCCAAATAATCGTAGATGAGTCGCAGCGTCATCTGCAGTTGATATTGTGGAGAACAGTTGCATCTTCACAACCTAAAGTCTACCAACTAAATACAGTCACGTATGGGACTGCTGCTGCTCCATTCTTGAGCACCAGGTGCTTGACACAACTTGCTGATGAGTGTGAAGACCAGGATGTTGCTAGGGCAATAAGGCATGATTTCTATGTTGATGATTTGAATACTGGATGTTCATCAAAAGAGGACCTCGAAAGAATAGTAAATGGCGTAGTTAAACAGTTGGAAACAGCGCGTTTCCCTTTACGTAAATTTAGAACAAACGTACCTGAAATATTTCAGAACATGTCCATTGTAGATCAGTCTCAAGATTTTAGCAAGGATTCCAATGTGCTGGGTTTAAAGTGGTCGCCCACCTTTGATACATTACATTTTTCTACTGAACTTGAACTGCATTCAGATGTTACAAAACGCAGCATTCTTTCAACATCATGTAAAATCTTCGATCCTTTAGGTCTTTTGTCAGCATGTACGATTGTTCCGAAGATGCTACTGCAAAGTTTATGGCGTTTAAAATGTGATTGGGATGATACGGTCCCTAGTGATATTAAATACAAATGGGAGCAATTTGTTAATAACATTTCATGTCTTGTTGGACTTCAGGTTCCTCGATGTGTATTGTCTTGTAATCCAGTCGATGTTGAGATTCATTGCTTTACTGATGCCTCTGAATCAGCATATGGTGCATGCCTCTATTTAAAGTCAACGGACAGAGCTACTGGTACAGTTCAAGTTCATTTACTGGCTGCTAAAGCGAGAGTGGCGCCTATTAAACCAGAGCTAACAATCCCTAGACTGGAGTTGTTGGGTGCACTTCTTGGTGCACGTTTATATAATAAAATTGAAAATTCATTAAGAGAACATGTTGCTAAATCAGTTTTTTGGTGTGATTCCACCATTGTGTTAGGTTGGTTAAAGACTGAGCCTAAAACACTTAAGACTTATGTGTGCAATAGAATTGAAGAAATTAGAACGTTAACTGATAAACTAGCTTGGCGTCACGTACCTAGTCAAAGTAATCCTGCCGACTTAGCGTCGAGGGGTGTTCGTCCTCAGGAATTGATTGCTAATAGGTTGTGGTGGCACGGCCCATCATTTTTGCTCCTGTCTGACAGTGAGTGGCCTGCTTCCAATTCTGGCTGTCAAGATTTACCTGAAACAAAAAGGTGTATGACTGTGCAATGTGTCGAGAATATTGTTCCATTCAAAGAATTTTCTAAATTAAATAAATTGCAAAGAATTTTTGCTTACGTTCTAAGATTCGCAAATAATTGTAAGAAAGGTAATTCCAGGCTCAACGGTCGACTTACAGCTACTGAATTGGAAAGGTCTTTAATAATGCTCGCGAAACAGTCACAAAAGGAATCATTTGATAAGGATATACATGCTTTATCAACATTAAAATGTTTACATCCAAAATCAAGTATCTTACCTTTAAGTCCCTTTCTCGACGATTATAATGTTTTGCGAGTAGGCGGGCGAATTCAAAACGCAGCTCATTGTCGTTATGACAAAGTCCATCCGATATTGATAGACTCCAAACATCCATTTACAAAATTGTTATTTGAGGCGGAGCATCTTCGTTTACTCCATTGCGGTCCTCAACAATTGTTAAGCTCAATAAGAGATCGGTTTTGGGCAGTCGGTGGGCGTAGTCTCAGTGCTAAAACGGTAAACAGTTGTGTAAGGTGTAGACGATTCAAAGCACAAATAATACAACCAGTTATGGGAAACTTACCTTCTCCTCGAGTTACTCCAGCCTCGCCATTTGAAAACTGTGGTACTGATTTTGCTGGACCATTTTTAATTTCCAATCGCAAGGGTCGTGGAGCAAGAACCACAAAGTGCTATATGTGCATTTTTGTTTGCCTGTGTACAAAAGCTGTGCACCTTGAAGTAGTGAGCGATCTTAGCACAAATGCGTTTATTTTATGTTTGCGTCGATTCATTGCTCGACGTGGTAAACCCCAAACTATCTACTGCGATAATGGTCGAAATTTTGTAGGGGCAAGTAATACAATTGCTAAATTATTTAAATTAAATAACGCGGCAGTAGATGATTTTACGAGCAGTGAGGGTATAGTTTTTAAATTTTCACCACCTTACTCACCGAATTTTGGAGGAATTTGGGAAGCGGGTGTTAAAGCCGCAAAGTTCCATTTGAAACGCGTTGCCGGCAATAGTAGCTTAACTTTTGAGGAGTTGTCCACGTTATTTGCGCAGATTGAGGCAATTTTAAACTCACGGCCCCTAACAGCACTGTCTGCTGATCCTTCAGATCTCAGACCATTGACTCCTGGGCACTTTTTAATCGGTCGTCCGTTGACGGCACTACCTTCACCTATCGCAAAGAAGATTAACGTTAATCGATACGAACTAATCGAGCGTCTTCGGCATCATTTCTGGCAGCGGTGGACGAATGAGTTTTTACCGGATCTTCAGCAGCGGGTTAAATGGCGAACTCAAAGCAGGAAGGTTAACCTAGGAGACCTCGTGATCGTCAAGGATGAAAGCTTACCGCCAATGCAGTGGCTAATGGGTCGCATTCATAAGTTGTATCCCGGAGAAGACGGCATATCTAGAGTCGCCGATATACGCACAACAAAGGGTATCATCAGAAGAGCGCTTACTAAAGTTTGCGCTCTGGAACCAGTAGATTCCCATGAGCCTCTTGAAACCACTTTTTTCAAGGGGGGGGAGGATGTTCGAACAGTTCCTAATCTGTCGAACCATTCCTAATCTGTCATCGCGGAAGTGAAGAGAGGGGAGCTCCGAGCGGCGGCGCGGCGGCGACAACCGACACAGCTTTGTACTCACGAATCGTCTCAGCGGCACAGCGCACATCGCCGTCTTGCGAAATATTTATTGTCTTCATATTGTACCATTCAACAAATTAAAATGTTTTATTAGTTCTACTTACTTCTCTACTTTCTACAACCGTTCCTGCACATCACACCTGGGGTTAAGCCAACGGCCTTAACAGCGGGCACTAGCTGTATTACAGCTACATAATTATGGCCCAAAATATTAATTAAATTGACAAATAAAGTATATTAATAAAATATTTATTTATTTATTCAAAAAATGAAATTGACTATAGCAGCAAATTTTCTGGTGTCTTTTTGTCTATAGTATCATTATATCATTGTGTTTATAGTATTATTATGCCAATAGTTCCAGTGTAGTGGTGGTTTCTATATCTGCGAGCCTATTACCGATCTCATGGTTTTCAAATGATATCATTATGACATCTTAGTGCAAAACGAAAAATAAGATTTTCGGTCAGATTTTTCATCATTCGTTCATTACGTCATAATGACACCGTTGAAATTATGCCAAAGTGATGATATTATTAGAGATCGGTAATACCAAATGAAGCATTTCATAACTTATTTATCTCAAAATCATACCATATCATACGATGAAAGATCCATAATAGGCCCGCTGGACTAGATATGATCTGACACTGTAGTGACTTTAATAACTGTGTCGTTGCAGTCTTTCCATCCTTCATCACTAAAATATCTTTTTATTTATGTTCCATCTGCATTAAAAGGCATTGACATTAGTTCTATACAACCTATGTGAAAATTCTATCTGCAGTTAACAAATCCAAAAGCGCTTGCGTCTTTGCCTGCCTGGACAGTTACGAGTATATTAGGTCCTTACATATGAAATTGGCGTTTTGTATGGGTGGGACATAAAGTCGATTTTTTAAAATATAATATACTTAATTATTCAATCAAAGTATGTACCATTGCTATCTATGTAAGTGGTAAAGTGAATGAAACCAGTGACACGGGTGTTGTGCAGAGAAACCCGGTGCATACGCCTTTCGAATGGCCAATCAAATAAAATTTAAGGGCAGTAGGTAAACTAATGGTTCTCATATGGTGACACTTTGAAACGCATATTGTTGATTGTTAATTTCGATTGGCATACATCAATTATGGCATAAAAATCAAAAAGCATAATAATATTTGGCATATTATTCCAATAGGCATAAGTAAATATTAAAATGCAGAATATTGTCGAAAGGCATAATATTAAAAATCATAACCTTTAAATGTCATAATTTGGTTTGGCATAATTTTATTAAGCATTCTTTGAAACGCATGATTTTACTACGCATAACTGTTAATATCCATAATATTTTACCATTTATAAACCGTAAATCCGTGTTTTCGCTACTCGACATTGGCGAATTGTCAAACCTGACAGAAGCCATTTAACCTAAAACTTGAATTGAATATCCATACTTTTGTTTGACATAATTTAACTATGCATACTCACTCACTAAATACATAGTTTTATAAAGAGTAATATAATAAGTGTTACTAGTTATCCATAATAAAACTTCTTTGACATAATCTGGAATGTACTTTTATAGCGTGCGACAAAAATGTTATATTTAAAATAATATTTCTTTAAAATGTATTCTCTTTATTTATTTAACAATTTATGCACGCAGAAATTAACATATATATAAACAACACAGAAGAAAAGATGTACAAAGGTACTGCTTATTTCAAAAATGAAGTTTCTTCCAGCAGACCCGCGAGAGGAGAAATTGTATTATAAAAATGGTATGCGTGTATAACAGAAGAACAAAAATATATATAATAATAAACATAGTATATTAATAATAGTCAGAAAGATAATAAATTAACATAAAAAAAATATATAAACCAGCAACACAAATATCTATAATTCTAACGATTAATGTTAGGACCTGGATAGATAGAACTCCCTTAAGCGCCGCTTGAACGAGCAAATAGTTTGGCAGTCCCGTATGTTAGGTGGAAGCGAATTCCAAAGTTTAACTGCATGGGCCGTATATGAATAGGAACAGAAAGTGGAATTACAGGAAGGAACACTAAGAAGCGATTTAAGATGGGATCTACAGAGAGCTTTAGACGAGTTAGCGAAGGAAAAGCGCTCTCGAAGGTATGATGAATACATGGGATTGAAAAGGACATTAAAGAGGAAACAAAGTATTCGAGTATTCCTACGGAAACGGATGGGTAGCCACTTGAGATCGTTTCGAAACTCGGAGACATGGTCGAATTTCTTCAAACCGAAAATAAAACGGATACAAAGATTTTGCAAACGCTCAAGCTTGTTTAGTAGCTCCTCTGTGGCATCTAAGTAACAGACATCGGCATAGTCTAAAATGGGCAGAATGAGAGTTTGGACCAAAGTGATTTTAGTTATTAATGGCAAGAAATATAAATCGAAACAAATCATCCTTAATTTTGTCATAAAACATCTCGTTCTACTTCTTCTGCCTTCTCCTGTATAATGCCAAATGATGTCAAATCAAAAGTCTTTATTTGCGGATACAGGTATAATATTTGTTTTTCGTCATTGTGACATGCAAATGCCTTATCAAAGGTAGTATTTTATTTCTGTGTCAAATGGATATAATGTTTTTTTTAAGATACCACTTAAAATTTAACTACATTTGAAATATTGATAGTCGAGTTTTATAATAAGTATTACATTTAATGTCATAAATTGTAATACCAAGTATGTCACATTTCCAATTCCAATGGTCATTAATAGATATTGTCAAAATTTAAAAAATGCTATGTCAATCTAAATAATAAAAAATATAGTGCAGCTACAGTTTGTCGCTGAGAAAGTGGTCTTGTATAATACGACTTTTTATGAATAATTATTTTAATATTGATAGAGATTGAAATTTATTCATAGCAAAAGCTTAACTGAACTATTAAAAAACAACACTATAACAAACACTTATACCTTGACATAAATATCATATAAATCGCACTGTATAGGTATTTGACAACCTTTCCGCACGTCGACGGCCTCTGAGCAAACTGCTCCAAACTTTTTTTTGAGGGACCTTCTCTGTTGTCGGCAGATGACCTTTACAGCTTTGACTTAAGTATTTAAAAAAGGCAAGAACCTCAAGATCCTCAAGACTTACTGGCAAACCTTATCTGTTGGATAAGGTTTGCCAGTGACTGAGATGAGTCACCAGGGGTTCAAGCCGATACCGAGAGCTACGCAACCTGACCGTGCCTCTGAAGCTAAAGCATTTAGATTTGTAGTTAGTGGAGGGTGACTGGTCTTAACGCTGAATTCTAGCGCCTTAAATAGCAAAAGCTAGTGCCATCACAACTAACCTGGTTTATCCTAACAATACATAAATTTTATAATCTCCACAATAGGCGGTGCCTTGTCCTTTGAATTAAGGAAGTACACTATCCAAATGTTATATCTAGCGGCTAGTAGGCTTACATGAATCAAGAAGAAGTGATAAAGTGCCACATTTATAATTACAATATAAATGAAAGAAAGAAATCCTCGTTGAAATATGTTGAAAGGGGAGAAACAAAACATTGAGAATAAATACTAAGCTAATAACTACGAATACCAAGGGATTAAAAGAACCACTCGACAAGAAGATCTCCGAAATAACTAAAGGTGAGAAACGAACATCAAGAATAAGTACTGAGGTAATTAGAAAACAATAGTCATTATTATTCAAATTATAGTCATTATTAGAACCAACAGTAGAGTAACTTTTATCTTGTCAATGTGAAAAAAAAATCTATATGTTCCTTCAAAAAAAATTGAGCTAACATAAAATATATATATACATATAAACAAACAATCCCCTTTGAAAAGGGAACGCAAAACAAGCAAAGCGTTAATTGAGAGAATGGGTCATTTGAAAGACGAGGTGTGGTGTAAAAACACAATTAGTACTGTTATTAATGAACGGGTTTCACTTTGACAGGTAATAAATGTGGGCTTGCAGACTTTTTCAGTTCGAAAAGCCGAAGACAAAGGCTGGTTGGGCTGCGTGGCAACAATATAAATGTACATCAAAAATGGTGTCGGACGTTGCGTAGGTATATTTAATTTAAGCTTAACTTGAAGCGCTTAAAGCGGATTCAGTTGTAGATATGTAATTTGAGTAAGATATTATATTCTTTCTCGTGTATATTCAAAATTGTTTTTAATGTTACTTTTAGACGTTGTCATTACGATGTACGCATGATAAAGGCAGAACTTGAAAGTAATAAAGCGCAATGTAATTTTAATTATGAATGTTATTAAATTACTGACATCCGATTTCCGGTTATTCCTGGAAGAACCAAATTACTAGTCTTTTTTTTTGGCAGCACAGTAAAGTTCACAAAATTGGCGGATCGAAAATTAAAATTTGTCTAATTACTCAATTTCAATAACTTTATTGGGCATTTTATCTCTTTTCATTGTTTTATAGCTAATTGTGGTCTTTTATTATCTCTGAAATTTCTGGAAAGCCGTAAAAAATCTAGTGAGTGGGCAAAGAAATGACATGGCTTTATTTAAGGTAACCTTGCTTTTCTGTACATCATTTTGCTTACAATTGACCTAAGTTTCAAAACAACAAGTTATTATAAATAATTTTTGTTTATAGTGAATATGATAATTTAACTTAATCGCAAATCATATCTTATCGGCGATCGCACTAGACAACACCACAGGCTGAAAACATGTCTTCGCTTCAGTTATATCCTGTTCAAGTATAAAATTTTTCAGAAGAATGGTTTAATTTGTCAAAATATTAAAATCAAGCTTGATGAAGCATTGATTAAAGTCACAAGGAATATTCCTAAGTTTCTAGTCCAGCTTTGTGTTAGAAATCATATTGATTTTTATAACAATCCACAGATTCAATGTCAGACCCCAATCGGCTTCGGTTTCGTCGACACCTGTTACATTCTTCGCTATACTTTATGGATAGTATGCGTGTCAAGCACTGTACTATCGTTAATTAGCCTATAAATATGTATTGTTTCACTGGTATCAGTAAAAGCACGACGGGTGCTCGTTGGATCTCGCGGAAGGCGCACGTGCGCGTCTGTATTGCGTCCATGTAGAGGTTAAAATACGACAGTGATCCCGGGCATCGGTAATTCATTCATTTTTATTCCAAATGGCACTCGTCAAGCGTTGGCTTGCCGAAAATCGTTAGCGGCGTCAATCGCCATGCGGAGTGTATACGCATCGGCACTTACACATGGGTTCACGGTCGCGGCTTCTTCACATCGCGCCACAATCGCCGGTAAGAAAGCGCGGTCACTGAGAAAAGCACATGCACTGCACGGGCCGTACCGGTGCCGGCGGTGGTGAGAGGGGGCAGTCGGCGGCAGCTCGGGCTGTCACGGCCGAGGGCGTGTTCGCGCGGCAGGGCTCGCACAGCGCGGTGCGGTGCGATACGAGCGCTCGCACGGGCCAGCGCCGACACACGACAGCCTCCGTCGCAATGACGAAGCGGCCGGGCACGCGCGCGCGCTCTGCGACCCGCCCGACGCTCCCCGACCACCCCCGACGTATCTCGACGCAGGGGTGAACAAACCCACACCGCTCTCTGATGAGGTTAAGGATTTAGACTTTCTCGTAGCATTTTATGGTCCGGTCGTCATATACGTCGCCGTACGCTTTGTAACCTAGCCGTTGTGGGTTCAGATGCCGTCTACGCGACCCAGCAAAGTTGTGTCGACAAGTTTCGCGTGCGCGCGGACCCTGTGTCGCCGAGCGCCACCAGATATCACATCCCCCCACATAATAATAATTGCAAATCCAATTCTAACGCTGTCTCTTTGAAATTTCAGTAATTGCAAATATAGGTAGGTACTTTTATATCATTTAATTTAACTAGGTACTAAGATGTCAAATGTTAAACCAAGCAAATAAATTAGTTTTGTCTTCTTTATTCAAAAGCTTGCAATCTACATAAAGATTTATTTATTATACTTATTATAAATATCAATATTGTGCCAAAATTATTGAATAATAATATGAATAATCCGATCCAGGTTGATATCCCTGGGAAAGCGGCCAAGTGTTGGTACGGGAGCGCTACGATCATGCTACGACTCTATCGTAGAGCGTAGCCCATAACCGCAGCCGCGTAGCGCGTAGCTCGTAGCTCGTAGCAAGGCTACGGTTCATCTTGTTCATTATTTTCACTTATTATTTTCTCTGTATTAATTTCAACGGACCTGAAAAGGCTGCATTGGCAGAATCATTCTATGATCATAATATTATGTTCCGTATTTTGAATTGAGTGCAATTCATTCAAAAGCAAATTCTATTTGAATGCTTTGTATGAGAATATTCGTAAAATGGTCCCGATTACACTTAAGCAATGCTCATTTGTGGCCAATTTTAAGAATATTATTACAAAGCTGGCAAATAGGGTAATCGCTAATGATAATTGCATCGTTATTCATAATATGAATCATATTAAGATCATATTATATTCCTACCGATGCGGCCGTTTTAGGTCTGCGGGGCTTCTGTATTTCTACAATGGAAAATAAAAAAATACCTTCTTAATTGATTGGGGATGATAATTTTTGATTTTAATACATTCTTACTAGTTCAGATTTCGATATCATTATGATATACCATAATGAGCCTCGACCAAAATATTGGTTTACACTATTTAGTCTATTTACACTATTGGTTTACCTAAAATATGAAGGCTAAAATATGCCAAAACCTCTGAATTCTTTAAACAAGCACCGATTGTCATTAAAATTGGAAATTAAGCTCATCTCACCCTCTACTTCAAAATCTACCCTATGACAATGAGTACTTTTTATTTTTTAGGGTTAAAAACATAAAAAATAAAACTAAGGACAATTAAACTTTATTTGATATTTTAGGCATGTTAATGTCATGTCACATTTCAACCCTTGAAATTCAACCCCTGGAGTGCTATTTATTACGTAATTCGAAGAGAAATAGCTTGAATAATTTCAAATGATCTTTTACTTACGTTTATGTAAACATTGCTACCCAAATTTAATATTTACCCCTTAGAAAATCAACCCCTTACTGGCAAGCCCTTACGAAAAAGTTTTATAAATTATATATTCTAAAGATTTTTCTGTATAAATAGTTTTTGATATGCATAAAACATCGCAACCCCAAAAAAACTACCTCTTATACTTTAATTTTAAAATGTATTGTAATACAGTGTTTGTAACCGAACTCCTCCCGTAACGGCTTGACCGATCTTATGAAATTTTTTGTGTATGTCCGGTAGGTCTAGGTCGGAAACAATTTTTTATACTACCAGGTGATTATTATGGCGTAACGTAGTTTGCAGACACACTATTCCTTCAGGATCCTTCAGGTTTATTTTTTTTATTCTTAGTGTGCGTCCGCATTTTGAATTAAAACAATTGTCCAAATTTCACGTATCTACCATTAGTTAGCGGGTACGACTGTGCGTACGTCTATATAGATGGGAACTTCTTCTCCTTTTATATACACGGTAATTTTTTATCACCCAGGAAAATTTAAGGGACGCTTCACGACATGGTATTAGAATTATATAAATATAAATAAAAAAAATAACTCACTTTTTTTTATATTCATTTTCTAAAATATCCAAAAATGCTGCACTAGTGGAGAGCAGCAATTTTAGAGATTTTTTTTATTCACGGTGTTTCATAATAAGCAATAAATAATTATTGCGTTATCTAACACTAATTATTAAATTGTGTTTACCCGTAATGTCATTCAACCCAAATATTTCATGTAAATCATAGACATGATGATGATACTATGATACTCGTATACATGAAAATTTCGGTTGAATGACATTACGTGTAAACACATTTTAATAATTAGTTTTAGATAACGCATTGATTATTTATTGGTTATTATGAAACATCGTGTAAAACTGATGTCCTGAAGCGTCCCTAAAATTTTCCAGGGTGATAAAAAAAAACCGCGTATATACATTCTCGTGTCACAGTGTTTGTAACCAAATTCCTCCGAAACGGCTTGAGGCTTGACCGATTTTTGTGAATTTTTTTGTGTATATTTGGTAGTTCTAAGGATAGGTCGTAAAGTATTTTTTATACCCCTAAGTTATAAGGGTTCTTTTTGACCATTATTATGGCGAAACGTAGTTCGCTGGCACAGCTAGTGTAATATATAAAAATCTCGTGTCACAGTGCTTGTTTTCGAGCTCCTCCGAAATGGCTTGGCCGATTTTTATGTCAATTTTTATGTATGTCTGAGAATAGGTCGTAGGCTATTTTTTGAACCCCTGGGTGGCCCTCTCAAGTTTTTTTTTCTTTGGACGATTATTATAACGGAACGTATTTCCGGGCACAGCCTAGTATACTATAATCTGAAAATTTATTGAAATAGTTCCAAATTTTATTGTATGCTTTCTAATAATTTTAAAAGTCTCGTATATATGCGTACAATTGAAAATATAGTTGTAAATGGTAAAATGTGTTCATACCTATATGCATAATAGGGAATACCTATATGAAGCTCGTAATGTACTCCGAAAATAATTCAAAATATTTTTTACGTTTTTTGATGATAACTCGGTAATTTTTTCAAGTTATGTCTATAGTCCATATACTCGTATGTACCATTTTATACAGAATTTGTAGTAGAGAAATTAGAACAAAATATGCTTCTGTATATTTTTTTTAACCTTTCACTTTTAAAAAATTGTTCCCTTTAAAGGGACGGGAGAGCGAAGTTTTACTATTACATGCTAACTTTAAACGTTCATAACTCAGTCATTTTTGATGCTACAGAAAATAAAAAAGCTATTTATAGTTGAATATAAAACCAAACTTTTTTAGTTCTTACAATTTTTTCGTATCTTTGTTTGTGCTTGAGTAATGTAAATAGGAAGACAAGCTTTTTTTTAAATTGTTAAATATCTATTTTCACTAAAATCGTCTTTTTTCCCAAACTCATCTAAAACGGTCAAAACTCCTGGAGCACTGATGGTACTCAAGTTAAATGAATTCCAGGAGGATTACCCCCAATTTTGATTTTGACGCTAAAGCTACTTTTGGTACTTTTTACATAAAAAAATTTCGACAATAAATTTGTTTTTACTATATCTCCGTCAATTAATATTCAATCAACTTTAATAATAATCGTGCTCGTTTTAAACTTTTTAAAGTACTTATTCATAGGATCATTTATGAGCCTATGAGTTTTCCCAAATTTTCCTTCGTTTTCCAGATATTCGATGTTAAACATGTTAATGTCAGTAATTTAAAAATTCATACGCAACATAAATGAGCAATATCTGGGTTAAAAGCAATTTGTTTATATTTGAAAAACTACAACTTTGATCATTATAAATTTTCCGATAAAACGTTTAGTTTTTGAGTTATTTGTGAAAACCCGTTTAAAAACTTCCGTTTTTTTTATGAAAAATCGCAATTTCAATCGCAAATAATTCGAAAAATATGGATTTGTGAAAAAACTTTACATTAATTTTTTTGCTTAAAATTAACCCCTCTATCGATTGCGTTGGTTGTTTTGACCAGAAAAATCTCCACCCCGGAGAAGGGGTGAGAGCCCTAAAGAGAAAGCACACATCCGCAATGGGTATATAGCTTTTGTTTCTAGTGCTATTCTCTATCACCTGTTAAAATTTCAAGTAAATGTTTAAAGAACTCGAAGGTGATTCGCTTCATTGACTAGACTAATTGTCTTGCATACTAACAATCCATACTAATATAGTCTAGTGCCCACCCCAGGATGCTAAGCTACCGATTCAAACTTCTATGATGGATGCCAAAATAATGATAACGTCGTCCACAAATCATGAGCCCCCAAAAAAACCTGTAGATACGCCAACGAGAGAACCACTGCCGCAGATGTTACTGCGGAAGTTTTACTCTTCGTATGAATCATCGAAAGCGTGGAATTTGGCGTGGAACTCTTCCCATCAGCACGGACGACACTACCTTCGGATCGGGGTGATTTTTTATTGTGGTTTTATCCACGCGGCCCGACGCTCCGTGCGCCGGACCCCCGGCCCCTTTAATGTGAGTAACGGGTTGTCCGACGGCGGACCCCACTGGATCCACTGCCGCGCGGGTGAGCCAAAGCTCGAGAAATCTCCTCGAAAGGTGCTAAGCTCCATGGCGAGAAGCTCGTCTCACATTTGCTACCACCAAATGTAACCGCCGGAATCTGGCTTCCAGCGACAGCCACACCTCTTCCTTAAACAAGAAGAGGGGACTTCGCTCTTTGCCGCATGCCGTGGCTGGCCACTCGCAGTGGCCGGGTTGAACCCTACCATCCCTCGACCCCCACCACTGGAGGGGGCATCCTTCAGACTCTTAGACGCATAACACATTGCACCGGACACCGCTGCGGTGTACGGAGGGACGAAAACCGCATGCGGCTGCGGCGGCACGGAACCGTGCCACCGTACGGTTTGCTCCGTATCACCGTCCGGAGCTGCGGTGCACGACGACGCCCCGCATCACCGCATTATCTATGTTGAGATCTATTAAGCGTATGCACGTCCTTTCTACGCAAAAATCCGTACGATACTGCGGCACAGTGTGGCATACCCCGCGGACCGCACCGCATCACCGTCCGGGAGTGCGGTGCCGTCGCGCGCGCCGCACAACCGCACGGTGATGCGGTGCGAGTGTGTTATACCCTGCGGTTTTTGTATACAAATTAAGATTCTCCAGTCAAAATTAAAAACCGCAGCACCGCACACCGGAGCGGTGTCCGGTGCAATGTGTTATGCGCCTTATATACAGGACGTCCCACGGCTAGGCCATATGGAGGGAAAGTACCTTGAATATTGTAGATGGAACATTTTACTGAAATAAGACATTATATTAATTTAAAAAACAATTTGAACTGCATTTATATTAATGTCTTTCAAAATTCATGGTCTTCCTTTTATTTCTGACACTATGTTATTTAGCAAAAATAATTCTTATCATGAAGCCTTTCGATCGGTATGATAAAGCTATAGGATAATTTTTATTTTCGTGTAGCGGGTTCGATCTACAATATTCAAGGTACTTTCCCACCATGTGGCATAGCCGTGGGACGCCCTGTATAATGTATATATGATACTAAAGTTTTGCAAAAGTTAATTCAAAGCACCAGCATATCCTATTACTACATTGAATGGAATGAAAGTTTTAAGATAGGTAATTCATAACTGATCGCACTAAATAATAATTGCCTTAGAATAATTCTATGAATAGTTGCACTGTTTAATGAATACTTTTACGAAAAATATATACATACAACACTAAAGATTGTCCATTTTCGAGTTCATTTCTGGAACTTCAATATTGTCTATAACACTATTCGCCAACATTGTTATTCATTATATCGTTCGATGGGTACCGCCCCTTCGCTACAGTCTGAGAGTTCACTTTAAATAAAAACACAATAAACATTTCGATCTTCGTATGCGCAATCAATTTTACGTGTTAATTGCGGCACAGATTACATACAGACGAACGGATGAAATATTATAACAAATATTTTTTTCAAATTTAAAGATATCATTACTCATATTACTGCACACCACCTGCACACGAAATCATTTCGGAATTTTAGAGAGAGAAATTACTTGTTCTGAGGAGATTACAATCTTTTGACAAAAACGTCATATTGACAGCTTTGTCAATAACCAAAAACTAAAAATATTATAGAAAGTCATTGTATAAAAGGTGCTGTCGCCGAAGCGACCATCGGCGAACAGTATTTTCGGCGAATCGTTCAATCGGCGAAGGATTCATTCGTTGAACCAACCGTCGACGAAGAGTGATTTCGGCGAAACGTCCCATCGGCGAAGAGTGTTTCGGAAAACCGTTCTGAGCTCTATGCTAGCTGTGCCCGCGAACTACGTTTCGCCATAATAATTAATTATCGAAAAGTAGGTAGCCTACGACCTATTCTCAGACCTGCCAAATACACAAAATTTTATAAAAATCGATCCAGCCGTTTCGGAGGAGTTTGATAATAAGCACTGTGACACGAGATTTTTATATAAGTAGGTATGAACTATACTTTCGGTTTCGGATATCATTATTGTCAAATCTTACCAAAATATTTATGAGCCACAATGCCACATTCTTTACACAGTCTGTTATCTCCATGGACTTATCAATCAAACAAAACTAAAGCAATGCGAAAGTTTAAAATGTTATAAAACTAATAAATAAATACTATTAATAAATCCATGTATTATTATTTATTTACTTTGAATCAAACTTGAATCAATCAAACCATTATATCTTTACTTTGTATCAAACTTGTCATCATCAGTCAAAAATTACCAAACAAATATATTTCATTTCTAATTCCAGTTGTGGATATTTTACACTAAAACTCTAAACCTCTCATTTTACCTTTACGATCTCCGTTTTGGTTTAGCAGGTTAAAGATTTTTTTAATTTTGTCGTACCAACCCATGGACCTACAAAAACGTATTTTTCATTACTCATACTCTGAAAGTAGGTCTGAAGTTGCCTCAGGAGCGGGTTGAAAGTAATACTTTTCAGCCCTAGGGAGAATCAATTTCAACTGACAGCTGCTGTCAAATTTTAAAAAGAAACTAGTTCTATTTTCACAATTTTATTAAATCATGTTCTGACTTTCTATACAGCCACTGAATTACAACGCAGTGTAAAATTGAAATAACATAATGTTAAGTATTTAAAGAATATATATTTTTAATAACTTTATTACAATTTATTTTCAACTATTTCTTTAAAATAACATAGATTTGGGCAAAATATTAACCATTTAATAAATTATGAAATTGAAAACTAATGACTGAATAGCTGGCCGGCCAAAAAAAAAAACAAAATAAGCGGGAAAGCGGCAATGCGATCTTCATTTATTTTTTCCATTTATACGAGTAGAGTTTTGTTAATACTTCCGTATAGCAGAGATTTGCATTAACTGTTAATTATATTTGTATAACATGGTGTTAATAATTAACACAATGAGTTCATCTGATTCAGGTATGGAGTTAACGCCTGATTTTATAAGAGAAAGCGGGCTAAAGCAGAATTTGTTGATTTATTATGTAAAAAAATTTACACATTTTTTCTTTAACTAATTCATTGTTTAATTTTTACTTTCCTTGTATTCGTAATGAAAAGCACAGTGTTTACCTCGGGTTAAAGACTTATTTAGTCCCTCGAACTATTGGTGCCCTCGCTACGCTCGGGCCCCAAACACCGTCTCGGGACTAAATAAGTTACTTTCACCCCTGGGGTAACAATGTACTATTGTTCAGGTCCGTGTACCTATAATGAACAAATCAGCAGGCCTATTCTGTAACTTCGGTTGCTAACTAGAACTGTCATTTTTGAAAGGAACTTAACATCCATTACTTCTATCATGAACGCTGCCGTAACACATAAGATCACTAAACCAGTAGATATAGTGTCTTTCAAAAATGACAGTTCTATAGTTACCAACCGTAGTTAACGAATAGGCCTACAGAGCCTTGAAACCATTGATTTACTACCAAACGTAGATAGAGCACTTCATACAAAAACGCGCTGGAAATCTGTCACCTAATCGACTATACATTTGTACGCTGTTAAATAGGTAGTTGAATATGTACACCCGAATTAAAATTACCATAAAGAAAGTACCGTATTTATCGAATTCAACCTTATTCTTTATTATTACGGCAACTATTTGAAGTACAACCGTGTGCAGTTACATCATTTCATACCTAGCCACATTAAATTTGACGTTTTAGTAATTGCTACAAGAAAATATCAACTTTATGCTCTCAAACATAATGCTCAAAATTGCTTATCGCGTTGTCGCTCCAACGCGTGCAACGCATGGAAAAGAACTGCACGAGGCCCGATTGGGCAGTTCTTCACCGGCCCACTTTTCGAACGTTCATGCGTTATCTAGGTAGTAAATGCTTGAAACACAACAAACTGTCAAAATGTCGGTACTGATTCGTATAGTTCGTGTATACCTCTACACTGGAGGGAGACTCTGTACCAGGGTCGTCTGCTTAGGTACCTCCGTCTTACCTATTTCTGCCGCAAAGCAGTAGTGCTTGCATTGCTGTGTTCCGGTTTGAAGGGTAAGATATGGCAGTGAAATTACTGGGTACTGTGACTTTACATCTTGTGTCACAAGTTGGCAACGTACACTGTGGTTCTTGTGGGGGTTGCAGTTTTGCTGTGAATCTCACAAGAACCACATGTATTATAGGTGACTGTTACCACTTACCATCAGGTAAGTGGTAACAGTTTGCTTGTTTGCCAACTTTCAGCAATAAAAAAAAACCTACCTATTATACGACTAAATACAGTACATAAAGATAAAACATGAGCATCGGAAAACAGCTGAAAACACCGGAAATAATCGTCTAATCTAACTTATGAAAGACAATTGGGATGATGACTGAATTCTAATTTTTACGTCTCGTCATTAAATATTAAAAAACCGTGGAAAAAGATGCAGTCTTGTGAAAATAGAATTAAAATCGGCTTAGAAATACATTAGATACAAGCCTTTTAAGTTGTTAATTTGAAGGTGATTAGACAGAGAGATCAGACATCAACCGTGACGTCTTTGTTGAGTACGGCCATATAAAAGATAAACTGCTCAGAACAATCACTACAGCACTACTTAGTTATTCTTCTGAGATAAACTGCTTGTAAAATTGCCGTTTTGCTAGAAAGAGATGGAGAAAAATCTTTAATACCTTATATCTTGTTGTTTTTATAGTTATTCGAAAACCGATTTTTCTTTCTGTTTATTATATGAATGAGCTTCTGTTAAAGCAAAAAAAAATTTTTGTCATCTAGCCTATTCACTAAAAGTAGTCTGGCCCTAAAAATCATTTACAATCACAAGAGTAGCATCTCTATACTACCTAGATGTGTTGGTCTTCCTTGGAAACACGAAGTTAGCCGATGCCCATTACTTATTTAAAGTGGATCCGGAAAGTACCTACTTCACTTCAGAAGCTTCAGGTAATAAACGTTTGGAAAAAAATATGATAACGTTTGGAAATTTACATTACAAACGACTGAGTAGTAGCAATTTAACCGATGCAATTAAATTCCAATTTGTATGCAAAGCTCCGCGCGCGAACTCCACGCGATTTTCTGATGTTACTCGGAAAGTAATCTTTCACATTTCACGAGAAGGATAAGTGTGTTAATATTGCCGAAACAAGTATTACACCCTCTGAGTTATAAGTTATAAATTTATCATTGCTCAAGGAGGTACTGCAACTTATTTATTTAATGAAAACTTTTTTGATTAGTAATTCATAGGTAGCGATACCTACCTTTTGTATAAACGTACCATTCCGTAAGTCTGTTCGTCTTACCAAATTTAGATAGCTAGGCTCGAATTTGTTTATCCAAGTATAGTCTTAAAGTATCGTAAACTTATCTCTCAATGTCAAAAGAAAAATATTCATGTAGGTAAGTAAGAAGTCTGATAAATTGGGGAAGCACAAAGGATCCTTAAGGGTCGAAGTGCAGGGCCCCCTGGGGGCCCCCCCATTATAAGATAAGATAAGATAAGAAGTCTGATACCACAATATTCTGTCATCATTAAGAAAGGTAGCGTCGGTGGCGCTGTGGAATCGGCACTTGCCTTCCAATCGGGAGGTCCGGGGCTCGAGACCGCCATGAATCAATGTGTTTTTCGTTTTTCGAATTTCATATGTACTCGGACATTTGTCTGATGCTCCTACGGTGAAGGAAAACATCGTGAGACAACCTGCCTAAATCTGCGAAGAAATTCAAAGGTGTATGTGAAGTCGACCAATCCGCACTGGACCAGCGTGGTTGACAAAACCTAAACACCCTAACTTAGGGTAGGCTCGAGCCCCTCGATGTAGACATATATGAGCTGTTATCTTCTATACTAATATGGAAAGATTTGTTTGTTTGTTTGTATTGAATAGACTTCGAAACTACTGAACCGATTTTGATGAAAGTTGGTATAGGGATAGTTCGAGACCAGGGGAAGGACATAGGGTAATTTTCCTTCGGGAAAAAAAATTCCCACGGTAACACAAAAATAACGCGGGCGAAGTCGCGAGCGGAAAGCTAGTCTACATATGCAATTTTAAACAAAATTGCCCTTTACATCATTCGATTTAAATGAATATCTTAGGAGATATCGCAGTTTTAAAATAACATCACAGCAAAATAATGATCGAGTACTGCGCGCACAATGAAGGGCGGTGGCCCCAGTTAGCTATCTACTTCTGCCGGAAGAAAACAAAACTAAAAATATAGTGTACGCAGAAGTACTTTAAAATAACATTAGTTTTTTTTTTTTTTTTATAATAACCTACAATCTACATGATATAAGACCCAGTACTTACTCACCTATATAAACGAAGTCGCGGGTTAAAGTTAGCGTTAGCCCAAAGTAACTGTTCCACGCGGACGAAGTCGCGGGCGGAAGCTAGTGATTAATAAAGGCGAACCACATCACAGCTAAATTGATCCTCCCACACTTACTTGAGTATGAATGAGAACGTATGAGGGAATTTTATAAGAAATATACTCGCTGATAAAATATTTAGTAGGTACTACAAGGCGGGGCAAAAGTAATATAATAATTTGAATCGGCAACTATTTGTTATACATCAAAAAGTGAGCTCTGCTTCCCTGAAAGTTTTTTGAAGATGTATACACGTACACTTGGTGACATTCAGTACAAAACAAACATTATTGTAGCTAAAATTACCCCCTTTAGATTTGTTGCATGGTGTGTTTATTTTACGGCATTTCGAGTTGTTGTTCGTAAAGGAATCTAATTATTTGAGGGGATCTAAGGAAACTATTGAAATAATATTGACGACACGGTTAGCGCAGAGGTCGAGTGATTGCCTACTGCGCAACGGGTCGCGGGTTCGATTCCCGTACGGGACAAATATTTTGTATGGCCTACAGAAATTTGTTCCGGTCTGGGCGTATGTGCATGTGATATTCTATGTTTGTAACTGCACCCACGACTAACAGGAGAAAATCCTAGTGTGGGGCGACTTTTTTTTTTAACCATTATATCATTTAACAATACAGATACTCGTATACTAAGGAAAAACAATCTTTGTACATTCTTTCATTACACTCTCGAAAACGTATTAGACAGCCGACCGTGTGCTTTAATACCGCATGCACGACTTTGTGACTGGGTATTACGATAATTATTACTTCAACTAGGCATTTTCAAATACCTACAGAAATACCGACATTGGAGTGTTTAAATATTAAATGCACCAACTGAGTAATTGACAACATTGAACCAATTGGACATTAAACCAACTGGGCCGGAAGAGTAAAATCATGCATAATTAGTAGGTAATTTATAACTTTTTTCTATCATCGGTCATCTTGGTTAATTGGATCATCATCCAGTAGATGGCGACGTGTTTCAATTTTTAATACTACAGTATATTCCACGTCATGTAACATGAAGATTCTTGAATGCTTCCTGTCCTTTTCATCGACCTATACCAAAAGTATTATTTTGACTACAATAGGAATTTCAGTATAACATAATCCAACGTACCATTACTACTAAGCCAATGCAACACTGTATCGACTTCACACTGGTAAAAATAAGGGTGGATTTTATACTCACCCGGTCACGCGTTGCATTAGCATTGTACGTGGGATCAATGTTATACTAAACTTACTACTATAGTCGAATTAATATTCACTAATAAAGAAAAAAACCTTATCATACAACTCGATACACAATATAGTAGGTATAATTATAAAATAATTCATATGTCGTCAACACAATCATCATAATTTGGTATGGGTAGGATGTATACATATTAAATCATGCCAAAAAAGTCGTAGAAAATTATTGAAAAACATTTTTTAGGGTAGGTACCTAGCTCCCATACAAGTTGAGTAATTTTTTTTCTCGACTAACCCATCGTGTGCAAATTTTTGTTAGAAGTGTCTCCCCCCCCCCCCCCTCTATCTGCTAAACGGTTATACAGTATGTCCCGAAAACAATGGATAATCCTGTAACTATAGATGGACTTCATCATGGCCTCCCTTATCGCAAATTTTGACCTTAGTGAAAATATTACGGTTTCAGAGATATTTATTGTTTTTGAATTTTTCGAAAATTTCCAAATGTGATTAAATTTTATAGTGCCATTTCTACAAATGGAAAGATATGACGATTTCGTTTTTTTTAAATTTCACAAGCGATAGTTCAGCTACCAAAAACAAAGACTTAAATTTAATAAACTAGCGTAAAGTATTAAGAAAAAATTAAAACACAAAGAAATTAAAAATGAGATAAATTTTCTTTCATGTTTGATCAGCTACAGTGTAAAAAATATGTAGGACACTCATCGTGCCCATCATCTTAAAAACTTGCTTAGCTATTTTAGATTCCAAAAAGGTATCATAAGCCTAGGCATTCTGAATATTTTTAATTTCATGACTACTTGAATAGCAAATAGTATAAAAACTTCAAAAAAATGTTTTTGTCGTAATAATTATTCTAAGCGTCTGTGTTAATGTAAATGTATAATGAGCCTAGATATTCTGTATTTTTTAATCTCATAAATTTCAAAGTACGCGGTAAAAAAACACATTTATTCGTAAAAAAAATTAAATTGACCTTGCGCCCTGTTGCTATACACGTCCTGGACCTTTTAAGAGGATTGTGAAGCTGTAAATTTTCATACAAAAAGCGATAAAGCTTTTCTCCCACTAAACAGTCCAATTTTCATAATTTTTGGAAATGTAGATATAATGAAGATCTAGGTTTGTACGTTTTGATTTTGAAGAAATATTGCTCAGAATATAAATTATTAGCATCTAAATATCTAAATTTTAGACTTAAAAACTACCTCGAGCATTTTTATCTTTTTTTGACTAAATTTTACTGAATTACAAAAAAATCAAAACGTACAAACATAGTTTAAGGTATACTGAATCGAATGAGACCAAAAGTGTCTATTTTCGTAAAGGTTTAGGGGGGGAAAACAGTTATCCCCCGAAACAATATTTCAAACAGGAATTGTAGGCAATTTCGATCAGTTCTTGCAACTCTCTCTATTGCACGATACGGGTCGGGGGCAGGGGTATAATGGGGCATAATCTAGTGATGTGACATAATGTTATCGTAGTTATTATTGCCTAGGGAGGAGAAAGTAATATCGATATATCGATCAATACTGAAAGGTATTACTCAAGTCAACACAAATACCTTCTACATGAAAAAGTAAATGTCTTTTCGAATACGTTTATTGATTTTAGTGTTTTATTTTAAGGATCTTATTTCAATACATTCAATACATTTTTTTTTTTTGAAAATCCGGCTTCCGAACGGTCAGAATTCAGTGCTGCTCCGTATTTGAAAAAGTATAGTGGTGGTAAAAATAAAGTGTTGTCACAAGTGCTACATATCAAAAGAAGCGTCTCAAGGAGACCTACGCTGTGGTGATTACACTGTGCTAAGTTATTAGAAGAAAAGTGATAATAACCTCATCGGAAATTGCTTACGTAAAAAAAATTCTACGGTTTTCTGCGAATAACTCGCCAAAACGATCTGTGACATATAGTCTTCTTAACACCGTTGGATGCGCCGTTGCGGTGCGCACACTTTGGTGGTTCTCACTGATTTTTCCTGTGCATACTTGCCGGGAAAATCGTGAAAAACCAAATAGCACATGGTTGGTAAACACCGAAACCAGCAACCGTGGAACAATTTTGGTAGTGCCGGGTGCTAGAGGGAGCCGGGAGAACAAGACCGCAAAAAACCGCATGAAGATCGGATCATTTTTTGGCGAGATATAAAATTTTTAAGAATTTTTGCAATTACAAAATTAATTATTTTTCAAATTAAATCGACGTGTGTACAAAATTTTAGATTTGATTGTATGTCAAAAACCATGCGGTCATAACAACAAAAATTTGCCCACCTGACAAACAAAAACAAGAAAGTGTACCCAGGGCGCCTGCGATATTAGGCGACAACGAGTGAGTCACTGCATCTATTGTGAAGTTGTGAATACTGATTTTTGAAACACCACACAAACTTGCTGTTAGCACCGCTTGTTAATCAAATATATACAAAATGGTCAACTGCTCAGCGTGCACAAAGTTTATAAAAACCAATCAGCACATTAAGTGTAGTAAATGCTCTTTATGTTTTCATCCAATATGTGTTAACCAGACAGAATTAACACATAATTGGTCACAGAACACAGAAAGAGGTTAGAAAGGCAATCATGCACCGTTTGTACGGGAACCGCTGTCGCCAGTTTTGCTCCCACTTCTTTTCCTTGCACCGCCCATGCAAAGTCGCGCGAAATCGGGCTGAACCAATCACAACGCTCACTGGGCTCCTCATTCATAGAAATTCACTGACGTCCAGAGCCGCGTGTACAAATAACATTATTTTAGTGATTGACATCGATTAATAGCTATCGATATTAAATATTGCCAGCAATTTAACCATTTGAAATATTTACAAAACCAAAAAATAATTATTACTTTCATTATACGTTTATAATTAATAATATTCAAGTAATATTTTGTTTCTATGTAACAAAATTAAAGCTCAAAAATGTTGAAGGTTAGACGTAAAATAAAAGAAAAACTATAATACTATAATGCACTGGTCTGAAAGCATAAACTAGAATGGATAATCTGACAAACGGACGTGCGGTAGTTTAGTTGTTAGGATATTTTAGTTGGATGGAGAAGTAAATATTTGTAAAGTAAATATTTACCTGTAAATTTGTGTTTTTAAAGTACTCAAATCTTCATGTCTTGCATGGCCACCTACCTATGCTAAAAAATTCTAAGTTGTAAAATTAGTTTAGAATTTGCCCATAATTTTTTTACTAATCGAACTAATTGTATCGTGAAAATTGAAATTAATTTTACAATTTTAATCTTTGATTACATCGCCGTACTTATATGAATAGGATGTTAGAAAGGGTAGGTGTTAGCTTCGCCAAACATTCTGTATTATCGATAAGTAATAATTATTATTATGGCATTTTAAGTGACAAATAATATGTTATTTTTACTTTATACAAATATTTTTAAATATACATTTATCGATAAAATGTAATGCGTGCGTTTTTTGATTAGCACGGCACTATCCCTTGTACTGCGACTACTGCGTTAATGCTCATTAAGCCAAATGCGTCACTACGGAAAGCAGTGTACTACATTACGCGCTCTAAGTAATATGGCAAGAATCGCGGGCGTACATTGCCGGTAATGTATATTTTTTAGAAAAATATTATGTAACTTATCGTTATGATCAGTTTTGGTGGATTTTGACATTATGATCTATGGAATATGGTCATTATGATTAATTTACTACTTACCGATGAAAAGAAATTCCTTCTTTAGCTACACTTGACACCTAACTTCTTGTTTTACAAGTAATTATAGCACAAGAAGGCATTTTTTTATATTTATAGCGCCGCGCTTCACGATACACTCACTGTAGTTGTCCGTCAGTGATTAAACAACGCGTTCGCGTTGCGGGGCCACAAGTATGAACATTTAGTCATAGTTGTGGCTACGCGTGCCCCGCCCACATAGCCCTTCTAACCTCTTTCTGTGTTCTGTGTAATTGGTTATGTCCGATGTGTCAATCAAAAGCACCAAAAAGGGATAATACGAATACTCCGGTGAGAACGCTGGTCAGTAACGCTAATGATACTGCAAACGTTACATTGCGTGACACACGGAAGCAGAGTACTGTATCATCCCCACCTTCACCTGGGACTGACTCAAAAGGCGGGGCTGACTCACAGGGCGGGGCTGACCCACAGGGCGGGGCTGACTCACTGAGCGTACTCACGGCGGAGATAAGATTTCTGCGACAAGATATTGGCGAATTGAAATCCCACATGAAAACGCTCTCCGACCACATCATGGTGTGTAACTCACGACTCGACGAACACCAACAGAATATTGAGAAACAAGAGAGTAGGATACATATTCTGGAACAACAAGCACAAATTATTATAAACTTACAAATTACTATTAATTCCCTACGCGAGCAAATAGCAAATCGGTCCCAGGCATCTCTTAGAAATGAGATCGAAATAAATGGCCTATACGAAACACCCAATGAAAATACAAGCCACGTTGTTTTAGTTTTCGCTCAAAAAATTGGAGTATCTCTAGAAGACAGCGACTTAGAATATGCAAGTCGAGTTGGCAATCTACAAAAATCAAACACCAAAACTCAATCTAGCGGCAAGTCATCCCCGCGATCATTAGTAGTGCGATTCTTAAGACGAGAAAAGCGAGACGATTTCCTGAAAACTGGAAAAACTAAGCGCAATCTGAAGTCCTCAGACGTCACAGGAGTAGATAGCGAGCAGAGCACTCTGTACTTTAACGAGCGACTTACATCAGAAAACCGTCATTTGTTTCGATTGGCTCGACTTCGTTGCAAAAGAGCAGAATACAAGTACTGCTGGACTAAAAATGGACTCGTATACATTCGAAAGACGGATGGTTCCCCAGCGATTCCGATCAAAAACGTCGACGAACTACACAAAAAAGTCCCTTGCGATGAGGACGAGTGTTCGCCGAATGAGTCCAACTGAGCGCGGAACCGTAGACAAATTAATCTTAAAATCAAGTTCTTTTTATTATGTTTTTATTAGTAATTTATCTATTCTTCTACTCGGCGAATCACCTCTCATTATCACGCACACACTCAAACTACTCACTTATTATATATTGGAATATACTTCTAATCACTCACGTTATATTGCTATTTACAGATTTAGCGATCCATCTCACACACTCACAAACACGCTCAGTCTATTCACTCAATGTTTACACACACTCACACTTAATCATAAATTATATTTCTGGAGATTACAAAAATTATTTAAACACAATTATATTTGTAAGTGCATGGCAACTCTAAAAAGCAACAACCTACACAGAAGGATGACATTACACTGTACACAGAAACTGCTCTTATTCTTCATATGGTACAAACATGGCTTCAGTTGACTTAGCGAACGAAATTGATAACACTGTTGGAATAAAATGTAATTCTCAAGAGTCCCTAGAATCATGCAAAAACTATTTCAAGTCTAACAAATTTGACTTTAAAATCTTATCCTCAAATATAAGAAGTATTCAACGTAACTTCGACAACTTAGCTATATCACTACAACGTCTTGCCTCCATGGTGGATGTGGTAGTGCTCACAGAGTGTTGGCTATCTGACGACCTTATAATCCCCGACTTACCCGGTTACTCCATGAACCGCACGAGCACACAGGGTAACAAAAATGGAGGCGTAGTTATTTATGTCAAAGTCGACCATAATATCGTAGTAAAGACTACAAATATCATAGACGCTGACTGTCTTCTCCTAATACTTAACAACCATACTGCTATCTTAGGCATCTATCGTTCTCCTTCTGTTCACGTGATTGACAATTTTATTAACTCTCTCGATTGTGCGCTTGGTGATCTTCGTTCTTACCCCAGACTTATTATCGCTGGAGATATAAACATAGACCTAGACAATACTACAAGCTCTCAGCCTGCCGAATACCAATCTCTTTTGGCATCGCATAGCTTGCTCCCTGCAATAACACTCCCAACGAGAGGCAAGGCCTGCTTAGATCATATTTTTATTAAATCTCGCTCGGTCGCAACTGGAATTGTCTGCGCATCGTCAATTACTGACCACGACATTATCATTGCCGGATTAATGCACAAAAATAAATCTTCACCTATACAAAGACGGCAACTAAAAACTGACTTGCACGCGGTAGAAGAGGAAATCAACAATGTTGGTTGGGAGTATGTCACCGCAGCAAGCGACACAGAAAGTGCAATAACGATCTTTTACGACCTAATTAATGCAGCGATTCTCAAACACACCCACGCAATCCACTCTGGTCGCAAAATGGTCAATCTAAAGCCTTGGATTACTCCTGGTCTCATTAGATGTATGAAGACTCGCGACAAACTTCATACTGACCACAGGAATTATCCTGATGACCCCATTCGACATAAAATTTATACCCGCTATAGAAACTTCTTTACAGTCCTCTTGCGAAAAATAAAAGCAAACTACTACTCCCGTCAACTAGAAAATGCAAATAACAACCCAAAAAAGGTGTGGAAAGTAATCAAGGACGTATGCCAGTCACGTAGTAGTGATAGTAGTGCCTCTGTTCTCTTAAACTCAAGCCATAGTGCCACAGAATCCCTTCATCGCAGCAACTTACATTTCTCAACCGTAGGGAAGAAACTAGCTGATGACATAATGCGAAAACTTAACGCAACGCAGGACAGCTTATCAAAAGCGTATAGGTCGCAGGTTTCAGTTACGCATTCTCTCTTTTTACATCCCACAGACCCATTCGAAATCTCGACAATTATATCTGGTCTTAAAAATGACAGCGCCCCGGGCTTAGATAAACTGAGCTCAAGTGTGATAAAAAAATGTTTGCCATCTTTATTGGAACCGCTGACTCACATATTTAATCTGAGTCTAGTATCAGGTGTATTTCCCGACCGTTGGAAGTTAGCTGCTATATCGCCGATTCATAAAGGTGGTCCCAAAGATTCACCAGATAATTATAGACCGATCGCGTTGTTAAGTCTCCTTTCTAAAGTCCTTGAGAAAATAGTTGGAAATCGCCTTGTTCCATTTTTGGAAAAGGAAGGCCTAATATCTAATAGACAATTTGGATTTAGAAAGGGTAGGTCCACTGAAGACGCTGTTTCACTACTAGTCAACACGGTGTCCTCTCACGTGGACAATGGAGAATGCTGCTTGGGCGTTTTCCTTGACCTGGCAAAGGCCTTTGACACGGTCTCAACCGAATTGTTATTAAAAAACTAGATGGGTTTGGCATAAGGGGTACCGCCTTTGACTGGTTCAAGAGTTATCTCTCTAATCGACGACAAAGCGTGAAGATCAATAATCAAGTTAGCACAGAACTTCCTATTGGCTTTGGTGTTCCACAAGGCAGTGTGCTTGGTCCAATCTTATTTACTCTATACATAAATGATATTGTTAATCTGAAAGTAGACAACGCAGAAGTCATTGCATATGCCGACGATACTACAGTCTTATTCTTTGGAAGGGACTGGGAGGAAGCACTCGAGCGTGCCACAACGGGACTTTCTCTAATAAGCAGTCAACTGGATCGTAATCTTCTCACACTCAACGTGAACAAAACCAAGTATGTGGCATTTTCAAAGACAGCCGCATCTAGCCTAAAGAGCTATGGCCCTCTTAAGTTTTCCTCCCGTCCTTGTAATACTCACCACAGTTGCTCCTGTTCTGTTGAACGGGCAAAGTCAGTTAAGTACCTAGGTTTAACTATCGACGAAAATCTGAACTACAAACAATATATTTCTGACTTGTCCGGAAGGGTGAGACGTCTAATCTATGTGATGAAAACGCTCCGCGACTGCGTCCCCGCAAATATTCTAAAACTTGTTTACACGGCTCTCTGCCAGTCGTTGCTACAGTACTGTATCTCTATTTGGGGAGGTGCGGCTAAGAGCCACTTGATACTTGTCGAAAGAGCACAGAGGGCTCTGATTAAAGTAATATTAAGAAAGCCCTTTCGTTACCCGACTGACGATCTATATAGTGAATTCAAAGTTCTACGTGTACGTCAGTTATTTATGCTGAGTGCCACCCTGAAATCGCACAAAGCCCTAAAACTACGATCAGATTATAGGCTAATTATTAATAAACGTGTCCTCAGAATGCCTCTACCTTTTGCAAAATCTGGAATCGCCAGGCGCAGTCCCAATTATTCTCTGCCTTTCATATACAACAAAGTCTGTACTAAAGTCAATATAAAAGACTCCACTCTGATGACATGTAAGAAAATGATTAAAGACTGGCTGTATACACTCAACTACGAGGAAACAGAAAACCTAATGCCCTTTACATCAAGATAATACTTGAATACTCCATACATACTCCACTTACATTACACATACCCCACGTACACACACATACCCATACACACACACACACACACGCATACACACACGCATACACTTTTTAACATACATACACAACAACACAATAATTAACCATTCGCTGATCTAAATGAAATTATTGTACATCTTTTATTTCCTTTTTAATTTTAGTTTTAATTAGTTAATATTATTATTTTTTAGTTTTTATTTACAGTTTGTCACTTTAATGCGTTTTCTAATTCTTTTTGTCAATTAACGATTTCAAAACCCACTTAAAATTTTAGTTTATATAGTTTGTCACTTTAATGGGTTTTTCATACATATTTTTTTGTCAAGTTACTATAACGAAACTCACTAACATGTAACAAAATATAGCCGTAACTTTTCCTTACCTACGGAACTCAAGATACAGGCTATTGCCTAGTTTGGGTTCCACCAGTAAATAATGCATCAGTGTGCTATAACTAAGTTTTGTTCTAGAGCTCAATTTAAATTTATGCACAACTGTAATCAAGTGTTTGGTTAATAAAGTTATTATTATTATACATTTATTCAAAAAAGCATCTTAAATTTAAGTTTTTTACAATATATAGATATAAAAAAACAAATATTATAAAAAACTTAAATCTATGGATCCACTGGCAGCGGAGCATGGCCCAAGCTACCGGTGGTTAGGTTATTATTATTATTATTATAATACAAACCTTATTTAAGGGTAAGCAGCCTGTAGCCTCTTAACTAACTGTAAATTCCCAAAATCAAAATAAGAAAATAAATTGTAAGTAATAACTTTAGGAATCCGAAAAAGGTATGGGATATCATAAATAGATTAAGTGGTAAGTTAGTAAACTGTATAGACGAAACAATTGTAAAAGCTTTTAAGTCAAACTTAAAATATATAAGAAACGAATTTGCCTACAAATTTAGGGATAATGTAAAAAATATAACGTCAAAATGCAATATTAGTTTGTTAGATGAAAGTAGCTATTGTATCTCACCACAGTCTTCTATGCGTATTAAAAAAGCATCTAATGGCACAGTATTGAAAATTATAAAGAATATTAATGACAAAAAAGCCCCAGGTATTGACGGGATCCGCGCTAAAGACTTCAAGGCTATAACCAAACACCTGACGCCAGCTATAACGCATTTAATTAATAGGTGCATTACTACTTGCTCATATCCGGACAAATTAAAAGTAGGTATAATACGTCCAATATATAAGGGCAAAGGTAAAAAGAACGAGGTAAATAATTATAGACCTATTACAATACTTTCGTGTATTGACAAGGTAATTGAGAGATACTTTACTAATGAAATAAATACATATTTAATAACAAATAACATTATAAACAGGAATCAATTTGGATTCCAAAAAAATAAAAATACTTCTCAGTTACTGTCTCAGTTTACGGACGAGATTAATTGTTACCTTAATGATAAAAAGCATGTATATGCCGTTTTTGTTGACTTCAGCAAAGCTTTTGATACCTTAAAGTATAACACGCTATTTAAAAAGCTACAACAAAATGGCATACAAGGACCCCTTCTAGACTGGTTCAAAGACTATCACAAAGGTAGACATACGATGGTTAATGTCGCTGGGCATCTAAGTGATGAGATACCAACAGAAGAAGGCACGGCACAAGGATCAATAATAGCCCCATTAGAATACCTAATATATGTGAATGACATGTGCAACATATTCAGTGGAGCGTCGGTGTATCAATTTGCTGACGATACCTGTATTATTACAGCGCACGAGACGGTCCTAGAAGCACAAATAAATATGCAGCGTAACTATGATGCACTGTGCAAATGGGCGCATGACGTCGGGCTCTCAATAAATGCGCAAAAAACAAAGTTGATGCATATTCACTCACCTTACATAAAACGTAACGTTACCCCGATTGTTATAGCCCACGATCACCAGTGCATGCATGGTGCGCAACTTAGAGACATATGTAAATGTAAACCACTAGATCGAGTCCAAAAACATACATACCTAGGCTTAGTCATAGACCAATTTTTCAACTGGCGCGAACATGTGAACCATGTATGTAATAAGTTAAGATGTATACTGTCAAAGCTAAGTATATTAAAATATAAACTGCCGTACAATATACTTAGGATGATTTATCTATCACTAGCCCACACTGTTATCAATTACAGCATAAGTAGTTACGGACGTACATATAAATCCTATCTTGATGACATATATAAACTACAAGTAAGGCTCCTAAAAGTTATAATGCCAATAAACAAAAAGGAGACCTTCAGAAACAACGAACATAAACTATTTAAGTACTGTAAAATTTTGAATGTATATAACATGGTGAAAATGGAAGTTATTTGTCAAAATTATGATTACATTCAAACATTAACAAAGACAACTCGTCCAGGAAAACTTCGGAACATCTCTTACCTACCCACATTTGTCTTACCGAAATACAGTAACAACTATGGCAAGAGAACAGTGCAATACCTGCTACCGGAATTCCTAAACGAGTTGTCTAAGGAGGATCTCAACACTTTGTTAAATTTAGAAAATTATAAAAGTAGGTTAAAACGTTATTTATTATCAAATTAAGATTAGTATAGGTTAAATTAGATTAAGCAGTCTAAAGCGAGCGTCACTTCCTGAGCATAAACTCCATTGGGAGTTTTATCAGAGAAGTATATTTTTTTTTTCATTTAAGTAATATTATTTGTACTGAATAACAATAAAAAAAAATAAAAAAAAGTATGTAGTTGTTTGTTATAATAGATATGTGCCACAAAGACACAAACTCAAAAGAAATTCGTTTTTTGTTTCTTGTGATGGTATTTGTTATGCATTGTATGTTCGTTATCGTATTCTAAGTTGCTCACAAACTATTTTTCGTATAACCGAGTTGGAGCAGCTAAAAAACGTGTAACAAACTATATGCAAGTAGCGTTATTTTCAATATTATTTTATTTGTACTCGCGTTATGGAATCTACGAATGTTTAAAAAATACAAACGACAAAGTTAATAATATATGTAGGGTAGGCAGGGTAGGCATATATGTGGAGAAGGCACCCTTCGTACGGTTTGAACGTTTTTTTTTTCATTTTAAAAATATAATTTAAAGCAGTTGATTACATAATATAATCCTACTAATAGGTATTTTTTTCATACGACAGGGAAGCTCTTGACCTTATATCGGAACACAGCAATGCTATTAACATGTTATTATGGCGACAAACTTAGGTAAGACGGTGGTAGCTAGCCAGGTGGGCTGAGAAGCCCTACCACCAACCAAACCGAACAAAAAAGCTTCTGTCACCGATGGGAAACGAACCCCGGACCTCCCGATCCCGATCGATAGCCGGTGGCCTCAACCACTAGACCACGGAGTCTCGGGTAGCTAGTTATACTAAAACTATTAGTATAACTAGCTACCCGAGATTAGTGTATAAAAATGAGAGGTATTTTATATTTGTTGCATAATTATGACAACTCTAAATTGAAATTCGTACGAATCTACCCCACACACGGGGTACTTTCATACAGTATTATTCCTGTATTTCTGACAGCTTAGACTTTTCATCGACTGCTTGACTACAAGTATCCTTTGGTTAATAACTTTGTACAATGTTTCTGAAAAAAGTTTACTCAATAAAACGCCCTTGCCCTTACGCTGACGTGTAAGATTAGGATCTTACACGTCAGCGTAAGGGCTCCGTTTTTTAATTGCGGATATCTCAGTCCAGTCTACTTTTTTAAATGTCATCTAGCCACCTTTTTCTTTGATATTCTGGGCTTTTGGAGGAATCTTGGGTTTGAGGATCATTATGGAAACTCATAGAGGGATCAGTCACAGAGCCCTGTTGTTAACCCTGATTCCACCGACGTACATCACTTCTGTTTTGCTGCTGACTAATTCAAAGATGGATAGAGATGGAGCTAGTTGTAGATAATGTTACGTTTGGCTTATTATTAAAGAAATTGAGGTGAACACCAACAGAAATAATCACATAATTATTAAAAAATATTATTCATCATCTAAGCCTTTTCTTCTACCATGGCGGTATCTTTCAACTTTCTCCATTCCGTTCTATTTTGGGCTACTCTAATCAAGTTCGTGCCCACCATCTTGACGATGTCGTCCTTCTACCGCATCTGTGGCCTCCTGTTGGGTCTTTTACGGCTCCATGACCTCCACTCTAAGATAAGACAGTTCTGCACCACGAGTCCGGCTTTCTGGCTATATGTCCAGCCCATTGCCACTTGAGCTTTACTACGCGTTGTGTAATGTCCGAGACCTGACTCCGTTTTCGGAGCCAACTATTCGTTTTCCTGTCCCGGAGTGTTACTCCTACCAATTTTCTTACCATTGCTCTTTGTGCCACCTCTAGTTTGTGAACGATGGTCTTAGTTGCTACCCATGTCTCGACTCCAAAAGTAAGCACTGGTAGGACACACTGGTTGAAGATCCGCGCTTTCTGTTTTATGCTAATGCTCATATTAAAAGCAAAGCCAAGTTTTGCAAAAGCTGCCCAGCCCAATGAAAAAAATATTATTATCATTTAAATTACTTTTATTTTTGTATCCCTGTTCCTATTTAGTTTGTATGTAAAAATATATGTTTAGTGTTTTTTTTTTCACAAATCATTTTAATTCAGTATAACACTCATCTTAAAAAATTACATTTTCCTTAGACAGGTAAATGTAGGATACATACTTTCATAACAAATAGGCCTCACCCTCAATCCTACACTGAGAAAAAAGACACTACCAGAAATGACGAAACCGTTTTGTATTTCAGGGAGAAACTAAGTTTTAATATTAGTTACAAAACTTTTGTTCTTTATACAACAGTTACTAATTTCTATAAAAAGATTTCTTTCAAATAGTATTTCTATTTGTAATTTTTAAAAGTCAATTTTAGTAATCGTAAGATATTACATAATTTCATAGCTATCGCAAAGAATAGTAATTATTATTAGTGTTTAGTCATTTCTACAAACCTTCTTAATAGCTTATACAAAAGGATTTTTTAGTTTCAAGAAATGGTTTTAGTACATGACTACATTACAAACTTTTGTAATAAATACTAACGACATAATTGCATATACAGTAAGATTTGATTGAAATTATTAAAATGATTTCTAAATTAATTTAAACAAATACGTTTTGTAATTTCAGGTATCCGTTTCTAATTTTAAGTATGCATTTTGTTTATCCTGCTATTTTATAGGCAAGATGACACGGGTGCCGTGCCATTCGAGTTTGGACACGTTTCGGACAACACCTTTGAAATACATGCAATAAAAAATCGTAATGGTAGAGATACTACTAATTTTTGGTATTTGGTCTAGTGTTTTGTTGAATCTAACTTTAAGTTATTATAATATTTAAGTGTTTTGTAACTTCTTACTGGTGCTTATGTTTTATTGTTTATTTAGTTTGGTAATGTTACGTAAATACTCATACAGGTGCCTTAACATAGGTAAGTATCAAAAGAGATCACAAGCTATTATTATTTTAAAAAATCGATAAATTCGCTCCCTTTAATCCTGATAAACATTTGTGACAGACACTTCAAGATTTTAGGCAGTGATTCAAGGCGTTGATGATAATAAAAATTGTTCCACATCGTAATCTTTTGTCTCACCTATGTAAATACACCTATATGATCAGTTACTTGACGAAACTTAATAAATACCTAATAGTTTTATTAAAGCACTATTAAAAATAACAAAACAAAAAATACTAAAATTTACTAAAAATTTGTATCTTTCACGGACGTCATAATTTTCAATATTATTAAAATGCACTGTTGGAATTACAAAACAGTTAGTATTTTTCAACTACGTCATCATTTTCGATATTATTAACACTCTTAGAATTACAAAATAGTATTTGTTAGAATGACAGAAAAGGTTAGTAATTGCAAATGACGTCATCGTTTCGAATAAATTAAAACAAACACTTGAAATTACAAAAATGTTACATGTTGCATTTACTATTTGAGTTTACAAAAATCGATTTGTATTTTTACAGGACATTTGTTGTCCTCGGGTTTACTAGGATTTTAGTTTAAATTACTGTATTTTTGTTAGTTTTTCGCTCAGTGTAGGGGAAGGTAGCCTAAAACGGGTAGGCCGCCTAAAACGGGTAGGCCGCCTAAAACGGGTAGGCCGCCTAAAACGGGTAAGTACTCGTACACTGAGGCGCGTTCAGGGCCTTCGCGCGAAGTACAACTTTTCGCTCTAACCCCGTTCAATGCCTTCGATCGTGACAACCGGGTGAAACAACCGCCCGTTCAAGACCTTTGAGTGTCGGCGCGAGTTACAACCGAACAACCATCGAATTTGATGGTTGTAAAACGCTCTGACGTTTATGACTGAAATACTCTTACGTGATTGGATGATATTGGCGGCCATATTCTATAATGTCATCTACTAGAAAGAGATAGAAATAAAAATCATGTGAAAGAGGGAGATAAAAGATTTGGTTGCTGCTATCCGTTCAACGCCTTTGAGCGAGTTAAAAAACAACCGGACAACTACACCCAGAGGCGCTGAACGCGCCTCTGCTGTATCAAGCGTTAGGGTTATTGTGTTCGTGTGCCTAGATTTCCCGAACGTCGACGAACTTCGATCAGTTTCGTTCGGATACCGGAGTCGTGTAATAGCGTAGGTGTATGCAACGAAAGTTTTTTAGTGACTTTATTAAAAAAAATAAAGGCAAGTGGCTTACGATTAGTAAAAAATCTTTATACGAATCATGCTATTTGTGTTACCATCTTATTTTAGCACTATTTAACATTAAATTAAGGTAGAAAGTTTACCGGTATTACCTTCCAATTTGAGGTTATTGTAATTTTGCATAAACTTGTGCTCTTGGGCAAAACGAGTAGGGCAAAACGGGTACCTACTACCTACCCGTTATGATATAGAAAAGTGTTAAGTTCATCTTATTTTGATTTTTCTTTGTTAAAGATTCAAATTATTTAAAAATGTTATGGTTAAAGACTGAATTTGTTATAAGAAGGTTAATTAACATTTGTTACATTTGTTTATATTTTTCTTTATTTAGAAAAATATAAAGTAAGTTAGTTTTCAATGTAAAAAGATTTCTGAACTTTGTACTGAATATGAATTTACGAAAAAGGGGAAGTTGAGGAAATATAAAATCATTGCAGCTTTAATAATAATTAATAATGCCTAATTTAATAGCACCGTGTTGTGTGTGTGAACTCAAAGTTGGCATTTGCAACTACGGAACCCTACACTGCGCGTGGCCTGACACACACTTGGCCGGTTTTTCGAATTTCATAGTACAATTAACCGATGCTCCTACGGTGAAGAAAAACATTAAGTAAGTCAACCTGCATACATCTGCGAAGAAATTCAGAGGTGTATATGAAGTCGACCAATCCGCACTGGGCGAGCGTGATTGACTAAGGCCTAAACACCCTTCCTTAGGGTAGACTTAAGCCCCTCGGTGGGGATGTATATGAGCTGTCAGATAACAAAAGCTGTTCGAGCTAATGATTTTCAATTTCGGAATTACGTTGGTTTTGTGTTCAAAAAGCTTGATTATTTATAGGAGCCTCTTGTTGCGATTAATACATCTTCATCACAGCCTATATATACGTCTCACATACGTAAGAGGTACACATCAAATGAGGAGTATAACACCCATGCTGTCCCAATGCGGATTGATGGGTAGAAACGGTTGCAATAGCCACCGGTGACAACGGCTTTACGCGCCTTCCGATGCACGAAGGAACTCGGGATCACAAAGTGTTGGTCACCCATCCAGGGTCCAACTATGGCGAAGGATGCATTGTCATAAATATCGAAACCAAAGCATTCAAACCACTACGCCACCAAGCTCCACGCGGTTAGTCTGTCAAAATGCTGTGCAAAAGATGTTGGGAACATCGACATTTGCTTTCGAAACTATATTATTTTCTTTTTGTAGTCTGTAAATTCCCACTTCTTATTGCATTTCTAAATTCTAATTATGACAACACATGTAAAGGTAAATAAAATGATGAAAAAAATTGTATATATTTATTAATCTAAATGTGAATGGCATATAATTCTATATAAATAATTGACAAGCGAATGTTTTCATGAGATCATTCATAAACATACATCAGGCAAACTATAATCTATAGTTGCATCACAATCTACAATTATAGCGCTTTTATGCTTATAATCAAGAGAAATTTCAAACGCATCACAATCGTCTGTCAGTTTGTCGAAAAAATAACTGGTGTTTACTTTTATGTTCGTTGCATTTGAAGTATTTGCGTTATGTTTTAAACTATTTCTTCTGATCGGACTTTGTAAAGGAGTGGAACAATTATTCTGTATTTCCTTTAAAACACTCTTCCTTAAAATTGATTTTCTGTGCGTTTCCTTATTTCCGAACACGAGCTTCATTACATTATTGTTGACTTTTACTGTTTTGATATCCGGTGACCTTGTAACAATCTTGTCTACGATCTCTGATAAATCATTAACACTCACTTCAGCTTCATCATCATCAAGCATACTTAGCATATGTTTATTTTCTTTTCTATCGTTTCCAATATCATCAAGGCGCATTAAATCATCAAACGCATGATCAATGGATGTATTTCTTACAGACAGATTGTTTTGTTTGATAATAAAACTTCGTCTAATAGAACTCAAGGATTTCTTTCTTTTTTTACTAATAAAACTGTCGATCGACTTTTGTTTCTTTCCATCCTTTCTTTTCAATTTTCGTTTTAATTTATTAACACTTACACTAACATTTAATTTACTCGTATTCGGATCCACTTTTGCAGACAAATTCAAGTTTTGTATAGTTCCACTAAGGTTTTCAATTTCAGTCTCCATAATATTTTTAACTTTCTTATTATACTTTCGTTTAGGTTTATCTGGGTTGTCTTCAACTTTTTTCTTCTTAGATCGTGTCTTTTTTACTTTCGGTGGTTTTTTTATTGATTCTTCATAAGCCTCGACTAACTCCGGGTAGTAATTTCGCATTAAATCTTGCCTTTCTGTGGTAGTCCATACAGAGGACGGGTCTTCGCCATCTATAAACAGTGTGGAAGTATTAAAAGTATTTTTAGTCGATCTTCCAATCATATTAAGTAACGTGAAGGCAAATCAAGGTTCCAAGTATATTTCCCGAATTATATTTAAAATTAAAATAATCTTTATTTAAATTGATTAGATAAAAAGCACTTCAGAAATGATTCTTCGCTTAAATTATTAAATATAAAGCACTTCAAATTCAGGACGTCTTTTAGCTAATAAGAAGAATTAATTACAAAATCATTGAACATTGATAAAATCAATAAATTGTTACTTATATGAGATTAGTCTTCTCGATTAAACAAAGTTTCTAGTTTTCAAAAAGATATAATATTTTACCATCAAATTGATCGTCCGGGACTAAAGCATCATATTGACCATCGATATCTTCCCACAATACCTCATAGCTAGGAACACCTATGAAAATAAGAAAAAAATAATATCACAAGTTAGTATATGATGTAGGTGTTAGTTTTCAATAGTTTAAAATAATTTAAGGAATATTGCATAATGTCAACCTCTAGGATTTCTTTTCTTCTTTATCTTTACTGGTTTAATAGTTCTACAGGACACGTGTTTTTGAAAATGCCATTTAGTTAGTATAGGCAAAAATTTCTCCACGCAATATCGTTCGGACCAATCCAATTTTTTTGTCATCAACTTCTGTAAAATTACAATAACAAGACATATTTATAAGCAATAACAAATGTTTGTGAATGAAGATGTTAAAATTAAAGAAATGTTTTAAAGGTTAAACAAGACATATTTATAAGCAATAACAAATGTTTGTGAATGAAGATGTTAAAATTAAAGAAATGTTTTAAAGGTTAAACGGTTTTATTAAACACAAAGATACCTACTGATATACTCGTATATCAAAGATACTGATATAGCCAAAGATACTGATAATGATGTAGATAATGTACTAAAAGCTTAAAAAATAATTCAGTAGGTTCTAGGTACCAGTCATCACACCACTCTCCTCATTATTCTAAGGCATTGATGAGACAAAGAAATAAAATCGTGGGACGCGCTTGAAATTTCCAGAAACGCTGCTAAAGGTACGCTGAGTTTTCTTCATTCAGTATTGACATTTCTTTTGTGTTAACTCTATAGTCAGCTGGGCTATGGCTGTCACTTGAATTAAACATTTTGCTTTCAGTTTAAAGTGTATTAACTTGTAAAGTACCTATTACGTTTCAAAATCTAAGGCAAGCATCTAGAGCCTGTAACATTAGAACTACTATTCTAATATCTGATAACGATAGCGAGTGATCGCTATGAGATAGGCGGTAGCGGACCAGGAGAGCTATTTTTGAATTACGTATGCGACTTCGAAATCACCGATGTGACTAATAATCACCGATTTTCAATAATTCTTATTTTTGAATATCACTTCTGTGACTACCTTAGTCACGGATGTGATTTCATTACGAGTGCCCTCACCCACTCGTAAACAAGTCATACATAACTGTGGAAACGTTATCTGTGTTTTGTTTAGAGAACATATTGACAAGTTTGAAGTTGATGTGTGTTGATTTGGTTTCGGCCGCGTACGAAACTAAGGCTTCGTAACCAGTTACGATCGAATACTTTTTCGTCCTTGCACGAAACCAGTTACGATCAAAAACTTTTGCGTGTTTTTGTACAATAGTATAAGTAATCATTTGACATTTGTGTATTACTGGTTTTCTTTTTTCTGATCATAAGCAATTTACATAAAAGTTAGAAATAGTCAAAGTAGAAATAAGATATTTTGTTTTCATATAAAAGTAATAAATGAAAAATTAAAATGTGAAAGCATTAGGACAAATAATTTCGAGATAATGCCCTACAGAAATGTTTACTTCTTTTAATTTTTTTAGTGCATCATTTATTTATTCATAACGAAGCTTTGTCTCCTTCGTCAAAGTATCTTACAGATGAGCCATTGTGGGATACTTCTTCCCTTTGAATGGGTTGATGTTGTTGTGCCATTTTCTAGGTTGTTTGATTTTCTGATAGGTGGTTTTATATTGTTGAGTGGTGTCGTACAAGGACGAAAAATTATTTGATCGCATCTGGTTACGAGACTCGTTACATAGTTTCGTACGAGGATTAATAAGTATTCGATTGTAACTGGTTACGTACAAGGACGAAAAAGTATTCGATCGCATCTGGTTACGAAGCTCCAGTTTCGTATGCGGCCGAAAGGGTTGATTTTGAGTTGGATTTAAAATTTGTCAAATAAGTAAATATACACGGTTATTTTTTATCACCCTGGAAAAATTAAGGGACGCTTCACGACATGGTATTAGAATGATTTAAATATAAATAAAAAAAATACATAACACACTTAATTTTTTTTAATTTTTTTAAACATACAAAAAATGCTGCACTAGTTGAGAGCAGCATTTTTAGAGATTTTTTTTAGTTTTTTTATGGTATTAGAATGTTTTATATATGAATAAAAAAAATAACTCGCTTACTTAATTTTATATAATTTTTTTTAAAAATCCAAAAAATGCTGCCTTAGTTGAAAGCAGGATTTTTAGAGATTTTTTATTTTTTTGTATTTTTTTTGAATATTTTTTTTTATCTATAATATATAAAGCTGGATCCCTGAAATTTTCCAGGGTGATAAAAAAATAACCGTGTATATATTTTTTATTTCATTTTTTTTTATCTAATATTGGATGTGTCCTGAAGCGTCCCTAACATTTTCCAGGGTGATAAAAAATAACCGTGTATAAGTTTAAAATCTTTTAAATTTGTGTCACAAACAAACTTGGACCAGTATTTTCTTATATTTTGGCCTAGTTGCAATGAATTTTTAGCCGTATAATAACCGGTATATACCGAAAACGGCTACATTCTGCGTGGAACCGAACCCTTACGTATGTGTGTACTTTATCTATGTTAGCAGCTCCGCGTTCGACTTTCAAAAATAGGATGTTTGGGAATTCGTGACTTCAAAGTCATCGCTGACTATTTAGTCAGCGGTGATTTCTAAATCGCATACGTAATTCAAAAATAGGTCTCCAGGAGACGCATTTTTCAAACAATAGAATTCAAATTCGCATTCGAAATCGTAAGATTCGTACACGAATTTCGAATTCGCTATTTTTGAATATTCATTCCGTGAATTCTGCAACGAGTGGTCCTACCCACTCGTTTTTGATTTCATGGACTCCAAGACATATTGCAGTCCATTATTAGACCCAAATTTTATATTTAGGTGGTGTTTGCATCTGCATCTCAGCCTACTACTACCCACAATCATTGCCTGTGATTTGACTGGGTTGACAAGAAGGACAAATGATTCTGCCCAAGCTTGAATAGCCGCAAGATCTTTATTTAATTGCGAAATGGCTGCATTAGTCTCAGATGGCTCAAAATGGCAGTAGATCTGACTTATGAGATTAATTACGCTAATCGTAGTAGTACATTATGTTTATAGCGTTATGCACTAGTAAGATTGCTTTTCAGTCACCAGCAATCATTGCAATCATTGCTACAAAGCTGCAAGTAATATCTTCTAAGGAAATTGCATAATTATTACATCGTAACAGAATTAATCTTAGTTATTAAGTGGCCACAGAACAGTATGCCCAGAACTCGGACACACAACTTCTAGTTACTCGTTTTCAAATAAAATATTTTATGAAGAAAAATACTACAGAAAAACACTACAGAACATAAGGGAAAACAACTACAGAATTTGTTTATAAGAAAGAAACTTAAAAAAACATTTTCAAAAAGTCACTGTTTACCGTAAATTGAATAAGGCTTGGCTGTGAAGCTTTCATATTTTTTAAATCTATATCCTCAGGTGTAACATTCTGAAATTCCTTCATAATCCTCGGTTCGGGAAAAGGCATCCCACAATTCAGAGCGCGTTTACGAAGTGAGAGCTCGCGTTTGACTTCCGCCACTTTAGATCTGCGTAAATAAAAAAAAATCAATGACACATAAGATTTCATTACAAGTAGCCAAGTATTATAGGGGCGCAGAGGGCCTACTAAAAAACAATCTAATTTATTTATTGTAGTGTAGTAAACAATATTTTACTTTTTTAATGTAAAACGTCTATAAGCGCGCCTTGGCAGTTATGCCGTGATGCCCCATCTACGCCACCGCTCTTGACTCCCTTGTGTGCGTGCATGTCTACTATATACGTTGCTGCTTCGTTCGTTATAGGTATTTATTAATCATAAATTACATACAATAGATGTTTCACATCTGCCAGGCGTCCCGCGACGGCCAACATTTTTGTCGATGTTATTAATAGTTTTATAAAGAATTTATTACTTTTTCACTACAACAGCAGCAGCTATTAAATTTACACTGATTTGTTTATCACTAACTACAAGCGGCTTTTGAAACTATAGCTCTAAAAATGTTTGCGCGCGAATTCCTTATATGAAACCTTATCGAGATTCCACTCCTTGTCTTTATTCTTCATCGTTTAAAATTTATCGTCGGTAATTACTTATATTTCAAGTCGTTACAGCTTCGATGCGTGGCACACATTGGGCAACCGTTCTTAGCATGGGTCCTGCCTACGTGACCGCATCGATCACAGCGACCCGGCTCCAGCGACCAACGGGTCAGCTCATCGTAACGATCCGGTTCGCTGATCCAAGATATCAACCTTAAACAAATATGCAAAATATAATTTTTCCTTTGTTTATATCATTTTTTTCTATATGAATATAAAAAATGGGTTACGATAAAAAAAAACAAATTTAGCTTAGTCATCGACAGTGAAACAGATCCAAGCTACCAGATGGTTAGGGCCACAGAATAGGAACCTCCTGAGGAAGCCCTGAACCTAACTGCCCGACGAATCTCTGAAAATGTTGGTTGAGACTCTTAGCTATTGGACATTCCACATGGCGACAATGTCAAGGTACTTGCTGAGCTTGTCTTTCTCAGCTTTCACGAGATTTTCGTCATAAGGAACGGTCGACTATCATTGCCTGGCGTTGGGACCGGTCTATCAGCACGTTATTAAGCTTGTTATTTGCAATCAATCTGTTCGTGATGAAAATGATAGAGCGGTCCCAATAGAGCAAGGCACGACCATTTTCGACAATTGGCACTGATATGTAGTTATAGTATACCTACGGCCCCGCAGACTGAACAAGGTCGTACTAAGCGGTCGTAGCAAGTTGCTGGTGAATGGTCCTGGCTACTTGTTTATGCGTGTGTACGTGTCGTTGTTACTTTGTTAGCAGGATGCACACGACCAGAAATACCTGTCAGTGATTCTCCAAAAGGGCGTTATTATTATAATTTCCTGTACCGCATTTGACCGCCCCCGTGGTTTAGTGGTTGAAACCACCTGGTATTGATCTAGACATCTGGGATTCGATTCCCCACGAGGGCAGACGTTTCTCTGCTTGGTTTAGTTGATGGTAGATCTTCTGGGCCCTCCATGCTAGCTTTCACCATCTTGCCAAAGTTTGTGGCCATAGTAACAATGTTAATAAGAATGTTTTGCTCCGTAAGTATTATATAAGGGTAGAGGTCCGCCAGTTGCCCAGATAAAGCTCGCTTCCATCTTTAGCCTTATCGTCACATAAACCATCAGGTGATATGAAGACCAAGAGTTGCCCTGTTGTATATAAAGAACTAAAATAAATATTGAACTCTGCCAATGTCCAACAGTGCATGTCTCTTGGCTGAAATAGTATATTGAATACATATTTAGGCAGCATACAACAAAACCAAAACTGTGCCCTACTTTGACGAAGTTATAATGCTGGTTATAAACCGTTCCTACGAATGACTATACAGAGTGTAAAAGACGTATACCGTAGCCCGCGAAATGTGAAACGAAATTTATTTTTAAGCTTAAAAAACAACGACAATAAAAACTACGCAATGTAACGCGTGTCCGCGCCTGGCTTGCGCGTCCGGATATCGCGTCGGTGTTAGTGAGTCAGTGTGAGTGCGTGTAAAGCAAGACGAGTTTCCCGCGCAAGAGATTCCTTTTCAGCCATAAATTTTGTTAAGAAATACTGATATCTTTCGTAGATTTTTCTTTGGACGCAAATTATCAAAATACATTTCTAGCTGTTTTGTATAAAAATCTCGAAAAAAAAATTGACACTTCAACCTTGAATATCTCGGCAACTATTAGTTTCACAACCATGGTCTAGAAAACAAAAACTATAGTGATGATGGAAGCAATACGTGGGTTTCGGCTTCAGTACCGGTCTTTTTACAGCCTGTATATTTGACAGGCGTGCGACTCTCGTTCGGAGAGTGTAGGGTATCAATGCTTAGCTAACTTCAACTTCCATCTTATCCTTAAGAGGCCTATTTAAAAAAAACGCGCAGATTGGGGTTTACTTCATTAAAATTTATTTTCATTTCAGAAATTCTTAATCTAATCAAATGCTCTTACGAAAAGGCGTCGAAGCAAGTTAAATTATGTACGAAGTTCTCCATCGTTTAAGTGTAATTTTTATGGCAAAATGTTTTTTAAAGTTTGCTTAAACTGTTGTTTTATATGTATGTTTACTTATAAATCGATACTATATTTTCTTATGAATAAAATAAAACTACTATATATTTTGGCCATATTATATTTATATTATATTTTACAAGCTTTTATTTAACTTGCAATGTAAGTAAGTATGTATGTATGTTCGGGTGGAATCTTGCAACTCAATTTGAAGCAGATATCTTTAACCGATTGAGCTGAAATTTTGTATACACGTTCAGTTTGGATGACAATGCATGGTTGACAATGCATGGTATTAAAGTATTCAATCATCTACCTCTAGAAATAAAAGACCTAAGTCTACCTAAATTCAAATTTAAATTAAAACATTGGCTGATGAAAAATGTTTTCTATAGTTTGAGTGAATACTTTTATACAACATATTAAATGTAATGTAATGTAATGTAAAATAGTGAGTAAGTAATAATATGTAAATCTCTTTTATTTTTTTAAATTGCATGCCCGTTATGGGTAAACTGTTGAACTTATAAATGCATTAACACCAGCACTTTGTACACAGTTTAGCAATAAAGACTATTCTATTCTATTCTATTCTATTCAGTGTGACGTCATTCTAAATCCAAGATGGCGGCATACCCAAAATGGCGGACCAAGTCTTTTTAATGCACCCCTACAATATGGGTATCAAATAAAAGGTCTTGCTAAGAGTAACTCTAAAAATAATGTGACGTCACTATTAATCCAATATGGCGGACTTCTAAAGATTGAAAATCAATTTTGAAGTAGATAAATATCTTTAACCGATTGAGTTGAAATGTTGTATCCACACACAGTTTGGATGACAATGCATGGTTAACTGTGTGACGTCATTCTAAATCTAAGATGGCGGCATGCGCAAGATGGCGGACCAATTATTTTTAATGCACTCCTACATATGGGTATCAAATAAAATGTCTGGCTAAGAATAACTTGAAAAATAAAGTGATATCATTTTTAACCAATATAGCGTACTTCTAAAGTTAAAAAATCAATTTTGAAGTAGATATCTTTAACCGATTGAGCTGAAATTCTGTATAGACGTTCCGGCAAACGACCTTGCAACAATGATGAGTTGAATGAGATGAACAGAGTGAGAAACGTGTCCAGTGATAACTAAAAAGTAAAAAATAAATTAAATGTAAAAAACATTTTTAAAAACAAGCTTTTATTTAAATGCGCTAAAAAGAAAAAATAAACTTATACTTACACTAAAACTTTTACTTACTTATAACGTATTTCACATTTGACACAATTTATATGACATAAAAGCTTGTCGCGAGATTTACTTTTGTAAATAAACAAGTAAATTAAATAATTTGATGTAAATAATTTTATACATTACAATTTTCAAAGAAAGTAAATACCACACACAAGTAAATCTCGCGATAAGCTTTTATGTCATATAAATTGTGTCAAATGTGAAATACGTTATAAGTAAGTAAAACTTTTAGTGTATAAGTTTATTTTTTCTTTTTAGCGCATTTAAATAAAAGCTTGTTTTTAAAAAAAATTTTTACATTTAATTTTTTACTATATATTTTTAGTTTGCTTAGTACCGTGCGATGCAATTTTCTGATAGGCCTCTAAGTGAATGAACAGTCGGGTACACCCAATTCACTGTATCAAAACTCTACTCACAAAAAAAAATTATTACCTCGGTATGATGTCACCATCAGCTACGGTGTGCAGGAAAGAAACTACAGTTGCTATGGAAGAGCCGCACGCCCCGACCCCATAATCGCAGCCACACAACATAGCTAGAGCTACCATTTTGTTTCTACCAAAACCTAAAAAACATTTTATTTCTTAAGCTGGGTCCGCTGCGCCGTGTTTTCGAGTTTGCTAACACGATTAACATTTTTTGTTAGAGAATTGGCGCTGCGGGTTGGTTAGGTTGTTTAGGAACGAATTGGAGGAGTGGGTTAGGCGCCGGCAGGGCCGCCTCACCTACCGGATGGTGCAGATTATGACCGGGCACGGCTGCTTCGACCATTATCTGCACCATGTCGCACGGAGGGAGCAGACGCCGCAGTGTTACCATTGCGGCGCTCCCGACGACACGGCCGCACACACTCTCGGAGTGCCCGGCCTGGCGACCCCAGCACGACGCACTAGCCCTCGCGCTGGGCCTCGGTAGGGGTTCGCCCGTCGCGCTGGCCAGCGTCGCTCGCGAAGTGCTGACCGGCGCGACGGCGTGGGAGGCTGTCGCCTGCTTCTGCGAGGACGTGATCTCACAGGAGGCAGCGGAGCGGGCGCGAGAGGTCAACCCTCTCTCCGCACCGCTCCGGCAGGCGGTTGGGTAGGAGGAGGCGCGCGTTCCTGGATGCGCGCCACCAACTCCCTTAAGCAAGCTGGGTATGAAGTGGCCCGGCCGACCGACAACCCGTTGGGAGACATTACTTTTTCATTTCTCATATTCGGAAAGTAGTGCTGTTTGATTATTATAGTTTGTTGATCTGATTGCCGCTTCCCTCCATAGGGGGTAAAAACTCATACAAATCACTTCCCACCTAAGGGCCGGAATGAACTTTAAAAATAGAACTGCTGTCAGCTGCGAAGAGTTTTATGTAAAAATAATTAATAAAATAATGCTGCGGACATGTGAGTTTCTAAACAGCCAGTGTGAACTTAGCGCAAACTTCTTTGAGCGAAATAAGCCGCAACAATAACGCGGTGAGTTCCATATTTAAGATTTAAAAAGTCGACATAAATTGGCGGGATACTAATCTGTTATGTATCTGTGAAGGAATTCAAAAAAATAGGTAATAATCTTTTATGCTAAGATTTGAATATTAAAAATGAGTTCAAGCGATTCTGAAATGTTGACACCAGATTCGATTAAAGACGAGGCAAATTGTGTTATCGAAAATCTTTTGGCAGAAATCTCAAAAGAAAGATATGTTATATATCTCTATATGTATAATAAAATCGTAGGGGTACAAAAATCTGTAATTGCGAAATATTAAGAAAAAAAATACACAGGTTGCCTTAAAATCATTAGCAGAACACAATAAAATAGTTTTTTAATAAATTGTTTGTTTGTTTGTTTGTCTGTTTGTCCGGAAAGATCTCCGAAACTACTGGACAGAATTTGATATGGCTTACACCACAATGCTCAGAATTTTCCGGAAGAACATTTAGGCATAATTTCGTTTGTTTAAATTTACTTTTTATTTTTAGTGAAAAAATACCATATAACACTTTCGAACAATTCTTTCGGTAGAAAATCAACATGGCCCACGTGAAATTATTTTGACAAGTCTGTCACAAAGTACGAGAGAAGTTATTTTCTTCCACGAAGGAAAGACAATGGAACTACGCCATACAGCCTGATCTTAAGAGGATTGTGAAGCTGTAAATTTTCATACAAAAAGCGATACCGCTTTTCTCCCTCTAAACATAGTCCAATTTTCATAATTTTTGGAAATCTTGTAGATATAATGAAAAACTAGGTTTGTACGTTTTGATTTTGAAGAAATATTGCTCAGAATATAAGTTATTAGCATCTAAATATCTATATTTTCGACTTAAAAACTACCTTGAGCATTTTTGTATTTTTTTGACTAAATTATACTGAATTACAAAAAAAGCAAAACGTACAAACATAGATTAAGGTATACTGAATCTAATGAGACCAAAAGCGTCTAATTTCATAAAGGTTTAAGGGGGTAAAACAGTTATCGCGCGAAACAATATTTCAAACAGGAATTGTAGGCAATTTCGACCATTTCTTGTAACTCTCTATAACGCACGATACGGGTCGGGGGCAGGGGTACAATGTAGTGATAGTGATGTGACATAATGTTATCGTAGTTATTGTCGCCTAGGGAGGAGAAAGTAATATCGATATATCGATCAATAGTGAAAGTTATTACTCAAGTCGGAACTATTAATCTTCACAAATACCTTATACATGAAAAAGTAAACATTTTTTTGAATACGTTTATTGATTTTAGTGTTTTATTTTAAAGATTTTATTTCAAAACAAATTTCCTTATTTAAGGGTTAGCAGCCTGTAGCCTGTTAACTTTACTGTAAATTCTCAAAACCAAAAAAGGAAAAAATGTAAGTATGTAAGTAGTTGTTTGTTATAATAAATATGTGCCATAAAGAAACCAACTCAAAATAAATTCGTATTTTGTTTCTTGTGATAGGTATTTGTTATGCAATGTATGAAGTTGGAGCAGCTAAAAACGTGTAATAGACTATGCAAGTAGCGTTATTTTTATTATTATTTTATTTGAATTTTATTCCTCTAAAGCTGGGCTCTAAGGTTTTACTCGCGTTATGGAATCTACGATTGTATAAAAGATACAAACGACAAAGTACCTAAATAATATACGAGTATGTAGGGTAGGCAGGGTAGGCATATATGGGAAGAAGGCACGGTTTTGAAGTTTTTTTTCTCATTTTAACTATAAAATTTAAAGCAACTGATTACATATACTAATAGGTATTTTTAACCTTTTTCAAAAAAGGAGTTTCTCAATTCGATGCGCAGGTACGTTTTTTTTGTGTATGTTACGCGATTACGCCGCCAATTGCAGACCGATTTTCAAAATTCTTTTTGTATTCTCAAGATTATACTCCAATGGTGGTCCCAAGGTTACCAAAGTTAGGATCTGATGATGGGATCCCATAAAAATGGAGGGAAATCCTTAAATTTTTAGGTGCGTCCAACGTGTTTTTTTTAAATAAAAACGTCGCCCCACTCTAAGATTTTCTCCTGTGTCGTGGGTGCAGTTACAAACATAGAATATCACATGCACATACGCCCAGACCGGAACAAATTTCTGTAGGCCATACAAAACATCTGTCCCGTGCGGGAATCGAACCCGCGACCTGTTGCGCAGTATACTCGACCTCTGCGCTAACCGTGTCAACCGTTTTGTGTGTATGTTACGCGATTACTCCGCCAATTGTGGACCGATTTTCAAAATTATTTTTGTATTCGGTAGAGTATACTCCTAGGGTGGTTCCTAGGTCACCAAAGTCAGGTTCTGATGATGGGATCCTATGAAAATCGAGGGATACCCTAATTTAATTAGGGTTACTTTCACTAAAAAGTAAACAAAAAAAATATTTTACAAAAAATAAAACTGACTTCAAAAACACTGAAAAGTTAAAAATAGTGTAAGAATAGGTACAGACAACATTACATTTCTATATTGAAGTCGGTGCCAAACGATGATCTCCTAGAAAGTCTTAAAATTTGGCACCGTCTTCAATAATGTGTGATGTTGTCTGTACCTATTCTTATATTATTTCTAACTTTTCAGTGTTTTTGTAGTCCGGACGAACCCGACGAATCGAACCCCGCCGGACGGACCTCCCGATTAACATCAGGTGGCCTCAACCACTAGACCACGGAGGTGGTAAAAATTAGAATTCTAAGACTATTAGTATAACTAACCAAGATTAGTGTATAAAAATGAGAGGTATTTTTTATTTGATGCATAATTATTACTTTATATTTTTTAAATCCCTGCTCCTATTTAGTTTATGTAAAATTATTAATTTATCTATCTAAAACAATAGATTTTTGGTTATTTATTTTTAAGTTAACAAGAGGTCTGTTCTTGTTTAAACAATTGTAAATGTCATTTAATGTTTAGTGTTTATTTTTTTTCATAAAAAGATCCATTATTGATTCACATCTCAAATGAAAATCATTTTAATTCAGTATAACACTCATCTTACAAAAAGTCATTTTCTTTAGACAGGTAAATGTACGATAGATAAGTACTTTCATAACAAATAACAGCTCAGTCCTATAAAGTAGGACTTGGTAGGGATACCAAGTAAGTGCCTACACTATAAATTTCAAAGGAATACTGAAATAATTTACGAAACTTATCTACTAAAATATTATAAAGAAAGAAGATTTGTATTTTTGTTTGTAATGAATAAACTCAAAAACTAGCTCACTGGGAAGTCTCGGCGTAATTATTGTTAAAATGATTTTTAGAAATAAAGCTTTTTTTTATTATTATATTTTTTATTTTTAAAAACTACTAGGCTGATTTAAAAAAAAATTTTGACTAATAGAATGCAACATTATCACTGAGTAATATAAAGTTATAAAATAATTTTTCATACGGGAAAACAAAATTCCCTCACGAAAAACGAAAATAAAGAGGGCAAAGTTGTGAGCGGAAAGGCAGTCAGGAATATAAGCGACGCAAAACATTACAAACGGTAAAATAATGATCTCGAGTTCTCGCGCCGAGGAGTCGCGCGCTGCTGTCGTTGCGTGCGTGAGAATTTGCGCGTGTTGTATTTGTGGTGTAAACGCCAGACGGGAGGCCGAGCAGCGGTGTGAAACAGATAGCATTTTAGAAAATACCTACTCGCGCCGCGCACGATTACTTCACAATCTTCTTAAGTAATTGCAAGTCGAAAGTTGAAAGGCAGGAATCAAGTCTTTCACATAGTATGTACCAAAGAGTATGTAACACTACGTAAGAGTCGGGTCTCCCATACTAAAAAATGGAAAAATTGCTTTGTATGAAACGCGTACCAAGCTCTATTACCAACAAAAAAATAAAAAATATGACGTCACTTCCAAAGCTGCCAACATAGAAATGTTAACCGAAGGGTTGTGCCACTACTCGGGATATATCGATAGTTTGAAAAAAAATTACCGGTACTTTTTGCTAGTTTTTATTCTAAGGTACATTCGAAATTGGGATACATTGAGATTTGCGTGATGAAATAAAACAAAACTATGATTATTATCAAAAGTACAATAAAGATCTTTTGTAATAACTACAAATTTTTATTTTTATTTCCCAACGCTCTGTTGTTGCGCTTTCTTTGCCGAATCTGCTGAAGCTTCTTCTGATAGGTAGTGCAAAAGTACATTCCTTTCTTACGAATTAAAATGTGGCTTAGACGGCGCAGCAGGAGATCAACCATTTTATATTTATGATCATGACACACCTAAGAAAAATCAATATTGGTCAACATCACGGTCATAGTGAATTCTTCGGTCATATTTTCTTTTTCAGCTAAAGGAAGTATTTCTGCAGTTATGTTGTAGAAACTGTAATTACAAAAATACACGTTAATTCACATTAATCTCAATAAACAAAACGAAATTTTAATGAACTTTATGTAAACTTACTTGAGCCGATTCTCAATCTTTTTTCATTACCAGATGTTTGTGTTATCTTCTCTGAAGAATCTGTAAAATACCAAACGATATACCAATATAAGAGATAACATGGTAAAGAGTTAAAATAACTTTAAAAGTTACAATAGTATTTGTATTACCTTCAGTAAAATAGCACATTTTTGGCTTTTTTGGTGTATTAATCACCGTTGACATTTTTTACACCTGGAAAAATAAAATATAGCAAGTTTATTATTAGCAGTTTTCCTTATCTAATATTAATTTGTCATGTTACAAAGAAAAACAAAAATATCGATAGTCGATAAAAAAATGTCAAGCTCTATTGATACTTGATAGGAATTTTTATACTAAATACCATAATAATATTAGTTTTAAAAAACCTGTAAATCACGAAAAGTACTTTTCTGTTAAGTTTTGTAAATATAAATTAATGTTTACCTCTCTTCATCCAGCGGAAATTTTGCCTTGAAAACTCTTTTTTTACTATGTTCCCGACGGGATTTTATTCCACATATTTCACACTTTTTGTAATGCATGACAGTAAACGTTTTATTCAATACTTCGAATACACTAACAACACCAAGATAAACACTGCACATAAGCACAACCCAAGATACAATAATATTCAGAGAAACAAAAGCACAAAATTAAATCTTACAATACAACGTCGGAACTCCGGCCGGATCCGGGAACGCCGAGCGAGCTGAGAGAGAAGGCAAGATGTTAGAGCAAGACAGCGATAGTCGCCATTATTTTTGGTACGCGTTTCATACTTCATTTTTTTGTATGGGAGTTGCGCCAGCCTGGTATGTACCTACAAATAAAATTTAATTTTTTCTGTTAATGGCTGTGCCCATCTAGATTTCGCCAACCAAATTGTCTTTTTCTTATCTCGTACCGTGGTGGTAATGCAAAAGGATCAAGCCATACAACCAATGTATAAAGCATTTTTTATGACAATATCGAGTCACAATAAAAGTAGATTGGTTTAATTCTTGAGTAATTTTCACAAAATCGGTACAATTTTTGAAATATTTGAAATGTTGAAAAGTGAAGATACCCTTTTCAAGGTATTTTGAAAGGTGTTATATGTTTTTACATTAGGACTAAGGAATCAAACTTTTTTATTCATTTAAAACTATTAAAAGTAATAGATTAATATTAAAAAATGATAATTAAAAAAATATCTGACTGCAATGTTCTGGGTTACGCGTAGAGGGACGGGACGGGACTCTTGATCCTAATGGCTAAAATAAAGAATCACATTTTTTTTGGATCCACCCAAGGAACATGGATATCGAACGAAGAACCTAAAGAGTAGAACACATTGAACCTATCCACGTTGACTTAATTCGACATGACTGCCGATAAAGTTCGTTTCCAAACCCAGCAATATGCATATCAAATGAAAGGCCTTGATGAATAGAGCACTATGAACCTAGGAAAATCGCCCTAAATTCAACATGGCCGCCGCTCAAAAAGGTGGATAAAAGTTCGTTTTCAAACCCAGCAATATGGGTATCAAATGAAAGGCCTTAATGAGTAGAGCACTATAAACCTAGCAACATTGACATAAATTCAACATGGCCGCCGCTCAAAAAAGATGGATGAAAGTTAGTTTCCAAACCTAGCAATATGGGTATCAAATTAAAGGCCTTGAAGAGTAGAGCATTAGGTACCTAGGAAAATCGAATTAAACTCAACATGGCCGCCGCTCAAAAAAAAGGATAAAAGTTCGTTTTCAAACTCAGCAATATGGGTATCAAATGAAAGGCCTTGATGAGTAGAGCACTATAAACCTAGCAACATTGACATAAATTCAACATAGCCGCGGCTTAAAAAAGAAGACTAAAAGTTCGTTTTTAAACCCAGCAATATGGGTATCAAATAAAAGGCCTTGATAAAATTTAAATTAAACTTATTTATTAAACTCTATAGGGTCTTCTCGTCTTTTAATATTATTTTTACTTTTTTATAAAAAAATAAATTTTAATTAATAATAAAGAGACTATTTATATTTCATCCAATCATGAGTAGAGCACTATGAACCTAGCAACATTGACATAAATTCAACATGGCCGCCGCTTAAAAAAGATAGATAAAAGTTCGCTTCCAAACCTAGCAATATGGGTATCAAATGAAAGGCCTTGATGAGTAGAGCACTATGAACCTAGGAAAATCACCCTAAATTCAACATGGCCGCCGCTCAAAAAAGGTGGATAAAAGTTCGTTTCCAAACCCAGCAATATGGGTATCAAATAAATAAATAAATAAATTAAATAAATTTTTATTTTAGTAACATATAGGTAACGTTTTACAACATTACAGTCAAGACAAGATTAAATATAGGAAACATATAATCGTGAGCCTGAACTAGGATTAACCTGTGTTTCAGGCAAACAAACACCTACTATTAAAAAAAACGGAAAATCAAATGTAGAATCAATAACATTAACAATAGCTACAAAAGTATTATTATTATGGACACACACAACACACCAGAAATCAAACAATACAAATTACTTATCTACTACTAATAATTTTTCATACGACATATTTTGGAGAGCTTCTTGGAGAAGTCTCTTAGTTTTATAATAGGTACAACTATATATACTCAGTTTAGCGTTTAGTCTGTTATATAGAAATGGGCCCAAAAACACGTAAAATCTGTGCAGAAAAGTATGTTTAGTTCCTATATTTTGGCAGCAAACAATATCTTTACGTCTTTTGTTAGTAATTTCAGTGCTAAAAGTAAGTGAAGAGTGCTATTTGAGAATAGTGCTGATAATAAATAATTGTCTTACAGTTAATACTTCACAGTTCTTATATAAGAGGTGCGTAGGGTAAATAAAGGTGCGAAATGTAGATACCTTTAGTACTGCTCTTTGTGCCCTCTCAACCGTTATTAAAAGCGTTTTAGCAGTGCCACCCCATGACGTAATGCAATAAGTAATAATAGATTGACATAATGAAAGGTAAACTTGTCTCACTAGCTTAAAATCTGCGATGTCACGAAGTTTTTTAAAAACAAATATTAATTTGCGGATTCTATTACATAAAGCATCAATATGATATTTAAATGTGAGGTGTTCATCTATTATAACACCCAGGTATTTTAATTTGTCAGTGATTCTAATATTTGGACATTTACACATATTATGATCCTTACAGTAGTGAGCATAAAGATTTTGATGATTTAGTGCAGTCTTAGATTTACGAAAAGAAAAATGTATATATTTAGTTTTATCAGCATTCAACGTTAGTAAATGATTCTGAAGCCAATTGTTTACAATATTAAAACCTTGCTGCGCACATTTATAAACATTCTCATCTGTGTTCGCAGAGACAATTAGAACAGTGTCGTCAGCATATGAAATGATTTTTCCGCAATTAATATTCAGATTACAGAGATCATTAATGTAAATCAAAAATAAAGTCGGGCCTAATATACTTCCTTGGGGAACACCAAAAAAGGTATTGTTCATCTCAGAGCTGACGACACTATCGATTTTTACACATTGCGTGCGGTCTTCCAGATAACTTTTAAATAATTTTAGTTGAGTGCCTCTTATACCTAATGACTCAATCTTCTGTAATAAGATGGGAACAGAAACAGTATCAAAAGCTTTGGCTAGGTCGAGAAATATTCCCAACGTCCGGTTTCCTCCATCAAGTTCCTGTACTATATAATCAGTAAGCTGATGCACAGCGTCCGCTGTAGAAAGTTTCGATCTAAATTCAAACTGATTTTTGGAAAGCATGGAATTTTTCTCTAGGTATTGGACAAGACTATTATTAATAATTTTTTCTAATATTTTCGATATTGATGGAAGTACCGAAATGGGCCTGTAATTTGATATTTGCTCTCTGGTACCCGATTCATATACCGGAATAACAATTGCTTTTTTCAGACACTTTGGGAATATTCCGTCTGCCAAATTTTTTTTTAAAATATATGTGAGAGGGGTAATCAAGATATATTTAAATTGTTTTAGAATTTTATTAGATATGCGATCCTAGCCAACAGCAGAATTGTCGTTTAAACCCATAATAATCTGTTCAACATCGGCCTCATCGGGATTCAACAGCACAAAAGATTTAAGCGAATTTCTTGTAGAGATCTGGTCGAAAAACGGTGATGTAAATGTGTGATTATGAACTTTTTCGGCCAAAGTTTTTCCAATGTTAACAAAATAATCGTTAGCGCTGTTGACCGAGGTCTGCTGAGATATATGTTTGGGTAATAATGCAGAAGATGACTCACGCTGCTGCGATAGAAACGTTACGTTCTTGACATACTTCCAAACTTTTTTACTATCCGTACCCGCCTTCTCTAATTCAGACTTATCGTAATTCGACTTAACTTTTTTCAAGAGGTCGTTACAAAAATTTCTATATCTTTTGTATGAAACTTGAAGACTTATATTCGATGGATTGGATTTGGCCTTCATATGAAGTTTATCCCTGTTTTTAATACAACGAATTAGTCCCGGAGTGATCCAAGGTTTGATGTTATAATTTTTATTACATGATCGTATTTGCACCGTATTATTTAATATTGCTTGCTGTATATTGTTTATAAAATACGACATGCAGAAATCCGCGTCATCAGAACTATACACTGGGTCAAGATTTATGCAGCGTAAGTCATTCTCCAGTTTATTATAATTAATTTTAGACTTGCATAAGTTCGTGCGTGTTAGTTTCGCTAACTTACAATTAAGAGTTAATAAAATTGCCTTATAATCTGTTATTGTCGAATTAGTGACCAGTGTAATTGACTGAAAATTAGTTTTTAGCATGATGTGGTCCAAGCAGGAGCCACTTTGATGTATAGGAAGCACATGGGCGGGAAGCAAACCATGAAAGGAGCATAGGTTTAGGTATTCATGCGCAGCGGGGTCATTATTAGTCGGGAGAATGTTAATGTTTATGTCACCTATCAGAATTATGGACTTATAACTTGAGAATTGCTGCAATGTATTATTCAGCGATTCAACAAAACTACTTGTATTGGTAAACGACGGGGGTCTGTATATTGCTAATATTGCGATATCGGATCCAATTTTGAGTAATAGTCGATTACAATTTGACATATCAGGTTCATCAACCGATACGATCAAATTATTTCTAGTATAAACAACTACTCCATCATTTTGATTATAATTAACACTACTGTGATGCATGCGGTAGCCCGGCATGAGCGGCAATGAACGATTATCACGTAACCAACATTCGGTAAGAACAATCACATCACAATCAACATTCAATATTTACTGAAATGTACTAAAATTATTATAATTCTTAAAAATACTGCGTATGTTTTGTGTTAGTATACTTATTGGGTAATCATAAGAAGAAAGATATTGTTTGCACATTTCAACGTCACAACTCTTCGATTCCGATACAGAAAAATTGTCTAAATCAGAAATAATACTAACAGACATAAAATTGAAAACTTCTAAATAACACTAAGGGGTGGCGCTCTTAGGCGCCTTCATAGTCTATTGAATTAATGTACCGCTTTTCTGCCATTTTCTTAGCAGGACTTTCACTGTCACCAGTTTTGTGGTCACACGGCTTCTTAAAACGGCAGCATGTAGCACATCGTGGAGGTGCTGATTTTTTAGTGCAGTCCTTCATGGCATGACCCATCTCACCACAATGACCACAAGTGTTCACTTCTTCCCGGCGCGTCTTCGCCGCGTGTCCGTATTGTTGACATTTGAAACACCTTGTTACCAGGGTGAAATCTCTGATTGGGCATGAAGACCAATTATAAAAAATCTGTCGTTAGCTAATAAAACCTTACGTATATGAGCAGGGACTTCTATTATATAGTTGCAGGTGTCGGACTCTTTTTTCCCCGATTTGTGACTCATTCTAATTGAGGTCAAAAAGTTTTCTAGAGTGATGCCTTGATGCTTGTCGGCTAAATTTTGGTGAAAAATAGATTTGAAGACTTCAGACTCTTGCATAGATGAGGGCACTCCAAGGATAATAATTCTGGGCTTCCTTTTTTGAGGTTCATCTAAAGTAAGGCCAGATGAAGGCCTGTTCAGACTGCTTTAGCTTCTCAATATCGTCTTTGGTCTCGGTACTGATTATGACACCACTATTCCTGGTTTTGCGCAACCCTCTCACGTGCAGTTTCAATTGTTCCGGACGGATGATTTTTTGGACAAGAGATTTAGTGTCTTCACTGGACTTCATTTTATCGGTGGGAAAAATTGCAACAGAAATAAGATTAGATGGGCGGATAAAATTATTTGGGCTTTTTTTGACCATATCGGCGAATGAAGTCGACTCTTTAGTTGGCTTTGAGGACTCATCGATACTCAGTTTAATTTCTTGGAGTACATGGGCAAGGTTGTGCTTCTCTTTTAGGGCTTGGAGAGAATTGTGCGTTAAAATATATTTCTGCTTAAGGGATTGGTATTGTACGGCTAATTGAGATGCCCCGTGACTAACTTTACCGCAAAGATTGTTAATTCTGATTTTTTGGTCAGAATTTAATTTGCCTTCGCATGAGATGGCACATACCTCATTCAGACACTGCTCGATGCTGATCATCCAGTTTTGAATCTCCGCTGTTGGTACTACTTCTGGGTGCTCATCGTCTTCCATGTCGGGCTGGGGTGGTGGTCTCGAGGGCGTGTGCCGAGCGAGAGATAAATAACTGTACCGTTTGTCTCTTTCGTAAATTTGTGACCACAAATTCTACAAAATAGGGATTTTTTCTTAAAAACAATAACATTCAACCTGAAAGATGCTTTTGAAAATCATAATATGCTTAATAATCACGATTGTTAAGGAAGAGATCGCTTTTAGCAACAAGGTCGCCTTTTGTACAATTAGTGTTAAGTGTATTATTTATACGTTGACTTTAAGCTGGTTGGTGTTGTACAACAAAGAAATATTATATTCTATTCTATTATTTCAAAATGGGTTGCGCAAAAGAATTTTATATCTGCTTTTCAATACAAGATAGGTTTTATTAATATTATAATTATTTAAATAATAATGAATGTCAATGATTGTCTTTCAATAGATGGGTCTTTCCAATCGGTATATTATGTTGAACCCACCGCCACATAACAGATAATCAAATATGTCAACTTGTCAAAAATGAGTCAACACTTAAATCTTTCTGTGATATTTAAATACATACCTAGTAAAAGAATTAGTAATATTTTAAGAAGAAAAGAATTAAAAACACATCAGTCTGAGTCGAATTGTTTTAACAATATTGAAAACTTTTGTGGTTTCGCCAATATCTTAAACAGAATGTTAATGCCAATTCTTTTTTCTAATAACTTAACATCGCATCGTTTAAGCTAAGCAATAAATAACTAATGTAAATTACTTTTATTAAAAAAATATTTATGTTAGGTACATACCGTGTGGTCACCCTACTACAATGACAACGAAAATTACTGACATTGACATAGAATCGTTGTTGCAATATAACATTTTTGAATACTACCACTAGAATATTTCCTGAACGTAAAATCATAGTGTTATAATTATTAATAGTAGGCTAACACGATAATTTAATTTATTTCATGTTATAATTATTACAAAAAGAAAACAATTTAGGTATTTTGGGCCTTAAAAGTAATTAAAATAAACAATAATAAAAAATCTTCATCTACCAATAGTTGTTTCATAACTACTAAATTATAAAATATACAACAGTAGCAACACTGTGGGAAAGGGATAAAGGTACAGTTAGTGCTATCTCTCTCGGCACACTTTTGCACTTTCAAGTGTTTAGTCTTTATTTACATAGAAATAAAGTCCAAATATGAACAACAATATTTTGAAGAGCTCATTCCTGTAGTGTAATAATTCCATGGCGGCGAGTCAGCCCCCTTCGATTAAAAGGGCTGCTATCCATATGTTACAAGTGCATTGATATACACTTGCATCACCACGAATTAATTCAAATGAGTCACACAAAACACGAGTATGACGTACGAGCCTGACACGCGCAGATCTCTTCCGCGTTATGTAGAATTAGGTCGCAATTTTGCAGATGATTATTTTATAATTAATTATTTACACGTCCGATCACATTGGTAGACGAATTATGATTAAATGAAAGGCCTTGATGAGTAGAGCACTATGAAACTAGCAACATTGACATAAATTCAACATGACCGCCGCTCAAAAAAGATGGATAAAAGTTAGTTTCCAAACCTAGCAATATGGGTATCAAATGAAAGCCTAAAATAGTAGAGCATTAGATACCTAGGAAAATCGACCTAAATTCAACATGGTCGCCCGCCGCTCAAAAAAAAGGATAATGTTCGTTTTCAAATCCAGCCATGTGGGTACCAAATGAAAGGCCTTGATGAGTAGACCACTTTAAACCTAGCAACACTAACATAAATTCAGAGTAGAGCATTATGAACTTTGGAAAATTGCTATAAATTCAACATGACCGCCGCTCAAAAAAATGGATAATAGTTCGTTTCCAAACCCAGCAATATGGGTATCAAATGAAAGGCCTTGATGAGTAGACCACTATGAATCTAGCAACATTGACATAAATTCAACATGGCCGCCGCTCAAAAAAGGTAGATAAAAGTTAGTTTCCAAACCTAGCAATATGGGTATCAAATGAAAGGCCCTGAAGAGTAGAGCATTAGGTACCTAGGAAAATCGACCTAAATTCAACATGGTCGAAGCTCAAAAAAAGGATAATGTTCGTTTTCAAACCCAGCAATGTGGGTACCAAATGAAAGGCCTTGATGAGTAGAGCACTATGAACCTAGCAACATTGACATAAATTCAACATAGCCGCCGCTCAAAAAAAATCATAAATGTTCGTTTTCAAACCCAGCAATGTGGGTACCAAATGAAAGGCCATGATGAGTAGAGCACTATGAACCTAGCAACACTGACATAAATTCAATATGGCCGCCACTCAATAAAGGTGGATAAAGTTCTTTTTCAAATCTAGCAATATAGGTAACAAATGAAAGGTCTTCAAGAGTAGAGCGCTATGGACCTAGCAATATTGACGTAAATTCGACATGGCCACCGCTCAAAAAAGGTGGATTAAAGTTCGTTTCCAAACCTAGCAATATAGGTATCAAATGAAAGGCCTTGAAGAGTAGAGCACTATGAACCTAGGAAAATAGCACAAAATTCAATATGGCCGCTGCTTAAAAAAACGTATTAAAGTTCGTTTCCAAACCCAGCAATATGGGTATCAAATGAAAGGCCTTGATCAGTAGAGCACTATGAACGTAGCAACATTGAAGTAAATACAACATGGCCGCCGCTCAAAACAAAACGGATAAAAGTTGCTTTTCAAACCCAGAATAGGGGTATTAAATAAAAGTAGGCCCTGAAGAGTACCTAGAGCAGCCATGCTCTAAGTGTGTTCCGCGGAACCCTAGGGTTCCACAATACCCCTGTAGGGGATCCGCAATAATTTAGAAAAAATCAAAACACCCCTCTTTTGTCGTACTTTTATTATGCTTATTAATAAAGAATACACTTTTAAGAACTATTGTTTTATTTTAGGGTTCCGTCAAGTATTTCGCTTTCCAAAAGGGTTCCGTCACCAAAAAAGTTTGAGAGCCGCTGACCTATAGCATTACGAACCTACGAAAATTGTCCTAATTTCTAAATGGCCGATGCTCAAGAAAGGCAGAATAAAGTTGCTTTTCAAACCCAGAATAGGGGTATTAAATAAAAGTAGGCCCTGAAGAGTACCTAGAGCAGCCATGCTCTAAATGTGTTCCGCGGAACCCTAGGGTTCCACAATACCCCTGTAGGGGATCCGCAATAATTTAGAAGAAATCAAAACACCCCTCTTTTGTCGTACTTTTATTATGCTTATTAATAAAGAATACACTTTTAAGAACTATTGTTTTATTTTAGGGTTCCGTCAAGTATTTCGCTTTCCAAAAGGGTTCCGTCACCAAAAAAGTTAGAGAGCCGCTGACCTATAGCATTACGAACCTACGAAAATTGTCCTAATTTCTAAATGGCCGATGCTCAAGAAAGGCAGAATAAAGTTGAATCATTATGGAATAAAATGGAGGAAAAAACTAAACATCGTGTTAAGCATTTTGATGGCGAAACGTAGTTCGCGGGCACAGCTAGTTATCAATAAATAGTTTAGATAAACAACTTGTTTTAAGTAAACATATTTTTTTAAATTCCTAAACATATTCGAAATGAAAAGTAGTGTTTAACACGGGTAAAAGAATCAATCCCTACTCGGACTATACCCTAGTCTAAATACCTCGGGAATTGATTTTTTCGACCAATTTACTATTCTACCCCTGGTCTACCCGTCTAGGGGGTCGCATTATTGCACTTGGCGACCCCTCCGTAGAGTAAGCCCCGGCGCTTGGGTCAACTACGCTGGCTCACCATCGGGCCTAACTCCAGGGTGCGCAATCGGGGAATAGCTAACGCCGATCCCGATTGTACCTCTATGGGGATAGAAGTTGCTAGAGGGTGGTTTAGCCAGGTATGGGGTTTATACCCGAGTCCAATGGCATATCCTTGGGGCGGCCTTATCAACTTTCAGTTCCTTGTCGAATCGTAAAGAGATTCCCCCTCCTTAAAAAGGTTGTTTAGGAACGAAAGGCAGATTGGTTAGGAACGAAAACACGGCGCAACGGACCGCAGCGCCGTGTTTTCGTGTTTACAAACAGGATAACATTGTTAGCTAACTAATCCGGAGCGCCAATTCTCTAACAAAACATGTTAATCGTGTTTGCAAACACAAAAACATAGCGCTGCGGAGCTAGCTTTAAAAATTTAGAAAACTATCTATTTTGTCATATTGTAAGTATATGTATATGTTAGTCTAGCTAGTTAGTTACAAGTGCGACTGCTGATCCTAGGGCCTCAGTTTGATCCCTGGGTAGGACAAAAGTTTAAATTGAGTTTTTTCCCTTTAGGTAATTTATTAATTTTCTACTCAAGGATCAAATCCAGGACCTCGGAATGGCAGTAGCAGCACAAGGTCTAGAATGGGTGCCCAGAAAATAGCAACAGAGCCGCCCCTACCGTGTAGGTGCTGCAGTGTGTTAAAGGCACCCCTGCCCAACCTTTCAGTAAGAAGAGGCATGAATTTTATTTATTTACTTCATTCATATTTTACAGATTTTCTGTTTTACCAGAAGACTGTCTGCGCGGGCGCATTTACCTCCCTTAATTCTGCTGCAAAGCAAAAATTTTTGTTACTCATGCAAGAATGGACTGAATTAAATATAGAAGTAGTTTAATGTTTTAAACTAATTCTAAACTCTAGGCAGACAAAGTTGTTTGCTGAACGAAAAACATGCTAAATAAGGTATTCTTAAATAAATCGTAAATTTACCGATGGCTTCAAACATTTTTTCAGCATCGTAGCAATCTACAGAACCCTGCATAGCCCCCCCGCCTGCAGCACTGGATACACTAAAATTTCGATACACCTTTCGTGCGCCGTAAGCGAAGCAATCCGAATCTTGAGATACCACAGCATTCACAATCTAAAAAATCAAAAAAGTAGCTTTTATATGTAACACAACAATTCTAAACACATAACATTGGTGATAAGTACTGCAATATCATACCCGGTGTAAGTGACGGTGTCGCATTTCTTTTAACAATGAGTTCAGACCAATATTATTAATTATTTACCGCACTTTATTTTTCCTGGAAAAGCTTTTTTATTTTTGTTAATGGCACGCCGGCATCATTTTTGTTCTGCTCACTGAGCGCTCACCCGGTGCGCTGACGTTCGATGACCCAAACAGCTGATTCCGCGCACAGTACGATGAAAATGTAATACGATTTACATTGCGAAATTTATTGTTTGGGTAATTATTGTATTTTTTTACGGAATATGATTTGTACACGTTAACTTAATTATAATACACCAGAAAATTTAGAAAAAATTATAAAAAATTAGTAAAATGTATGAATTTTGCGGGAGAAAATTTCAGTGATTTTCATTCAAGAATCATGGTCTGAACTCACTGTTAAATAAAGCGGGACACAGTCACTTACACCCGCAATAAACAACAGTAGCTATAAAATACAAAAATCAAGAACAGGAAAAACGAGGCTGAACAGGCAGAGAGCAGGGCCAAATCTAAGGTATTGAGATGAAGATTTTGGTTGAGGCCTGTGTCAACTTAACTTGATGACTTGTCCTTACATATGAAATTAGCGTTTTATATGGGAAAAGTAAAACGAAAAAGTAATGGTGGTGAACGTAAGGGGACCCTCGTCCGGCTGCGGCGCGTCCCTAGGAAGTGCTCGCGTCAAGCGTCGGTGAGGGTATCGAGGGGTTTAGTACATAGGTTCCCAAAGTAGGTGCCGCTGCACCCTAGGGTGCCACGGAGAGAGAACAGTACGTCTAGTATGAGTTTTGATAGTTTCTGATTCGAACGATCGAATAGTTTTGTTTCCATACATTTCACACCAGCGCCTCTATCAGAAACTATAATGAACTAGAATTGACAGTATGAGTTACAAAGTAATAAACTACTCGATCAATAAGTACGTATTCGAATAGTGTGGCAGTATGAGTTACATGTTTGACATTTGTTAATTACTGTTACGCGCCACACCGCCTCAGCCAATCGCAAGCCAGCCGAAGCCAGCCAATCAGAGCCAAGCACGTGCAGCCATGTGCCAGCCAGCCCAAGCCAGCCAATCAGAGCCAAGCACGTGCAGCCATGTGCCAGCCAGCCCAAGCCAGCCAATCAGAGCCAAGCCAAGCTAGCGCCTTACTACCGGAGAAACTATAAAATGCCGCGCCATCTCATATTTAGATCACTTCTCTGTTTTACTGTTTCTAAGACGGAGCTCTGCCCGATTGTAAATCGAAATTAAATCAGTGTGATTCTGCAACGTCTACTTTTTATTTTATTCCGTTACATTACATAAAACATTTGTTTGTAAAATTATATAATTTACAACAAACAAAAACTGTAATGTTTTTCTTTCATTCAACTCGCTTTAAAAATAATAAAAACGGCTAAGAAACCGTCACAGTGACAGAATCGCGTGTCTCTTTCCATTCACATGTGTGTAAGAGAGATATAAATATATAATGTGAAGTTCGTCTAATCGAGTAAAACTAACTCGCTATCGTTTAAACGTGAATTCGAAACGAGCAACTCATACTACCGTTTACATCGTTAACTGACAGTTTGGCGAGCTAACGAAAACTATTGTAGTTTACTCGATTTAAAAACTCGTACTAGACGTACAGTACGTCTAGTATGAGTTTTGATAGTTTCTGATTCGAACGATCGAATAGTTTTGTTTCCATACATTTCACACCAGCGCCTCTATCGGAAACTATAATGAACTAGAATTGACAGTATGAGTTACAAAGTAATAAACTACTCGATCAATAAGTACGTATTCGAATAGTGTGGCAGTATGAGTTACATGTTTGACATTTGTTTGACAGTTTACTCGAAAACTATTGTAGTTTAGGTTCTCACCTTACATTTTTATGTGAGTTTGGTACATAAATACGTTTTTTTGTGTTTCTAAACACTAAAATTATGTCTGCACGGTGGTACTTTGCATGGAGGGCCATGCAAGACGAAATAGCGCATGAAGAGAGCTGTAAGAATCATTTTTAAGCCGTATCTCCGATACACACTTTACTCAGCGCTACCGCCTTAAATCACCATTCCTTAAAAAAGTTTTAATAAATACCCATAATTTAACCGAGATTTTTGATTCTATTTTCAGTCCTAAAGTGTTTAACACAATTTATTATCATTAAAATAAATTGCGACTGACTTGTCCGCGACATTATAAAATAATATCATTTACAACAAATAAAAACTTTAATCTTTTTCTTTCATTCAACTCGCATTAAAAACAATAAAAACGGCTAAGAAAACGTCACAGTGACAGAATCGCGTGTCTCCTTCCATTCACATGTGTGTAAGAGAGATATAAATATATAATGTGAAGTTCGTCTAATCGAGTAAAACTAACTCGCTATCGTTTACACGTGAATTCGAAACGAGCAACTCATACTACCGTTTACATCGTAAACTGACAGTTTGGCGAGCTAACGAAAACTATTGTAGTTTACTCGATTTAAAAACTCGTACTAGACGTACAGTACGTCTAGTATGAGTTTTGATAGTTTCTGATTCGAACGATCGAATAGTTTTGTTTCCATACATTTCACACCAGCGCCTCTATCGGAAACTATAATGAACTAGAATTGACAGTATGAGTTACAAAGTAATAAACTACTCGATCAATAAGTACGTATTCGAATAGTGTGGCAGTATGAGTTACATGTTTGACATTTGTTTAACAGTTTACTCGAAAACTATTGTAGTTTAGGTTCTCACCTTACATTTTTATATGAGTTTGGTACATAAATACGTTTTTTTTGTGTTTCTAACACTAAAGTTATGTCTGCACGGTGGTACTTTGCATGAAGGGCCATGCAAGACGAAATAGCGCACGAAGAGAGCTGTGACAATCATTTTTAAGCCGTATCTCCGATACACACTTTACTCAGCGCTTAAATCACCATTCCTTAAAAAAGTGTTAATAAATACACATACTTTTACCGAGATTTTAATTTCTATTTTCATTCCTAAAGTGTTTAACACAATTTATTATTATCATTAAAATAAATTGCGACTGACTTGTTTGCGACATTATAAAATATTATTATTATATAATTTACAACAAATAAAAACTTTAATGTTTTTCTTTCATTCAACTCGCTTTAAAATAATAAAAACGGCTAAGAAAACGTCACAGTGACAGAATCGCGTGTCTCTTTCCATTCACATGTGTGTAAGAGAGATATAAATATATAATGTGAAGTTCGTCTAATCGAGTAAAACTAACTCGCTATCGTTTAAACGTGAATTCGAAACGAGCAACTCATACTACCGTTTACATCCTAAACTGACAGTTTGGCGAGCTAACGAAAACTATTGTAGTTTACTCGTTTTAAAAACTCGTACTAGACGTACAGTACGTCTAGTATGAGTTTTGATAGTTTCTGATTCGAACGATCGAATAGTTTTGTTTCCATACATTTCACACCAGCGCCTCTATCGGAAACTATAATGAACTAGAATTGACAGTATGAGTTACAAAGTAATAAACTACTCGATCAATAAGTACGTATTCGATGTGGCGTGTGTACGAGGCAGTATGAGTTACATGTTTGACATTTGTTTGATAGTTTACTCAAAAACTATTGCAGTTTAGGTTCTCACCTTACATTTTTATGTGAATTTGGTACATAAATACGTTTTTTTGTGTTTCTAAACGTCTGCACGGTGGTACTTTGCATGGAGGGCCATGCAAAACGAAATAGCGCATGAAGAGAGCTGTGACAATCATTTTTAAGCCGATAAATCCGATACACATTTTACTCAGCGCTACCGCCTTAAATCACCATTCCTTAAAAAAGTGTTAATAAATACACATAATTTAACTTAGATTTTTAATTCTATTTTCATTCCTAAAGTGTTTAACACAATTTATTATCATTAAAATAAATTGCGACTGACTTTTCCGCGACATTATAAAATAATATAATTTACAACAAATAAAAACTTAATGTTTTTCTTTCATCCAAATCGCTTTAAAAATAATAAAAACGGCTAAGAAAACCTCACAGTGACAGAATTGCGTGTCTCTTTCCATTCACATGTGTGCAAGAGAGATATAAATATATAATCTGAAGTTCGTCTAATCGAGTAAAACTAACTCGCTATCGTTTAAACGTGACTTCGAAAGGAGCAACTCATACTACCGTTTACATCGTAAACTGACAGTTTGGCGAGCTAACGAAAACTATTGTAGTTTACTCGTTTTAAAAACTCGTACTAGACGTACAGGGGTGCCGCGACCGCGAGGTGCCGCTGATGTCTCTGCTAAAAAAGAAAATTGTACATGAATACAAACATTTTATGGAATGAGAAATCACCCGACGGTGGCCGGTCCACGGTCTGGGAACGGATTGGGTGGGAGGCAAAGGAGGGTGGCACCTTGTTCTCGCTAAGTCTCCACAGACCAGTGCGTGAGTTTTGTTCTTGTTGAATTTACAGTTCTCACATTACAATTTTTTTATATATATTTTGTAAGTACTGGGTATAAGTGAGAGATATAAATCCAATTCGCTGCAGAGGTACCCCTATACACGTCAATATAAAAAGGTACAACAAAAATAAGAAAAGAGATAGGAAAAAACTACTACTTAGCGATATCCCGACCAGTCAGGTCGGGCTAGCCCGGGGGCGTAGGTAGTGGTAGCCGGAGTGTGGACCCTACCACGCGCGACCATAAGGGCAGGGAGAACAAAGGAGAGTTCAGTGGTTAGGCCCAGCACTCTGCCGGAAGAGCCCTACACACGTTCGTCGTCTAGCCAACGACGAGTACGGTGCGGTCTCGCATTCCCCTAAGAAAAAAAGAGAGCCGTAAGAATATTCAAATTTGCTAAATGTGCCACAACTTGGAAAAGTTTGGAAACCCCTGGTTTAGTGGATAGTTGGGGCACTCGGCTGCGGAGTCCCATACACCCTTCGCCCTTTCTGGGCTTGAATGATGCTTATATCCATTCCCCTCATAAAAAAGGGGTAGTTAACTGACTCCATTGCTGAAAAATTGTGGAAGCGAGAATCAATAACATCTTTGAAGGCAGTATGGATTGCCTCGTTAAAGTTTAATTTTTACTTTTCCATAAATTTCCATAAATTGTCCAAAGTCCGAAAATGTGGTAATCTATTGTAGCCAAATTCAGGGGGTACGGTGGGTGTTGGAGACGTTTAAATTGCAGTTTCTCTAATTTAGCAACTATCTATCCTGAAGTATGGGGCATTGTCCTAAAGCAGCAGGGGACTAACCAGTCTCTGTCATTTAATGGCTTCCTTTTTTATCATGGTTTCTAATTTTTAACAATACAGATCTGCTGTAATTGCCTAGCCAGAACTTATTTTAACAATACAGATCTGAACCTTTCTAATTTTTAACAATACAGATCTGCTGTAATTGCCTAGCCAGATCTTAGAAAGCTATAGTGTATGACAACAACACTAGCTCACTAGATCACTAGAACACTAGATCACCTTTTTTTTTTTTTGTCGGGGGGAAATGCGTAAGCGCACCGTACCCGCCGTTGGCTAGACGGCAGGCGTGTGTGGGGCTGGCCCGGCGAAGTTCCAGGCCGACCCACTAAAACCCCCCGGTGTTCTCCCTGCCCTTGTGGGCGCGCATGGTAAGCTCCACACTGCGACTCCACTACCCACGCGCCCGGGCAAGCCTGACCACCTGGTCAGGCTATCGCCAAGGGGGGATTGCCCGAGAACACCAGGGCAATCCCCAGACGGAGGGCCTTACGGCGGCGTGCACGGGGTCAACCGTGCACGCAGGCCTCCACGGCAGGGTCATTAGACGGGCATCCCTTGTGCGAATGCCCGCCTTCGCCTGCCTATCCGTCTGCGGCGGAGGGGAGCGGCTTGGGGATCTTCCTCCCGCTCCCTCTCCGCAGCCTCCTTCTGCGAAATTACTTCTTCGCAGAAGGAGGCCACAGCCTCCCATTCCGCCTCGCCGCGGAGCATGGCCACGACCATGCTCGGCAGCGAGAGGTCTCCGCCTCCCAGCGCAGCGTTAAGTTCGCTGCGCTGGGGTCGCCAGGCCGGGCACACCAACAAGGTGTGCTCGGCAGTATCATCGGGAGCGTCGCAGTGGTGACACCGCGGCGTTTCTTCCCGACGCGCGACTCGGTGCAGGTAGTGACCGAAGCAGCCATGCCCGGTCAGTACCTGCACCATGCGGAACGTGAGGCTGCCCTGCCGGCGCCCAACCCACTCCTCCAACACCGGACGGATCGCGTCGATCGTCCGGTGGCCGGCAGCTGGGGAGGCGAGTGCCACACCCCACTGACGCAGAGCCTCCCTCTGCGCCAGGGTACGAATCCGCTCCACTTCCTGTGGAGCGGATCGTCCCCCCCCGTTCACGAGTAGCAACCCGATGTCGATACACCTCCGCGAGGACGCGTGCATCGACATGCCACGGCGTTTGGCCCGCTAGAACGCAGGCCGCGCCGTGACTGACCGTGCGATAAGCTCGCACGGCCCGGGTCGCTATGACCCTCTGTCGCAAGAGGGCCACCGTTCGGGAGGAGAGGCACTCTGCCCATACCGGGGCTCCATAGAGTGCCATCGACCGTATTTCCCCGTGATACAGTCGACGGCACGCCGATCCTGGACCTCCCACATTAGGGAGGACCCGTCCAAGTGCGGCTGCAGCGGCGCACAGCCGTGGAGCGAGGAGCTTAAAATGCTCCTCGAAACTCCATCGGGGGTCCAGAACCAGGCCGAGGTACTTAAAGTGCGCCTCGACCGGTATACGAACCCCCTCCACTCGGACGCGGAGCCCCGGTGGGATCCAGCGACGGGGGGCGTGGAATAACATGGCCCTCGTTTTGTCGAGGGCCACGTCCAGGCCCAGGAGGCGGATGCGTCGGACGACCAGTGAGGCGCCGACCGACGCAAGGTGGGCCGCCTCCTCCCCCGTTTTTGCTCTCGCCGCGACGAGCGTGTCGTCGGAGAAGCAGACGACCTTCGTTCGTGGCAGAAGGTCGCCTCGCAGAACACAGTTGTACCCCAGGTTCCATAACAGAGGACCTAGTACGGAACCCTGGGGCACACCCGCCGCCATTGTCCACGTGTGGACGCGCCCATCCGGCCCCTCGTAGAGAATGGACCTGCCTTGCAGGTAATCCTCCACGAGGGCGCGGAGGTACGGAGGCACCCGGTGGAAGCGGAGTGCCTCCTTTATGCACTCGTGGGGCAGGCTGTTGAATGCGTTGCGGATGTCAAGAGACACCGCAACAACAGTGTCCCCACGAGCTGTGGCCTCCTCAGTCCACCCCTTAAGGAGGGCCACCGCATCCACCGTGGACCGGCCGGTGCGGAAGCCGAACTGGTTTTCAGCCAAGTCCGGCCCCCGGTCCTCTAGGTGCTCGACGATGCGGGAAGCGAGAATCTTCTCGAAAAACTTCCCAGCCTAGTCGAGCAGCACCACCGGCCGATACCCAGTCGGTGAATCCGCTGGGCGACTCTCCTTACTCAACAGGCAGAGTCTGCCCGCTTTCCATCGACTGGGGAAGCGGCCCGAGGCGATACATAAGTCAAGCACCGCCCGGAACCGCTCCTCGAGGTGTCCCAGGGCGAGGGCCAGAACCCTGCTAGGGACACCATCCGGTCCCGGCGCCTTGTTTTTGCACCGGAACCGGTCCCTCACCGTGTCGAATTCCACGTTCGACACGGGAGGGATCGCGGCAGCCACCTCCACCGGAGGAGTGTCCGGGGGGACCATTCTGGGGGGAGAACACTAAATCACCTAACACTCGCCAGTAATTTTTTCTGAATCATCTTTTATTTGGGTGATGAGTGTTTGCCATTGTCGTACAGGATCCATTCTTTATCACAGGTAACAATACGTTTCAAAATTCTCTCATTATTGTGATTGTTGAGTAATGTTATGCAGCACCAATGTTACACACATTGGTGCTGCATATTGGTGTGCTTCACTTAATTCATACGATATTCATTTCTTGAGCTTTTTCACTTTTCCAATTTGTTTCAAGTGAATGATATGGTTTGTGATAGATTCGAGTCCACAGTGTTCTTTGATTCTTCATTATCAACTAGTCTTTGGCTACCCATGGGGTTTGTTCTGTAGGTCACAAAATTACCAGAATGAAAAGCTTGGAGTCAAAGACATACCATATTATTATTTTCTTTTACAGTATCTTCCCCATATACATCATCAATCCTTCCAGCTGTGTCTGCAGCCCTGATGCAGCGGTGGCAGTCATATTAGTAAATAATATGATACTTTAAGTTTTACATTAGTGAAAGAAAAATCAAATGCAAAAAAAGGGAATCACTAAATTCTAAACAGAAATTCATGAGCAGGAATTAGAAATACATTATATTTGAGATATTTGAGATCTATGTAGTCAGTTGGACACAACACTAATTTCATGTGTAAAGACATTATATAATATACATATCTAATATATTACAATTCTCGTGTCACAGTGTTTGCTACCAAACTCCTGCAAAATGGCTTGACCGATCTTTATGATTTTTTTGTGTATGTTGAGTAGGTCTGAGAATAGGTCGTAAACTATTTTTTATTATGGCGAAACGTAGTTCGCCGGCACAGCTAGTGACCCATATAATACTCGTGTCACAGTGTTTGTTACCAATCTCCTCCGAAACGGCTTGACCGATCTTTATGAAATTTTTTGTGTATGTTCGGTAGGTCTGGGAATAGGTCGTAAACTATTTTTTATTATGGCGAAACGTAGTTTGCCGGCACAGCTAGTAATTGATATAATTGTAACCAATTCAAAAACTGCCCGCTAAATGATGATCCTCTCTTAGAGTCTTAAAATTTGGCACCGACTTCAATATAGAAGTGTGACGTTGTCTGTACCTATTCTTATATTATTTTTAACTTTTCAGTGTTTTTGAAGTCAGTTATTTTTTGTAGAATATTTTTATCTTTTTAGTGAATGGAATCTTTTAAGTGACTTGAATACCAATTGATGTACAAGGTCAAGTCAGGTCAAGTCCAAAAGTGAAGGATCCTCCCATCATCAGCTCAGTTCATAACTACCAGATGCAAATATATGAATAGCTTCAGAATAAACACGAAACATGTTGGACATACCTATAAAATTTAAGTTTCTCTCGATCATCAGATTCTGACTTTAGTGACCTTGGGACCACCCCAAGAGTATACTCTATTGAATACAAAGAGAATTATGCAAATCGGTCCACAATTGGCGGCGTAAACACGTAACATACACACAAAACACATTGAAAATACCTTGAAAATTAAAGGGTTTCCCTCGATTTTAATGGGATCCCATCATCAGATCCTGACTTTAGTGACCTTGGGACCACCCCAGGAGTATACTCTATTGAATACAAAGACAATTATGCAAATCGGTCCACAATTGGCAGCGTAAACACGTAACATACACACAAAACACATTGAAAATACCTTGAAAATTAAAGGGTTTCCCTCAATTTTAATGGGATCCCATCATCAGATCCTAACTATAGTGACCTCGGGACCACCCCAGGAGTATATTCTATTGAATTCAAAATTTTGAATATTGGTCCGCAATTGGCTGCGTAATCACGTAACATACACACAAAAAGAAACATATGGGTCGAATTGATAACCTCCTCCTTTTTTTAAGTCGGTTAAGAATAATGGTCACTTTTTGTTGTTTGGCTTACTGAACTTATCAATATGTAAGAATTTATACACAATTTATTTATTGCACAATTCCTCATTTTTTTTGTACTTCCACAGATTAGGCAACTATTGGTTATGTGGCTGACTTAATCTGTCATTAAAACAATTTTAAAGCAAAATACTAACCCCACGAAAGTTTAGCTCAGCACATGTCGCTTCTGCTTCACCTCTCCCTTTAATACATATTACCCCCATACACTTCAACAAAGATTCACACTGAAATGCAATTTATAGGTATTACACACAAACTTGAACTTTCAGTCACAGCATGAACTGGAAGGCAGTCTTCATACACCCACCACCAGATGGCTCAACGATCTGGTGAAAGTTTTGGGAAATTAGTGAATAAGATACTTGAAAGAGGTCTATGTTCAACATTAAATGTCTCTCAGCTGATAGCTTTAGTTTTAAAGTCTAGAACAGAAAACCTACCAATTATATATTCTGTGACAAAAGTAAATTTCAATTAAAATGTAGAGGATCACAAATTCAAAGCTATGCTCAAAATGATACAGTGCACTTTGTTTTATGTTTCTCGAACTTTCACACCTCTTTTAAAAGATTCCTAAATCTCTTCCTTGAAACATCAGGGCGTTTGTTAGGAGCGTTGTCAGTACGGGGGGCTGCACCTTTAAATTGTATAGCATTTCTAGCAGCCATTACATCACGCTTTAAGTCTGGGGCATCTCCCTCAAGCACAAATATAGGTATTATATCGGCCAACAAAAGATAAACTGTTCTAAAAAATAAATTCCTGAAAAATAAATAACAATTTAGACATTAGGAGTAGGTACCTAGATAACTAAAAATATTTGTGTTAAAATATTGATACACACCTCAAATAGAGCTTAGGCTGAACATGATATTCTGTAACATTTTGGCTATCGCAAACCCATCCAGATAGATCAATAGCCAATGTCTCACCGTGGATCTTTACAAAAAAACAAAATTAAAATTGTAGTAGTTATTAATTTAAATTCAACAATAAGAGTACAATTACCTCGTGTAGAGATTTCTTTTCACTATAAGGAGCTAAAACTGTCCATAGGCCTTTAATTCCCATTATAATTAAACAAATTTTATTTGCAAAAGGGACGAAATAAATATCAAATATGAAAAGCAGATTGCAATTTCGCGGATTTTAAAATTTCAGTCACAGAAACATTTCATTCAAATCAACAACAACAACAACAAACAAAACAACACAAAACCCAAATTGTCATTGTCAACTTGACAATGACAATTTGGATTGAAAAATGTCAAGTGAAAAAGGCTATTCGGACCCGCGGCCCTACCGCCTAATGGTGCGGTTCATAATCAGCCCCCCTAGACAAGACGCATTTCGCATTTTAGCGATTATCGAAAGACATCTTGTCAGGGACCCGATTCTCAAGCCATAGACATAATGTCGAATTCGACATATGTCTAAATTAAATGGCGGATGTCGAATATTTCTCAGTTTCCGTATTCTCAAAATGTCACGATAGAGATATGTCTATGCCTAGCGTTCGACATGTCACGAGTGGTAGATAGCAATCGACATTTGAAAAGTCGTCGTCTGTTTTACATAATTTGTTGGAACTTTTTTTACGATTATAGTTTATGTATTTATTTTAACTGTTACCACATTTGATTAAAATGAATAATCGATGATTTTTATAACAACTGTTGTTAATGTATAGTAGAAGAAGCTCGGTTTTTAGTGGAATTACCTTGAAGACGGCCCTTATGGCGTGACGACCCTTTCGAAATACGACATCTAATGCATTTAAGAACTTTCGCTTATCTAAAGAATTAGTTAACACGTAATATATTTAGTCAATTCAAGACTTATTGACTTCTCCCAAACAACTTAATTCCTCTGCTATACATTTCCACTTTTGTTCGGATTTTTTTAGTAAAAGTTTCCGAAAATTTGACTTTACGAAGTTCGTCATCCCTTTCATTTGACTGACAAAGCCACGAATTCTGTGCTGAAGTGGGGTATTGTTTTTTATAATCCATTATAGATTTATTACTATATCTCTAATATCTGTGTTCTAAAATATTGATTAATGTAAAAAACATCGATCACATATCGTGATAAAGGAAAGTGGACAGACCAAACTCTCCGTTTGCGGGTTTCCATTTTTTTTCTTGTTTAAGCTTCACATTGTACTATACTGGAGTAACATTATAAAGATATGTAAACTATGAAGGATGTCAAAAATAACAATATTGGTCAAAGTAAACAATGTAGGTATCAACTGGAATCAAAGTATACTTTGATCAAAGCTATTTATCGTAGCTACTTTGTCAAAGCAGACTTTGAGCATGTCAACGAGGCTAAAACAAAACGTAACCATTCATTTCTATTGAGGGACATCCATAATCGGACAACAATAAACGTTGGCATGCATGCAAACAAAACAACCCATTCACATTGTTTGCACTGCTCACGGACGTAAGCATTAAGATCAATTTTTGACCGACCTTTCGATTTGTGAGTCTGTCAAATGTCAATTTTATCAATCAATGTTATTTGAAAAGAAAAATTGAAGAGGTTGAGGAGGAGGCCTGTATTGTCCCTCCAGTATCTTTACAGAGCACTTCTATATCTATTGTAGATAAGTATACCTAATGAAAAAAATAATTCTAACAAATTAAACTCCGCGGGAAACTAACGTTAACTTTGTCACTGACAGTTCTATGACAGTACACTCCTCTTTCTGTCATACCGCTTACAAATGCGCATATTATGAGCAATTTTGAACCGACTGTTTGCACGCAAAAAGTGCATACGAGCGCTGATATCAAATTTCGGACCGCACCCTCATAGTCATTCGATATACATCTCTATTGCCAGCGAGAATACGATTAGTTCATATCATAGACATTTTTGAGAGATTATTAGTAGAGATGCAAAGTAATAGAGATATGTCGAATTAGAGATATCTCTAAAAAACTGAGAATCGGCCCCCAGATATCAGTGCAAACGTTTGCATGCATGCAAACAACCCGTTCAAATCGTTAGCACTGCTCACGGACGTAAGCACTCTTCATTTTCTTCTTTTTTAATTTGTGGCAATTGGTCGTTGGAAACGTAAGCACTCAGATCAATTTTGAACCGAGCTTTCGATCTGCGACTCTGTCAAGTTGACAGTTAATGTAATTTAAAAAGAAAAATTTGAGGGAGACGTATTGTGCCTCCAGCATCTTTACAGAGCACTTCTCTATTAATTGTAGATAATCTAATGAAAAAATAAATTCGAACAAACTAAAATAAAAATAAAACTGATATTCACTTTGACAGTGACAGTTCTGGAGACAGTGCACTACCTCTTTTCTGTTAGCACTGTCAGTATCAATAGGTGACGTCATCAATTACGTCATATCGCATACAAAATCCGCACTTGAGCAATTTTGAACCGATTGTTTGCGTGCAAATAGCGCACACGAGCACTGATATCAAATTATGAACCGCACTCTAACTCATAGCGATCACTCGCTATCGCTTTCGTGACATTACTAAGGAACAATAGTTTTAATGTCACAGGTGACATTCGAACAATAGTTTTAATTTCACAGGTGACATTCAAACTATTGTTCTAATGTCTCTAATGTCACGAAAGCGATAGCGAGTGATCGCTATGAGTTAGGCCGTAGCCCCCTCCGCTCCGTATAGAACAGAAATGCTATGCGGACCCGATAGTGAATTGTTATCGAAAAAACTTATAGGATCAAAATGAAAACTGTAGGCTTTAAAGTAATTTTTATGTCGTTACGATAGAAAAACACAATGGTAGGTTGGTAGCTCAACACAATACATGGGCTCTCTCTGCCACGGGCATGATTTGCGTAGAGCTGGCAACAACGTGAGTAAATGATGCAGATTCATATTTTTATTCATCATTTACTTCGGAGTAAGTATGTTTATTGCTTAAACAGATAAGATTAATATCAGTGATATTCATTCAGTTAATACTAGACAAAGGAACATGTTAGCTTTACCAAATACCAGGCTCCAAAAAATCAATAATTCTTTTAGAGGCCTGTGTATACGTTTCTACAATAAAATACCAAGTTGTATACAAGAACTTAGCATAAACAAATTTAAAGTTGCAATCAAAGATGTACTTATTAAAAAAGCATATTATAAAGTTTCTGATTACATGACGGACATAAAAGCTAGGGTTTGAACTCTCATTTCTAATATTTAACAATGTGCTGCGTTTTGTTTCAAAGAAACATTCAGTGAGAGCAATTTATAAGCTAAGTTCACGCACTTCTCTCAGAGATAGCTTATATAATGTGAATTAACACATCTCTTCTTGTAATGGAAATTGAGCTCAAACTTTTGCTTTGAGGTCAGCTTCCAATTGACGACTCTGTAACAAACCAAAATTGTAAATGGCGATTTAAAAGAGGAGATAAAAAATTTTGACCTTTCGAGTTTCTGGCCTGTTCTTCTCGAGAAGGCTCTCCCAATTTCCGAACAGGTGTAGAGTCAACTTTTTTTTTTCATTCCTACTTGTATTTGCAGACATCTTGAATATATTCAAGATGTATGCACATACAAGGTTAATATGATTTCTTTAAATTAGATTGTTTTGCTTTGTTTTGACGTCAATAAGTGCCTATAAAGGCCTATGTTGAATAAAGATTTTTGAATTTTGAATTTTGAGTGCGTATACAGGGTGACTTTAAATAGGTGTAATTGTTTTAAGGGGGTAAGAGTACAGCCCATGGGATGTTCAAAAATGTGTGGAACACCTGGTCGAAATCGACTGGTTTCGGAAATACACGATACTTTAACTTTTTTAGGAAAATTACCAAAATTCAAGAGAAACCCTTAAAAATAAAAATAAATACTGGATGCATGGATTTTATTTTTATTTTATCTGATTGCTGGATAAATTATCCATAAAATAAAAACATCAAATGTTATGAATCAGTTAAAATTTTAGAGTTATGAGAGCTAAAACTAGTAACAATAAAAAAAAAATTGCTTTATCGAAATTTCAATTGATTTTAGTGAAAAATATCCACTCCGAACTGGTCGTACAAACGATGTCATTAAATTTCTTGTTTCCTTAGCTTTCTAAAAAGGTATAATAAGTGTACAAAATTCTAAGATACCGCCCAACAAACTCAGTTATTGCCGAGTAGGTAATACGTAAACTGCACATTAATAACATTATTAGCACTTTACCATACTACCCTGCTAAGGTTTTTTCTTTAAGTGTCATTAATTTACCTCGTAAGACGTCTCATTGATTTGCTTTAGTGGACTTTATGAATGCATTGTGTATTGTTGCCCATTTGGTTCTCCAAGCAAGTAAGGATGACTATGGTTAATTTTACTAAGAGTAGTATGAAAAAAATATCTAATGTAGATGAAATAATACTCATACTGATACAAAATAATAAGATTTAATAAGAAAAAACGCAAGTTATCTTTACAATTAAAATACTCAAGTTATTTACATAAAGAAATAACAAAAACACAGTAGGAAAAACACGTTTTATAACACTTGATTTAATTAAAACACCTTATTATTTTAAATCTTGCTCAAATTGACCTCCTTGTTTCCTAATACACGCCCGTAGTCGTTTTCTAAAATTGGACCTAGTAACAACTCCCGTAAGATCTTGCTGTATTTGATTAGCAGCTGCTATGATTCTAGCTTTCAATTCTTCAACATTATTGACGGGAGTTGTATACACTAATGTCTTCATGTGACCCCATAGGTAATAATCACAGGGGGTCAAATCTGGACACCTCGCTGGCCACGGCGTCGGGCCTCCTCTGCCAATCCAACGAAGTGGAAACGTTTCATCCAGCCATTGTCTAACACTAGCCCGGTAATGGGCTGGGCAGCCATCGTGCTGGAAGATCATTTCTTCCCGGTTAGTTAGTGGAAAATCTTCCCGAACAGGAACATCTTCGAGAAGGTTGAATAAATGGTTTCGAAGAAAATCCTCGTAAGCTTCGCCATTTAAGTTGTTTGGTAAGAAATATGGCCCCACCAAGTATCTGTCAATAACGCCCATCCATACGTTTACAGAGAATCTTCTTTGATGAGCTCCTTCCTTGGACTTTCTTGGATTTTCTCCCCGTGTAGTCCAGTAGTGGAGATTATGATAATTCGTTATGCCGTCTCGGTCAAACTTGGACTCATCCGTCCATAAGATTTTACTTAAAAACATTGCGTCTTCAGCGTCCATATGCTGCATGAAGCGACAGAAATCTACTCGTCTTGCAGGGTCTCCCTCCTCTAGCGCTTGAACAGGTGTGTAGTGGTATGGGTACTGTCGCGCTGCATGTAAAGTAAACCATACTTTGCATTGAGATAATCCCATTTGCCTGGCTACTATGCGTGTAGATGTAGTGGGATCTCTCGTAAAACGATCCAGTATTTCTTCTTCGTGCTCTGCATCCACTTGACGAGGTCTACCAGCATCGTGACGCCGCTCATGAACACTTCCACTTTCTCTAAGCCGTTGAAACGCTGAGGCGCGTTCAGCGCCTCTGGGTGTAGTTGTCCGGTTGTTTTTTAACTCGCTCAAAGGCGTTGAACGGTTTGCAGCAACCAAATCTTTTATCTCCCTCTTTCACATGATTTTTTATTTCTCACTCTTTCTAGTAGATGACATTATAGAATATGGCCGCCAATATCATCCAATCACGTAAGAGTATTTCAGTCATAAACGTCAGAGCGTTTTACAACCATCAAATTCGATGGTTGTTCGGTTGTAACTCGCGCCGACACTCAAAGGTCTTGAACGGGCGGTTGTTTCACCCGGTTGTCACGCTCGAAGGCATTGAACGGGGTTAGAGCGAAAAGTTGTACTTCGCGCGAAGGCCCTGAACGCGCCTCCGCAGAAAAGACACGTACACTAGGTGCGCGACGATTTGGGAATCGGTGTATGTACTCCCTTCTGGCCGCTGCAGCATTACCGTCACAGAATCCGTACACAAACACAATGTCTGAGGCGCGTTCAGCGCCTCTGGGTGTAGTTGTCCGGTTGTTTTTTAACTCGCCCAGGGCTACGTTCCAAAACATCACCCGGAGTGAGTAGGTGGTGGGGGGAGAGTGGCCGGTTAGGGTGGTCGGAGTGTTGGTTGTTTTAGAACGGCAAGAGTGTTGTCTGCTTTGTTTACATAACCAAATGTACAAAAATAAGAAAATATATAATTCATCGGCGCGTCCGTTCGCTTTAATGCATGGATTACATTCCTCTGTTTCATCTACGAAAATGCTAAAACCAACAGAATATGAATTCTGTTAAATCGCGGCCTAACCTAGCTTCAGCGGAAATGAAGGCCAATTTTACAATCGTGTCACATACGATACCTATAGTCTTTGGAATTTAATATTAACTTATTGTCGACGTTACGAAGCGCATCCTCGCTCTCCGAGATGCACAAATTGTGTGTGAATATGATATCTTTGTAATCACAATCACACACAACTTTAAAATCCACACAATTTCCCGCCAAATCCAATCGAGTGAAATTACACCTTGCTATATTATGCGGGTGAGATTCTACTCGATCGAGTGCACTCCGTAGCGTTTTAGGACACGCCACTCCAACACTCTCGAGTGCACCCGAAATGTTTTAGGACATACTTCGGGTGACCGAGTGCACTCGGGTGATGTTTTGGAACGTAGCCCAGAGGCATTGAACGGATTGCAGCAACCAAATCTTTTATCTCCCTCTTTCACATGATTTTTTATTTCTCTCTCTTTCTAGTAGATGACATTATAGAATATGGCCGCCAATATCATCCAATCACGTACGAGTATTTCAGTCATAAACGTCAGAGCGTTTTACAACCATCAAATTCGATGGTTGTTCGGTTGTAACTCGCGCCGACACTCAAAGGTCTTGAACGGGCCGGTTGTTTCACCCGGTTGTCACGCTCGAAGGTATTGAACGGGGTTAGAGCGAAAAGTTGTACTTCGCGCGAAGGCCCTGAACGCGCCTCTGCGTACTCTTCGCTACTGTAGCTTGCCATTGAAATAAAGCAAAGAAACAGATGGATGAAATAACTAGTACGAATAATAGGTACGTCCGGCACGCGTAAGTATCTAAGTAGTACTAGACAGAGGTCGCGCTACTTGGGGCCCAAGCGCAAGGCAACGGCCAACCGTCAACAATTGCTATCTCACTCACACACGTTGTGCTATTTATCGATTCTCTCACTCTAAAATTTTAACTGATTCATAACATTTGATGTTTTAATTTTATGGATAATTTATCCAGCAATCAGATAAAATAAAAATAAAATCCATGCATCCAGTATTTATTTTTATTTTTAAGGGTTTCTCTTGAATTTTGGTAATTTTCCTAAAAAAGTTAAAGTATCGTGTATTTCCGAAACCAGTCGATTTCGACCAGGTGTTCCACACATTTTTGAACATCCCATGGGCTGTACTCTTACCCCCTTAAAACAATTACACCTATTTAAAGTCACCCTGTATACACCAGTAAAATAAAATTATAATAAAAAATTAAACTGCGTTATCAGTATCGACTACAATTACAATGTTTCTAAGTTTAACTGAAAAACAAAACATACATAATTTATCTCTTAAAAAACTCAAAAAATGGTCAATCCAATATTACTTACGGCTTTACGCACGTCCGCTAGCAAACTATTTTAATTTCATTGAAAAAGTAACTCACACAGTCATACCTCTCATCGATATGCGTCTGCACACAATCATTTTGATAATAGGGGAGTGGGATGAGGCCTGACGGGGTGTAGGCGTTGGAACACCACGCCGCGCCGCCCCGCACTCCGCAGTACCAGCCATTTGACTGCGACTTGATTAGTACTCGTCACAGGAGATCACAAAACACATACCCAAGGGCAGGAAATTCGCGCGCGCGCGCTTTTAGCGATCAATCAAATAAATCCGTTACGTAATCGTAATAAAGTCATGGCTTATAAATTTACTTCTCGTGAATATGTCGTCTTAGTTCGTGCATATTTTGCGTTGAAAACGTGTCTGGGGCATTGCGGATGTACAGAGAGCTATACAGCCAAACACAGCACAGTGTCAAGTGCTTTTAATGACTCCTACCTAGACTATGGCTTATTTTACGTGCTATCACATGCGCAAGGACGAGAGAGACCGGTAATCTCGACGACAACATTGATTCAGTGCATACGTTTGAAGTCTGACTCACGAGCGAAACCTATTTTAATATAGGTACTCCGCACGATTACTTCGACAATGCTGAATGACATTCTGCTGGTGAACATGAGAGGACTGTGGTTTCAGCAAGACGACGCGCTGCTACACTACCATCATGATGTAAGGGAATACCCTCATCGAAGAGTTCGATGACCGATGGATCGGCTGCGGCGCCCCTGAGGCGCACTTGGGTCCGGTGCCGTAGCACGCGCGCTCGCAAGATCTTACGCATTTAGATTTTTTCTCGTGGAGCAAAATAAAACATAGGGTGTATGTGAGTGAACTTGACACTATTGTTAAACGAAGTGCTAAACAGCGTATAGTAGACACTGGGTGCGGTTCATAATCAGATATCAGTGCAAACGTTTGCATGCATGCAAACAACCCGTTCAAATCGTTAGCACTGCTCACGGACGTAAGCACTCAGATCAATTTTGAACCGGGCTTTCGATCTGTGAGTGTGTCAGTAATTTGAAAAGAAAAATTGGAGGGAGACGTATTGTGCCTCCAGTATCTTTACAGAGCACTTCTCTATTAAGTGTAGACAATTTAATGAAAAAATAAATTCAAACAAACTATTATAAAAAAAAACTGATGTTGACTTTGACATTGACAGTTCTGGAGACAGTGCACTACCTCTTTTCTGTTAGCACTGTTAGCATCAATCGATGATGTCATCAATTACGTCATACCGCATACATTATGCGCACATGAGCAATTTTGAACCGATTGTTTGCGTGCAAATAGCGCACACGAGCGCTGACATCTAATTATGAAACGCACTCACTTTTAGTGACGTGAAACCACAAAGAAACGTTCTAATTCCTTAAAAGAAAGTTGAAACGGGCGCGTGTGCATTGACAATGAAAAAGAATACTCTTAAGTTATTAAAACACATAGAAGACCGTGACTTTAATGTGAACAGATAGTGTAGGTAATAAACTAAATGTCCTGCTTCTAACTTTTTAACACGCCAAAATTACTCGTGAACTCCCGTGACCTTTCGTGAACAAATGACCCACTTATTTCCGTATTACATTTTGGTGTGTTAACGTAATATCTGTCTATGGTGTACTATACTTTTCGGTCAACATCTAGCATATAGTTTATGCTGAAAAGTATAAGGATCCCGTATGATACAAACAACTAATAAAAATCAGAAGTTCACGCGGACAAAGTCTTGGGCAGACAGCTAGTTTAAGTAGAGAGCTAAAGTCTGTTCGTCGAGAGCTGATAAAAATCAATCGATCAGCAAAACAGCAAGTGAAATTGATGGTTTTAAGTTTTGCAACAAAACTCAAAACCATCGTAGTAGATACACGTTAATTTGTCGATGTGTGTGCGTGTTCTTTAATGTTAAGTAATATTTTCATAGTGTGTGTTCGTAAACATAACCGTGCGTTTGCACTGACGAAACATCTACTTAAAAACATGTGTTTTAAACATATTTCTGTCAATGTTTATGAATGCGTTTTCATTGTCAACACCCCAACAAGTTGCCAAACATGTATTAAGACGCAATCCCTGACACATCCATAAAAAACGTTGACAGACAACAAGTTTTGAGGCATTTATTATTATTATTATATTATATATTATTACATGTTTCATGTTTCTCAGTGCAAACGCACGGTAAGAACAACGTATCTGTAATTGAGTCCTACATTTTCGTAGTGTGCCATGCGTGTTTACCTCGCTTCCCGCGAAAAGTGGCAGAAAAAAATGTATACTGCGATTTGTTGCGTATCACCTCCATAGGTTGAATGCTCTAAGAGGGGCGAGTACGAATAGCAATCGACTTCTATAGGGACCCGGGTCCGAATAACATACGTAGTATCTCTATTTAGTTTGTGCGAATAACCACACCGCGGCCCTACCGCCTATCTCAGAGATCACTCGCTATCACTTTCGTGACATTAGAACAATAGTTTGAATGTCACACGTTATATTAAAATTATTGTTCTTATGTCACGAAACCGACATTAGAACAATATTTCCTATGTCTTACCGCCCTACCACCTATCTCATAGCGATCACTCACTCGCTAGTGATTTCTATGAGATAGGCGGTAGGGCTGCAGATAGAATCGTAATCGAAAACGAAATCTATAACGTCATCTGTTAGAAAGAGAGAGAAATAAAAATTCATGTGAAAGAGGGAGATAAAAGATATTGTTGCTGCATTGCGTTCAACACCCTCTGAATGAGTTAAAAACAACCGAACAACTACACTCCGAGGCTCTGAATGCGCCCCTGCTTATGGATGTAAGCACTCAGATCAATTTTCAAGAAACCTGACAGAAGCCATTTAACCTAAAAATTGAATTGAATTGACCGAGCTTTCGTTCTGTGAGTCTGTCAAGGTGACAGTCAATGTTATTTTAGAAGAAAAAATTGGAGGAAGACATGTATCATGACCTCCAGTATCATCACAGGGCCTTTCTGTATTCATTATAGATATTCTAATGAAAAAATAGATTCGAACAAACTGAAATAACTACTAATAAAACTCCGCGGGAAATTAAGGTTAATTTGACATTGACAGTTCTGGAGACAGTGCACTACCTCTTTTCTGTTAGCACTGTCAGCGGTGAGTCATTGATTACGTCATACCGCTTACATTACGTCATACCGCATAAATGCGCACATCAGCAATGTATATGTTTTATTATAATATGTTTGTTCCAGGTGGTCGGATCTAATTAAATAAAACTACAGTAGTATTACAAAAGTCAAAATACAGTCCAAAATACACTACCTATATTATCCAAACACATGCTCGGTTAATACACAGTAAACAGTCCATATACTAAGCCTGAAACACAGCGCTGGCAGAATTGTTGTCACAAGATAACACATTGCCATACGATCCTGTAATGGATTTATATTGGTGTCAATTCTGTTGGCATTTGTTGGAATAGACTAAACTAAATTTAGTTTTAGTGCTGTCAAATCGTGTTTTTTGTTCGAAAATTTTAACTGAAAACACAATTTGACAGCACTAAAACTTTTAGTTTAGTTTAATCGAATTAGTGCCAACCGAATTGCCACCAGTGTCTTTCAAAAATGACAGTTCTAGTTACCAACCGTAGTTAGCGAATAGACCTGCAGAAGCGCGCCCTAGAATGAAGCGACTCGTTGCGACGTCATCTGTTAATGATCGGTTCCTATGCGATTTGAACGGCAGCGCAGTCAGCCGAAATACTTGATTTGTACGCGTTATTGTCGTTCGCATTCAGTTTATTTGATTATAATGTCATCATACAAATATTGTACTGAGCCAAAATGCATAAATGCAGTATTTTTGCATTTTGGCTCAGTACAATATTTGTTACCTAAAAACCCAATTAACTATTTTTTTCTGTTCCGAAAGTTGCAAAGATAAGAAAAAAATGGTGTAAAATAATGAGGAGAGACGATAAAACTGTTCTTGCAAGCAAAAGTGTTTTTTTACTGTTATCACTTAACACTGTTAACACTGTAATATATTTAGTCAATCCAAGTCTTATTGACTTCTCCCAAACAATTTATTTCCTCTGCTTTACACTTCTACTCTTGTTCGGATTTTTTTAGTAAAAATTCCCGAAAATTTGGCTTTACGAAATTCTTCATCCCTTTCATTTAACTGAAAAGCCACGAATTCTGTGCTGAAGTGGGCTATTGTTTTTTAAAGTCCATTATAGATTTATTACTCTATCTCTAATAATTCTGTTTTCTAAATATTCAAAAATGTTTTAAAATAAGACCGCTGTAATGTGAAGTGAAAAAAGTTGACAACTCGCTTCGTAAAGCCGCGTTGACATGCTCAAAATTTGCTTTGACAAAGTAACTTTGATGACAACTTGGACGCTACTGTTTTTGTGTTTGTTTTTTGATCGTATAAAAGCTGCACCAAACCAACGCGTGCAGCGGTGGCGTGCACGGTGGCGATCAGTTGTTGTGTACGAACTTGTAGCGACGTGTTCACATTGATGAGGACGCAGCAATGTGAACAGTCCGCTAATGTTTTAAGCTCAGCTTAAAATTAAAAAACGAAACAAAATTGCGTAGAAAACGAAACAAAATTGCGCCAAATGTAAAAACATCGATCACATCTCGTGATAAAGGAAAGTGGACAGACCAAACTCTCCGTTTGCGGGTTTCCCTTTTTTTTCTTAATTAAGCTTCTCATTTTACTATACTGGAGTAACATTTTTAAAGATATGTAAACTATGAAGGATGGCAAAAAGAACAAAATTGGTCAAAGTAAACAATGTAGGTATTAACTGGAATTAAAGTATACTTTGACCAAAGTTATTTTATCGTGGCTACTTTGTCAAAGCAGACGTTGAGCATGTCAACGAGGCTAAAACAAAACGTAACCATTCATTTTTATTCAGGGTGTGGTTGCATGTATGCAAACAAAACAATCCATTGAAATTATTAAGTTTTGGATTGTTCATACATAATAAAACTGTTTAATACTTTTATTTATCTTTTTATTTGTAATTTTCACAACTGTTCACAACGGACAACGTTAATAATAGGGTGTAGCAAAAAACACAGATTACCGAGATGGACACGGATACAGACTATTATCAAATATTACCATAGAAATAAAATATAAAAGTATACCATACTTAACACGCCTCCTTACTTTTACTATTTTATTTCGTTTCACTGAATTACTATATTACTTCACATCGACATAATTTCTTAAAGTATTTTCATTTAACAATATGTACTATTACATCTATTATACTTATGTATTTCTGTTTATTTACTTAGGAACATATAATTTACTTTTATTGAAATTTAACATACATGTAATTTACTTATAACAATTCCAGCATTTTTTCTTAAAACATCAAAATTTTATATTACTTTTAACATTTTTCTAAATTTTACAAATTTTTCAGTTCCTAATGATTTTGTAAGTATGTCAGCAAAATTTTCTTCTGAAGTTATTTTAAGGATATCTATTTTTCCATTTATATAATTTTCATGTACAAAATGATAGTGTGTTTCTATATGTTTAGTTTTTTGTAAAATTACCATATTTAGCAATACATAAGGCTCCTGAGTTATCTTCGTACACTTTAATTGGATAATCAACTTTAACAAACACATCATTTACTATATTCAACAAAAATAGTATTTCAGTAACCGATTCTGATAAAGCTACATATTCAGAAAAGGTAGATGACTTAGTTACACTTAATTGTTTCTTTGTTTTCCAAAAGATAACATTTCCATAAAATCTAATAACAAAACCTGAGGTTGATTTTCGATCTATTATGTCTCCTGCCCAATCAGCATCAACAAAACAATCCATGATATCATTTTTATTTTTAAAGTAAGTTAATTTAAGTTCTTTTGTAGCATACAAATACTTTAAAATTCTAAGGGCGTATTTATAATGTGTTTCAGTGTAACAGTTTTGAAAACGGCTTAAATAATTTACACTAAAAGATATGTCAGGCCTAGTGCCACAACTTATGTACAAAAGTGCTCCTATTAAGTTTCTATATTTTACATTTTCATTTATATTATCTTTACTTAATTTTAGGTTCATTTCCATAGGTGTTTTGTATAGTTTAGACTGTAATATATTATATTTACTTGCTAATGACTCTATGTATGCCTTTTGACTTAAGGTCATGATATTTTTATCGTTACAATTATTGTAATCATATTCAATTTCTATACCTACATATTTATTTACTTTGCCTAAATCTTTCATTTTGAATTTGTTACATAACTGACTTTTTATTTCTTTTAATATATTTATATTTTTACAACATAACAATAAATCATCCACAAACAATAGTATATATACATCAACATTATTATGTGATTTAACATAAAGACAAAAATCGTATTTGCATCTACGAAAACCTAGTGTCTTTACATAGTTATTGAAACATTCATACCAAGCTCTCGGGCTTTCCTTTAGTCCATATAGAGCTTTATTCAATTTATAAACTTTATCAGTACCATCGTCATATCCTAATGGCTGATGAACATAAACTTCAGAAATTACCTTACCATTTAGGAATGCTGTTTCCACATCCATTTGATGTATGTGTAATGAATTTTGACAACAAAAAGAAAGTAATAATTTTAATGTTTGCATATTCGCAACAGGTGAATATGTGTCTTCCACACAATCTAATTGTTGAAAGCCTCTTACTACTAACCTTGCCTTAAATAGTCCTTCTGTTTTCTTTTTGTAAATCCACTTGACATCTAATATTCTTTTATTTATAGGTTTGTTAACTTTTTGCCATGTATTGTTCTTTGTAAGACTGTCAATTTCTCGATCCATTGCTTCTTTCCAACTCTGTGCCTCGTTACACATAATTGCATCCTGAAATGTATCTGGAATAAAAATATCACAATAGTTTGCAGTTATGCAATTATAGCCAAATTCATCATCAAATCGTGATGGAGCTTTTATCTGTCTCTTAGGTCTTGTATTTGTATTATTTACGTCTTCCACAATGCTAGAAATGCTTTCATTTTTCTCCTCTTCCATTGTTTCACTTTCAATTTGTATATTCTCTTTATTTTTATTTGAAACATTATCTTCCTTCGACTCTTCAAATCCAATACACTTTATATCTTCCTCAATTATGTCTACATGTCGAGCGGTAACTATTTTATTATTAATTAAAATTTTATACCCCATATCTGAATAGCCAAGTAATATTCCTAATTCTGCTTTCTTGTCCCATTTGGATACTCTTTTCTCTTCAGGTATTCTTACAAAGACTTTACTTCCATAAATTTTTAAATTTTGTATTGAAGGCTTTCTATTAAAAAATATTTCATAAGGGGTCTTATTTTCCATAGTATTAGTTATAATTCTATTTTTTAAATATGCTGCTGTTTTTATAACTTCCGGCCAATAATATCTATCTATCTTTCCTTCTGCCAACAGACACCTAGCCATATCCATAATAGTTCTGTTGAATCGTTCTGCAGTTCCATTCAACTCATGTACGTATGCTGGGCATGGTTTCAATATTATTCCTTTTTCTCTAGCAAAGTTAAACATACTTGTATTTAAATATTCTGTCCCATTATCACATCGGAGCTCTTTTATGACTTTACCAGTTAAATTTTGAACTTCATTCACATACTCAACAAAACATTCATAAACTTGCTGTTTAGATTTGATACAATAAACCTTTGCTAATTTTGAATAATCGTCTATGAAGCTTAAGAAATACTTTTCACCATGACATCCTGTTGTTCTGTGAGGTCCATTGAGATCTGTATGAACAATCTCAAGTATACTTTCAGCTCTTCTTCTATTGTTTTTGAAAGGTAAATTATGCATTTTATTTTCTATGCATATAGCACATTTTAGGTATTCTTTTTCTAATTCCTTAGGTATTCCTTCCAGTAATTCGTGTTTACACATAATATCTAGATAATTAAAATTTACATGTCCAAGAGTTCTATGTAATTTTTCTTTTTCAGTTAGTACATTTTGAGACATATTTATTTTAATATTTTCTTCTGTAGTAAAACTAGTCATTTTCAATAATCCTTCTTCTTGCTTAGCTATTGCTATTAATTCTCCCGTCATTTTATATATTTTTGTATATTGACCTCTTGATGTAATTTTATGAGAATTTGTTATCTTCGTGTAACTTAACAAATTCGCTTTCATTTCTTTTACAAAGTAAACATTTTTTAAATTGACTCTCGATATTTTATTGTATACTTGAAAATAAATATTTATGTTGCCAACTTTTGTAGCTTTTAGTACTCTTCCATCTCCTACTTTGACATTGACTGGTTTGTCTAATATTATTGCTTCATTATAATATTGATCTGAATTTATTATATGATTGGTGCATCCGCTATCCAATAACCATATTATTTCTTTTTCATTTCCTGTATGTTTAGTCATTGACATATTACTTTGTATTGTAGTGTAAAAACTACTACTTGGGTTTTCTCGAGCTTGACCTCTTCCTCTATAGCTTCCACGGTTGTTTCCACGCCTGTTATTCATAAAGCGACCTCTAAAATTTGTATTTCCTCTGCCTCTGCCATGATGCATGTTATTGTTATTGAACCAACAATTGGTTTTATTATGGCCACGCTTTCCACATATAAAACATGTTTGAGGTGTAGTACTACAACTAGTTGTTTTAAAAGATTCTGTATTTGCTTTGAAAACATTTGATTTTTCACTATAAGGTTCAGATCCGTTACCTGTTTTGGACTCAATATTTTTCATCTTTATTTTGTTTTTCAGATATTCCACTGTCCGATCTTTTTCTGGTAAAATATCAATCAAATCACCAATATGACTATAACTTGGTGGCAAGGCTTTTAGCATATAATTTAATTTTTCCGATTCTGTCACAATGGCGCCGGCTTGCTTGAGTTCATTTACCGCCTTTTCGAAGTCGTCAAAGAAACTGTTAACATCACTATAGTTTTTCAATTTGATATTTTCAATATTATTTCGACACACTATTTGTAGCGACGTAGATTTATTTAGATACATCTCATCGAATTTCGACATTATTTTGAAAGCCGAATCTAAGTGACACACATATTCCAATTGTCTATTTGTAATGGCCGAATAAATGTAGTTCGTGGCTTGTATGTCTAATTCATCCCAATCATTTATTTCTTCTTTAGTTTTCTTTTCTCTCTTTACAACCTCTTCACATTTTTTAAATTGCAAAAATTTTAATAACCTGATTTTCCAGTTTTTGTATTCGGTTCCATCGAAAATAGGAATTACAATATCATTTTGTTTGAACGCCATTTTGGTGTGCGTAAACTGCATAAATTCTTTTTCAACAATGTTGTGTACTTACAATATTGTTTTTCAATTGGGCGTTTCTTGCAACCACGGACTGCTACCATATTAAGTTTTGGATTGTTCATACATAATAAAACTGTTTAATACTTTTATTTATCTTTTTATTTGTAATTTTCACAAGTGTTCACAACGGACAACGTTAGGGTGTAGCAAAAAACACAGATTACCGAGATGGACACGGATACAGACTATTATCAAATATTACCATAGAAATAAAATATAAAAGTATACCATACTTAACAGAAATCATTTGCAATGCTCACGGACGTAAGCATTAAGATCAATTTTTTACCGAGCTTCGATCTTTGCTTCTGTCAAATGTCAATTTGATCAATCAATGTTATTTGAAAAGAAAAATTGGAGGGCAACATGTATTGTCCCTCCAGTATCTTTATAGAGCACTTCTGTATCTATTGTAGATATACTAAAAAATAATTCGAAGAAATTAAACTCCGCGGGAAACTAACGTTAACTTTGTCATTGACAGTTCTAGAGACAGTGCACTCCTTTTTCTGTCGTACCGCTTACAAATGCGCATATTATGAGCAATTTTGAACCGACCTTTTGCATGCAAAAAGCGCACACGAGCGCTGATATCAAATTTCGGACCACACCCTCATAGTCATTCGACATACATCTCTATTGCCAGCGAGAATACGATTATTTCATATCATAGACATTTTTGAGAGATTATTAGTAGAGATCCAAAGTAATAGAAATATGTCGAATTAGAGATATCTCTAAAAAACTGAGAATCGGCCCCCTGAACTAGTGGAAAATTTACTAACCTGGCAACACTGGACTCTTCGATTACAAAAAAGTTTCGTCACTGTCGCCCAATGACTTAACAAATACATGGACCGGCCCTACCTACAGAATCAGCGTGACTACCTACAAAACTTTGGCACATAAAATGGCTACCTTTACTAGTGATGTACTCAGTATTAGTTGTGCAATATAGATAAATTTAAGTTTAAACAAATTCATCACTCCACTTATCTACGACATATCTAGGGAAATAGATCTTAGCTGAACAGCCCTCCTAGACAAGATGCCTTTCGATAATCGCTAACGCAATCGCTAAATGGACAATGTATGAGATTTGACAATTGCGCTCGAAAGCTAAGCGACAGCTTATGTCAAATCGCATACATTTTCTTTCTAGCGATTGCGTTAGCGATTATCGAAAAACGTCTTGTCTAGGGGGGCTTGTCTAGGGGGGCTGCACATTACGGACCTACATTGTAATAATTTGATTGAAAAGTCGTGTTTCAGAAATATTTAGGCAGTTTCAAATTGTGGAACTACGCAAATTCTAAGAAAAACTTATTAAAGATCACTATTTAACTTAAGCGGTACAAAGTTCGCCGAGTCAGCTAGTATGACTATAAAGTTACACCAATAGACGTGTATTTTCTTTGTATAAATAAGTACGAGAAAATGTTATTGTAAAAAAAATTGGAATACCTAGTTTTTTTTTTGTAAAAAATTATTTAAAGGAGGCGATAAGTACTTACTTTCAAGTAGGTAGGATAATTTGGGTGTAATTTAAATAATTTTTTTAGTTTTGTACGGTAAGTTACTAATCAAAGTTTATGACAAACTTTGTCGTAGGAACCTTATATGTTCAATTATTATGAAAAATGGAGGTTTTAAAAAACTAAAATTAATTGACAATGATAATATTGCAAGAAGGCATTCTGTAGTCTTTTATTGTGGCGCACTGTTAAAATATTACTGTAAATTACTTCGAGATTATGGAAAATAGTCAAAATCCGAAGCAAAATTCACACGTTCGTTCGGCACTTAATATGGCGGACTGGTCACGGTAGGCAATTTTTGTGACGTCACAGAATACATGCCACAGACGAAACAGTATGCATCTCTATCTACAAATGTATTTTCACTTTTGTAAGAAAGAAACAAAACGATATTTGATAGATTCGTGTCAAGATATCAAAGAACAGTTTAACGGGGCATCTCCATATGTCTATCTCAATGCTGTCGCCCTCCGTGCGCGCACCTGCGTGGCGTGACAGTTACAAAACATTTCTGTCGCCGTGACAAAAGTCACCCGTGCGCGCATGCCACTTAGGTTTTAAAGAGCCATTATTCTATATTATTTTAATTTTTTTTGACTGCCTGCCACCCTTAGGTTGTGGCAGAATATCAGTGCTTTGTACACATTTTTGATGTGTACGATAGCGATTACTGAGCCATGACCTTTTGCACTTCTACAGCACACACATACTGCCACGGTATATGTAGGTATCTCTATTTATTGTTATATTTTTATTTAAGTTGTGATTGTAACGCATGTGTGTGATGGAGAATTGCAATAAATGTCTATCTATCTATCTATCTCTATCTATTCGGACCCGCTGCCCCACTACAAAGCGATCACTCGCTATCACTTTCGTCACAACAATTTTAGGGGCCGTTCGAAAACCCGTGAAGTTTTCACTCGGTAAAAAAGAAAAGGATAGATTATTGCGAGAAAGAGAAGTTTAATTGGTTTTCAAACGCTAGCCAGTGATTTTCGCACTTCACGAGTTTTCAAACGGGTTCTGTCAGTTAAAAACGAAAAGAAGAGTTCTTGTGTTTTACAACTGCACAAAGCTTTACTTAACATTTGTAAACTTTGACTTCAACCATGGAACTAATAAGTACTTATTTCCATGACTTCAACATAAAAATGAAATCAGTAGCCACAGATCACAGAACAGTCAACTGTCAATGTCAGGTAAAAAACGCTGACTGAGTTGCGTTCCGAGGGTCAGAGTAATGCAACCGAGAGTGTTTTTCACACTCGCTCCGAGGTTCAGAACGGGTCGGTTGCTATCTTTTTTTTTAGTTTGTATATTGCCGATCAAGATCAAGCAAAGGGCAAAATATTACTAATCCTTACTATGAAATTAACAGTAAATATCCATTTTTCTGCTTAAAAATAATTACAACACATAGAAATCACTATATTTCCCTAGTATTAGGCTTAAAAGAGTTCAAAGTAGTGTTATTTAATAAAATAATAAATAATTAGCGTATTTTTGACATCGACATTTACATAAAATCTATCAGAGTGTTTTTCACCCTACGCTCGAGTTGGTTGTTTGGTTGCATCACTCGAAGCTTCTGAACGGGCACAGAGTGTACTAACCGCCTGTTAGAGCGTTTTTTACCCGGAGGCTCTGAACGGGTTGGTTGCTGTCAGAGTGCACTCGGAGTGCACTCGAGCGTAGGTTCTGAACGCAGCTCTGGGGGCCGTGAGAAATTCACTCCTGTCAGGCAGTGTTGCCAGATGGGGGGGATTCCCTGCAAATTCGGGGGTTTTTTTCAACGTCGGAGGGAATTTTGGGGGGTTAAGTCCGTTGGGGGGATTTTCGGAGGTAAATATTAATGTTAATGGAATTTCGGAGACTTTTTTCCAAGCCAAAATATCACTATTACCATTCCTCAACCACCCTCAACTACATGATCATTCATTTATTTTTAGTTTTGTTTAATGATTTGGCTGTACAAGCCTGATCACTCTATCTGACGCAAAGACATTCTACTAGTACCAGTATAATAGTACTAGTTTAATGTCTTTGGTCTGACAACAATACCATAAAAAATCGATTTATTCAATAGGTTTTTACAAAGTATTTTTTTTGTGGCTCCGCACAATTTCTGCATTATGGCCATGATAAAGTTTGGGAAACGTTTGGAATAATAAGGTACGCGGAATGGGAATAGAATCTAGGATCATGATAAAGATCACGTTAGGGAGCTGAATACCTAAAATATATACAAGCTTACAATTTAATATTATTTACACATAAAAAGGATGAAATAATTTTATAAATATCAATACTATTTTCGGCTATAAGGGCTGGAATAGAATTGACGTCGGGAAGGGAACATGAAGGGATTTCAAAGGAGTAAAAAGCAACAAAGTGTGGTTCCTAACTGTTTCGTCTCAAGACAGTATTATTTTCTTTCTCTCTGCTTACTCATTACTTGCTCACTGGTTTACCTACTCATACTGTTTGAATGATTTATTGTATTCACAGGTAGTCTAAATTTGGCCGCCAGCTATAATATAAGTACCCGTTTACCGTGCAATTTAATATCAAATACATCAAAATCCAGTAAATCAAAATATGTGAGAACATACCGAAATGAATGAGAACACACTTACACACACTCAAATGCTAAATAGGTTTTCCTGGGAAAAAATGTATGTATCTGATTCTTAAACCAACACAGACAAGAATGTATATGATTTAATATTGGAAGTTATGGCGGAAATATAATAAACAAAATTTCGTAAATAAAACATTTGATTTTCATATTCCAATTGTATTTCTTTTAGTAAGTAGTACTTGGAGGTTTTTTGTCAAAAATGGTAATTTTCGGGGGGATTTTGAGTGAGATCGGGGGGGAAAATTAAACGGCCACCTGGCAACGCTGCTGTCAGGCGAAAATTACTCTTCACTAATGCGTTCAGAAATACGAGCGGAGTAATTCCTCTGTTAACCTCGGTTTCACTCGGGTGGTTCTCGAACGCTATCGGGTGAAATTCACTCTACCCCGAGTAAATATTACTCGTTTTCAAATGTACCCTTAATAGAATAAATAAATAAAAAAATTATACTTCTAACTAAAGTCACCTGACTGTGACTGTAGGGCTACAGGTTCCTTTGTCATTCCACAGGCAAAATAATTTAAAAAATCGCCTTCTTTTGTTTTTGTTTACATTTTTTTGACCTTTTGTTTAGACTTGTCTTGTCAAAGAGAATAGTAATACTACGGGAATGTCTTGTCTTGTCTGCAAAGAGAATAGTAATACCTACTACGGGAACTTGTCTGTTTTTTACTCCAGTCCACAGAACACAATACAATACAACCCCAACAATATTATGATACATAATTAATAACTTGGTACGTCTTCTTCAATTATTAATTACGAAATTATTAGACATGTAGGTACATTGTATGTAGTAGATACTATACTGTGAACTGAAGCTAGAGGATACAGGGCCTACTCAAATGGTCAAAAAGTTTAATGAAAACCATTGACACTAATTTTAACTTTGAATAACACGACGATTGTATACATTTAAAAACCTTAAAAGATAAATCTTCCACCCATCCAAACCGAGCTAGTATATCGATGTCCTTCCACCCATCCATTCATCCATCTTACTAACATACGTAATTAAAATTAAATAATTAAAAAGCTAGGATTTTATTTATATTAATAACAAGTGTATTAATGTAGTGTAGTGCTGCAAAAAATGGGTAAGTAAACAAATGCTTAATTTTTTATTGTTAGGTATATTTTGTTTAAATATGTATAGGTATAACACATTCACTAAAAATTCTTATAAAAATTTTGTAGTGTAATATATTTGTTACAAAATTAATTTGTCCATGCACTAGATGCAGCTTGTCCATGCACTATGATTAGGAAACCACTCCATTTTTCGACTAGATTACTAGAGGTACAAACCACATTATTGAATTAAAAATGGATCCATGGAAATGTGTAAAAATAGATGATTAAACGAACTTCACTTATATGATCTGCTTCATTCGAAGTAATTGTATAAGGTGTGTATAGTTGTATATTTCTAAGTGTATTTCTTTATTTTTATTATTCTTCTAATTAATTATTGAAAAATGTTGAACTATCTGTTAAATCAGTAAAACTTATATCAGATTACTTTCCTCCAATTTTTCAACATTTATAATAGTTAAAACACTTGCATATAAAATAAAAATTACTTCAATAACAATATTTTTATTAATAAAACATGGTTAAATAAAAACCCTTGTGAGCACGATGACTAAAACACATAGGTAATGCCTGGAATGTGTTATGTCTAAAACAAAAAATGGCTAATGCTAAATAAAAGCATCTAGATATCACAGTGCTGCTTAAAATGCATTTATTGTGTGATTAAAATAAAATAATCTCAGTTTAGTCTCTTAACTTTTAAAATGTGTATGTAGTCTACTGAGAAACGAAAATACCACAAGTTAAACTCTTAAAACAACACTAATTTTATTGTTTGCAACATAAAAGTCCTCCAACTTGTGATATTTTACTTGTAATATTATTTTAACAAACTAACAGTGGCTTCTCCTTTAATTAATTTCCTTTATCAAATTAGTAAAAAACTAAATCAGGGTTGACTTATCTGGAATGTGTGTGTTTACACGGCGATACCACCCTCAATGCTATTGTTAGTTTTTTGCAAGTACAACTTATTATCTGGGGCAGTAGTTTCATTCATTGATTCTCATTATATAAACAAATTTTGTCATTCCTTCAGATATTCACATTCCTCTAGTCAACCTACGATTTTCAATAAATTAGGGGGCAATAGTGGCAAATTGGCAGCCAACCTAGTTTTATTACGTCTTTCGCACATATCATTTTTGCATTTTTCTACAGGTCTGTTAAATTAGTAGCAACTGAGTTTTTAGGACTTTATATGCATCAGAAGAAGCGCTGTCTATTGAATCCCAACCTTTGCAATGTAAAGATCATAAATCGACATTATACACAGGTGTGCTCCGGGATGAAATTAGGCATGTGATAATTTCACAAAAAATTAATAAAACACTGGGTGAAGGTAATATTACTAATGAGTTACTGAGAGCTCTATCAGAACCTTTACAAAGCATTCTAAAAAAATTGTTTGACGACATATTGATGACTGGAACTACCCCAAAACAGTGGTCTGACTCAGGGGTCGGCAAGTAGTTTTAAGTGGGGTCCAGATAATCTTGAAAAATTCGAGGTCCAGGAAAAAGTGATCATGATTGAGTACTATTTTTTATTTGACTTTTAACATTATTATATAAATATGAGTATTATTTATTGCCATAGAATTTTCAAACAAAACTAAGTAATATTTAAAATTTTGGTGTATGGATGGATGCTCAATATTTCTTTGTAGCTAGTTTTATGTATATAATTATTTATATTATGTAGGTATATTTTACAATATTTGGCGGTCCCAGGTTCGACCGTCCAGCGGTCCGCCTGTTGCTGACCGCTGGTCTGGTTCTACCATCATACTGTTACACAAAAAAGGTGACAGGAGCAAAACTTAATACACTACAGACCCATTAGCCTCATGTCGAACACATATAAACTATTTTCAAAATTGATTCTTAATAGAATAACAAAAACATTGGATTAAAACCAGCCAAGTGAACAAGCAGGCTTTCGAAAGAGCTATTCGACTTTGGATCATATTCATGTAGTGACACAGGCAATTAAAAAAGTCAAAGTGTATAACAAAACATTTTATATGTGCTCCGTTGACTATAAAAAAGCATTTGATTCTTTAAAAGACAATAACTTTAAAAGACTAAGATAATCAGGGAAACACAAAGTGTTTCCCAGATTATATTACAACATACAAAGTGTGGAATCACAATATATTATTGTGTTGCGAAACATATATAAAGAAAGCTGTGCAAAAATTGGATTAGAAAAAGAGGGTGAGAAATTCTCTATAAGGAAAGGTGTGGGACAAGGCGATCTGTTATCACCAAAAATATTTACAGCTGTTCTAGAGTATCTTTAGATAACTGGAATAGTAAAAAAAGGGATTGCGAATAAATGGAGAATACCTAAGTAAGTCATCCTCGTTTATTCCGAAAACCAAGCAGATTTGTCTAGCATGCTAAGAGAAGTAACACAGGAAAGTAAAAAAAAGTGGGCTTATCTATCAACTTCATTTTATGAACCAAAATAATTAAGTGATAAAATCTGTCATTATCAAGGGTGAGGGTGAGGGTATAGAATATGTCAAGGATTATATCTACCTGGGTCAATCTGTTTCATTTGAAAACCTCACTGAGGAAGAAGTACGATGAAGGATCACTATAACTTAGAAAAAATACTGGGGCTTAAAAAATAAATCAATCAATATCAAAATAAAGAGAAAGCTCTTCGATATAGCCATTTGACATACGGGTGTCAGAGTTGGTCATTAAGGAAGTGTGAAGAAGACAAGCTAGCAATATGCCAACGAAAGATGGAAAGGAGCATGTTAGGGATACGTTTATCAAACAGAATAGCTAACCATGAAATTAGGAAAATGATCAAAGTTACAGATGTTACAGCAAGAATAAGATTACTAAAATGGAATTCAGCGGGACATTATATGTCGGATGAGTAACAATAGACGGACAAAAAGGATTACCAAGTGGATCCCTAGAGACGGCAAAAGATCACGAGGATGCTAGTGAAAACGTTGGGCGGATGTATTCCTGGATAGACAGGGTCCAACTTGGATGACTAAAGCCAGAGACAGGCAGTACTGGAAGGAAATGGGGGAGGCCTACGCCAAGGAGGCGACTACTACTTAGATTAAATTTTGTAAATAAAAATTGAATAAAATAAGTTATATGAAATAATAATGTTTAAATATACATGCATGCAATATTATAAAACATATATATATATATATATATATATAAATATAGAATATAGAATAAATGCTTAAAAATAAATTAATTTTAGAATAATATTCAAAATTTTGCAATATTAAATATGGAATAAATAATTAAAATTATATGACATAAAATAATTAAAATTATACAGATTCTGATCAGATGGTGACAAAGAATTTCCCTGTTTTATGTAAAAATAAAACATCACCATGTATAATAAACCAGTTACAATAGTATTTATTTATATAAATCAATTCATTAATTTGATAATACAAGTTATAACCACCTTCGTGGTCTAGTGGTTGAGACCGGGGTATTGATCGGGAAGTCCAGGGTTCGATTCGTCATTTGGGCAGAAGATTTTCTGCTCAGTTTGGTTGGTGGTAGGGCTTCTGAGCCGCCTGGCTAGCTAGCACTATCTTACTCTAAGTTTATCGCCATATTCACAATGTGAAACGTTGTGTTCCCACAATTAAAGGCAGGATAGCCGGGTCCTCAGTAGTTGAGGAGTCAAGGTGAAGCTCGCTTCTACCTTCGGCCTTATCATCAATTACCATCAGGTGAGATGATGGCCAAAAGCTTCCCTGTTGTATGTAAAACAAACCTTTAGTAATGAAGATAAACATATTTAAACAGATTAATGTATGAATTGTTATACATATGCATGAATTTACAGAGTATATTTTAGTACCTCTGAAAATAAATGTTCTATCTAATACAGTTTCAAAACATTGTTTTTAAACAATCGAAAACCCTTTATTTGCAAATCTAATTAATGTATCGCTTTATGTTTACAGCACGATGACGCGTGATTGCGTGACGCATAATTAATGATAATGTCGTAATGCTAACATGACGATATGTTATCTTGTTTTTGTAACTGGGGGCTGGTCTAAACAAGTAATCATAGAGAAACATTGATAACAAATGTGGATTTAATGTCATTGTAGTAAATAGTTGTTTGCGGCAGAGTCATGTCTTATATAAGGCATTCAAACAAAGTTTTGTAAGTAGTCTGCTATTTATATGTTACTTTTTAATGTTATTTCACCCAATAAATGCATATTGCATTTTTTTTTTGTTTTAGCAATAACCTGACTCTACAGTACACAACGAGATTCAGTCATGTTCAGGCACTTAAAGAAAATGTGCACCGACAACCTATCAGCAAAGTGCTCATTGCCAACCGTGGTGAGATTGCATGCAGAGTTATGCGGACAGCCAAGAAACTAGGGATTCGCACTGTCGCAGTATACTCAGATGCTGACAAACATGCTATGCATGTTGAAATGGTCCTGATATTTTTCTTTTCTAATATGTCTCATTAATTACATTTCTTTACTGATCATTGATCTTATATTATCGGGACTAAGTGGAGACGGATTATTATTTATATTAAGAAAATTCATATCTTTCTGTAAGTAATAATACTTATGTCAATTTCAGGCCGACGAAGCATATAATATTGGTCCAGCACCATCAACTCAAAGCTATCTCAATGCACCTAAAATACTGGAAGTTGCAAAGAAATCATACAGCCAAGCAATACACCCAGGATATGGATTCCTGTCAGAAAATGTAGAATTTTGTGAAAAGTGTGCACAAGAAGGAGTTATATTTATCGGACCACCACCAAAAGCTATCAGAGATATGGGAATAAAGAGGTAAGTCTGCAATCAATGCCCAAAAGGAAAGAATTAAAAATTTAGAAAATTACCATAGCTAATTAACAGAAGATTGCAGGAGGTTGGTAGCTTGTTTTATTACAGCCAACCAGTGTTCTCTCATTTTTTACCGAGATGAAATCCTGTTACGCACCTATGGCTGGCATACTCAGTTGACATACCGAACAACTCTGGGTCTGTGTCGAAGGGAAGTTCTCTAATATATAAAATCCTCGTGTCACAGTGTTTGTAACCAAACTCCTCCGAAACGGCTTGACCGATTTTTATGAATTTTTTTGTGTATGTTCGGTAGGTCTGAGAATAGGTCCAGTCTTAATCTATTTTTATGCCCCTAGATGATTATTATGGCGAAACGTAGTTCGCGGGCGCAGCTAGTTCTACTATAAATTATGATGAAGCATAATTATTCATTGTAATGTTATTGTTATCGATTCATATATTACACTAATGAAATATTATTATATCTATCAATGTTTATAGTACATCAAAAGCCATCATGTCCAATGCTGGAGTACCAATAGTGAAGGGGTACCATGGTGAAGATCAGAGCATAGAAAGATTACAAAGTGAAGCTCAAAGAATTGGGTTTCCTTTAATGATCAAAGCTGTGCGTGGTGGTGGGGGAAAAGTAAGGAATGACTATCTTATTTACAATCTATATATTTGTATCTAAAAGCGACCGTGGGCCATTAATTAATAAACTACGGTTTTAATGTTCAGTGACGCCATATCATATTTTTTATATGACTATGTTAACATAGGTAAAGGTTTCGGTTTGATATCATTGGAACAGTTACACAAATCATATACATTTATTAAAAAGATTTATTTCAAGAATACAAAGTTTACTTATGATTTACTTTATCACCCCCCACTCATACTATTCAAGACACATTCACACACACACACATACACACTACATGCACACCTCATCTTATTTTTATTCATTCTTGTTTTATTTTCTAAATCATAATGTTCAATTTTATTGTTTTTATGTATTGATATGAAAGAGCGGAGTCTTTTAATACAGGCATTATTTGCTTAAAAAAGACTCCAAACACAACTGTTAGTAAAAACACCTGTGATACAATAATAATTATTATTATGTTCTTTATTTTTTTTTTCTACAATATACATTTTTTTACAATATAAATATAGAAATACAAATATTATAATAAAACGTAAATCCCACATGGCGGTTACCTCGTGAGCCAAGTCAAGGTACTTGTTGAGCTTGTCCTTCTCAGCTTTCGCGAGGTTTCGTCATAAGGGATGGTGACGTCGATTATCATTGCCCGGCGTTGGGATCGGTCTATCAGCACGATATCAGGTTTATTGGCTGCAATAAACCTGTTCGTGATGATAGAGCGGTCCCAATCGAGCATTATTATTATTATGATCATCCATCAAATTGTCACATTTTTTGTCAATCAATACAATACCAAGCGGTTTTATCTCTCATATATGAGTATCTAATATGTATATTTTATATAATAATCAGACACTTAATATAGTTTTATGTTTAAGCTACGTTGTTTAATATACCTAAGTTGGGATTTTATTGTAGAAATGTACACAAAGGTCACTCAAAGAATTATTTAGTTTTTAACCTAGTATTCCGTTACGCTTACATATTCTTTTGCCTAATATTACTGAATTTATATCACTGTTTTTACAAAATTTAGTTAACATTTATTGTGAATAAATGACTGTTACTGTATAAATACAGTAGTACACTCAGTCCATAGTACACCGTCGCCCTATTAAAGACAGTGGGATTACAGTAGTGTTGTTGAATATATTTATTAACCGTTAAATTTAAGTAATAAAAAAAAAATACACATATTCGATAAATATTTTTAACCAAATCGAATAAAAATATTCATTTAATTCAAGTTGATTTTAACGCAAGAGTTATATTTATTCGTATAGATAAATGTAACCGACTGATAAAAATATTGTGATGAATAATTTCAACCATACACCAAACTAATAAAATTATTGACCGCCACGGTGCTAATAAAAATATCGATAATTGTATTTGAATAAAAATTTTAACTGATATTTTCAACCATTAAAATTAACTGATATTTTTATTCAACTATTAACTTTTAACTAACTTTTTTTTTTCAACCATTAACACCACCTCTAGATTACAGGCCCTTCACCATCTCTTCAGATTTTACTAACAATTATATGATATTTCAGGGCATGAGGATCGCCATTTCAGAGTCAGAATTTTTGACCCAATTGGAATCAGCAAAAAGGGAATCACTAAAAGCATTTGGAGATGACAACATGCTACTAGAACAGTACATTACAGACCCTAGACACGTGGAAGTACAGGTAGGGACGCATTTATTTTCTAGAAAATTTAATGTTAATATAACAATATACATTTTCTCAAACATGCTCGGAAATGTAGGCGTTTTTGACGCCGACGACGAAAAGAAGACAGGAAGTTTGTTATTCTTGGCGCATGCATTACTTTACCGGCCTAGGCCAGGAAATTCATTTCTGACCGTTGCGTTGCTGAAATGTTTTTTTAATTCATCTATAACTTGAATTATGTAACTTGTCATACAGCCAATTGCTTCCACATTATAAAAAATGCAACCTTCGAGCATATATGTATATGAATATGACAACAATTTTATTCACACTTTCTATTCTACAGTATTACATTTTTTTCGTAAAATATGACAGGGCTGTATAATTGTATATATGCGTAAAATATATCTCATACTATTTTACGCAAAAACATATATCAAACATTACGCTTAACATTAATTAATTGCCTTTTTGATCACAATGCCTACGCCGCAAAACTACTTTGAAGGATTACTCCTAAACAGCTATATAACTACGAAGCAAAATAACTAACATGTAAAACGGCTATAAAGCAAAATACCTCAAATTAAAACAACTTATCATTACTTTACCTCTAATGCAAAAGGAATTTAGTAGTAAAATTTCTAAACATTAAAATGACTACGCACTTAATTAATTGCTTTATTCGTTCTTTTATTCATATTATACTCATTTGTTTCCAGTATTACGTCTTTAGTTATTTTCTCACAATTATTGAGAAAAGCACTATACATACCGCGGCGGGAAAGGGTTGCCGGACTCGTAATTATTGTCCTACTCGTCCGACAATCCCTAACTTCCCGGCCTCTGCAGTAATGTACTATTTTACTGTTATTTATTCATCACCATCATCACAGTTCATATTGGCTGTGTGCACGACTTCAGCGCCACCTCTTTACGATTCGACAAGAGACTGAAAAGCTGACAAGGCCGCTCCTAGGATATGCCATTGGACTCGGGTAAAAACCCCATAGCTGACTAAACCGCCCTCCAGTAACTTCCACCCCCATGGAGGCACGTTCGGGATCGGACTAGCCATTCCCCGAATGCACCCCTGGAGACAGGCCCAACGGTGAGCCATTGCTGACCCAAGCGCTGGGACTTCTCTTTGGAGGGGTCACCAAGTTATAACAATGAACAAGTTATCAACAATCCCCAGACGGGCAGACCAGGGATGAAAACGTGATGTCTACCGACCGGTTGTTGGTCGGCCGGGCCATTTCGTCCCTGGTTGCTTAAGGGAGTCGGTGGTGAGCGCCCAAGAACGCGCGCCTCCTCCTACCCAACCGCCTGCGTCGGAGCGGTGTGGCGAGAGGGTCTTCGTTCCGCGCCCGCTCCGCTGCCTCCTCACATCCTCGCAGAAGGAGGCGACAGCCTCCCACGCCGTCGCACCGGTCAGCATCTTGGACACGACGCTGGCCAGCGCGAGGGGCGCACCCTTACCTATGCCCAGCGCGAGGTTAGTGCGTCGCGCTGGGGTCGCCAGGCCGGGCACTCCGAAAGGGTGTGGTGTATCCGGCCGTGTCGTCGGGAGCGCCGCAGTGCCACCATTGCGGCGTCTGCTACATGATGCAGATAATGGCCGAAGCAGCCGTGCTCGGTCATCATCTGCACCATCCGGTAGTTGAGGCTGCCCTGCCGGCTCCCAACCCACTCCTCCAACACTGGACGAACGGCCTCGATCGTCCAGTGGCCGGCAGCTGGGTGGGCGAGCGTCTCGGCCCACTGGCGGAGAGCCTCCCTCTTGGCGTTTGTTGGAGCTAATCGGCGGTTGACAGCTTTTTATGACCAGGCTGTCGTAGACTTTTCTTCGCAAGAAAAAATTGAATGGCGCTTTATACCACCTTCAGCTCTATTTATAGGCGGCGTTTGGGAGAGGCTCGCCAGGAGTGTAAAAACGGCACTGAAAGTCACGCTGAGGGATCGAATACCCACAGATGAGGTTCTTCAAACGCTCCTTGCAGAAGTTCAGGCAATCGTTAACGCCCGACCGCTTACGCATGTTTCGCCTGATCCTGAATAATAATAATAATAATAATAATAAAACTTTATTGAATGCTTCTTATGGGTACATAGTTACAGCTTGATTTAAAATTTGTTCCATCACCACCATCCATCAATCGAACTAGGGAGATCCTGTATCTCAACTGATGAACGACAGCGACAGTTACAAACTAGGATGTATATTAAATGCTTATTTATAATCTAATGTAGGCTACATACTACATAAGAAACAAAGTAAAAATGACAATCAGAAATATTATCCAGTAATTCCCAAACAAGGAAAATATCTGTTTTTTGGGAATTCGTATAATAGAGTAGGTACCTATGGTAAACATTAAACATAGATAAAAAAAATTACAATGATCTATTACTACGGCTATCTCATCACCACCATTAAATCGATCCAATATACGTATAGATGTTATAGATTATTAGTATATAAATTTGTATGAGTGTATGTAAATGGTTATGTGTGTGCATGCGTGTATATGTGTATGTGGTGTGTGATGTGTGTGTGTGAGTGCGTTACATTATATTGCAGAATTTTCGAGACAATTTTTCAGAAAGTGTTTTTTGTTTATAATTTGTTTATCAAATTGGTTTCGTTCGGCAGTAGGTCTTCCGTCTCTGAGTATGTCAACATTATCAACCACTCTGTAAGCTTTCGTTTGACTAATCTCCTGGTGCACAGATATATTTTAATAATTTTATTTAGCTTATGTCGTTTGGCGAGGACAGTCCTGTGTTGAGGTGTTGAACACACAAGGTCTGATCGCTTAAGAATCATTATTGACGGATTGTAGGGAAGCTGAGAGTGGTTGCGAAGTATAGTGCACAAGAGAAACAGTTGTCTCACAGTCAGGACCGAGGTGTCGGTGTAGAGTTGGGATGTGGAGTATCTGAGAGGTTTCCTGGTCATGACCTTGAGAACCGCTCTCTGTGCTCTTTCAAGAGGCAAGATAATAGTTTTCCCAGCGCCGCCCCATGCCGTAATGCATCAGAACAGATTGACATAATGCCGTGTAAACTAATTTTAATGTATTCTGATCAGCAGCCTTATTTATTTTCTTAAACACATACATTAACTTCCTAAGTCTAGGTATCAATGCCTGTATATGGAGGTCCCATTTTAAAAATTGGTCAATGAATACTCCAATATACTTGATGTGTTTTGCTCTAGATACCTCTAAACAGTTACAGCGCATTTCAGATTTCAAGCATCGGTGAGCAACAATATTAATGTCACTTTCTGATGGCAGCATACTTTGATTTGTAGCAAAGGTTATGTAATTCGTTTTACTGATGTTAAGAGTGAGCAAATTAGAATCTAGACATGTTAATACTGCAGAAAGTGCTTTTTCAGCATTGGCACGCGTGTCCGTCCAATTTCTTCCATCAATGACTAAGGCTGTATCATCGGCATATGTGTATATTTGACAGTGAGGAATGTTGAGATTGCATAAGTCGTTAATATAGATGTTAAAAAGTGTAGGGCCGAGAATGGATCCTTGGGGCACTCCAAATAATAACAGCTCTGAATCACTGACGGATTCACCTATCTTGACGGATTGGGTCCGATTCAGAAGATAATCTTTATAAAGTGAGTGTGGAACTCCACGCACGCCAATTTGTTCCAGCTTATTTAGAAGAATAGGGATGGACACCGTGTCAAAAGCCTTGGATAGATCTAAGAAAATTCCAATTTTCTTAGATCCACTTTTGTTTTTATCTAAACATCCGATCACTCTATCCAGTAATGAATTAAGAGCATCTTCAGAGCTGACACCCTTCTTAAAACCAAACTGTTTATTGGCTATTATATTTTTGGACTCCAGAAAACTAATCAGTCTATTACTTAAAGCACGTTCCATGATCTTGGACATCGCTGAGAGAACCGAAATCGGTCTATAGTTAACAACGACATCTTCATCGCCAGACTTATAAACTGGGTGAACTATGGCTTTCTTAAAGGCATTAGGAAAAACACCAGTTGTAAAGGCGAGTTTGCATATATGAGTCATCAATGGTGTAAAAATTTTCCGGGAACTTTGGAGGATGCGAGAAGATATCCCATCCCACCCGACCGCACAATCACTACGAAGACCGGTTATTAATTGGTCTATTTCTCGTTCATCTACCTCTAATAGCACAAGGGAGGAGAGTTCTCTACTAGACGTGGCTGAAATAGGTGGGGACTGGGGAACCGGTAACTTCGTTGCCAAGCTCTTACCAACATCCACAAAAAACTTGTTCACCATATTAACTGCAGTTTTGGGGTTTTGCTTTATCTAAAGCAATGGTTTAGCGTTAGTGATTGAATTTGACATGTTTGTAATATTTTTAATGGCGTTCCAAGTAGATTTGGTATTATACTTTGCAGAAATCAACAATTGCTTATGATAACTCAATTTAACGTTTTTAAGAAGCTTATAATTTTGAGCTGGCTGCATGTAAATTTAAATAATCATTCATGCGGGTGTCCGTGGATCCCGGTTTAATGTCAATATTAAGGTCACCCAGTACTTTCAGCGATGGTAAGGCTGATAAGGTCGAAAAAAGTTTGTCAAGCCCACAAAGGAAGTTATCGACATTTTGCACTGATGGTGATCGATAAATAGTTATTACAGCAAACGAACAGGTCATTTCACAAACCAAACAATTTGCATCTTCAATAAATTCAGGTTCATAGACCTTACATTGTAGTGAATCTCTGACATACATGACTATCCCACTGTTTTGGTTAGGGTATCCAGAGGAATGAATATCCAGAGGCTCTAACTCCAAACCACTTCCTACTGGGAGAATCGTCAGGCAGACATATCCCTGTGCATCTTACTGATTCCGATCTGCGTGGCAGAAGTGGATGGCGCAAAGCCTTGCGTTTAGCGGACCATCCCTGCGAGCATGGAACTCTCGATAAACAAAATTTCACAGCTAAGATCGACATACTCGACAAAAATCGGTAAATTTGACAGATATTGCAAAGGAGTGAAAAGGACAGATGCTTTTATCGATCGATATATGTCGATCGACAAGTCAATGCTCGCAGGGCATTTTTGGCAAAGATGGGTCGTTGAATATTTGCCAACCTTGGCCCCTCGTCGGGTATTGGGATCAGAGACCCCTATTAAGCTCGGAGACCCAGTTCTCATTGGGGATGGAGATCTCCCAAGGGGAACCTAGCCTCGTGGAGTAATCGAGGCTCTGCACCCGGGTCGTGACGGGGATGTAAGAGTGGCCGATGATATTAGGACGGCAGGGGGATCCTTAGAAGACCACTTAGAAAAGTGGTTCTTTTATAAAAAAAAGGGGAGCATGTTCCCGAACGTGTGTCGCTGTCCTTTTGATATGTTTACTCTATTACTTTGTATTCCAATTTTGTATTATTTTTTGATAGATTTGATTATTGTTTTGTTTTATATTTTTTGACATTCCATTTCTTTTATAACATTGTATGGTTCACATAATTATATTAAAACCACACAATACAATTCTGAGTTTATTTTAACTCCATTCAGTTACACAGACAATTGTTAAACACGTTTCAGCGAGACAACTGTTAAACACGTTTCAGCGATACAACTGCTGAACACGTTTAAGCGAGACAACTGTTAAACACGTTTCAGCGATACAACTGCTGAACACGTTTAAGCGAGACAACTGTTAAACACGTTTCAGCGATACAACTGCTGAACACGTTTAAGCGAGACAACTGTTAAACACGTTTCAGCGATACAACTGCTGAACACGTTTAAGCGAGACAACTGTTAAACACGTTTCAGCGATACAACTGCTGAACACGTTTAAGCGAAACAACTGCTGAACACGTTTAAGCGAGACAACTGTTAAACACGTTTCAGTAAACAAATCCAGAGATAGACATAGATAGAATACTGAAACCGGTCGTAAATCTTTTTGAAGGGGACTATTACTAGCCTAATTTACCACCCTCAATAAGAATAATCACTTGATACTTCTTATTTTTTTATATGTTATTTTTTGTAATTTCAGGTGTTTGCAGATATGCACGGAAATGTGGTTCATCTATTTGAAAGAGACTGCTCTGTACAGAGACGTCATCAGAAAGTTATAGAAGAAGCTCCAGCTGTATGTATCGGCATCTGAAATAATGTAATTTTTTGAAATTGAAATGTAGCAAATCGCATATATACAGGGTAACTTTTCTATCACCCCGGAAAATTTAAGGGACGCTTCAGGATACATCCATTATTATATAAAACATTTAAAAAATTAAGGAAAATAAAATAAAATATTAAGAAATACTGCACCAAACTAGTGGAGATTTTTTTTGGATTGTTTAGAAAATGAATATTAAATAGGTGACTTATTTTTTTATTAATATTTAAATCATTACTACCGTCCGTAAAATTTTCCAGGATGATAAAAAAGTAACCCTTTATATTATTATACATATTCACAAATATTTCAAAGTTTGTCTTTTCTTCTATGTGTACAAATAAACCTGACGAGCCGCGTATACAGCGGCCTCCATTTTTGACGAGGTGCAAATTCAGGTGAAGTACGCATTTTACTACACGAATATTGTCGAGTGTTTTTGATTGTGTAAATAAAAGAAAAACCACGTGTCCAATATTTTTTAACAATCTACAATGTGTTGATTAAATTGCCCAAAACCTGAATATAGTTTGTTCGCAATCGAGAGAATAATTGAATCCACCAATCAAAAATATGGATCAGATTTTATCCAAAATTACATTTTTGACTACGCCGCTTTTTAAATTACCTTAACTCTATTATCTATCTCTTATAGGCGACCATAGTTTCAGATTTTTAAGAAATGCAACAAAACAGAAAAATATACATATGAGAATTTCATTTATACCATTCCCCCCCTAAAAAGCTTATTTTAGTCACTGAAAACAGTGAATAAAAAAGCACATTTAAACACTTTTTTGGTGTTTGAATTTAGAATACATCGATATATTCGATCTCCATCTCAATGCTGTACAACCTACGTGCGCAAAAAATACTCGATATTAAATGTATATTGTCCCTTAAAACTTTCTTTTTCTCGTAGTCATAGTATAAAGTATAGTATGCAAATCTTGAATAAAACGGATTTATACCGAGGGCCATGAGTGACTCGCGTCGCTCAGAATTCCAACACTTGAATCACATGAATCACTCCCTAGGGTTGCGATTCAGTCGTTAGAATCCTTCACTTACTCGTGATTCATCTATGGCCCTCGCTTTAAATCCGTCCTTTATTCACTAGTTGCATAATATACTATTGTTTTTTTATTTAACTAACTCGTTGTATTGTATATGTAGGACATTGAAGAAATTTAGTCACCATCCTCATTGTTGATTCGACTTAGCCTGATGCTTTGGCTCCATTTTCGCCTATCGTCCCGAAGCTTCGTGCAATGACGCGATACACGCATATGGGGCCAGTCATATTCGGCTATTGTCCCGAATATTCGTGGCATAATATTCGGGGCGTGTGGCGGTACATCAAAGGGTTTTAGCGCGCTAACTATTCGCATTGCGTGGTCACATTAGCGTTGTTCATTTCGGCGGTTGCTTTCATTTGTTAAAGACGTGTGCGAATGACTAGTAAATGAGATGAAAATGAGGATGGATAATAAATGCATCATATAATTATTAGCACACGTCATGTAAAAATAAAGAAATTCGTCGTCTATAATTAAGCGTCTAGATATTTCGGCCATCTTGGATTATTGCACGATCATTGGACGATAGTTCGTGCAAAATGACGAAGCCGCTAATGGGACCACAGTATGTACGCGATAACTGTTTAGGTGTACAAAACGTCCGAAGCTTCGGCACGAATTGATTCGGGACGATAGGCGATAATGGAGCCAAAGCATAACACTACGTTGATGACAAAAGCCAGGGCTATCGGAGGTGACGCGGCGCTCTCTCGGCGAGGCGGCGGTGCGCGCCGCCCGCGCCGTCGGCTACGTGGGCGCCGGCACCGTGGAGTTCATCCTCCACCGTACCACCCACGAGTTCCACTTCATGGAGATGAACACGCGGCTGCAAGTGGAGCACCCCATCACGGAGATGATTACCGGTGAGTTTGTGTCGAGAGCACAGAAGATATAACAGTACTCCGTACAGAACGGCCACTCACCTCCGCGCACTCATTTCAAATATCTCACCCCACCCCGCACTTCGTTGTAGACATCACTGACACTTAAACAGGGGCGCGCGCATTTGCTCGAGCATGACGACATTTCACGTTACTAGGTACTCCGTACAGTGCGGTCACTCACCTCCCCGCACTCATTTCAAATACCTCGCCCCACCCCGCACTTCATTGTAGACATCACTGGCACTTAAATAAGGGCGCGCGCGTTTGCTCGTGCATGGCGAGATTTCACGCCGGCCGGTAACAGAGATAGCGCTATGCAGGTAAAGGAGAAGGCCATCGCTGCACTTCTCGCGTCATTTCGATTGATAATCACGCACTCAGCCCTACTAGATTCCACGCACACATTTGCGCGTGTACAATAGTACATTACTGCAGAGGCCGGGAAGTTAGGGATTCCATTCCCGCCGAGGTATGTATAGTGCTTTTCTCAATAATTGCGAGGAAATAAGAACGTAAGACGTAATACTGGAATTAATTATTAAATTCAGTGTAATAATAATACCATATAAATAAAAACCTTTCATATAAAGAAAAACCTTTCATATTTATTCAAATATTTATAATTGCCGTGATCTTCGTATAATTCAGCTTTATGATCTGTAAATAGGACAATAGTAAGTACCTAATAATAATAAGCTTCCTCTCTTGTTCAACGATTGCGTGCCCAACGGGTCCATAATGAACTTATCTTATTTTTTGTGAACCATCTATTTTACACATTAAGGTACAGTCGAGGTCAAAGATATATTTACAATTGAGAGTTCCAAAAATATCTTTACATTTAAATAAGTTTTCACAAACTATGACAAATACTTGCTTACAATGCATGTGACAGTTTCATCTTTTCACAGAATGCTCCAAAGTTAAGTTTACAGCCTTTCTTTCATAGAATTTTCATAGAAAGAAAGGCTGTAAACTTAACTTTGGAGCATTCAATGAAAAGATGAAACTGTCACATGCATTGTAAGCAAGTATTTGGTTTAAGCGGACGAGTATTGACAATAATTACGAGTCCGTCAATCCCATTCCCGCCGAGGTATGTATAGTGCTTTTCTCAATAATTGCGAGGAAATAATAAAAGACGTAATACTGGAATTAATTATGAAATTCAGTGTAATAATAATACCATATAAATAAAAACCTTCCATATTAAAATATTGTTTAAGATCACGGCGATTATAAATATTTGAATAAATATTTGAATATTATATTTGAATATTATAATATTTGAATACTGGAATTAATTATGAAATTCAGTGTAATAATAATACCATATAAATAAAAACCTTTCATATAAAGAAAAACCTTTCATATTTATTCAAATATTTATAATTGCCGTGATCTTCGTATAATTTAGCTTTATGATGTGTAAATAAGACAATAGTAGGTACCTAATAATAATAAGCTTCCTCTCTCTTGTTCAACGATTACGTGTCCAACGGGTCCATAATGATCTTATTTTTTGTGAACCACCTATTTTACACATTATGGTATGCATAAGATTGAAACAAATGAGTATAAAATTAATAAAAAACAAATCAAGCAATTAATTAATTAGAGTAGCCTAGCATTTAGTAATACTTTTTAATTTTCAATTAGTGCAAAGGAAACCAAGCCTATACAGCCCAATCATATTTTACGCAAAAAATGTAATACTGAAGATTATGACTTTTTTCTCTCGCAACGAAAATTAAGCATATTTTCGTGTGATTTCATACCAACATTTTAATTAAATTGTTGTCATATTCATAATACTTACAACGTGTCTCATAATAACTCCCCATAAAAATTATAATATTCATTTAACAGAAAAGAATGTGTCAACTTTAATAACTTGTCATATTAATCGAATTTAATTGTCAAATTTTTGAAAATTCAGTTTTAGAACAGTTTTAGGTTGGCACTTTTGATAGTTTAAATAAAATTAAATATTATAATTTTTATGGGGAGATAATGAGACACGTTGTATAAATGTTCGAAGAGTGCATTTTTTTATAATGTGGTAGCAATTGGCTGTATGACAAGTTACATAATTCAAGTTATCGATAAATTAAAAAACATTGGAGCAGCGGTCAAAAATGAATTTGCATACTTACTTTCCTGGCCTAGGCCGGTAAAGTAATGCATGAGCCAAGAATTACAAACTTTGTGTCTTCTTTTTACTACAATAATGCCTACATTTTCGAGCATGTTTGAGAAAAGGTAATTTGCTTGGAGATAATCACTGGTAAGATTGTATCGAGAGCGTAGCGCGACAGAGAAACGGAAACACTTGTGATTTTACAAAGGACCAAAACCGCAATCAAGTATTTCAAACAATTTAAGTGATATGTCTGTCTATCGTTAGATAGTTAAATGAGTGCGGGGAGGTGAGTGGCTGTTCTGTATGGAGTACTATTATATATTCTGTGCCGCTGGTTTAGATTCGGAGGTCCATTGACTTTTTTGCTACTTAATATTTTTTTCCATAGCCTTGTAATAATGTAGTAATTAATGTAGCCTAATGATTCGTCATCAGGCACGGACTTGGTGGAGTGGCAGCTGCGCATCGCGTCTGGCGAGCCGCTGCCTGTTTCGCAGGAGGATATTATCAGACGCGGCCACGCGGTGGAGTGTCGCATATACGCCGAGGAACCGTCTGCCGGATTCCTGCCTCGGGCTGGCACGCTTCACCGGCTAGCACAGCCCAAGGTTGAGGAGAATGTTCGCGTGAGTCATCTTTCTTATTCGTGTATAACTCTTAATTTTCATAGTTTCTCTGGTAGCAAAGATGTATTTTTGTAACGGAACTCACTAATAATATTTATTTAAAGGTATGAATCCGTTTGAAGTGGAGATTCTGTAGGAGAAATATCGGGGCTAATCAAGCTATTTTTTGTATACAAACTAAATACATTATTTTATGAACCTAAATGTCGACAGCCCTATATAATCGTACTTTGTTTATTAATTTACTGATTACGTTTCTTTATTGGTAATTGCATAATCAGTTTGACTATGGTTGTCCCTTGAAAGTTTTTGCTTTTACTTTAAAGTCAATTTACTCGCAATGTATTAGGTTTCAAGATTAATTACAATAAAGTTCAATAAATATCACGTTAATCCATAAATAAATACCCGGAATCGTTTATGATGTTGACGGATCGCCATCCATCAATATCATATTATACTACACGATCAATAAATATCACGATCCAGCCCCCCTAGACAAGACGTTTTTCGATAATCGCTAACGCAATCGCTAGAAGGAAAATGTATGCGATTTGACATAGGCTGTCGTTTAGATTTCGAGTGCAATTGTCAAATCTCATACATTGTCCATTTAGCGATTGCGTTAGCGATTATCGAAAGGCATCTTGTCTAGGGGGTCTGGATCCTAATACAAATATCGTGATAAATATTGAACGTGTAGCATTCACCCTTATCTTTGCACGTCACAGGTGGAGACTGGAGTTCGCGAGGGACAAGAAGTGTCCGTGCACTATGACCCGATGATCGCCAAGCTCGTCGTGTGGGGAAGGGACCGCACCGAAGCCTTGGCCAAGACGAAAACCAAACTTTCCGAATACCAAGTAAGGCTGCTTAATTTTTCGTATACTTTTGTGATGGCAGATGTTTTACGTTATATATAGTGGTTCTTTACGACATATCAGCTGTGTTCCAGATAAGCATCACTAATTTGCTGGTGCTGACATCTGATGCTAGCCTCGTTTTGCTTTCTTATAAGGAATGTTAACAGTTTTAGCCACGCTAATCGTTACAAATGAAACGGTGGGAACTGATTTTTCGTGCTGAATTTTGACGCCTTACATAAGCACTTAGTCCAGTAACTTAATATTTCAAATAATACAAATCAGAATCAGCTAAAACTATGAATATCTTTCAGTTTATTTTTTAAATCCGCTGAAAAATCTTTTTAATTCATGAAAAAAGAAGTGAGAGTCCAAATGTAAACTTTGAAAGCTGTCAAAAATCATCAATGTGGTATCAGAGGACCCATCTATTGGTATGGGTATTTGATGTGTTTTCGAAGTTGGTTTCGAATCATTCGTTTCGAAAGTGGCCGAAGGGCTAACTTTTCGTGGCAAAAATGTTTAAATGGAACACACACGAAACCAGCACGAAAAGTTAACACCAAAGGCTAATGAAACGTGTTTTTGCCAAACATGTTGAAAATGTTGCAAATCCGTGCTTATCTGGAACGCGCCTATCGTATCGGGTATCACATACCAAGTATTTCGGTGGCACAACACAATAAAATAGATCCCTTAGCAAAGTATCTCGTCAATCAGCTAGCCAGTCTTGCCCAAAACTTTCCCCTGGAACTTAAATAGTAATGCATTCATATTTCCATTGTTATACTATATTGTTGTAACTAACTGCGGCAGAAGATTTACCTTGTTACTGCCATATAATATAGCAAAGTAAAGTAAATATGTAAAACTTTCCAGGTAGCTGGCTTAGAGACCAACGTAAACTTCCTGCTTCGCCTTAGCGGTGCCAAAGCGTTCGTTGACGGGGATGTGCACACTGCGTTCATCCCTCAGCACGAGTCGGAGCTTTTTGCACATCCCACTAGTGAACAAATTGAACAGAAAGCTATTCAGGCTGCGTTGGGACATGTGAGTTTTTCTAGAAATTTTGACTGTTCTTATAAGTAAGTAATTTATATTACTGGATTATTAATTGTTAATAAGGTCGTAAAGGATATACCAGAAATCTTAAATTATATCGCAAATACACCAACTGCCAAGTTATCCACACTATTATTATAAAGAGGAAAGATTTGTATGTAACGAATAAACTCAAAAACTACTGGACCGATTTCAAAAATTCTTTCGCCATCAGAATGCTACATTATCCCTAAATAACATAGGCTACAAAATTATATTTCCTACAGGAAAATATAAAATTCCCACGAGAAAACAAAAACAACGCGGGCGAAGCTGCGTGGAGTAGAGTTTAAATAAAACGTTTGTTCTTTATATTTTTCTACATTCAAACCTGTATGGGGGTGGCAAGTGAATTATTCGTTTCTGACGTAAAAAGTTGAAAATTTGACGTATATGAGTGCGCCTTAAAATTTGATTTAGATACAACAGGCATTTCTATAATTGTATAAAATCATGTGTGTAAAACACATATTGTTATATTGAATGTTGTAATTTGCTTCATGTGTGTAAAGCTGTATTGTAAAGAAGTGACAGAAAAATCGGCTTTTCCGAGCCTTTGCCCCGTTCTTCTCTGGAAAGCTCTCGCGATTCCCGAACAGATGTGGAGTGAACTTTTTCGTATTTTGCTTGTATTTGCATACATCTTATTATTATGGTTGAGATTGAGGATAAAATGATTAATTCTTAAATGTGTTTGCAAAGGTCTACACTTAATAGATTTTGAGTTTGAGCTGGTCATATAGGCCACCCCTGAAAGAGGAGATTTAAGCTTGCTCCAGTCCACGCAGTCGCAATCCGTATTGGTAGAAAATGCTAAAGAATTTACGAGAATCCTGAAATTCAAATTAGTCTTACCACTAATTTAAACTCAGCGGCTCAGGCTTTGTTTTATTTGCATTTCAGCTACTCAAATCACAAATGGATAGCAAAGCTAATGACAGTTGGAAGGGTATATCTGTGGAAGCAGCAGGATGGAGGCCGAATTACAGACTTAAAAAGACAGTGGAATTGCGATACGGCGAAAAAGGTATGTTGCACTACTGATAACGAAAAAAAATGCCATATGCTTAGGAGCAACTAGTCTATATTATTCAACATTATAACCAGTATATTAAACAAAAAACCATTTGTCTGCTGCACCAGTATTGTTTTAATTAAGTATTGTGCAGACAATTTCTATGGAATATAACAAATTATCATATATTCATGGGTTTATTTGCCGCTAGGTGTAACACGCAGCATTAAGCAAAGCATTAAAAAAAAAACAAAATATGTTAATATTCTGTAGCTTTAAGAACAAAGTGAATATGTATTCTCACTCTCCTTTGCCCACAGACTTGAAAGTGACAGTTGAATATGGAAGTACTCCGAAAGCGTTTAGGGTCCAAGTCGGTGAGGGTAGTTGGAGAGATGTAGAAGCTTTGTTAAAGAATTCTGAACGTGGTTTGCTGCTGACGACCCTCATAGCTGGCAAGACTAGTTACTTGGGATTGCTGATGCACGACAAAGAAGTACATATTTATGATGAGGTAATTACCATATACTTTTATTTTAATGATTTCGATATTTCATCATGCACTCAGAGCGCTACTATCATTTTGGGCCCATTCCAATTATTAAATCACATGAATTTTATTTTATTTTTCGAAGTTCCAAATGGCCTCGGGAGTTCGTACAGTGTTTTTTAGGGATAGATGATCCTGGACACTGAGTTCCCTGGAGCATTTATAGAGAAGGTGGTCCTAGAGATTAGAACGCCTCTGGCGGATTATCCTGGACAGAGAGATAACAGTTGAGTTTATCAGCACGTGTCAGGCGCCATCCTCTCGATTTCAAACAATTTCCATGAGTAATTTGACTCTACATTTTTTATAGATCATAGACCTAATCAAAGACAACAATCATAGATATACCGGTTATTTTTTTATCACCCTGGAAAATGTTAGGGACGCTTCAGGATCAGGACACATCCATTATTATATAAAAAAAAAATGAAATAAAAAATGTAAAAAAAAAAATCTCTAAAAATGCTGCTCTCGACTAATGCAGCATTTTTTTGGATTTTTTTTAAAAGTAATATAAAATTAAGTAAGCGAGTTATTTTTTTTATTCATATTTAAATCATTCTAATACTATGTCGTGAAGCGTCCCTCAAATTTTCCAGGGTGATAAAAAAATAACCGTGTATATTACCCAGGCTCCGCTTAGAGCGATCCTTGAAGGTGAGCCCTCTTCTAGTGTTCAAACTCTTCCCGCCTCTTCTCCCCTGCCTTCTGCGAAATTACATTCTTATAACAGGCAAATAGCTCCTAACTCCCACTCATCACTACAACCCAATACGTCCCACTCCTGGGCACAAACCTCTTGACGAGGATTTATTCATTAGCAGAGGGGGAATCGCAACATTTACAACGTTTAAATCAAATCTAAAACGTTTCCGCTGCTATACATTATAACACATAGCTTGACAGCTGTGAGTGGTGAGATGTCAAAACATATGAGAACGGTAACGATTTGTGGTGCGTTCCGAATGGCGATGATATTGAAGTCAGCGCGCTAAAAGCCGTTTTGAATCAACGTGAGCGTGCTCACAGCATCCAACTTGACGTGATCGATGACGTCATTACATTCGCCATCTTGCGTTTACGGCGACCATGCCTCGGATCTTAATCGTTGTGTGTTCTGTCATAAGATTGTCAAGTGTCAATGTCAGCGTTTGAAAACTACATTTATTGTGAGATATGAGAAAAATAATACAGTAGTGGACTATTTTTTTTTTACCTAAGTGCCCAGTAAAAAAAGGTTTGATGCAAAAATTACAAGCTATTGCTGAAAATTATTTGTCAAGCTAATGGACGACAACGTCTTAGAAAACGTCAGCGTTGTAGAGGCACGCAAACTATCGTTCCGAATGGCCAACGATGGCCGAATGGCCAACGATTATTTGTCGATGTTAGCGCGATATCCCATTCGGAACAGTTGTGAGCGCTTACTTCGCTCTCAACGTTATAAGGTCATTCGGAATGCACCTTTGGTTTTGCCAAGGATGAAATTCTTCGTCTATGGTTTTGCTTAAACATTCGTGAATAGTGCAATAAGGCCCCCGTAGCATGAACACGGAAACACGATTATGATAAAACGATAACTCGAAATGAACTGTCAAAATATATTGGTCACATTTAAAATTTTGTCGATATTAATATATAAATAATGTCCAAAATAACAATACCAATATCCAAAACAGACTCAAAACATCAAGATAACTAAAAAATTCAACAGCTCATATCGATATATCGTTTTATCATATCGTGTTTCGGTGGTCATGCTAGGGGGGCTGTTGCAATGAAAAAATTTACATAATCCAAGTCTAGTTTCTTCTGGTTCATGTCGCATTGAGCTTGTCGAGTGAAACTTTCCTCTGATTTATATCGCATTGAGCTTGTTAACACTTTCATACAAAACTCGTTCTTAATAAATTTTTATTTTTTATTCTTTAATCTTTACTGAATTAATAACTATGGTGAAGGGAGCTTCTGCTCCCGTTTCTAGCTTGGATCGCGGATTCGATTCGGAAAGTCACGTCCCGTCTCGTTCTAATGCGCAGCAATAAAAAGTGTCAGGTTTGTGAATAAGGCAGCTGACGCTTCATTGTTTTTGTGTGTGATGTTCTATTATTCCTGAACAGAACGGCCAAACTGTAATGGAACTGCCTCAACCGAAGTATCAGGCAACCAGCGGCGTGGACACGGCGACCTCTAGTAATAGTGCGTCGGCGCCAACGGCGGGCATACTTGAGAGGGTCATGGTGAAGACAGGCGATAAGGTTTGTTGTGGTTAAATTGATTATTGCGTGAATGAACCAAAATCTCGCAGGAAAGTAGCATCATAGTTTATTTATCCTAGTTTTTTTTTCCGTGATGATAAAATCACTTTTTTTTATCAATAGCTTTTTTGGCTCCCTTACACAGGTCATTCTAGTGTGATTATTTATATAACTCAATTTTTTATTAAAATTAGTTAATATTATAGCCACTGTCACTTAACAGTAATAAGGTAAAATTAAAAACATACAGGTTTTTTTTGGACCCCGCCAAATTTATCCTTTATCCAATAGCTGTAATAAATTACAATCAATTTATAACATATAAACATTTTTTTTTCGTATGTAAACTAAAATGATGGTTATTTGTAGGGATGCATCGATACGCCATTTTGCCGATACGATACCGACACCGATACTCTTATAAAAATATCGTCGATACCGATACCGATACAAACGCACAGATACAAATTTTGGTTAAATATTTTTAATTTCTATTAAAATATATAAACAGTTGCAGACTGAATAAGATTATTAAAATTAAGAATTAAGGGTAATAGCTAATAATTATTTAAAATGTCATCAATAACTGTTAATAATTTAAATTAACATTAATAAGATTTTTGTTTAAAAAACAGAGCATTCTCAAGTTTTGCGGAGAAAGCCGATTTCGCGAGTCTGTCTGTATAAAACCTGCAGTGGAAAATAATTTCTCAAATGCGACAGAACTCATTTGGAAACTGAAGTACTTCTGCGCCATTTTTTTCAAGTGTGGGTATAATACGTCATTGCGCCAGAAAACAAACGGGTCTGCATTTCTCGATATATTAGGAGATCTTAGGTATCTCTCGACTTCTTTGAGAGAATTACAGCTCAGAGTGGACAGGGGCTCATCCTCCTCGGCCTCTCTAATATTATTTTCACAAACGCTCCAAAGCCCACCACTAATAGGCATCTCAGAACTTGTACTACGTGTAGGTATGACCGTGCCTGAAATAGGATAGATAGTCCGTGCCTCGTTTGCAACGAACTAGATCAAACAAGATACGCGTTTACATTACTTTTTAAAGCAAGAAATTTGAAAAGTGTCGTTGTATCGGCAATAAAAATATCGCCGATGCCGATATATGGGCAAACCAGAAATATCGCCGATATATCTGCATCGGTATCGGTATCGGATGCAACCCTAGTTATTTGTTTGTTAATTGCGCACGGCGGGCGCCCAGCGCAAGGTCGTTGCATTATCAATGTTAGGTTTTCGTAAACGCCAAAGATTCTTCGCCAATTACGGGCCGCACAGAGCGATGATGACTTGATGAGCGTACTCGCCTAAAAATTTAGAATTTAAAATGTGGTCATAATATGTGGATTTAAACAATTTTTAAACCACACCTTTTATATTACCTTCTTTATGTTATTTTCAATTTTGGCGGGGGTCCAAAAATAACTGTATACCGGGTGATCAATCTAAATGGGTCAGTACGGAGAAATCAGAAACTATGAGAGATAGCGAAATCTGTTCTTAGGAACCATGGCGTTTTACATGGCGACATAAATACCGGGGATGGAACCTGGTCAAAATCTCTGTACAAAATGTTATAAATTCTACAAGTTTTTTCATTGTAATTGTTGATGGTGAATTCAATCGAATAAATTTATCTGAAGAGACCACTTATGCATATCTTATCTGCATCGATATTATGCATTACAAAATTGCGTTTATTTAAAATTAGAACAAGAATATGTTCAACGAGCGGGGCCCATTTATTTAATATTTAAAAATACTTCAATGAAATAATTATCTTATTTTTGAGTTTTTCTCCAAGTATTTGAACAAGGTTCCATTAAAAATGTGTTGTGAAATGATTTATGATTTACACCATCAACAATAACAACGAAAAAACTTGCAGAATTTATAACATTTTTTACAGAGATTTTGACCAGGTTCGATACCCGGTTATGTACGACAGTTAAAAATTTTTGAATGCTATTATTATTATTAAATCTAAAATCGACGTCATGGTTCCTAAGAACATATATCGCTAACTCTCATAGTTTCTGACTTCTCCCTACTGACCCATTTGGATTGATGATCACCTGTATATCACAATCCAAAAATGCCAAATATTTTAGGTGTTTTTGCAACTGACCTAAAAAAATTACATCAGGTGGAGAAAGGTCAACCGCTGTTCGTGGTGATAGCGATGAAGATGGAATACGTGGTGCGTTCCCCGAAAGATGGCGTCGTGGCGAGTGTCGCGGCCGTGAATTGTGGGGATGCCGTCAGCAAGGGTCTGCAGATAGTGGTCTTAGAAGGCGAAGAATAACCCACTGTTACGGTATTACGACAGACTATAACCTTGGCTATTTTATGCAATAAATAATCATAAACAAACCTATTAGAGATAAAGTATTTATCACGTGAATACAAACAAGGTTTTTTTTATGGCTGTGCTCTTTTTTATTTTGCCAAATTCGATTTGTCACAGTGTGAGACGTTTTCTAAAGTTGGCGGCGACTTGAAAAGTATAAAATTAAATCAAACAGTGTTAACTTATTATCTCAAATAGTTAACGTATAAACTGTTGTTTTTAAACAATATCAAATTAAAAGTTTGTAAGACGAAAGTAACTGTGAATATACTATTCCTTAAGTATAGACTGAGTACTTGTGGATTTCACGATGAAATTAAATAAGTCCTGTTTGATTGTAAAAGGTATATAGCATTATGGGAGTCAATCAAACTACTTCCGATAAAGAACAATTTTTCCGTCGAGTTAAGTGGCAGATTGCTGGTTTAAATAATGCTATGCGAGCATGGACTTGTCGTTCGAAAGCATCTGTCCTTTTCACTGCTTAAGAATAAGTGTCAAATTTATCGACTTATCGAGTATGCCGATCTTAGCTGTCAAATTTTGTTTATCGAGAGTTCCATGCTCGCACCCCTGAAGTGATTCAGATGCAACAAAAATTGTGGTGATATAACTAAAAATTAGATGCGTTATACATTTCGGTAATGAAGACTTTTTTTACAAGGGGAATGCGTTTGCGCACCTGTCAAGCCCCTTGGGTAAGGGCAAGGGTGTGTGGGACTACACAGCATTAGACCGCGACTACCCACTAAACCCCTTGGGAACACCTCACCGGCCATAGAAAGGCGACTACTTGCATGCGCAGGGCGCTGGTCATGCGTAAGTCGCTCGGCCTGGGCCGTAGTACGTAGTACTATTATATCTTCTGTGCCCGTAGTGCCAGGAACAGTACGGGCCTCCCTCTTCACCAGAGGCATGGGAGCAGCTAGTGTCCCCTAGCTGCTTCCTCAATCGTAGGGGTCGAATGCAATGCAGGCGACATAGTACCCAACCGTGTCGCCAAAGTCCCCCAAAGGCAACAAACTTTTCTCCTAATCAAAAAGTTTCAATTATTTTAAAACATAGTTTTGACCTTGTTGTATCATGGCAAATAAAAGACTGTTACATGTGTATTCCTTTTATTATTAATCTTTATTATATATGGACCAAAGGACAGAAGAATGTTGTAAATAAGTATTTGTACAATTTGTTCCTATTATTATATTCCTTAAAATTTTTAGTTTAATATTAATTTGGATTGGTGTGCAATGTGCATGTTAATGGAATTACATAAAAGGGTATGGATGGGAGTTGAAATAAATGAATTTATAAACAAATAATATAAATGTAATTAGAATAATATATGTATGTTCAAAAATGTTTATATTTTCTTACATATTTAATAAAAAAAATCTGATAAGAGTTGTTTTTTGTCTCCTCAAATCCATCCTCTTATTTATACACGTATCTATCCATAAATTGATATTTTGTAAAATAAATTAAATTTATAAATCTAATAACATTCGGTTTGAAAGGATGTTGTTTTGTTTCACATAGATTTCAGGGGTAAAAAAGGTTTATAATGTCTGATTTAGGGAAAATCCGGCATATGACGAATTTGCCCCATCCAATGTAGACGGAATTCGCCACTTCACGATTTTGAGGTTACAAATGTTTCAGATACGATTATTAACTGTTTAAACGTTTTATTGCGAAACAATAACAAAATAGTATAAGCATGCTTTAAACTATACACAGTTGTCTTTTATTACAATAAATCGAATAATATCATATTCACGTTTGATAAAATGTTCTCACAACTTACATAACACTTTTGAAACTCAACTGAACTTTAAATGCTGTTTATTCAAAATCTATGGCAACTAACGCCATCCATCTGACATGATTTGAACGAAGATGCTATCCTGTTTTACCGACATTATAATAAAAGCAAGCAGCAAAGGTTAGTTCTGGCAAGAGTAATTCGAAGCAGACGGTGACGCCCCCTAGACGGAATTAGCCACCCTGACCTTACCTCATCCATCCAGATAATATCCGCAAAATAGCACTGTGTACTTTTATGGTACCGATCTATTTCTTTTCAGTAACATGTTAAAGATACACCCTAAGCAGAAAAAAAGAAGTTAAAAAACTTTCCTTTTTGTAGAATTTAAAAAAAATCATTTCCTAGTAGGTGACAATAATATTACAAAATATGCCTAGCTTGGATAGCTTATGTTCTGCCATGAATCAGTCAGACGGGACATTATTCTTAGTTTTTATATGTATATACAATACCACTGTATATATTCGTGATTTAGATTCGAGTTAGCAATCAATAACAAATCACAGTCTCACTCTCAGACGGAACGTGAACGGCTGACTGGCCAGAACAAGACCTCGTGGCGTAGACGTCATATCCATAACGCTTGCGAATATACAAAAAGGAGTTCGATTCCCGCCATTCGGTGAGTTTTTAGGTCACTATAAATCTCTATGCTAAAAAGGTACTAAGTACTAGAGAGGGTAGAAAAGTACTAAAACTCAAGGTTCAAATCGGTCCTTCAAGAATATCGGGAACCTACTTTAAGTACATTGTTACACAAACATTCGACTACTAAATCGGCATGTTCTTATAATGGCCGGTACACACTTTGTTTAGTGTTTAGTGCGAGTGGCTTGTTTAGTGTTGTGTTTAGTAAAAAACACGTTCGAACAGCTTCTGTTTAGTGTTAAGTGTTTAGCGAATAGGAACGCGTTCTATTTTTTCTGCGAGTCGCCCCTCCCGCTCTCCCGCCTTCACCCCTCACTTGCAGCTAAACACTCACTAAACACGTCTGGACAGATCTGTTTAGTGTTTAGTCCATATAATGAATAAATAAACTAAACACCATTTACTAAACAGTGTATGGACAGCACCTACTAATCACTTAACACTAAACAGTTTACTAAATACTAAACACTAAGCACTTAACTAAACAAAGTGTATACCGGCCATAAGGGACTTAGTTCTGCCAAGGGTGCAATCTAGGGTCTTGCGTTATCATAAGACGTCAAAGAAGGAGAGGCCCCCTTCACCAGAGGGGCTGACAAACGAGGAGCTTCTGGGCAGGGCGGAAGCTAGCGCCCTGCTCATTTCGGAGGTGGCCAAGAAGTCTGGCAACCTCAAAGGCACGTGTGTGCGGGACCTCAAAGAGGCCTCCACATCAATCTTGGGGGTTGCCAGAACTCTGACTGAGAGGAAGACCTCCGAGGAGGTCCGCCGCTTACAGGCCGACAACCGCCGACTGAAAAGCCAACTAGACGGCCTTCAGTCGGAGATTGTGGCACTGAGGCGGGACTTCTCGGAGCGGGGAAGGGCAGCGAGCCCACGCCAGAGGGCGAGCCCGCCGCCAGTGGCGGCACCAGTAGTGGCGCCGGTAGCGGAGGCCCCGAAGGGGGACGTCGTGACCCGGGACGAGTTCATGTCTTTCATGAACTCGTTCCAATCCGACATGATGTCCCTTTTCGGGAACATGTGTGCCGCCAGGATGGACGGCTTGGAGGTGGACGGGCGCCTTCTGCCGGCCAAGTCGCACCGGCCCCCACTGGCCAGCAACAAGGCCACTACGAAGCAGCCCGCCAAGCAGGCGCCCCCCGCCGCTGCTGCGGAAACACCAGCAGCGCCCGCGACAGGGGGAAAGAAAAAGAAGAGGGGGGTGACCACCCTGGCCCCTGAGGCCAACCTGCCAAAGAAGGCCAGGGAGGTCAAAGCCAAGAGGGCTCCGGCGGCTCCGGCCGCTGCGCCGGAACCGGTGGCGGGGCCTTCGAGGCCCGACACCTCCAAGCCCCCCGAAGCGGAGGGCTGGAGCACGGTTGTAAAGAGGGGGCGCCGCAAGCCAGCCAAGACGGCGACGGCAACGGCTGCGGCCAAGGCTGCGCCCCCTCCACCCCCAGCCACCACCGCCAAGCCCAAGATGCCTACGGCACCTTTTTTTTTTTTTTTTTTTTTTTTTCTCGGGGGGAAATGCATAACCGCACCGTACCCGCCGTTGGCTAAACGGCGAGCGTGTGTGGGGCTCTCCCGGCAGAGTGCCAGGCCTACCCACTAAAACCCCCCGGTGTTCTCCCTGCCCTTATGAGCGCGCTAGGTAAGGTCCACACTGCGACTCCACTACCCACGCGCTCGGGCAAGCCCGACCACCTGGTCGGGCTATCGCCAAGGGGGGATTGCTCGAGAACACCAGGGCAATCCCCAGACGGAGGGCCTTACGGCGGCGTGCACGGGGCCAACCGTGCACGCAGGCCTCCACGGCAGGGTCATTAGACGGGCATCGCTTGTGCGAATGCCCGCCTTCTCCTGCCTATCCGTCTGCGACGGATGGGAGCGGCTTGAGGATCTGCCTCCCGCTCCCTCTCCGCGGCCTCCTTCTGCGATATTACGTCCTCGCAGAAGGAGGCGACAGCCCCCCATTCCGCCTCGCCGCGGAGCATGGCCACGACCATGCTCGGCAGCGAGAGGTTTCCGCCTCCCAGCGCAGCGTTGAGTTCGCTGCGCTGGCATCGCCAAGCCGGGCACACCAATAGTGTGTGCTCGGCAGTGTCATCGGGAGCGTCGCAGTGATGACACTGCGGCGTTTCCTCCCGACGGGCGACTCGGTGCAGGTAGTGACCGAAGCAGCCATGCCCGGTAAGTACCTGCACCATGCGAAATGTTAGGCTGCCCCGCCGGCGCCCAACCCACTCCTCCAACACCGGACGAATTGCCTCAATCGTCCGGTGGCCGGCAGCTGGGGAGGCGAGTGCCTCACCCCACTGGCGCAGAGCCTCCCTCTGCGCCAGGGTACGAACCCGCTCCACCTCCTGTGGAGCAGACCGTCCCCCCCGCTCTCGTACAGCAACCCGATGCCGATACACCTCCGAATGGACGCGTGCATCGACATCCCATGGCGTTTGGCCCGCAAGAACGCAGGCCGCGCCGTGGCTGACCGTGCGATAGGCTCGCACGGCCCGGGTTGCTATGACCCTCTGCGGACGTCGCAGTAGGGCCACCGTACGGGGGGAGAGGCACTCCGCCCATACCGGGGCTCCGTATAGTGCCATCGACCTTATCACCCCGTGATACAGTCGACGGCACGCCGATCCTGGTCCTCCCACGTTGGGAAGGACCCGCCCGAGTGCGGCTGCGGCGGCGCACAGCCGTGGAGCGAGGAGCTTAAAATGCTCCTCGAAACTCCATCGGGGGTCCAAAACCAAGCCGAGGTACTTGAGATGCGCCTCGACCGGTATACGTACCCCCTCCACTCGGACGCGGAGCCCCGGTGGGATCCTGCGACGGGGGGCGTGGAATAACATGGCCCTCGTTTTGTCGAGGGCCACGTCCAGGCCCAGGAGGCGGATGCGTCGGACGACCAGTGAGGTGCCGACCGACGCAAGGTGGGCCGCCTCCTCCCCCGTTTTCGCTCTCGCCGCGACAAGCGTGTCGTCGGCGAAGCAGACGACCTTCGTTCGTGGCAGAAGGTCGCCTCGCAGGACCCAGTTGTACCCCAGGTTCCATAACAGAGGACCTAGTATGGAACCCTGGGGTACACCCGCCGCCATTGTCCACGTGTGGACACGCCCATCCGGCCCATCGTAGAGGATGGATCTGCCTTGCAGGTAATCCTCCACGAGGGCGCGGAGGTACGGAGGCACCCAGTGGAAGCGGAGTGCCTCCTTTATGCACTCGTGGGGCAGGCTGTTGAAAGCGTTGCGAATGTCAAGAGACACCGCAACAACAGTCTCCCCACGAGCTGTGGCCTCTTCAGTCCACCTCTTGAGGAGGGCCACCGCGTCCACCGTGGACCGACCGGTGCGGAAGCCGAACTGGTTGTCAGCCAGGTCCGGCCCCCGGTCCTCTAGGTGCTCGACGATGCGGGAAGCCAGGATTTTCTCTAGGAACTTCCCGGCCTCGTCGAGTAGCACCACCGGCCGATACCCAGCCGGGGAATCCGCGGGGCGGCTCTCCTTCCTTAACAGGCAGAGCCTGCCCGTCTTCCAACGACTGGGGAAGCGGCCCGAGGTGATGCTTAAATTTAGCACTGCCCGGAACCGCTCCTCAAGGTGTCCCAGGGCGAGGGCCAGAACCCTACTTGGGACACCGTCCGGTCCCGGCGCCTTTTTTTTGCGCCGGAACCGTTCCCTCACCATGTCGAATTCCACGTTCGACACGGGAGGGACAACGGCAACCACTTCCACCGGAGGAGTGTCCGGGGGGACCATTCTGGGGGGCTGAAACGGACCGGGATCGGGAAACAGAGTCCCCAGTACCCGATCCAGCAGCCCTCTGTCCATAGCGGAGGTAGGGGGAGCGGAAGATTGAAACTTCCCCCTCACCATCCGGTACGGACGCCCCCACGGATCATCGTCCAGGAGCCGTATAAATTGCTCCCTAGACTCCTCCTTGGCCATGCAGATTTCGTTCCGCAGGGCCTTCTTGGCTGCCGCATACACCCGACGAAGTTCAGCTTCCTCGTCGGGTGTAGTTCTGGCGCGCCTACGACAACGCACGTAGGCGCGCCTGGCCCTCATACTGGTGGTCCGCAGGTCCGCAATCTCTTGCGTCCACCAGTACACCTGCCCCCTTTCGGGGCAGGCCTGCGCCCTCGGCATGGCGGCTTGGCAGACGACTTTCATGTCGTCTGCGAAGAGATCCGCCATGCCGTCGACATCCCCGGCGAGATGAGGCGGCACTGCTGCCCACGCTCGCACCATCGCCGCCTCCTCCGCCACATCCGGGCGGAGCTTGGTGAGCGCCCATCGCGGGAAGGCACTCACCACGGGGCCCCTACGGATCGGGGTTCCTGGGGATGCCGTGGAGACCTCATATCGGACATATAGGTGATCCGATAGGGTCTCCACTTCTTCCTCAACTCGCCAGTCATTAATTCGACTGGCGAGTGAGGGGGATGCAAAGGACACGTCCACCACGGACGTGCCCTGCACCCGGACGCAGGTAGGGATGGAGCCCCTATTCAAAATCTGGAGCCCCAGGGACAGAACCCAGGACTCCAAATCTCTACCCCTCGCGCTAGTGCGGGAGGACCCCCACGCGGTAGACCACGCATTGAAGTCCCCCGCAACTAGCACCGGTACCGGGGCCGTTCTACGGACGACCCCCTCTAGCGCAGCCAGGAAGATTGTGAAGTCCGCCCGGCTGCGATTGGGGGAGAAATATGTTGATACAACCAACATTCCCCCCCACATGGCGGCAACGTAGCCAGTGCCCCTCTCTCTTAAAATGAGAGAGGGGGCTGTGCCACGCGCCGCCCGCATTATGGCGGCGGAATTATCCGCCGCCACCAACCAATTTGACGACTGCGGCGGAGCGTAGTACGGCTCCGACACAATCGCCAAATCCACACCCCACTCCGCCGCGGTCTGACAAAGGAGGTCCTGTGCCGCGGCGCAGTGGTTCAAATTAGCCTGGAGGAGCTTTATGGGACCACTAGACATTGGTGGTCTCCATGGGCTCCTCCTGGGCCATCGCTGTGGCCGGTGCTGCTTGTGGTGTCGGGCTCCTTGGGGCCACGGTCAATTTCACTGGGGCCAAACGGCCCCTTATCGGCGGGGGACTGCAGTTCATGCCCCCCATGCGATGATTCGCTGGTCGTTTGGCGTCCGCACAGACGGCGCAATTCAGCTCCGCCTTGCAGTCAACCGCCTTGTGACCCTCCGACCCGCAGCGGAAACACAGCCCGCTGCGGTCCTTAGCGGAGGGGCACCGCTGCATGGGGTGGCCCATGCCCATACAGCGGAAGCACCGCATGGGTTTCTGCTCAAGAAGTTGAATGGAGGCAGAACTCCATCCAACTTCGATGCGCCCGGCCTCAGCCAGGCGCTTAGCTGCCTCCACAGGCACGGAGGCGAATGCCGCCCCGACGCCCCGCACCCCCGTGTGCACACGGCCCACCTTGATATGGTTCGCCGGGCACGCACCGGCCTGCGCCAGGATCTGCCCCAGCTCCTCAGCGGTCACCGAGTCATCTAAACCAATGACCCGGATATCTGCCGTTTTCACGGGACGCGTCACTTTTGCCGCGTCCCCTAAGGCTTCTCCCAGCTTTTCCGCCAGCGAATCAGCCTGAGACGGGGATGTCTCCTTTGGGAGCTCGATAATTCGAGCTCCGGTTATCCCCGTCCGGAATTTGGCGGGCCCTATGCCTAGGGCGCTGAGGCTAACGGAGGCCTTGGCCTTGGCTATAGCCTCACCATAGGTGAGGCCTTTCTCTACTGCCTCTGGCTTGAGAGCCAGCACCACCGCCAAACATCGCGGTGCCTTAGGCAGCTTTGGCGAAGGCTTGGAGGCCTCAGCGGAAGCACCTGCCTTCTTGGGCGTCGCCCCATCCACTGTCGGCTTCTTCCGACCTCGCCGCACAACCGTCGACCAACCATCATCGACCGGTGTCGCCACCGGCGCCGTAGCCCCCGATGAAGAGGGTACTGCCACTTGCGCAGAGGGCGTAGTCTTCCTTCTGACCGCTCTTGCCTCTTTCGGCATATTTGCCGGCGGGGCAAGAGTGGTGTTGCCCATCGCAACTTTCGCGGGCCGTTGCGGTTGAGGCTGTGACTGCGGCTCACTTGCACGGTCCACCGCAAGCGGTGGCCTTCGAACCTGAGCCGGCATAAGCCGCCCGTCAACCTCCAGGCCCTCGAGTCGAGCCGAGACCATAAAGCCGACTTGTGCCAGCAGCTCGCGCTGGAGGAACTCCATACTTTCAAGGAACTCCATCCTGGAAATCCCTCCGGCGGGTGCGGCCTCAGTTGGTACGGCCACGGCTGGGGCGGCCTCGGCTGGTTGGGCCGTCGGGAGCTGCACCTCCGGCAGCTCTTCCTCCATTGCGTCGTCGGCGGCAAGGTCCTCCGACTCAGCGCTTTCTACTATCAGAGGGGCCGTCTTTGCACAGCGGCCCTTTGGGCGTTCTACCCCCCGCTCCGAGAAAGCCCGGCGAAGGGCTTTCATTTCCCCCATTAGGGAGTCCACTTGACCCCGGAGGCGTTTGTTGTCGGCTTGGAGCCGACGCATCTCCTCCGAGGTATTTTTGGACGCCAGAGCACGGACAATCTCGAGTAGAGAGTCGGAGGACTCTCTAATCTCCCTCACGGACGTCCCCTTGAGGTTTTTCGATTTCCTCGCGACTTCCATTAGCGACTTCGCTCTCTCCTCAGCTCTGCTGCAGAGATGTTCAGCAGTGGGTTCGGGAGTGCGCATCCCCTTTCCTTTCCTTTTGGGAGCCGTTACGGCTTCCGTCTTCCGATTCGACTCCCGACCCGACTCCCGACCCGACTCCCGATCAGACTCCCGATCCGACTCCCGATCCGACTCCCGATCCGACTCCCGATCCGACTCCGACTCCTCAGAGTCGGCCTCTACCTGCCTGAGCTCTCGCTTCGCCTGCGAGAGCCCAGCTCCGTGCGATAGGCCTCCCCTACCCCTACGAGTTCGGGGAACCTTTGGGGCGTAGGGTGCCGTGACCTGCTCCGTCTCAGTCTCCAGGTCCATTGCTAACGGATCCTGGAAAAAGCGGCCCAGCATGGACCGCTTCCTTAGAGCGGGCTGTGACGTCGCTGGGAAATCCACCTCCGCCGGCAACGCCGCTTTTGTCCCGCTACTTATATCCCTGTAATCGGGACGAGACGCATTCAGGCGTATGCGAGAGCTGCGACGGGGCGCTGCCCTCCCGACGTCCGAGACTGACAATTCCGGGGACACCACCCCCTCGACAGCCGTAACCACACCATCATCAACCGGCGAGCGGCTTTTTTGTCTCCCAGATTCCACTGGGAAAATCAGGTTTTTCGGGTCCCTAATGGGCCCCCCTTCACCAGCAGTGTCCGTCTCGGACATCACGTCCGAGTCGGACATGGTCCAGTCGTGGACCCAGTCCAGTAACGAATTTGTTGGCGAGAACAGATTAAAAATCTATTTCTCGCACAAAAAAAAAAAAAAAAAAAAAAAAAAACAATCCAAATCGTAAGCAAAACAGTTTCACTGATCCAAAGCCAAGTCGTACACAAAGATCGTCAAAGTAAAAAAAGAAAATATAAAAATATAACAATGAAAATAGAACAAACCTTAGTCTAACCTAAACCTACAAAAAAGAAACTAAAAACAACCAAAAATCCCATAAAAAAAAACAAAACAACAACAATTCTTGAACCTAATAAAATAGAAAATAATATAACCAAGGGCAACAAAATAAAAGGCAACGTATAAACAATACCAAGACAAACTATTTATAGCCGCGCCGGGGCAATGACCCCCGCGCCACTGGCACAGACACTGACTTACAAAAAACGAATACCTTATACCTAGGGACACAAATAACCTACAATTTATTGACAACAAACAAATGATGAAGTAATGATTTGTGTGTTTGACTTCAAACACACAAATTATTTAATAAACAAGACAGCAGCAACAACGAAACAAGAACGAAAACGACAATGATAAAACCATACAAACAAACGAGTTAGACCAATCGAGATCGATACAACACAATAGGAAAGGACGCGCGCGCTCGCTGTGGCAGCTCGCTCGCGACTACTGCCTACGGCACCTAAGACTTTGGCGGTGGTGATCACCCTTACGCCGGAAGCGGTGGCAAAAGGCGCCACATACGGCGCCGCCATCGCGACGGCGAAGGGGAATATAAAGCTGGGGGATGTGGGGATTGAGGGGAGCGCAAAGTTCCGGACGGGGATGACGGGAGCTCGTATCCTCGAGCTCCCGAAAGGCACCTCGCCGGAGCAGGCGGATGCGCTCGCCATGCGCATAGCGGAGGTGCTCGGCGACGCCGCCAAGGTAGCGCGCCCGACTTCTGCGAGGAAGTAATCTCGCAGAAGGAGGCAGCGGAGCGGGCGCGAGAGGTTGACCCTCTCGCCGCACCGCTCCGGCGCAGGCGGTTGGGTAGGAGGAGGCGCGCGTTCCTGGACGCGCGCCACCAACTCCCCTAAGCAAGCTGGGGATGACAACCTGTCGGGAGACACTTTTCTACCCCTGGCCTGCCCGTCTGGGGGGTCGAATTATTGCACTTGTCGACCCCCCCGTAGAGGTAAGACCTGGCGCTTGCGTCAGGTCTACAATCCAGGGGGCGCACTCGGGGAATGGCTAACACCGATCCCGAGTGTGTCTCTACGGAGGTAGAAGTTGCTCTGGAGGGTGGTTTAGCCAGGTATGGGGTTACCCAGGTAACCCGAGTCCAATGGCATATCCTTGGGGCGGCTTTGTCAGCTTTCAGCCCCTTGTTGAATCGTAAAGAGATTCCCCCGCCTCAAAAAAAAAAAAAAAAAGGGTCTTGCGTTATCATAGCGCAATAGTGGCAAAGACCACGACTGACGACTCGAGGCTGTCACTTTGATTTTCTCACTTACGTTCTGTAGGGTAGACGCCTGTGACAGCTTGACTGGAAGCTTGAAGCCGAGTGTATTACACCATCAATCGACTACCAAACAAATACGATCACTATTCTATGGGTTAGTTTCGGTGTCGGGCATTGTTGCGGCGCTTGAACCATTGTGTTGTTCGCTTGCGATTAACCAGTACGACGTACGTTAAGACGGCAATTACATATTTAAACCCCTAATTGTTTGAGGTTAAGTTGTTCGTACGGTGATGGAATTAGAATACATGTGTCGCCGAATCGCCGCTCACTTCCTTCCCTTGTATGTAGTAAGAGCCGAATGAAGGAGCTCATTGCATTTACACCTGATAACTGCTTGCTGATGCCAAAAACCGCATTATTATTTTTTTAAAGTTGAGCCCTAAATATTAATATTTCACCTTTTAGCCGTGATCCCACTGCTTAACCCCACTGGCAGTCCCACCGTGAACCCCTAGCTCACCGCAATGTAGTCGGTGTACGTCAAGGAGTGGGGCTATTGGTAATTGTAAAATATTGTCAGTGCCACCCCACCACATTAGAGATGCGCCGGAAATAGCTTGGTATATCATATAGGTATCTCTGCATTTTTCTGTTGTGATGTTTCAAAGTCACATACCTATTTTATTTTAGTCTGTTAGTATTATATTCAAGGAACTAAAATACTGGCTGGATATTTTTGTAAATACCAATACTAACCAATGGCTACCAATTTCATAAACCCAAGAATTACAATTTCCTACAAATCCATTTTATACCTAATTTTTATTTACGAATCTTTCCTTAGATACAGGGTGTCTCAGAAACAATGGATAAACCTTTAACTGTTGATAGGTTTCGTCGAGACCTCTCTAATCTCAAATTTTGACTTTAGTAAAAATATCTCGGTTTTCAAGATATTTGATAGTTTATGATTTTTTTAAAAAATGCCACTTTTGGTTGGTTTTTAATGTGCCATTTTTACAAATATGGACTTTTTCTGATTCAGTTTTTTTTAGCTTCTAACGGAATAATTCAGCTATCAATAACAGTGGTTAAAATTGAGCTAGCTAATCACGAAGTGCTTGGAAAAAACAATGTTCCAAAAAAAATTAAACAAGAAATTATTTTTCTTCGTGTTTGGTCAGCTACCATGTAAAAAAAATGTATGACGCTCATCGTGCCCATTATCTTAAAAAATGCTTATTTATTCTAGTTTCAAAAAAGGTATGATAAACTTATGCTTAATGTATCTCTTAAATTTTATTACTGCTTGAATAGCAAATGGTATGAAATTTTAAAAAGATTTTTTTCGGAATAGTTATTAATTCTTAGTTTGAATAAAGAATTTGAAATAAAACAACATGAAATTTTAATTTTTTATTAAATTTACAATAAATGTTCGAATTGGCGTCCTTGCGCTCTGATATACGCCCTACATCTTTTTATAAAAGAAGGTTTGATGCGGCGCGCGTAACCAGACGTTTTTATGTGTGCAGCTGCATTTTGTATGCGAGTACGCAACTCTGTTATTGAGGATACTGGCCTCGCGTAGACAAGGTCTTTCAGACATCCCCAATAAAAAAAATCCAAGGGATTTAGATCCGGCGATCTGGGCGGCTATAAAATAGGGCCGAGCCGGCCTATCCACCTTTGTGGGAAGTGTTGATTTAAATAATTTCTTACTACTATTGCGTAGTGAGCTGGGCACCCATCATTTTGAAGCCACATTCTCCGCCTCACTTCTAAATTGACATCTTCTAGCATGCCGGGTAAATCATTTTGTAAAAAATTAAGGTAAATTTCACTATTCAGTGTAGCTGGAAGTTCATATGGCCCGATCACCTGTCCGTCAATAATCCCAGTCCACAAGTTAACTTTAAATTGAACTTGGGACCGATCTTCCCTCATCAAATGTGGGTTTTCAACTTGCCAGCTATGTAGATTGTGGATGTTGAAATATCCATCTCTCCGGCATGAGGATTCATCCGTCCATAAAATTTTATTGAAAAATTGAGGGTCCTCCCTTATTTTATTTAACATGATTCTGCATAATGCAATCCTGCGCGGATAGTCAGCAGGCTGTAGAGTTTGGACCCTTTGAATATGGAAAGGGTGCAAAAGGTATTTTTTCAATATGCGATGCACTTTGCTTCTATTAATGCCGGTTCGACGTGCAATTCCACGCACAGAACGTGTTGAATCTTCTTCTATTTCGTCGAGGACTACTACTTCTTCATCGTCGTTTCTTTCTGGTCTTGCTGGCCCTGCACCACCAATGCCTCTTCCTGGAAGCCTCCCTTCGCAGTACGAATTATGTACCCGAGCAAAAACTCGATAGTCCGGGTGACGTGCGTTGGGGTACCTAATACAAAAAATGACGTTATTAAATTTACTAATTCATTTAATTTTAAAATCGAATTAAACACGGCGTGTGACTATTTTTAGAAGGATAACATAATGTAAGACCCATCCTGATACGTTTAACTAAAGTTGCAAACAATGTGTGTGATTTAAAAAAAAATAAGATTGATTGAATTAAAGAGAAAATAAATAATCTTACCTCTCTGCGTACAGACGAGCAGCAGCGTTAGCATTTCCTCGACATTCGCCATAAACGAAATGCATGTTTGCATATTCGCGCGACGTGTACTGATGTCTAGGCATGTTCAGTGTTATGTATTGGCTGTCAGTTAGGTTTCACAGCACAAACAATATCCAAATCGTAAAGCTAGCCAAGTCCATATGATCACCAGTTGTCAATAGGTTTCACAGCACAAACAATATCCGAATCGCAAAGCTAGTCAAGTCCAAAATCACAGCAAAATGTCGTTTAAAATCATCGAAGCTCTATCGAATCTCTCGAATACAGAAAACACGCGTGGGTTACAACCGGAGTTCAGAAGGACACTAACAATCGTAACAAAGAACCCAATGATCAGACGCAGGTAAAAAAAGTCCTTCCAGGAAATTCGATAGCAGGTAAGGTTGCAAATGCTTATGACTCATGTGCTGTTAATGATAAGGCTCCTTTTTGATTGCGCATAGTGGATGAGACATGTGGCAGGCAGGGGCCACAAAAAAAACACGTTTCTCAACTCTGTGACTCGCAAACGAATGTTTACAAATAAGCTTAAGTGCTTATTAGTGGAAAAAAAAACCTTTTTTTTTTCAAATTTTCATTTTATTTGCTATTCAACCAGTCAGAAAGTCAAGAAAGCATAAACTTAATACTGGAAAACTAAATTAACCGAATAAAATTAATCCGAAAAATAATTAATCCGACAAACAATCTTTTTAAAATTTTCATACCATTTGCTATTCAAGCAGTAATAAAAGTTCAGAGATACATTAAGCATAAGTTTATCATACCTTTTTTGAAACTAGAATAACTAAGCATTTTTTTAAGATAATGGGCAGGATGAGCGTCATACATTTTTTTTTACATGGTAGCAGACCAAACACGAAGAAAAATAATTTCTTGTTTAATTTTTTTTGGAACATTGTTTTTTCCAAGCACTTCGTGATTAGCTAGCTCAATTTTAACCACTGTTATTGATAGCTGAACTATTCCGTTAGAAGCTAAAAAAAACCTGAATCAGAAAAAGTCCGTATTTGTAAAAATGGCACATTAAAAACCAACCAAAAGTGGCATTTTTAAAAAAAATCATAAACTATCAAATATCTTGAAAACCGAGATATTTTTACTAAAGTCAAAATTTGAGATTAGAGAGGTCTCGACGAAACCTATCAACAGTTAAAGGTTTATCCATTGTTTCTGAGACACCCTGTATACTTATTTGAGCCTTCAACCTTTAAACTGCAGTGCGTAGGTCGCATATATCATTAATAAGTAGGTACCTAAAGGTTTTAATAATAAATCTTAATGATTTTGTTTATAACGTTGGGTGAAAATAACTGTTTGATCAAACCGTGATGGCTAAACGCTTTGATTTTCGTTTTAATAACTTCGCCGAAGTGCCAGTTACTGGCAGCCGGCCATCGGAATGACAAAGAAATCATATTTTCGGAATTGCAACAAAGGTCTCGTTAAATTGTTTCGCTTTTCTTTTATTTAGCGCCGTTTAAAAAATAGGTAAGTATGGATTTAATTTACATAATCTGATAATAATTAACGACAGTGTATAACCTACCTACACAAAGTAAATAGCTACCCTACTCATTAATGTACAGTCGGCTTCAGAAGTAGATAACCATTTTAGTACCATGTCACACCAACTATTAGGTGTAACCATACTAAATAAAAGGAATAGTTGGTGTGACATGCTGATAAAAATGATTGTCTTCTTTTGAAGCCGGCTGCACACTATAAAATTTAGGATGTTATTTAGTGTTGTTGAATATATTTATCAACCGTTAAATTAAAGTAATAAAAAAATTAACATAATTATATTCGATAAATATTTTCAAACATATCGGATAAAAATATTAATTCAAGTTGATTTTAACGGGAGTGTAATATTAATTCGTAATAGATAAATGTAGGGGAGCGTGGGGTAATGAGAGCGGTCGAGTAATCAGAACGATGGTGATTGAACGGATTGTAGGCACATTTGCGCGATCGTAAACACTTGAAACACTTGGCCGCTTCCGTCAACCGTCAAAGGAGGATGCCCGATTTCGCGCCACTATCAAGGTCGACGACCAATAAAGCGGTATTTGTAGTTAAATATATTTTATCAAAACATGATTTTTCAGTGTAATATAAAACAGATAGAAGCTACAGTTATTTTCGGCAATTAAATAAAAACTTACATGCATTTCCTGTTACAAAATGGCAACTGCATATTTATGCATGTTTTCGTTGTAGCTACAGTAACTCATTTTTCAATGTTATGCATTATTTCCTTCATTGCATTTTTATATATTTATTTCTAATAAATTATAAAATATATTACATTTCATCATTTCAATTTAAAAGCATTTTTTTCAATGACAGAAGGTTGATAGATCGCATGGAGTATAAAACCCCGTTTTCCATCTAAGCAGCGCACCATTTTTTACGCTAACATCAATATTAATTTATATTTTGCATTTCTTTTATACAATATTAATGTTAACATTTTTAACCACGCTATTTTTCACAAAAGGAATCTTATTCAAAATATTTTATATTTTAAATGTAGCGCATTATCGTTACATAACATACGCTGCTCGATGACGGTCAAAAATCTTAGAGTATTTACCCTATCAAAAACTAATGACTCGCGATGATGTTGAAAATTCTGCAAATCTGTACTTAGGTGGAACGCGTCTAAAATAAGTCGCATCGTTTACTACACTCAGGGGCAAATTTAGAGGAACGATAAAAATTCACTCCTAGTTTTGATAACGCTGTGTATTTCAGCATACGAAACCATATTTAGTTTTACCAGCTTTCTAGCCATCGGATTCGCTACAAAAAAAACATTCGACGCGGAAACCAGTTGTACGATTGTGATAAAAAAAGACCACCATTAAAAGTTGCCGTTCTTCTCCAGGTCACAAATAGGGGAATTTTGTCATTATCCGTTATGGCTTTGGTCATGAATCCTGGATAACAATCAAACAAACGCATTAAAGGTCAATCACACATCGATATGATGTTGTAAAAGTAGCTTGAATCTATATAAAAAGTGTAGTGTTCCTCTAAATTTGCCGCTGAGTGTATTATCTATTCTGTGTCGTTGCTTGCGATTTCTGTTACCCACACATTTTATTCCTTATTACTGATAATATTGGATATCAATAGGGTTATTGATAGTGTTATTATAATTGATTGTTAATGATCGATAGTTAAGCATAACTAGTTTGACGTCTTTCTTGCAACTTGTACAGGTCGCATAGGTTAGGTTAGGAGCAATTTTTATAGATATTTACGTAACCGCAGCTTTAATTAAAAAAGCAATACTTGATTTCTATTCAAGTACAAAAAGCGTTTAAAATAAGCCTGTTTCTGTTCATGGAAATTTTTAGTGGGGCAAGTCTCCATACAAAAGTGGGCATCCTCCTTTAAATTCAAAAATCTTTATTTAACATAGGCCTTTACAGGCACTTATTGACGTCAAAACAAAGCAAAACAATCTAATTTAAAGAAATCATATTAACCTTGTATGTGCATACATCCTGAATATACTCAAGATGTCTGCAAACACAAGCAGGAATGAAAAAAAAAAGTTGACTCCACCTCATTTCTATTAATACGCCCAAAAAGAAAGGTTCATGATTTAGCTTCAAAAATGACAAAGTTCCATACTCAAACTCGTTTTATATTTTGTTTGACGTCAACGACTTATTGACGTCATACAAAATACAAAATCTAATTTACCAAGAATATTATTAAAAATCTAACTAACTATGAATATAAGTACATTTACAGTCTATTATCACTATTATTTAAACCTTGTTTGTTACGGCTGAAACCCAAAGTACAGTTACACCTAGATTAAGCCGGATAGAACTAACTAAACTATTTTTTTTTATTTCGGGGGGAATCCTCATGGATACCCTGCACTAGGGGGTACAGGGTTATGTTGGACTCCGGACGAGAAGGTGACTCGCCGACCTACCAACTAAACCACCCCGGGGTTCAGCAGCTCGCCAGGTAGGCGGGGAAGGGGGAGTTGCACGCTGGTGAATTTATGCCCGTCATTCCCCGCCCGGCGTTCGCCCGCAGGCACACCGCTCTCTGTCCGTCAGAGGCATGGAGGGTCCGGAACACCCCACGGAGCACCCCCACCGGCGCAGGAACCTGTGCAATGCAGGCAGCCGTCACCCCACGGACGACTACCCGCAGAACTAACTAAACTAGCTAACCTAACCTAACCTGCTGGCTGCACCTAATTCTATATAGCCGGCTAAAAATAGGGGTAACCGGTACTTCGGGTTTTAGCCGTAATATATATACATACACCCTAACCATAATTATGTTGTATGCAAATAGTAAAATTAAAAAAAGGTTGTCTACACTAGTTCGGAAATCGGAGCCTTCTCGAAAAGAACATGCAAGAAACTCGGATACAATAGGTATAAAGTTTCAACCCTTATTTTAGAGGTTGAATTTCCAAAAACCTTTTCTTAGCGGATGTTAGCGTTATAAACCTGATAGCCAAATTTCATATGGTTAGTTTTAACTGTGGTTTTAATGTTTAGGCTCGGCGATGATGATTAATCAGTCAGTCGGGATTTGTAATTAACCGACATCAAAAGAGGAGGTTCTAATCATCGACTGAAACTATCTTTTTTTTTTCAATGTATGTTTTTCGAGTATTCCGCAAATTGTGAAGTAATTATCATTATTTTTGTATTCAAAAGAGAATCTCCTGAGTTGGGCCCATTATCAACAAGTCAGGATATGATGATAGGATCCCAAAGAATCGAGGTAAAACCTTAATTTCATTGGTACGTCGAATGCGTTTCATGATTTTACTTAAGCTATCCTCATCATCTTAAGGATTCTTCCATCATGTTGATAATGAGAGGGTCCTTAACTGTTAGGAGTTAGAGATTAGTTCTTTTAATTGAAAAGGCCCGTATTAAGTCTTAGTTGTAATTTTTCAAGTTGCTTCGGTGAACTGGTGGTGGAAAGTATAACTCCTTAACTGTTACGACTTGGAGAACAATCCTTTATGTTGTTTTTTTTAACGTTAGTAGTATTATTTCATGTTATGAAGGAGATTTCGTCAGGTTCGTGTTCCTTATACAGAGGTGCGTGCACTGAGCACGCATCTTTCACGATATTATCATTCCAAGGTAGGTAAAACAGCCTCTTTTTAATCGACTTCAAAAAAAGGTGGAGGTAATTATCAATTCGACTGTAGGTATGTTTTATTTATGTTTTTTACCTCCTAACTTTGTCATAATTACAGGGTGATTGGAAGATGGGTGCAAAGCTTTAAGGCGAAGCAAGTATAGACAATTTAGAACCATTTAAGCCATGGTTGTCTTAGACGAAGTCTGACTATTTTTTTTTAGGAATTTTCTCAAAATTTAGAGTTTACTGCAAATTTATGGTAAAATTAAGTGATAAATGTATTCATTTTTTCTCATTAAAGTAATGTGTAAGCAATCTAGCAAAACATGTTCGAAGCATCTGTGTTATTAGACTTTTTTTTCAGACGTTTGAAGTGCATTAAACAAAAAGAATACCGTTTTTGCACTCATTTAAAAAAAACGGAATTCATTTTTTTCGTCAAACCTTTCTGAAAACATGCTTAATTATCGTTCTTTCTTTTGAAGTATCATTTAGCCGGATATCTTACTAGAAGTTACTAGGTATTGAAATTAGGACCTAAAAACCAATTTGAGGGAGAAAATTTAAATTTTGAGGCAGACTAACTCAAGCAACAGTATTGCTCAAAAAATTTATTGAGTTCGAAATGATAACGCACGTGCAAGAACCAAATTGAAACCCTCCAATTTTATAAGCACGTCCAACGTGATTCGTGTTTTTTTCTGAAGCTGATCAGGTATATGCGTCTGGCAGTCATGCATGATGCATGAGCTAGATGTTAGTTTTTTAAATACAATAAGCCCTTATTTGTAGTCTTTTAAGTTACTTGGATGATTAGGTGGGCTGGTATTAAATTCACTAAAAAGATTAAAATAAAAATAAAATATCAAAATTTGTCTGACGCTCCTACGGTGAAGGAAAACATCGTGAGGCAACCTGCATACATCTGTGAAGAGATTCAAAGGTGTATGTGAAGTGAACCAATCCGCACTGGGCTGAGCGTGGTTGAAGGCCTAATCACCCTAACATAGTGTAGGCTCGAGCCCCTCGGTGGGGACACGTATATGAGCTGTGATGATGATGATGATGAATATAAATGAGAAATAAAAACGGTCAAGTGCGTGTTGAGACTCGAGCCACACGCATTGCAGGTTTCCGCAGTTTAAATGATCGTGACGTTACGTGACTTATCTATGTAGGTAAGTTATGATTTCGTTTTTCCTTTGATATGTTTACTGCCCTCTTTTAGGAAGATTCTTTCTAAGATTATTATTGTACTAAAATTTTCTAAGTAGTTTACGTTGGTATTTATTTTATAATTTAGGCGACAAGTATAGAATTTTCACACAAAAATAACACGTGCGATTGTCCAAACAAAGCTCTGGCGAAAAGATAGTATAGTTCTCATTTACAAGGCATCTTGCGTTCTCGGTTTCAGGATTATCTTACCGGTGTCCTTATGAAGTTCGGCTGTCCTATTTTCATCTTGAATCGCTGAGGGCCCGTCGAGTGAAGCACGATTTGGTATTTTTATACAAAGTCCTAAACGGAATTATTGACAGTGGTGACATTCTTAGCCAGGTCTCCTTAGCAGTGCCGTGTCGATATCCGAGATATCCTATAACTAAGATCCTATACACGCCATACAGTAGAACCAACATAGGCTTGAGTTCCCCAATTATACGCATGTGTAGAAATTATAACGAACTGCAGTCTAATTGTGATGTTGACATATTTTTTGACAAATTAAAAACATATAAAGATAAAATAAAAACTTGAATTTATAATAGGTTGCTTGAGCAGAATCCTTCAGGTTTAATTGATCATTTGATACTGTTTCTTTTTGTAAATCTTCATATACTCTTAATTAGCTAGGATAACAACCTAATGGTGAATGCTGTGTACATTTATAATTGTCATGTGTATGAGTTAAAATGCCCTAAAATGTATATTTGTGTTAATATATATGCATATGATGTTAATGTACCTAAATAAATAAATTGCCTTTCAAATGAATTTGCATACTACCACGAAATATGAACATAACAGTTCTACTAGTATTTTAAAAAGCTTTTTATAAAAAAAACTTCAGACATTTTTTTCAATAAACAGCTTTTGTATGTCTATTTTACGAAATACTACAAAAGATAATGAAAAAAAATGGAGGCGCCGGGTATCGATCCCGGTACCTCTCGCATGCTAAGCGAGCGCTCTACCATCTGAGCTACGCCCCCGACAGGTAACTTTGCGAAATTAAGAATAGGGTATTTCACACCATGTAAGAAGAAGTATAAATATGCATGTTTATGATAGATTTCGTAAAAATTAAGCGAGAAACGCCGATATTTATTCATAAAAATGCAATAAAATTACATAACGTCATTGAAGTTCTAACACCACGTATGTCATTTTTGGCGGAAAAAGACCACACGATGTTTTTCGAAATCTTCGCATTAATTACAAATTCCTACTAATATTATAACGGTTTTATTTTTCCTAATGAGTCCAATGAAATATATGTAAGTAATGGAATGGCATTATAATAGTATATTTATGTATAATTGTGCAGTTTTTTCACTCTTCGTAAAAGTTTCTATTTTGACATACGCGGTGTTAGAACTTCAATGACGATAATTCAATTTTAAATATCTTATTTTTTAATCTGTTCTTCAAATGTCAAAAACGCCATTCGACTTGGGTGCCGACGTGACGTCACTCGGATAGTAAACAAACTTGATAATGTTTTGTCGTGCTCTGTGTTATTTGAAATTTCCTAAGTTTTCGCTTTTACGCTTTTATTTTATTAAAATTACATAATGGAGGACGGTAAGTCAATATATATAAATAGATACATTACAAAAATGCCATTTGTTTTGTGATATTAACATAAAGTTTTCTTTTTATTATTCTATAGTTAGTTTTTCATTTATAAGGGATACAAAGTGGTCTTCGCAGAAATACAGTCTTGTCTTTGTGAACAAAGATTTTGAATCTCTTCTGGCCAGTTTCAATCAAGTGTTTCTCATTTTGATATCATTTGGCATTGGCATATAAACCCACAATTTTTGTGGCGTTTTTAAACTCAAATTCTTGCATTCAGATACAAGACACAATGATATAGATTATAAATAAGCCATTTTATTCAAAAATCGTTTAACATGGTCTTCCGCAGAGTCGTTCTCACAAAAAGTAATACCTATGTTGGTCGTACCTACGAGTATTGTTTGTTTACTAACGGAGTGACGTCACGGATCGAAATAGCATGGCGGCTAGCGTTTCCGCGCGAAAATTCAAAATCATAAATAAAACATTGTTTTTAAGCCATTTTTCGGTTTTATAAAATTTAAATAAAAATTTTACAGGTTCATTACGACCTCAAGATTGATTTAAAATAGTTTCCAAAAAAGGGTGTAATACCCTATTGTCACATTCTACTTGTGCATTAGGATATTTATTTACAAATACTAACAATATCAATTTTTTTTTTAAACAAGCTTTTAATTTGCATTATCACGCGATATACATAAGCATGTGAAATTTCAGGTCAATCGGAAACCGGGAAGTGGCTCAAATTTCGCTTGCAAGATTTCATTACAGACACGGGACAGAAATTGCTGTTTAGTACTGAAAAATTAAGTTATTTTTTTTTCTTAGTGTAAATAAATACAGATTTTAAACTCGTGCTAGATGAGGCGACAACGGGCCATACCCATACCTATCTCACAGTAAGAGTCGGTCCTAATGGAATCGAGTGGATCATTGGCCATTCATTTTTTTTATTGTGGTTCAACGGAAATTTCACATTTAATTTTAGTCTTTGACGATTTTATTTCTCGTTATATACCTTATCACCATCACCACAGCTCATATACGTCCCCACCGAGGGGTTCGAGCCTACCCTATGTTAGGGTGATTAGGCCTTAGTTAACCACGCTGGCCCAGTGCGGATTGGTCGACTTCACATACATCATTGAATTTCTTCGCAGATGTATGCAGGTTGCCTCACGATGTTTTCCTTCACCGTAGGAGCGTCGGATAAATGTACATATGAAATTCGAAACGAAAAACACATTGGTACATGGCGGGTCGCGAACCCTGACCCCCCGATTGGAAGGCAAGTGCCGAGTCCACAGCGCCACCGACGCTCCTATTATATACCTACCGACACCGACGCTCCTATTATATACCTACCGACACCGACGCTCCTATTATATACCTACCGACACCGACGCTCCTATTATATACCTACCGACACCGACGCTCCTATTATATACCTACCGACACCGACGCTCCTATTATATACCTACCGACACCGACGCTCCTATTATATACCGACGTTATATATCTACTTAGTACAAAAGCAAACTTCATTATGAACGCAGTCACTCGTTACTTTTCGATGTAGACCCAAGTAGTAAGTATAGTAAGAAAACCCAAAAAATTCTTTGTTGACTTGTAGGTATTATAGGAGTGAAAACCATTATACGTCAATGGTGAAAACGTTATCGCCGTACACAATATTTCAAAAGGAAAGTCTCCAGACACTCTTCTTTGCCAGTTGCATTTTATTTAATACCTTTAGGAAGCCATGATGCATTTAGAATTTTACAATTTGATCTCAACCCGCCAATAAAAAATCAGAATCATAGGTTCGAGCGTCGGTGGCGCTGTGGCCTCGGCGCTGGACTGTGCCCCGAGTAGAATCGGAAGACCCCGATCGATCCTGCCATGTACCAATGTGTTTTTCGTTTCACGAATTTCATATGAACATTTATCTTACGCTCCTACGGTGAAGGAAAACATCGTAAAGAAACCTGCATACACATGCGAAGGAATTCAAAGGTGTATGTGAAGTCAACCAAACCGCACTGGCCCAGCGTGGTTTGATCAAGGCCTATTCGCCCTAACTAGTTAGGGTAGGCTCGTGCCCCTCGGTGGGATCATATATGAGCTATGATGATGATAGGGTTCAACGTTTTACCTACCTTAGTTTATTTATTTTCTGGCTTAGAGATAAAATAATTACGTACCCATCACCTATATACCCTATTTGAGGACCGCAGAAGTAGTTATCAAAATAATAATCGCGGTTGCCTTATCGTGGTTCTGCAGATAGGCCGTTCTCATGGCACGTTATCAAACCTTTGGGTTTTTGCCGCCAGCGTCACGTCGAAAAATGCCAAACAACTGGCCGTATCGCTACAGCGTATTTTTTCTATTGCTAAAAATGCTATTTAAACTATCGAAACAGTAATGTTTTATTTCAATAATTATTTTACAAAATTAGAATATGACTTAAGTACTAAAAGGTCTCATTATCAAATTTTATAAAATAATAGTTGAGTCCGCGAATTACGTTTGGCCATTATAAAAATAGTTTACGACCTATTCTCAGACCTACCGAACATACACAAACATAAAGATCAGTCAAGCCGTTTCGGAGGAGTTTGGTAACAAAGACTGTGACACGAGAATTTTACATATTAGATTAAACATTATTCAAGCTGTTAGACTGTGGAACTCATTACCGTTTTCGGTTCGCGATGCGCAGACACTTATTTTGTTCAGCAGACAGGTTCAGAACTGCAGGTATATAACGAGTGGCAATAAACTTTAAAAAGCGTAAGCTTGACATCTTTCGTGCAATGCGAAAAACTGCGAGTAAGCATTATCCCTACGCATTATAGCACCCCTAGCATTACACCTCTCCAAATCTAGGTCATCCTTGAAAGACCCCGAGTAAAGGTCTGTGTAGTTGTCTCAGAGGCGTGCCATTGAGCTTTACTGTTGGGACTTTTTTGACTTCTTCCTAGCTCTGAAAACAAGCAACTCACAGTTGTACCTTAGACCGTGGACCAGGGCATATCTCTCACAGATGCCAAGCAGCTTGTTTAGAGCACTGATCGATGGGCACAGCAGTACCATATCGTCAGCGTAGATAACTTATTGACAAAGGTACCATCAACAGCGCAGTCAACCCCAGCACTGCCACTGTTGTGCTCATCAAACTTCAGTATTGAGATGTATTCGTGCGGAAGATCAGTGTTATTAGCAAGCTTTTTCCATAGGACCTCATATTGAGCTAGGTCAAATGCTTTTGACAGGTCCATTAACACCGCATAGACTGGTGTCTCCCTCGTAGTATAGTACTCAGTGGAGAGGCCAGTGGCCCAATTCAGCTAATAAGCTACAGCCGAATCGAAACTGAACCGTTGCGATCGACCAATCAGAACGCCACATTATCACGTCATCAAGCAGTTGAAAGGCAATATAAGCGCTCCGATTGGTCGACTGCAACGGTTCAGTTACGATTCGGCTGTAGCTTATTAGCTGACTTGGGCCTCTGGTCTGTAACCAAACTGTGCATCGTGGACTCTGACACACGCACCCATAATGAAATTATAATGAAGTCAATGCCAAATTCTTATCCGACTTCATGTTTTTTCATGTAAGCATAGTAAATATGTATTGAAAGACTTTTTAGTAGAATATCGCTTATATCGCTCGCTCGTCGACTTCAATATAAATGTGATGACTGCTTTGATTTTTTTTAATGTTTTGTCAAACTTATTAGTAAATTCATATTAGAATTTAGCCCGATGTAAACACTGAATAATTTGGAGTAATATCTACGACTCAAATCGGTACGAAAGAATTTTTCCTACTGCTTTCCATTTCGACTCACCTGAATCACTTCAAGAATTAGAACTAAGGGTCAATATGTGCCTCTAATATTTTAAATCCCCTCTAACTCCTAAGGAACCATCCATCATCAGCACAACATGATAATAACTACCAGACGCAAATACCTTCTTTAGTAAAAAATATCAAACATCGTAGATACATGCCTATGAAATTTTAAGAGTTCGATTTACCTTGGATCCCAACATTAGATCCTGACATCAGATCCTGACTTAGCATCAATTGAACCACTTCTGGAGTAGGTATCCTTTTTCGAATATAAAAATAACGTTGCATGAAAATCGGTCTTAAAATAGCGAAGAAATCGCTGGTACATACATAAGATAGATAAGATGCAGCCGAACACACAACCTCCGCCTTTATTGAATTTGGTTAAAAATAATTGGGAACTAACATATAAATGCACAGTGTTTGTTTGTGTCAGTGTGTGTTTTTATGATCCGCCATCGCTGAAAAAATATTATGGTGGCTAAATGACACGAACACAGAATATCGTGAGTCTGTATGGACAGATGTGACCGAATGCTGGTGACGAACTAAAAATATGTGTGTCACCGCTTCATTCATTCATGCAGTTATAGTAGGCCGATTCTTCCATGGCTAAGGAGAGGTTTGTGCACAGCATGGGATTTAGGTACATGGGCTGAGTGATGATAGTGATGCATGAATAGCCCATCCATCCAATTAATACTCCACGCAATAACTGTTGGATGGATAACGATTGTTGAACTAAATAGCGGGATTTACAAATAGGTTACTATTCCTGATATCCTGAAAACGGCGAGTAATAATACTGCGGCGTGTAGGTTATTTTGTCAACTTCTAATTACTAATTTGTAAATCATTCAAGTATTGCTGTTAAGAGTAAAATAAAACTACGCTGCTACTCGTAGTGCTAAGTTTTATAAGAAAATATAAATATAAACATTGGTTCAATAAGCATAAAATAAATACAGCACGTGATTGGTTCCTAGAAGTGAACGGTACAGCTAGCCCGCTATTGCCGACATGCAGTAATTGCTAACCACGACCAGAAATCCAGGAAACCCATTGCTATGTTTAGCGATCGCGAATAGTGAGCCGGTGTATGTACAACAATGTATAATATCACTAATTAAGGATTGGTCGTACGGCTATTGTGGTGCTCACTCCGCTGGCTGGACAATAGAGAAAAAGTATTTATTACGAGAAAAATTTACATGCTGCGGCATTGACAGGACAATTTTATTGCCAGTCCATTGTGATTTGTGCAAATAGTCAGGAAGTGAAGACGTAATTAATAGTGTAAGGACAAAATTCCGTTAGTAGGTGTATCGCTTAATTTGCATACAATTAACGCGCCTACATAATTTAAAGTGTTATGCTTAAATGCTTACAGCTAACGATGTTTGACTCTACCCCATGAGTTTTTAATTTAAATATAAATATATATTTCTATTGAAATATAATTCAGTAGCTTCGACCTCTTTTTTAAAACTAGTGGGCCCGGCAGACGTCCTGCCCGGCGATTACAGCGCCACCTACTGAGTCCAAAAGTACTTTTAAACCTTCCCTGTACCTTTCAAACACACACAGAAAATTTCGTAAGAATCTGTCGAGCCGTTTCAGAGTTTTTGCGGGACTAACACTTGATTTATATTATATTTTACTAGTGGGCCCGGCGGACGTTGTCCCGCGCCCGATCACAGCGCCACCTATCGGGTCCAACTTTACGTTTAAACCTTCCCTGGACCTATTTAAATACACACAGAAAATTTCGTAAGAATCTGTCGAGCCGTTCCTGAGTTTTAGCGAGACAAACGCACAGCGTTTCATTTTTGTATATAAGAAGATAAATTAAATAATAAATATGTATAATAATAAAAAAAATAGATCATTACGATATAAGTGCGGTATGTTGTTGGTTATAATATAACTCCCGAGGCGGAATTTCAGCCCGGGCCGAAGGCGAGGGCGTAATATTTAGAGCCGAGTGTGTATAACCAATATACGCACGTATATTGACGACGTTTTTCGACACACTTGTGAGGAAAAATACTTAATAAACAGTTTTTTTTATTAAATAACACAAATCATTGTTGTCAAACTGAATAATGGTAGGAAAATAATCATTTGAAAAATCATGTTCGTAGTTCATTTATATTACCTCTAGCTTTTAAAAAATATAGTACATTACTGCCGCGGCCGGCAAGTGTAGCATTGCCGGCCTCTGTGATGCATGCCTCGGCTATAACATGTGTTTTATGAACTGCTTTATGTATCTAAAGCCGGTGTAATTAGATCCACTTTACGAGCAAGTGTGTTGAAAATAATATTATATTATATAAATCAAATAATTAATTAAAAAGAGGTTGAGGTTCTTAAACTTATTGAGAGGTAAGAGTTCGGGAATAATACTTTCAATACTGTTTAGAGCGAAAGACGTTTTATTTTAAGTTATTCTGGTGTTTGCCTTGACTCTGATTAATGCATGCAACGCGTGTATTAAATTTACTAAAAATATTAAAATATATTTTTTTACAAAAAATAAAACCGACTTTAATAACACCAGAAAGTCATAAATAATATAAGAATACATACATCACAGTTTATATTGAAAACCGTGCCAAACACAGGACTGTGAAGTGCCAATTAATGGCTCGAGAATGCACTTTCAAAAATGCAGTTTGTTGCACTCCGCGTAAAGTTGAAAGTCCGAGGCAAGTGCCTACATTTCTTATTGAAATATTGTTTCGGGCGATAACTGTTTTACCCTCCTAAACCTTTACGAAATTAGACACTTTTGGTCTCATTAGATTTAGTATACCTTAATCTATGTTTGTACGTTTTGCTTTTTTTGTAATTCAGTATAGTTTAGTGAAAAAAGATAAAAATGCTCGAGGTAGTTTTTAAGTCTAAAATATGGATATTTAGATGCTAATAATTTATATTCTGAGCAATATTACTTCAAAATCAAAACGTACAAACCTAGATATTCATTATATCTACAACATTTCCAAAAATTATGAAAATTGGACTATGTTAAGAGGGAGAAGAGCGTTATCGCTTTTTGTATGAAAATTTACAGCTTCACAATCCTTTAAACAATATGAGAACAATTAATGTAGTTAATTAAAATTTGGCACCAACTTCAATATAAAACTGTATGTAATCTTATATTAGTTATGAATATTGGTGTTTTTGAAGTTTTATTTTTTGTAAAAAAAATATTATAGGTAAAACTATTCAGGTATCTGCGAGATGCTCTAGCCGAGCTGATGATGGAAGGAGGAGTTAGAGCTTAGTTTTTCAAATACAATAGTCACGTATTGACGCTTAGTTGTTTTCTATCAAATTACTTCAGTGAGCTGGTATGAAATTCACTAAAAAGATGAAAAAAAAATACAAGAAATAAACTCGACTTCAAAGACACAAACAAGTCAAAAATAATATGAGAATACACAACATTTCACGTTACCTTAGATATTATAAGAAACCTTCAATGATATTGATTTGTTCAGCAATACACAAGATTTAAACTTAAAATATTTGAAAAACTTGTATGTAAGTCCTAACAATGCCTATTATATTTCTCCAAATTAGTATAACTATTTTGTTTTATGTTAACACTTAGTTATCTTTTTAGCCAATATTTATTTATTGTTAGTTTTGGGCAGTCCGGGTCTATTATGTAAAGTAACTCTCTCAATATTAAGAAATTATTGTTGTAATGACTGTTTGTGCCAAAATAAATGGAAAAAAAACCACAATCTATAATAATGTGGTCCAGCCATGGTGCAGCTGCATTTCAACAAAAATGATACTTGACATTTCTTTGAGATTAACACTGCAAAAAAGAAAAGTTTGATAAGTACTAAAAAGTTTATTAACTGGTTTGGTAACTACAAAACTGTACAATAACTGTCCAATTAACGAAAATTGACGAATCACATAAACAGATCAGATGCAACTGACGAGTTAACGAAACTGGCGAATTGGGGAAACTGAGGACTTAAAGATTCTTATGACATTTATGAATAAGGACAATGACGAGTTAATGAAATTGGCTAATTAGTTGGTATCTGGCATGTGATAACTGATATAATATTAGCCCATGCAATATAATATGACATTGGGCGCATATGCTAAAATACGAATCTATAGCTGAGTATACCATGATCGCTTTAGCAAGGTTAAAACAATATTATTGAAATAGAGACACCGCTCTTGTTGCGTATAGCGCCATGTCGCTCTCAGTGCGGTATTAATATTGTTTTCCGCGATCATAGTTAGAAAGCTGGTAACTTCTATGGCTAACCTTATGTGTGACGTAAGGTATGCTAAGATGACGTACACTATGGTCCTTGTGGGAGTTACATATTTACTTATTTTACACGAACCATATGCATAAGCGACAATAACCATTTACCAGCTGTGCAATACTTTTTTTTTATGTATGACCCGGCAAATGACCTCCTCCCGCCTGATGTTAAGCGGTGAAAGAGGCCCAAATGAGTTGACAGGTAGAGTAGGGACGACTTACTTGAACTTACTGTATAAACAATTAGCGGTTTGTTACTCGTAGTCCTAATACTTTGCTCCAATCAATCGTGAGACCACGAGGAAATATTCACATTACTTATCCATATATCAATACGAGGTGACGCTTCTTCAAATTATTTAAATTCTTTCCACGCGTTCTATTTTTAACGGCGACCTTAAAGAAATAACGAAAGACATTTTTTTACGTGGATATGACATCGGATGTGTTAATCATGCTCATTCATTCGCTTCTTTATTTTTAGCTTCGGACAGAAGTGTTGCGAGAGTTACGAGAGAGTATTTACATTGGGTACATTTAGAATTACCTTGTATTTAATTTTGACATTAAGAATATTTTTTATTAAAGATCTTGTATAATAAAAGTAGTAAATGAACATACAACATAACAGCCCACCGAGGTTTTTTGTCCAAGTGAAAATTAATAGGAAGTTAAAATTACATATAAAAAGCATATTATTTTACTAAAATTGGAAAATTTTATGTTATTATGTTTGGCTAAGCTAAATATGTATTAAATAATCACACAAAAACTGTTATCGTTTATGATAACATTTGTCTTTTTATTATGTAGTTTGGATTCGATAGCTGCAACTGATATTCAACGACTTTATTTTTAAACAAGAAACAATAATAACAATGAATATGATTTCTAAATATATACAAGAATAAATAATTTTATCAATTCTATCAATGATCAATCTTGTATATACCTACTACACAACACAATCTTGTTCATTATCACTGTTACATAAACACTGTTACGTACTTACATTATCTTAATCACGTCAAGTTGATATTCAACAGAAAAATAATCGAAGTGTTCAAAGAAGATTCCATTCCAGTTGACCCCCATGTTACTCTGTGCCTCCTGTTACACTGTTCCCCACTTGACTCTACACCTTAAAGCTACTACGTATAACTTTACATATTTACTTAGCAACTGCAAGTAAGTATTTTAAAATAATCGCTCTCTACATTGTAAATTGTAATCATCTTTTTACTTAAATATCATTGATTGTAATCTCATGTAATAAGTAATTCCAATATACTAAAATCTGTCATTGTAGTGGCCATCGCATTACCTCCGATGTAATGGGGTTCCTTCTGAGAAACTAAATTGGTAAGCAGAACAATTTCTCCGTACAAAAACAAAGCAAGAGATTTCGGTGTTACCTCATTGTTCGTTTCACTACCCAGCAAAGTGATTTAGAGTTCACTGCGCTGTGTTCCATTGCGTTTAGAGTTGAAATTGGCAAAGCTTGCTATGTTAAAGAAGATGGTTGTCTTTTGTTACCTGGCAGCCCTACGCCCGGTCGCGCCGCCGGCCGGTGTTGGCTGGTTTGTTGTTGTTTTTTGTTCACATTCCGGCAACAGCTGATCGACACAACAACTACCATGTGACTGCCTGTTCTCTCCCCCTATTGGTGGACGCCACCCCATCCTTTAAACTATAGTTTTGTTGGATGTCAATAGAATAAATCAGATCGAAATATAAAATCGAGTACCCTTTCCCATACACATACATCCAAAAAGTGAATTTGATATTTATTTAGGAGAATACCTATTTAGTAGAATAAATGGATAAAACTAACGAATTTTTAATCCTTCGAACATAAATCAATTTAGTCAGTGGCTATAGCATATTTAATTGTAAATCAATGGCTGTAGCATATATAGTAGCTATTAGTACTCGTATATACATATAGAAGCTTTGGTATAGCTAATAAATGTATATAAATTAAAAGCTAATATTGTATGTTGCAAAGTACAGAATTAAGACATCGGCGAATTCTTCCTTTTAAGTTTGTTGCATTCAGAAGTAGACTCATTCATATGAAGAGAAATATTGAAAGAATGCCACGTGAAATTGTCATAAAAGTTTTGTCCATTATATGAATGAACTAATTTTACGCAGCTTCGTCCGCGTTGTTTTTGTTTTCCCGAGGGAATTTTATATTTTCCCGTAGAAAAAATAATTTTGTAGCCTATGTTAATAAGGGATAATGTAGCATTCTAATCTTAGTTCTTATGGTGAACGAATATTCGAAATCGGTCCAGTAGTTTTTGAGTTTATCCGTTACATACATACCTACACATCTTTCCTCTTTATAATAATAGTGTAGATTTTACGAATGAAATATGTAATCAAAATACATATTTTTTGCTTATTACCTATTTATAAATTAAATAAACGCTTTTTGTGTTGTATTTACAAATAGACATCGCTTATATCGCTTATTGGCTATTTATGCCAAATTAAACGCTAAATTAAATCAATTTTTGTAAAATGCCGCGGTTCTTCTGTAAAATGTAGCTTCGTCTACGGCACAGATCAATATGTAGCAAGCTACGCGCCATCCGTCACAGAACTACATATTAATATGAAGGAATTGATTTTAGTCTATGGACATTATTTTTAGATGTATAATATTTTGAACATTATATTTCCTTCTACATACACGGCCTTACAAATAAAAAACTTATACCTCGGAATAACCTCGGAATAGTTATTCCGTGTTTTGTCTTATTTTGACATATTACATCTGACATGTGCTAAAACAAGACAAAACACAGAATAAATTATTCCGAGGATTATCCTCGGTATAAGTTTTTATTTGTAAGGCCAACAGTATGTAACAAAAACCATGTGAACAATTTCAGAAGCAAGTTCAGAATCTATATGTACTTATAAAAGCGAAATACCACTGACTGACATTTATTACGAAATCTCAGAAACTATAAACACCTACAAACTTGAAAGGCAGGTAGGTTCCTTATAGGGCGTAGATATCCGCTAAGAATTACAAATCGCCACCCCAAAGGAGGTAAAACGAGGGTTGGAAGTTTGTATGAAAGTCCCATGTTTTTGAAGTAAGAGGCTTGAAATTTAAAATGTATGCTCTATAGATGGCGTGGAGGTGTACTAATAATATATCTTTAGTAATTAACCCATTTTAGGGTGCAACATAGCGGTTGTAAGTTTCTATAGAAAATATTTAAAATCCGTTCCAATTTCTATGAAATTAATTATTCGAGTTCCTAAATATGAATATAACAGTATTCAGTCGTATAATTTTTCCTACGGGAAAATATAAAATTCCCACGGGAAAAAGAAAGTTGTGTTAGTTACACTATTTATAACTCAAGAACGGTTGAACCGATTTGGCTGAAAATTAGTGGGGAGGTAGCTTAGAAACAGGAGACGGACATAGGATTTATCGCAGAAATCACCCCTTAAAGAAGAGAAAAGGGGGGTGGAAGTTTATATGGGGTATCAATAACCGCTAAACCCATTTAGATTAAATTTGGTATGGAGATAGTTGTGGGGAAGGATTAAGGATGTAAAAAGGGTGGGGGGGATTTGTAATGGGAATTAATAAAAAAGGATTTCCATGCGGACGAAGTCGCGGGCAAAAGCTAGTCGATATATAAAAGTTATACCGTCATTGAAAATTCAAAATTGTAAAATTAATTGTGAAGTCCCCTATACAAATGGTTGGGTCTGTGAAGAAAAAATGTATGAGGAATTAGAAAATTAATATACAATTAGGAATTTTTAATAATTTTGAATACTTTTATATATCGATTCTGAACTTGCTCCTAAGAAAGTTCACGGGGTTTTTCCTGCATATCTCTACTAGGTCTTTCAATATAGTAAGTTTTAATATCAGGATTGTATGGTTGTTCTTTCGGTGATCACAATTTCTCCGTATAGAACTTTTGCATTGAAATACGGAGTGTGTGGTTTTGAAGGTAGGTAGATATATCATCACGCTTTCTGTAAAAAAAGCTTATTGCTGATAACTCAGTTTTAAGCCTTCTTCAAAACCATACAATGTATACTATGAGATCACTTAGAAATGTAAACACCGGTTGAAATAAGTTGTAGGACCTGGGCAGACGACTACGTAGGAAGGACTTTCATTCTTTTTCATTCCCTTTGTCCTTCTTGAACCCTAATTTACTTAACATTGTCTATAAATCAAAACAGACCAGACATTGAAGTTAAAATCTTACGTAGCCAGCCAGTATACAAGGAAAGTTGGATGTTTGCATGTTCAGCTTGTAGTTTAACTGTCAAGATTTTAAACTTAACGCCGACATGCCGAGAACAGGTTGTTTGGGGCCAAAAAAATAGGTAAGCAGAGTACGGGGCATACACCTGAGCCTGAGGCCTCTATTGGCAGGGCATTTTTTTCTCGTATTCATTGAAACATGCAAAAAGGCTCAATTCGCCGCTCCGTACAGGTATAAAACAATTATTTTTAATAAAAGAAAAACTTATAACACTCTTAATAATGGTGTACTTAGTAAATTTCAAAACTAAATCTTTGTTTAAGTATCTTTTTAATGATTTCATTACTATTCACTTTAAAAGATAGAAAGGAGTAGGTAATATGAATATATTTAAATTTTGATGTTTGATGAAAGATAAAAATGTTTCATTCAAATGAACTTCACTGAATACTGAAATCTGATAAAAAAAACTGGCCAAGCGCGAGTCAGACTCGCCCATGAAGGGTTCCGTAGGATTTATGACGTATTAAAAAACTACTTACTAGATCTCGTTCAAACCAATTTTCGGTGAAAGTTTGCATGGTAATGTACATTATATATTTTTTTTAGTTTTATCATTCTCTTATTTTAGAAGTTACAGGGAGGGGTCACACATTTTACCACTTTGGACGTGTCTCACGCGCAAACTATTCAGTTTAGAAAAAAAAAATTGGTAACCTCAATATTATTTTTGAAGACCTATCCATAGATAAAAGTTATACTAGGGATGGGTTTGATGAAAAAAAATTTGAGTTTCAGTTCTATGTATGGGGAATCCCCAAAATTTGTTGCTTTTTTCTATTTTTGTGTGAAAATCTTAATGCGGTTCGCAGAATACATCTACTTACCAAGTTTCAACAATGTAGTTCTTAAAGTTTCGGAGAAAAGTGGCTGTGACATACGGACGGACAGACAGACAGACATGACGAATCTATAAGGGTTCCGTTTTTTTTCCATTTGGCTACGGAACCCTAAAAGGGTGATAACTGTCATTATCACGGATATACTGTTTTAGCATTATAAACAAAAACATAATTCCTAAAATTTTTAAAAAATCACCTCTTTTCAAAATGAAAATAAAGAAAAGGAAGTATTAATCTGAATGTGCGTAAAATAAATTGTTACATTGATAATATTAAAAGTACAATTCACATCGGCGATGCATCAATCAAAGCGATGTCGAGTAGTTATTTATTACTAAGTATCAAGCCGCTCGGTGACTTTGCACTTTCTTTGCAACTCTACAAGGCCCGCTCGCTTATCTCTCAATGAGATCAATTTTACATCGGGACATTTAATTACAAAATAAGAATTAAAAACATTTTCCTCTTGCGGTGGAGCAACACGGGAGTACTCGTAAATCTAATCTTAAAGTTACGTAGTGCTGATGGCAATCTTAAAATCATAGTATAATGGCTACCTGTGGTGTAACTTTCACTGGCTGGCCTCGTTATATGGGAAGCTTTGATTATTGTTTAATGAACGGATCTCCCATAGCGGGTTCTTCTGCCAACAAAAAATGGCTTGTGTGAACAAAACACAGTAAAATCTCATGCCGAAATTAATGTTGTACTTGTGTTACGTTTTTAGTTGTAACCTTTTTTTCTCTACACGTTATTCAATCTAATTTTAAATATTTTTAAAAAAAGAAAAACCAACAACAAAAAATACTAAGTCACAAATAATATTAGAATACAAACAATCATTTTAATGTATAACAAACGATGTGGATATCGCAACTAATAAAGTAATAAGATAGGTACTATAATTGGTACAGTAAGCTCCCATTCAAGCTTTACATTTACACTACGAAAACCGCCAATATTACGAGCGGCATAAGAACGGTTCAAAGGTCGTGAAACAGTATAGCTTGACAAGGAGCTTACTGTACTACTGCAAATATTTTTTTCCATGGTACCATTGATGGTACTATCTTATGGTACCACGGAAAACAAACGAACTATTCTGACTCATTGTAATATCGTTTTAATTCAATTATATATAGAAAAAATTACATTTTTATATTAAAGTCTGAGCCAAACTGTCTTCATATTGAAAATAAATCAAATACTTACAAGAAAAAAACTTCGTTCGGGCGGGAATTTTTTTCGTGTATTTGATTTATTTTCATCATTTTTTCAAATTATTTAGCATATTTAAAGAAAATGCAAAGTACACAAATATAAAAAATCTTTATAATTTTTTTAGACTTCATTATAAAAACATAATAAATGTTGGTATTCTAATTATTTTTATTCGTTAAGTATACATGGACTTAAAATTTAACATATCTAATTAATTCTTTACGGTAACTCTAATTTTAGAGAAATCAAATCATAGAGTTACAAAAATATTTCTTCCAATAACTACTTACATTGTAACAACTGAACTTAAAAAAATCAGAGTAGCTAAGGTATTTTCCAAAGAATTTGTATCGCAGTGAAATTCCTAATATTAGGGAAGCATTTTCTTTATATTTTTATAACAAATTATTTTTTATTTGGCATGTGTCCCTTTCCAGTCACTTATCTGTTTTGCATTTGGTTCCGATTTAAATAATAGGTGGACATTCCTCGCAGTAGGTTGTTAACCTCACGAAAATGACTTCACTATTGGACGTTTTTTATCCGATCACTAAGTTGGTTTATTCCATTTGCCTACCTCCTATACCTATATTCAAGCTATTTCTGATCACACAACACAGAAAGAGGTTCTGTGTTTCGTGTTTCTGATGCTCGCTGCTAGATTTTTTGGTACTTATTACTACACATTTTAATCGCTACTTTAAACATACTTTCAATATAAGCAGCATATTGTACTCATGTAGGTAGGTCCTGTCAATAGATTGAGATTTTAACCGACTTCAAAAAAGGAGGAGGTTATACGAATGTTCGACTGTATCATTTTTTTATGTTCACCGATTTCCCAGTCAATTTTAAACAGATTATCATTTTTTTTTTTATTCGGAAGAGTACTCCTGAGAGGTGGTCCTATATTTACCAAGTCAAGATCCCAGGCAAATCCAGGGAATCCTTAACTTTCATAGGCACGTCCAACGTGTTTAATGTTTTAACCGACTTCCGAAAGAGGAGGGGGTTATATCAATTCGATTGTATGTTCTTTTTTTAAGTTTGTTACCTCATAACTCTGTCATTTATTAACCGACTAGCTTTCCGCTCGCGGCTTCGCCCTCGTTATTATTGTTTTCTCGTGGGAATTTATAATTCCCGTAAGAAAAATAATTTTGTAGCCTATTTAAGCCCGGATAATAAATTTCAAAGAAATTGGAGCAGATTTTAAATATTTTCCATAGAAACTTTCAACCCCTATTTTGCACCCCAAGGGGGTGAATTCCAATAAACCATGAAACACGTGTTCAATGAAATTTTTAAAAGCATGAATCGCAAGTTTTTTCAAAATCGTTGCTAATTTAAAGATTTTTCCATACTAACTAGCAACCCCTATTTCATCCCTTTAGGGTTTTTAATCCCTTCTTAGTGTGCGTCCGCATTTTTAATTAAAACAATTGTCCAAATTTCACGTTTCTACCATTAGCAGTTACAGATCTGCGTGCGTCTATAGATGGGAACATCTCTTTTTATATATGTATATTTGTATTCTTTTTTTTTTGTTTGAAAGGGTGTACTCGTACTTATCGATTGGAACTATTGTCACCAAAGTTAGGATCTGACGATGGAATTTCAGGAAAATCGAGGGAAAGCCTTAAATTTTATAGGCTTTTATATCACGTTTTTTCTGAAGCTATTCCGGTATTTGCGTCTGGTAGTCATAAGCCAAGCTGATGATGAACGGATCTTTGATTTTAAGGAGTAAATTATTTTTTTAAATGTAAGGTAAGTAATGTAACAAGTAAAATAACATCACAATTCGCAATCTCTTCAAATCTACTAAGAAAAACGTATATGTAAAATAAAATACTATCAATTGTCAACTTAGCACAAGATAAATAAAATATTAATATATAGTAATGTTTATAGTTCATTTGTTGTAGTTGCAACTTATCATTAGTTAAATAATTATGAGGTTATCAGCATGCGTATTGTTTAACTTGCGTCCTTTGTAAGTAGGTAAGTGTTGAAAACTAACGATTCTGCATTTAGTTTAGGTCAAGTTATAAGAGGATAAGGTAAAATAATCTCTTATTTGAACTGAATCTGAAAATAAACCTTTTTTACTTTAATAACTATCCCTAATCTAATCTATACTAATATTATAAAGCTGAAGAGTTTGTTTGATTGTTTGTTTGGTTGTTTGTTTGGTTGTTTGTTTGGTTGTTTGTTTGGTTGTTTGTTTGGTTGTTTGTTTGGTTGTTTGTTTGGTTGTTTGTTTGGTTGTTTGTTTGGTTGTTTGTTTGGTTGTTTGTTTGGTTGAACGCGTTAATTTCAGGAACGACTTATTCATATTATAAAATTCTTTTTGTGTTGGATAGTCCACGAGGAAGGAATAATAACATCAAGCTACGACTAATAGGAGCTGAGCATCAATGAAAAATGTTGCAAAAACGGGAACAAAATAATTATTATGGTGAAACGCGTATCGCGTATGTTCGCAGGCACAGCTAGTCTTAATGTATAAAATTCTCGTGTCACACAGTGTTTGTAACCTAACTACTCCGAAACGGCTTGACCGATTTTTATGCAATTTTTTGTGTATATTCGGTAGATCTGAGAGTAGGCCGTAAATTATTTTTTATACCCCTAAGTAATAGGGGTGTTTTTTTATTAATTATTATGACGAATCGTAGTTCGCGAGGACAGCTAGTTTATACTTAGTTACTTTACTAATATTATAAAGCTGAAGGGTTTGTTTGATTGTTTGTTTGGTTAAACGCGCTAATCTCAGGAACTATTGATTCAAATTGAAAAATTATTTGTGTGTTGAAGAGCCCATTTATCGAGGAAGGCCATAGGCTATATATAACATCACGCTATGACTAAAAGGAGCTGAGCATTAATGAAAAATTATGCAAAAACGGGAAAAAATATATGGCGAAACCGGGTGAAACGTAGTTCGCGGGCACAGCAAGTAATATCATAAATGCGAAAGTAACTCTCTCTGTCTGTCTGTGTGTTACGCTTCCACGCGTAAACCGTTGAACCAAATTTAATCAAATTCAGTATCGAGATAGCTTAAGCCCTGAAAAAGGACATAGAGTAATTTTCATCTCGAGTTTTAATAAGTTCCCTTGGGAAACGCGTGATATAACTGGTATATGGCTTCTAGTTTAATCTACTTACTGTTAATAACTACGCATCACCATCTAACTTAACAATCTTTTCAGATTTCATGAAAATTGGTTAAGAATTAAGTTAACTTATGCATATTTATGACTTTGCATTTTCATTTATAAATGTTAATAAATTGATGAATAAATAATTTCAATACAACAACAAATGCACGCCCTCGCGGAGTGCCCGGCTTGGCGATGTCAGCTTAATGCATTTCGTAGTCCTCGCTCGGAGCCACAACGTAGTCATCGTACTGGAGCCCTACCATAATCGCTTATAGCAAGGTTAAAACAATATTGAAACAGAGACACCGCTCTTACTGCGTATAGTGCCATCTTGCTCTCATCATCACAGCTCATATATTATGTCCCCACCGAGGGGCTCGAGCCTACCCTAAGTTAGGGTGAATGTCACTCACAGTGCGGTGTAAATATTCTTTTAAGAAATCATGGTTAGGGGGCTGGACTACCAGATGAGGACCAGCCATGCGACTCTTTAAAGTTACTCAAATTCGACGATGTGGCAGTGTAATGTACGTTTTTAACCGACTTCAAAACAAGGGAGGTTCTGTGTTTGACCTGTATGTTTGTCCGCGATTATTTCGCGTTTGGTTGAATCGATTTTGATGCAGTTGTCAGAAAAGTATTTGTTACATTTAGGAGAAGGGTTTGGTATTTTAAATTAACTAAAAAGAATGAAAAATTTTTTTTTACAATATATAAAACCGACTTCAAAAACACCAAAACGTCATCTCTATATATATATAATAAAATCGTAGGGGTACAAAAATCTGTAATTGCGAAATATTAAGAAAAAAAATACACAGGTCGCCTTAAAATCATTAGCAGAACACGATAGAATAGTTTTTAAAAAAATTGTTTGTTTGTTGGTTTGTTTGTTTGTTTGTTTGTTTGTTTGTTTGTTTGTTTGTCTGTTTGTCCGGAAAGATCTCCGAAACTACTGGACAGAATTTGATATGGCTTACACCACAATGCTTAGAATTTTCCGGAAGAACATTTAGGCATATTTTCGTTTGTTGAAATTCACTTTTTATTTTTAGTGAAAAAATACCATATAAAATTTTCGAATTGGCTTTAGGTAGAAAAACAACATGGCGCACGTGAAATTATTTTGACAAGTCTGTCACATAGTACAGAGAGAAGGTATTTTCTTCCACGAAGGAAAGGCAATGGAACTACGCCATACAGCCTGATCTTAAGTAATTGGATTTCGAAAATTAAAAGGCAGGACTGAAGCGTTTCACATAGTACAAATAAAATTTAATATTTTTTGTTAATGGCTGTACCCAACTGGAATTCGCCAACAAAATTGTCTTTTTCTTATGTCGTACCGTGGTGGTAAGGCAAAAAGATCAAGTCATACAACCAATGTATAAAGCATTTTTTATGATAATACTTATCGAGTGACCATAAAATTTGTAGATTGGTTTAATTCTTGACTAATTTTCACAAAATCGGTACAATTTTTGAAATATTTAAAATGTTGAAAAATGAAGATACTCTTTTGAAGGTATTTTGAAAGGTGTTATATGTTTTTACATTAGGACTAAGGAATCAAACTCTTTCATCCATTTAAAACTATTAAAAGTAATAGATTAATATTGATAATAAAAAAAATATCTGACTGCAATGTTCTGGGTTACGCGTAGAGGGACGGGACGGGACTCTTGATCCTAATGTCTAAAATGACGGATCACATTTTTTTGGATCCACCCAAGGAACATGGATATCGAACGAAGAACCTAAAGAGTAGAACACATTGAACCTAGCCACGTTGACTTCATTTGACATGACTGCCGATAATGTTCGTTTCCAAACCCAGCGATATGCATATCAAATGAAAAGCCTTGATGAGTAGAGCACTATGAACATAGGAAAATCGCCCTAAATTCAACATGGCCGCCGCTCAAATAAAACGGATAAAAGTTCGCTTCCAAACTCAGTAATATGGGTATCAAATGAAAGGCATTGATGAGTAGAGCACTATGAACCTAGCAACATTGACATAAATTCAACATGGCCGCCGCTCAAAAAAGGTGGATAAAAGTTAGTTTCCAAACCTAGCAATATGGGTATCAAATGAAAGGCATTGATGAGTAGAGCACTATGAACCTAGCAACATTGACATAAATTCAACATGGCCGCCGCTCAAAAAAGGTGGATAAAAGTTAGTTTCCAAACCTAGCAATATGGGTATCAAATGAAAGGCATTGATGAGTAGAGCACTATGAACCTAGCAACATTGATATAAATTCAACATGGCCGACGCTCAAAAAAGGTGGATAAAAGTTATTTTCCAAACCTAGCAATATGGATATCAAATGAAAGACCTTGAAGAGTAGAGCATTAGGTACCTACGATAATCTACCTAAATTCAACATGGCCGCCGCTCAAAAAAAGGATAAATGTTCGTTTTCAAACCGAGCAATGTGGATACCAAATGAAAGGCCTTGATGAGTAGAGCACTATGAACCTAGCAACACATACCTACATAAATTCAACATGGCCGCCGCTCAATAAAGGTGGATTAAAGTTAGTTTTTTAATCTAGCAATATAGGTATCAAATGAAAGGTCTTCAAGAGTAGAGCACTATGGACCTAGCAATATTGACGTAAATTCGACATGGCCACCGCTCAAAAAAGGTGGATAAAAGTTCGTTTCCAAACCTAGCAATATAGCTATCAAATGAAAGGCCTTGAAGAGTAGAGCACTATGAACCTAGGAAAATAGCACAACATTCAATATGGCCGCTGCTCAAAAAAATCTGATAAAAGTTCGTTTCTAAGTCCAGCAATATGGGTATCAAATGAAAGGCCTTGATCAGTAGAGCACTATGAACGTAGCAACATTGACGTAAATTCAACATGGCCGCCGCTCAAAAAAGACGGATAACAGTTGCTTTTCAAACCCAGCAATAGGGGTATTAAATGAAAGAAGGCCCTGAAGGGTACCTAGAGCAGCCATGCTCTAAGTGTGTTCCGCGGAACCCTAGGGCTCCACAATACCCCTATAAGACTTCCGCAATAATTTAGAAAAATCAAAACACCCCCTCTGATCGTACTTTTATTATGCTTATTAATAAAGAATACACTTTTAAAAACTATTGTTTTATTTTAGGGTTCCGTCAAGTATTTCGCTTTCCAAAAGGGTTCCGTCACCAAAAAAGTTTGAGAACCGCTTCGGGGCCTATTGGATGTTCGATGTTAGATGTTACCTGTGTTTAGTGTCCTTCGAGACCGTGATAATGCAACGATCGTGAACTAACTAACGATAACTCCAAGTTTGTGTGTTGGATGTTAGTCATCACGGCGAGTTTGCTAACCGAACTATGCCAGCAACACTATATCGCACAGTACATGTTACAAAAACGGAAGTCTCAATACATTTTAAGGCTAACCGCATAAATACGTTTTTTCGCATTCGTTTTCTGAATGCGGGCATCCGAATGCATCAAATCTATACAAAATACTCATTGACTGCCGCACACGTTCGTTTTTATTACGAACGGAACACGTTCTGTACGTACGTTTAGGTAGAATGGTAGAAATCCCGAATGAGAAGAAACGAACGTCTGCGCTACGTCCAGAAACTCCGTGTCTGTATTCCGTGATCGGATATCGAATACGGAAAACGTATTTGTAAAGTAACCCCCCCATTCATGCTAACATTAACTCTACAAAAACCGCCAGTATTACGAGCGACATAAGAACGGTTCAAAGGTCAAACAGTATAGCTTGACAAGGAGCTTACTGTACGACCAATCAAAATTGGCCAAGTTGTCATATCTAAAAAATATATTTTGTTGGTGTTACCAACACCCATTATAAAATCTAAACTTTATTCGTATACAGTTCTAATTTATTAACCAATTGTTTATTTTTATTCGAAACATGAATACGATAAAGATTATTCTTGCAACTGTGTAGTTCTTTCTACTGAAGAAGAATTTATTAATATCAATAATGTATCTTAAAAACAATAATAATACTTAGTGTTTATAGTAATATGTAATGTATTTAATTTTGTGGACTGTTAGAAAAAAAACATTACGAACCTACGAAAATTGTCCTAATTTCGAAATAGCCGATGCTCATGAAAGGCAGAATAAAGTTGAATCATTATGGAATAAAATGGAGGAAAAAACTAAACACTGTGTTAAGTATTTTGATGGCGAAACGTAGTTCGCGGGCACAGCTAGTATATAATAAAATCGTAGGGGTACAAATGTTTGTCCGGAAAGATCTCCGAAACTACTGGACAGAATTTGATATGGCTTACACCACAATGCTTAAAATTTTCTGGAAGAACATTTAGGCATAATTTCATTTGCTTAAATTCACTTTTTATTTTTATTCAAAAAATACCATATAAAATTTTTGATGACAAGTATGTAGAAAATCAACATGGCGCACGTGAAATTATTTTGACAAGTCTGTTACATATTGCAAAAAAAAATCTTTTCTGTTATTGGCTGTGCCCATCTGAATTTTGCCAACCAAGAAGTTTAAATTGTATTTTTCTTATGTAGTACCGTGGTGGTAAGGAAAAAGGATCAAGCCATACAACCAATGTATATAGCATTTTTTATGACAATATCACGTCACAAATATAAAATTTGTAGGTTGGTTTAATTTTTGGCCAATTTTCACAAAATCGGTACAATATTTGAAATGTTGAAAAATGAAGATACCCTTTTCAAGGCATTTTGAAAGGTGTTATATTATGTTTTTACATTATGACTAAGGAATCAAACTCTTTCATCCATTTAAAACTATTAAAAGTATTACGCGTAGAGGGAGTACGGGACTCTTGATCCTAATGTAACATTGACGTAAATTCGCCGACATAGCTGATGCTCAAAAAAGGTGGATAAAAGTTCGTTTCCAAACCTAGCAATATAGGTATCAAGTGAAAGGCCTTGAAGCGTAGAACATTATGAACCTAGGAAAATCGCCTAAAATTCAACATGGCCGCCGCTCAAAAAAGGTGGATACAAGTTCGTTTCCAAACCCAGCAATATGGGTATCAAATGAAAGGCCTTGATGTGTAGAGCACTATGAACCTAGCAACATTGACATAAATTCAACATGGCCGCCGCTCAAAAAAGGTGGATACAAGTTCGTTTTCAAACCCAGCAATATGGTTATCAAATGAAAGGCCTTGAAGAGTAAAGCATTAGGTATCTAGAAAAATTGACCTAAATTCAACATGGCCGCGGCTCCAAAAAAACGGATAAAAGTTCGTTTCCAAACCCAGCAATATGGGTATCAAATCAAAGGCTCTGATGAATAAAGCACTATGAACCTAGCAACATTGACATAAATTCAACATGGCCGCCGCTCAAAAAAAGGTGGATACAAATTCTTTTCCAAACCTAGCAATATGGGTATCAAATGAAAAGCCTTGAAAAGTAGAGCATTAGGTACCTAGAAAAATTGTCCTAAAGGATAAAAGTTCGTAAAAAAAGGATAAAAGTTCGTTTTCATACCCAGCAATATGGGTATTTTTTTTTTTTTTTATGGATGGCCCGGCAAATGACCTCCTCCCGCCTGATGTTAAGCGGTGAAAGAGGCCCAAATGAGTTGACAGATAGAGTAGGGACGACATCCACTCTCCTACCTGCCCGCCCCTTGCCGGCCCAAAAGATGCTTTTTCACGCCTCTTTTGAAGGAACCCATGTTGTAGGATGGAGGAAACAAGTGCGCAGGTAGAGAATTCCAAGTGTGGGATGAACGACAGAAGAAGGAATCTTGGAATTTCTTGGTACGGTGTGAAAAGGAGGACACAGTGTACGGATGACTCCGAAGGCCCTTACGCGTGTTTCTGTTAAGGAATGGAGAGGGAGGGATAAGGTTAAAGAGCTCCTCAGAGCATTCCCCATGGAACATTCGGTAAAAGGCGCTAAGAGAGGCGATGTCACGACGAAGTTGTAGAGGCTCGAGGGTGTTAGTTGCCTCTACATCGCCAATTATGCGAATAGCGCGACGCTGCAATCTGTCCAGAGCATCGAGGAGGTACTGAGCGGAGCCGTCCCAAAGGTGCGAGCAATATTCCACGCAAGACCTAACCTGAGTTTTATACAACAAGCATAGTTGGTCCGGCGCAAAATACCTACGCACCTTGTTCAGGACACCGAGTTTCCGTGAGGCAGTAGTTATGACGGATTCGATGTAGTCTCTGGGGTTCAGATCGCAGCGAATGTTCATTCCGAGCAAGGTGATGTTGCTCTGTGTGTGAAGGGTTGTGCCCTGAAGAGAAGGAAGGGGGAGGAAAGGTGACCTTTTCGCCGAGAACACGCACACCTGTGTTTTCTTAGCATTGAACTCAACAAGATTGTTGGAGCCCCATTCGGAGACGAGGTCCAGCGTCCTGTTGAGCTCAATGATAAGATTCTGCCTTTCCCTACCAATATCACCACAACCAGTACCAGTATCAAATGAAAGGCGTTGACGAGTAAAGCACTATGAACCTAGCAATATTGACATAAATTCAACATAGCCGCTGCTCGAAAAAGGTGGATAAAAGTTCCTTTCCAAACCTAGCAATATGGGTATCAAATGAAAGGCATCAAAGAGTAGAGCAATATGAACTTAGGAAAATTGGTCTAAATTAAACATGGCCACCGCTCAAAAAAAAAGGATAAAAGTTCGTTTTCAAACCTTGCAATATGGGTATCAAATCAAAAGCTTTGATGCATAAAGCACTATGAACCTAGCAACATTGACATAAATTCAACATGGCTGCCGCTCAAAAATGGTGGATGAAAGTTCGTTTCCAAACCATGCAATATGGGTATCAAATGAAAGGCCTTGAAGGGTAAAGCATTAGGTAACTAGAAAAATCGATCTAAATTCAACATGGCCGCCGCTAAAAAAAGGATAAAAGTTCGTTTTCAAACGCAGCAATATGGGTATCAAATGAAAGGCCTTGACGAGTAAAGCACTATGAACTTAGCAAAATTGACATAAATTCAAAATAGCCGCTGCTCAAAAAAGGTGGATAAAAATACGTTTCCAAACATAGCAATATGGGTATCAAATGAAAGGCCTCAAAGAGTAGAGCATTATGAACTTAGGAAAATTGTCCTAAATAAAACATGGCCGCCGCTCAAAAAAAGGATACAAGTTCGTTTTCGAACCCAGCAATATGGGTATCAAATGAAAGTAGTCCTTGATAAGTAAAGCACTATGAACCTAGAAACATTGACATAAATTCAACATAGCCGCTGCTCAAAAAAGGTGGATAAAAGTTCGTTTCCAAACCTAGCAATATGGGTATCAAATAAAAGGTCTCAAAGAGTAGCGCATTATGAACTTAGGAAAATTGCCCTAAATTAAACATGGCCGCCGTTCAAAAAATGGATTAAAGGTCGTTTTCAAACCCAGCAATATGGGTATTAAATGAAAGGCCCTGAAGAGTACCTAGAGCATTACGAACCTACGATAATTGTCTTAATTTGTTAATTTCCAAATGGCCGCTGCTCAAGAAAGGCAGAATAAAGTTGAATCATTATGGAATAAAATGGAGGAAAAATCTAAACACTGTTTTAAGCATTTTGATGGCGAAACGGAGTTCGCGGGCACAGCTAGTAAATAATATAAGAATACAAACACCATCACAGTTTTATATTGAAGTCGGTGCCAAGCTTAGAGCATAAGCTGCCAAGCAATGATCACCTCGAAAGTCTTAAAAACTATAAGAACAATTAATGTAAGTAAGTACATATTTAGCTAAAATTTGTCACCAACTTCAATATAAAACTGTGATGTTGTTTGTATTCTTTTTATCGCGGGCTTTGAGCGCGACCGAATTCCGTAACGAAAAAACCCTAATACCTCCTACACCGACCGGCAGGCCTATTCGCTAATTAGAACTGTAATTTTTGAAAGACATATCCATTACTAGTAAAGTGATCTTATGTCTTACGGCAGCGTTTATGATAGCAGTAATGGATGATAAGTTCCTTTCAAAGATGACAGTACTACCAGCCGGCTTTGTATACCGGCTTTGTGACAAACTCTTAACCGCGATGTGGCCGGTGAAAAGCGCCATCTGCGCCGCCAAATGACAATTACGAAAAGTTAACGGCAAGGTCGACTTTGCTCAAACAAGGTTGTCAAAATAATGACCACATTACATGCATTTTTGAGTAAATAAATTATAATTGCATAAGTTGATAAAAAATGCTATGCAATAGCTTTACCGCGGCAGTCCCCGAGTGCCACTTTAATTATTTTTTTTGTATATTCATATATTTGGTTGACTGCCGTTGGCGATACTAGCGTTTCAACGATGAGCAATTGTTTGATTTTTTCTATGTTTTGGTATTCGACTAACGGTATCGGGACTATCCCCTTCTACTGCGAAGAAGACCGCACAGAAGGAGGCCGTAGCGCGGGTGGGTTTAGAGGATCCTCAATTCCTCATCCTCCGCACCACTCCGCCCGCCGCAGGTAAATGAGTGGAAGGAGGCGTGCCTTCGTAGGCGCTCTCCAACTACCCTAAGCAGCTGGGGAGGTGTTAGCCCAGTCGGGCCGATCTGACTGGGAGACATAGCCCTGACCTGGTCACCCGTCTGGGGAATCACAAACGAGTTAACCTGGTGACCCCTCCCTGGGGGAAGTCCCAGATTGCCTATACTGCTGGGTCTGTCTCTGTCTTGTTCGTCGAATTGGTCTTCCTAATCCCAAACATGCTACCATCGGGGGCGGAGCAGTTCCAGAGGAAGGTTTTGCTGGGTATGGGGACACCAGTAGAATAACTGCTAGTGGGCCAGAATCCTACGGCATACTCAAGTGTGCAGTCTTATCAACTTAGCCCCTTGGCAAAGTAATAGATTTCTCCGAGTCACGAAAAATGGGTAGAATTCCAAGCATAGTGTCTTGAAGATACCGTCCTATTACAAATCATGGTCTAAGCTTAGTCTTGTGTGTACTCTTATTGATACATATCAGTAAAAGATAAGTCAGTAAAAGATACATATCAGGGAAGCTCTTGGTTTTCATCTAACTTGATGGTAACTGATGATAAATCTGAATATGGAAGCGAGCTGCACTCGAATTCCTGAACCTCTGAGGAACTGATTATCTTACCACTTATTCTGGAAGGAAACACAATAATGTTACTAACATTGTTATTATGGCGACAGACTTTGGTGCCAGGCGGGCCCAGAAGCCCTAATTTGTACTTTATACTTTGTTAAGCCAAAGTATACTTTATAAGTATACTTTCTTTATTATGTGAAATTTCAATAAAAGATAATATTAAGCCAGTTCGAAGAAAAACGTATATAGATTCTCGATTTGGTAGTGGAATATGCTATTTATGGAAGACGCATCCAGTTATCGATCCCGTACCCATAGTTCAGGATTTGCCCTAGTTTACATCAGACGGCGACTCATTGTGACTGTGGCGCAACAATTTTAATTATGTGTTTCGATGTCTAAAACGGAACTGATAATTATGTATACAACCCTTACTAAGTTCAATTCCATAAGATGCTTAGAACCTAATAGGTTATTTTTAAAGTGAAACTTTTTTTACATCGCCTCAAACTTTTTAGTCCATCTATCGCATGTCCCATTACACAAAATCATAAGATCTTTAATTTCACAACTTCATATAAGTTGAGATTGGTCTGTGCGTTAGATCTTTAAACCAGTGTGGCAGTGGTTCGATCCTGGTGTAGAGCACTGTTTTTTGTTTTTCTACCGCAGGCAGTTTACGTGTGGTATGGTCCATAGCAAAACGAACATTACAAAAAATCCGCTCCGCCACCGTCCTGCTTGCCGCCTCTGTATGTGGTGCACTATAGTGTTTAATGTTTAGGCTCTACGTTAATAGCTCACTCAGTCACTCGCCAAAGCCTTTGATAAATACACTAGATTTTTCTCGCGACTTCGTACACGTGCAGTTTGTTCAACTGCGTATCACCAAACGAGAGTATTATAAATCATTCAAAATACGTTAGAAAAACGGATGGGCTTCAAAAAAGGAGGGCGTTCTCAATTCGATGCGTATGTTTTTTTCATGTATGGCCCGGCAAATGACCTTCTCCCGCCTGATGTTAAGCGGTGAAAGAGGCCCCTTTCCGGCCCAAAAGATGCCTTTTCACACCTCTTTTGAAGGAACCCATGTTGTAGGATGGAGGAAACACGTGCGCAGGTAGAGAATTCCAAGTGCGGGATGAACGACAGGAGAAGGAATCTTGGAATTTCTTGGTACGGTGTGAAAAGGAGTTTTTGTGTATGTTATACGCGATTACGCCGCCAATTGCGGACCGATTTTCAAAATTCTTTTTGTGTTTGATAGACTATGCTCCTAGGGTGGTCCCAAGGTCACGAAAGTCAGGATCTGATGATGGGATCACATCAAATTAGGGTTTCTTTGACTAAAAAGATTTCATTCACTAAAAAGTTAAAAATAAATAATATTTTACAAAAAATAAAAACCGACTTCAAAAACACTGAAAAGTTAAAAATAATATAAGAATAGGTACAGACAACATCACACTTCTATATTGAAGTCGGTGACAAATTTTAAGACTTTCTAGAAAACAATCTTTTGGCACCGACTTCAATATAGAAGTGTGATGTTGTCTGTACCTATTCTTATATTATTTTTAACTTTTTAGTGTTTTTTTTTTTCATACAAACGTAGTCCCCTGTTTCCTTCCTAGATATAGCAATGGCAATAGCTGTTCTCTTTTTTCCAAAATAATTTTTACTTTACTTTAAAAAAGTAGGAGGTTCTCAATTCGATGCGTATGTTTTTATTGTGTGTATGTTACGCGATTACACCGCCAATTGGGGACCGATTTTCAAAATTCGTTTTGTATTCGATAAAGTATACTCCAAGGGTGGTTCCATGGTCACCAAAGTTCAGATCCTATCTTTGGTGATCACGGGACCACCCTTGGAGTATCCTCTATCGGATACAAATAGAATCATCAAAATCTGTTCATAAACGACGAAGTTATTCGCGAACAAACATAAAAAAAGCATATATACGATCGAATTGAGAAACCTCCTTTTTTAGAAGTCGGTTTAAAAAAAGCATAATATACGGTCGAATTGAGAAACCTCCTCCTTTTTCGAAGTCGGTTAAAAAAGTAGAGTTTGGGTACTCGCTGTAAATTATAGTCAATATCAACATCCAATGAAATATTATACAGATTTGTGTAAATTGATTAGGGATTTAAATAAAAAATTATTGCAAATCTAATATATAAAATTCTCGTGTCACAGTGTTTATTACAAAACTCCTCCGAAACGGTTTGACGGATCTTTATGACATTTTTTGTGTATATTCAGTAGGTCTGAGAATAGGTCGTAAACTATTTTTTATTATGGCGAAACGTAAGTTCGCCGTTATTATGGCGAAACGTAGTTCGCCGGCATAGCTAGTAAGCAATAAAATGAGAACCTTCAAGAAATAAGCAAAAAAAATTAAATAAGTAAACAAATTGATTATATGGACTTGATTCTTTTGCCTAACCGCAGTAAAGATATTTTCATACCACCTGCTCGACAATGTTCAATTAGATCCCCCTCAACTTCAACGTAAAGCAAGACATTATATCCCAAGGGATATAATTTTGTATGAAACTCCCAAGGGATTAAAGTGTTTTAAATATGGAACATAAAATTTGTATGAAAATTTAGCATAGATGCTAGCTTAGGAAGGCAAAGGTTCTACGCCCATACAGCAGTAGCGTGCATCCACTAGAGACAAAGACATTCTACCTGTGTAAATAATGTTTTTATAAACTCTAAATACATAATTTCATTACCCAAATTATAAAATATTTATCTACATAACACTGCAAGCTAAAATAAACAATTACATTTCACTTTATTTTTTATTGATAAAATACGTTTTATGCAAAAAGCGCCATCTTTTTACGGCCACCATTAACTATCGATAAAAACGAATAAAAGCAGAGTAAAGCAAAAACACTCGCTGCCAGCGGATAAGCAGCATTTGGAAAAATTACGCGGCATATTTAAAAATAAAGAATGTTTCTACAATTTTTTCCATAATTTGCACCAACAGTATTCCGTTGTATTGTTTTCATAACTTTGCCGCCAACGCCATTACGTATTTCAAAATTGTAATATCTTGTTGCTTACGTTAATAAAGTGCTTAGTGGAATGTGTTTTGTGGCATCAATAATACAGTCTTCTTAGAAGTTTATTAAGTGTTTTATTGATAAAGTTAAAAAACGTAAGTAGGTAAATGTCCAGGTGCTTCAGCTTTTTTTTATTTGGGGTCAATAGGTTGTCGACTATTTGAGATTTATTTCGACAGTTGTGTGTAGTAATTAATTGCTGTTTCAAAAGTAAATATACAACAAAGTTGAAAAATAAAAGAATTTTATTTGATACCATTTTATTGTTAACAAATTAATATTCGTCCTGCGTGCTACTAAAGGTCATTGACAGGGTCCAGCAGCTGATCGTATCGTATTGTAAATCGATTATGTAGACTAAGTTCGTACTTGTTATATTATTATTAAATATGTTTTAAGTTTTTATAATGTTTTAAGCTTTACTTAAGATATAATTATTGCGTGACGTGTTCGTGCTTGAGAAAAATAAAACTTTTTTTTTGTATTTTATGGTTTTCATGATAATATCATAATTTTAACCATAGTTTTAGTGATAGTGATAATGATAATGTGACAGTGTTTAACCACCTAAGTAATTGGTTATAGAGCCCTGAGTTTTTATTGTCTCGCAGATGGTATGAAAAGTAGAGTATTCACCTCTGGAATAAAGCAGTGTCTTCGTCTTAGGCGACTTGAACCCCTCGCTTCACTTAGGACTCTACATAACTCCCTCGCTTCGCTCAGGAGTTAAATTTTAACTGCCTCGCTACGCTCGGGAGTTAACTCTAGAGTCCCTCGTTACGCTCGGGGTTCAATATGGCGCCCGTGACGTTAGACACTACTTCAATCCCTTGGTGCATAATCTACTATTACTCAAAAATGCATGTAATGTGGTCATTATTTTGACAACCTTGTTTGAGCAAAGTCGACCTTGCCGTTCTGTTTCAAGGAGCGGCCGGCAAAGTCTTGCTGGCCGCTCTAACAGGCCGGCAAAACATTGCCGGCCGCTATTTTGACGTTTCAACGTTTTATAGTACATTTTATTTAAATTACTTGCTGGTTTTATTTAGATTAGGTACTTGCATTTTTGAGTAAAGCACTATACAAGCCTTGGCCCACAATGACTGCTTCGCTGGTCGCGCTATGATTGCCTCGAGCTAGCCTCGCTACGCTCTAAGCCTTCCAGCTTGGCCATCATTGCAGCCCTTGCTGTCCTCACTGTAAAGGCCTCGACCTACGGTCCCGGCCTTTATCTCAGCTCGTCCATCAAGTGCACGCTGACCGCGCTGTGTCGGCCTGGAGCTGCGCTACGCTGCGCTGTCGGTCATCATCAGCGCGACCAGCAAAGTAGTCATTATAGACCGCGGCAGTAATGTACTATTAATTTTCAAGGGGAATTTTCCTTTGGTATGACATGTGATGTGACACTGAAGTATATAGCAGATTTGACAGGAGAATTTCACATCCGCCATGTTGCTTTAGTTCATTGGCTTCGCTGGTTATTTCTTATTTTTTGAATGGGAATTTCTCAGCTTTCTGTGGGAATTTTGAAAAATCATTCCTTACTCGTAAAATAGAATTCGTTGTTAGAATAATAAAAAATACGCTGAAGCTCACCAAAAAAGACTTCAAAAACATGTGAGCGTGGAGGCTGTCCAGTTTCTCGACCACACAATTAAAAAAGAAGACTAAAACGGATCAAGCCATCCGATTTAGTATAATAAAGTGAAGTGATAAAAAATTGTTTTAATTTAGTACAATGTAGAGTCAGTGCAGCAACTATAATAGTGAATTAGTGGCGTCGCCTTAATAGAGACAATAAGAAACGTGCTAATGGGCACTTCTTAGAAATATTATCTCTATCAAATTAAGACCGAATTAAATTACTTTTTAGCTGCAAAATAGGCTAGATTGTAATAATATACTTTTCATTACGCTTACTCGGAAAGTAGATCTGAAGTTGCCGAGGAGCAGGTTGAAAGTAATACTTTTCAGCCCTAGGGAGAATCGCTTTCAACTGACCGCTGTCAAATTATAAAAAACTAGCTTTCCGCTCGCGACTTCGTCCGCGTTATTTTTGTTTTCCCGTGGGAATTTTATATTTTCCCGTAGGAGAATTACCCTATGTCCTTCCCCTGGTCTCGAACTATCCCTATACCAACTTTCATCAAAATCGGTTCAGTCATTTCGAAGTCTATTCAATACAAACAAACAAACAAACAAACAAACAATCAAATCTTTCCTCTTTATAATATTAGTATAGAAGACTAGTTCTATTTTGACATTTCTATTGAACTCAATTACAGCGCGGTGTAAAATTGAAATAACATTAAGTATAAATTTAATAATATATTTTTTAAGGACTTTATTATTATAGTTTACTTTCAATTATTTATTTAAAATAAAATAGATTTCGGCAAAATATTTACCATCTTTTCAATTATATAAATGAAAAATATTGTCTGAATAGCTGGCCGCCCATAGAAGAAAAAAACAAGAATTTTGTTTATACTTCCGTATAGCAGAGACTTGTATTAACATTGAGTTCAACTGCATATGATTCATGTATTTAACGCCTGATTTCATAAGAGAAGAGGCTAAAGCAGAAGTTGCTGATTTATATTTTTCCTTATATTTTTCTTGTAAGTTTGTATTTGATTTATTTTCATCATTTTATCGTATTATATAAAAATCACGTGTAACAGTGTTTGTTATCGAAGTCCTCCGAAACAGCCCGACTAATTTTTATGTTTTTTTTTTGTGTATGTTAGGTAGGTCTGTAAACTTTAAACAAATATTTATTCCGAATTATAATTTTATTTAACTCGACTGATGGTCTTGTTTTTATTTAATGTGGAATTAATTATTGCATTTTTGATAAAAATAACCTAAAGAGATAATAGTAGATTATGCACCAAGGGATTAAAGCAGTGTCTAACGTCACGGGCGCCATATTGATTGAAGCGAGGGAGTTATGTAGAGTCCTAAGTGAAGCGAGGGGTTCAAGTCGCCTAAGACGAAGACACTGCTTTAATCCAGAGGTGAATACTCTACTTTTCATACCATCTGCGAGACAATAAAAACTTAGGGCTCTATAACCAATTAATTAGGTGGTAGTTTTCATCATAAACACTGTCACATTATCATTATCACTATAACTATGGTTAAAATTATGATATTATCATGAAAACCATAAAAAAAATAGATTTATTTTTCTCAAGCACGAACACGTCACGCAATAATTTTATCTTAAATAAAGCTTAAAACATTACAAAAACTTCAAAACATATTTAATAATAATATAACAAGTATGAACTTAGTCTACCCATCGATTTCCAATACGATACGATCAGCTGCTGGACCCGGTCAATGACCTTTAGTAGCACGCAGTCAGTCGCCCACCAAATCCTTTGTAAAAGGAAGGAAATAGAGAAAAGTTGTCAAACAACTAGACAGATGGTATGTCGCTACAGTCGCCTATATTATATGTGGCTCTTGAAATTTTTGTAAATCTACAACGCCTTTTTTATGGCCGGAGAATCTCCTTACGATCCCAAAGGGCTGAGCTGACTAAGCTGCCCGCTTGGTTATGCTATTGGAATCGGTGACACCTGACGGCTATTCCGCCGGCGCAATCTACACCCCTATAAAAACTCCAATGGTACCAACCTGCAACATAAGATGTTAAGCCACAGTACCCAGTAATTTTATTGTCAGTCTTACCATTCAAACCTAAACACAGCATGCACCGCTACTTGGCGGTGGAAACAGAAAATAAGTATAATTACCATTAATAACCTAATAGGTATTTTTTTGCGGTTAATGTTTTAATGATGGCCAAGTTGCTTTGGAGCTAAGGAATCTGTGAGTTTACTGTATAAATCACAGTCGCTTTTGGTGTGGAAGTAAGTACGAGTATTTATTCATTTACGAGTATTTGCTGGTATTTTGACATTTTTTAAGTCCGAATATGAAACCCTAAAAGGGCACTGCAACATTAATACTTATCAAATTTCCTACTGGTTGCAATTTTTAAATAACAATCATCTAGAAAAAAATCGTTTTGTGGTATTATAAAACCACGATGCAAGTGAAACTTTTATTCAGATCGTAGACATTTAATTGAAAACTTTCGAAAAATTTATATTTAGGATGTATTAAAATCGCGTTTCTAATCTTAACTTAATTTTTTTCTTCTGAAAGAAGATTATAAATAAAAAACTAATTAATAAAAGACAAAATAGTAATAAAAAAATAAAAATAAACAAAAAGCAATTAAAACAAAATAATCGAAAAAAAATCAGTGCTCTACCCCAGGATCGAACCACCTGCCACACTGATTTAAAGTCGACGAACTAACGCATAGACAAATCTCGACTTATACCGGGTTATTTTTCCAGCAGGAGCCAAATTTTGTGTTTGTTTAGACAAGCAAAATGAACAACTTTTATTATGGGACTAAACTCGAAATCGCGAAAAAAATCAGCTGATCCATACATTTAGGTTATGTGGATGTTGAACATTTGTATGGAACAGCTGATATTTTTTCGTGATTTCGATATTGGTCCCATAGTAAAAGATCTTCATTTTGCTTGTCTGAACAAGCACACAAAATTTGGCTCCTGCTGGAAAAATAACCCGGTATGAAGTACTGAATTAAAGATCTCGTGTTTTTGTGTCTGCGATATGCAATAGATGGACGAAAGAGGCAATTTAAAAAAGTTTCACTTTAACTATAACAATACAAATATGAGAAAAAATGTTCTTAACAATTAGTACCTTCAAACTATGCAATTTCTTAGGTATATGTATAGTTCAAGACCAGCAGGCCTATTATGGATCTTTCATCGTATGACATGATATAAATTTTGAGATAAGGAAGTCATGAAATGCTTCATTTGGTATAACCGATCTCCAATGTTATCGTCATTAAGGCATAATTTCAATGATGTCATCATGATATAATGAACGAATTTACGAAACCTTATTTTACGTTTGCATTATGATGTCATCATGATATTATTTGAAAACCATGAGATAGATATATTTATAGATAAAAACCCTCTCTAACTAAATAAAGATTTTAAAAAAGACTGTGTGTCGACTCTCTATTAATGTTAGACAGGTGAAGCTCGATTCCATCCTTGACCTTATTCTCAATTACCACCAGGGCCGAGATGAAGGCCGTGAGCCAGTCTTTTTGTTGTAAGTAAATAACAAAAACGTGAACTTGCAAAAATACACTGAAACGTGCCCTTTATTGGATATATTGACACGTGACTCCTACGTACGTGTTCTCTTGATGAAATTTTCAAACGTTTTGTTTGCGTCATATGCTGGTAAATTACTTAAGTAGCTGTGATATTTTTTGTGTAGTACAGGCATTTAGCTAATTTTGTTGCACTTAAATGATTGTGTGTCATCTGATTTTAAGCAATAATTATTTTTCCAACCTTTTCAACCTTTGACTATCGTGTCATTCACAGGGTATAAGATATTATAATATGTTGTATCCGGTGAATATTTGAAAATGACACAACATTCAACGTTTATTATTTAAAAACTTGCAAGTGCGAAGAAATTCAATGATGTATGTGAAGTCGACCAATCCGCACATGGTTGACTAAGGCCTAATCACCCTAATATAGGGTAGGCTCGAGCCCCTCGGTGGGGACGTATATGGGCTGTGATGATGATGAAGTGTGATAAAGAACTAGTGTGATAATATATAAAAAATAACAACATGCAACATACATACGAGTATTTAAAACATAAAATAACGAACGTAACTTTACGTTTTTTAATTATATCTCTTTATCATTAGTAATCTGAATACGGTTATTAAGGAATTAAAGAGAAAACAAAGAGAAAGTTAAGGGAAAGGTCTATTTTTTCTGTATATAAAAAAAAACAAGATAATAACCCTTTTACACTCTACCTTTTATAGTCGTAGGTATATCGAATGGGTATATATTTGGTTGCAGTATTAAAAAAATACAAACTGTAAGTGTATTTCTCAATTGCAAGTTTTTGAACTGCTTTTAACAAAGTCTCTTGTTAAAACTAGTTCAAAAATTTTAAATGCAAAAGAAAATTTGATGTCTTCCTAGCACTGTTGCACTCCGTATATTTACGCCTGACTAAAACAATATATACTGCCTTCAGGATTTTGCAAACTGCTTTTTGTTTTAGGCTTTATATGAGAAAATTTGAAATAGGTAGATATACGAATATATCTTCCATAATATGCCCGCCGCACGTTTACGACCTACTGACACAATTTCGAAATTCTGTTCCGCCGAGCGGGGCAGCGGCAGCGCATTCATAGATCAGTCCGTCAGTTCAGCTTCATACATATTTTGCTTTTAATAAATTGGATTATTTTATTCTTTCTTAACAAATATTAAATAATTGATCATATTATTCTTTACATGTAAAAACAACGGCTTTATTGAGCTCATAAATGGTCTCGTCTACGTGTACAGTAAGCTCCTTGTCGAGCCTTGGACCGTTCTTATGTTGCTCGTAATAGTGGCAGTTTTCGTAGTGTAAATATATAGCTTGAATGGGAGCTTACTGTACGTACGTACCCATAGACAGAAATTAATAGTAATAATGTTGTCTATTAATAAGTAATTAATTTTATGTGAGTAATTAAATTTATCGTTCGATTGTCATTTAATTTGAAAGTCATTGTTGTTTTATTCGTTAATTTTGCCGACTGAAGAATATATTTTCAGGTATTTTCACAGCAAGACATATAATCCTCACTATAATAATAATAAGGGTCTAACGGAAACTCAAAATATCCTAAATACTAAACTCTGTGCGGAAAATGGTAAAATTGGTAATGTTTTTAAAATGACATGATGTGTTAAAAAAATATTAAATACTCCTACAGAACACAATGTTCACCATGTGCACAAAAGTCGTGCAATGTCGGCAGCGTATGGACTGTTTTATTGAATGTACAACGTATAGGAGTACTACGTCTGCGTTAGATCACGAATATTTTCGGTATCAGTCATTCGGATACGCGTATTTCTCATAACATTCAACTTTATTGATCATACTCTTACGTAGGCGCTGTAAGCGACCTCCCACAACATTTACAAGGAAGGGAGGGTCACTGCATGGCAACGCTATATACTCTTCTGTTCAAACACCAATCAGAATGTACCCATCTGCCTACACGTATATCGAGATGTTTATTAATTTATTCCTAATGCGATATCGTACGCTTTTCAAAATATACATCATAGCTTATTTTCATACATATACGAAGAAAAGAATGAAACCTTTATAAGATGGAAAGAAAACTATATAGTAAGATATCTTATTGTTATGTCCAATGTGAAATATGCAAAAAATTTACTCTTTTATTAAAGCAGTTGCCTTTGATAAAAGAGAACATTTTTTCATATTAGCGCCAATATCTTACTATACTATACTTCAATGTGCATTAATTATTACTTTTTCATCTTCATCATCATATCAAATTGGCATAGAGAGTGCTGGATATAGACACAGTTTTACAATCCTTATCCATTATACGATTGCAAATCTGTAATATAAATAAGCCTTCGTACAGTATCTGCAAACCAAGATCGTCCTTACACTGCCCATTTACGCATCCATTATTATTTTCATACGAAAAAGTTTTCCCTCTAGACATAAACATATCCAACCTGTCAAATATAAGTTTTTAAGTTAACTTTCCTCTACGTACAGTACAGGTTGCCCGGTAGAGATTGTCGCTTTGGCAATAAGGCCGCCTTTTGTTTACATAAATTATTCTAGGCTATAATGGAAACTTTTATTTTATAAGCGATAAATATTTCATTCATATCAATATATCAAAATAACACAACACTTTTTTGCTAATAATTGAGAAAAACGAATAACTCGTAATGTATGTTTATATAAAAAACGCAACTAACTTCCTACCGTTATTTCAGAGAAACTTACAGGTAAAAACTATTAATTTTTTATATTTGTTATAACTGCTTTTAAATCTGCAATTTGTTAACACCAATATTAAAACATAGATGAACTACGTTTACACTATGTACACTATGTACAGAATTTGCGATGATAGAGTTTATCAAACCAGTTTGTATGTGTAAATGACTTTAAACAGTTTCTGTTTTATTCTAAAATATTGACGTGATTGAGGATAAATATTAACATCGGTAATCTTTAATGCTTTCTTCAAATGATTAAAAGCCGGCTATGACTGTAACGGAAGTTTCTTTAAAATCGTAACCTACTTTTTGATTTTGTTTATGAGTTCTATTTATAATCCGCTCTTGCATTGCTGTATGCTCTCCCCTTCCTTGACTGCCCTTTATGACTATCGAATCGAAAGGAGATTTGAGAGTCTCTAATTTTCATACCATAATGCATAGCAAAATGGATGATTATTCAACGAAACGTTTAGCAAGAAATAATATATTGAATGACTTTTACAACAAACAATCTCATCAGCAATTGTTACTATAAAGACTGTTTAAACTAGAAATTGAAAATGTTGCTGCAAATTGTATGTTATTCTTAATCTATCTTCCACTATGAAATATATGCTACCTAACTAAGAAAGAAACTTATTCTTGAAAGAGCATCAAATATGTCTAAAATTAGAAAATAATTGCGCTTTGCTCTATAGAAATAATAACAAACAATTCCTTGACTTACATAAATTAATTTATGCCCGTATAATATCGTATATTCCCAAAACAACCATTCTATTCGTGTTAAGTGGCGTTTGACCTAACTTTAAACTGACTGATTAGAACGCCTTCTGTCTGATATTTTGCACAATGTTCACCCAGAAATGTATTCAACAGATGACGTCTGTAAATATAGTTGAATTTAGTTTACTAATAATTTGGAGGCCGAAAGTGGATTAAATAGACGTATTAACTTCCTATGTTTCATTAATTTCTATTTTTTTCTACACATTAAGGCCATACATGGACATATTCAATAGCACAGAAATGAGATGTTTAATCGTATTTACGATCAAACTTCCCAGATTCCATTCTTTCTATAAGTTCATACACTCATTATAAATTTGCGTTGGCCTGAGACCGCTTTAGGCAACTATAATTACCACATTTAATTCCCAACGAAATTATCACATTTATTATTTAAATATAAGGACCAATAGAAAATAAGATAAAATGGCGTCGCAATTAAAGTTTAAATAAAATAAATTATTACTGCGAGTTAACCGTAAGATAGAAATATGACATAATAATATGCCAGAGATTTTTAGGATTTTTTTAAATGAAAGAAGAGAACTACAATTCTGTTACTGACAGACAGAGACAAAAGCTATCCTATGTCCTTTCCTGAGACTCAAACTATGATACACCAAATTTCATATACAGATAGACAGACAGAGTTACTTTCGCATTTATAATATTAGTATAAATAAATTCTATCCTATGTAATTTCCTGGGACTCAAACTATGTCTACACCAAATTTTATATAGATCGGTTCAGTGGTTTTAGCGTGAAAGCGCGACAGACAGACAGACAGAGTTACTTTCGCATTTATAATATTAAGTATGGACTAGTATGGATTATGTTGATGTATGTGTAAAACCAACATTGAAAGTAAGCAATTTAAAAGAGAAAACAAAAAAAAAATGCCTTCAGAGAACCTTGTTTATTCTTCTCGTAAAAGCTCTCCCAATTCAGTGTAGAAATTTAAGAAATTTTGAATTACTTTACTTCAAAACAAAGATTTTATCTTGAAATTTCGCAGAGCTTTTTTATAAATTTATCATATCATAATCATCATCATAATCATAATCATTTATTTGCAAAATATGGTACACACAAGTTGTTAATTACAAAAATTTCTCCAACATATTTTGTCGAATATTTCGACGTGCAAATATTATTTTTGTTAAATGTCAAGTGCATAAAAATTAAATTAGTATCGAAATATATTATTAATGTCATTTTATATAAACCAAAAAAATATATGATAAAAATTACATCACAATAAAATTTAGCCTAAATGAAATAATAAGAATAGGTATTAATCATTTTGCACACATTAATAAATGTCAAATTATTTTATCGTTTAAAAATTAATTGACACTATAGTAAGTCTTATCTAACAGTACCTAAGACAATTTAACTTTAAACTTATTTATAGGAAGCTCCCGAATACGACTTGGCAATTTATTAAACACGCGTATTGCCATACAAAAAGAGTTTTTAGAATGTACAATCAATTTCTGGCTGGGAACGTACAATTTATCGCCATATCTACCTCTATAATCGGAGTCATTATTTTTTATAAACAAGACGCTATGTTTTTTTACAAAGACACAAAGTTCGTAAATGTAGAGGCAAGGCAAGGGCAAAATATTTAAGGTCTTGAAAAGAGGTTTACAACTGTCCAAAAAGCCCGCACCACAAATTGTTCGGATACACTTTTTTTGCAATTTAAAAGCCCGGTGCACATCAACTGAGTTTCCCCACAACACAATACCATATCTTAAAACCGATGAGACATAGCCGTGGTAGGCCATAAGTGCTGCTTCCTTAGATGCAATATGTTTCACTTTATACAATACGTAAACGAAACGATCCAACTTGTCTACCATTAGATTTATGTGCGTTTTCCAATTACAACTATAGTCAATGTTAATACCTAATAATTTATAAAAATAAAATAAAAAATTAAATTTGTTTATTACCAAAAAGAACACAGATCGTACATATTTGACAAGCCCCCACACTAGGAAAAACATACGGACAATCAATAAAAAAAGTTGCTCTAACTATCTATCACATCCTATAAATGCTTGTCTGGTCTGGAAAGTTTAAAAATTATGCTAAAAATAATTTTCTTAATTTTGTTTTCATTACTAAAAATGTATAATCTTCCCAACTTGTTGCCAAACTACTTAAAGATAGATGCTGTCAGTTACAACGCTAATTATCAACATAGTCTGTATTATATACAAGGCGTCCCGCGGGGATGCCACATAAAGGGAATATATAATATATTACTTAATAGTAGGTACATATGTATATGAACTAGATGTAACAAACGTAACCCCTATAATTTTTTGTATGTGGTATTTTCAGGAAACAGTGGACTATAACCTACTTATGATATCCTTATACAAACTCTGCGCTGAGATAAAAGTGCGCTTTTATCTTTTTAACCGATTTCGAAGAAGGAGGAGGTTCTATTCTATCGAGGTCTATTCGATTGTATCTTTTTATGTATGTTCACAGATTTCTCCGCAATTTATGAGCCTATTTTTCAAAATTATTTTTGAAGTCATAAGAGTATACTGTCTGGTGTTCTCATTGTTACCATGTCATGATCTGATGATGAAATCCCATGAAAATCGAGGGAAATCCTTAAATTTCATAGGCACGTCCAACGTGTTTCCTTTTTTGCTGAAGATATTCAGCTGTTTGCATCTATTAGTTATCATATTTGATACTGAGCTGATGATGGAAGGTTTTGTGGTAGGTTAGGAGTAAGGGGATAGTTCTTTCAATACTGTTTAGAGGGTTAAACATTTTAATCTAAGATATTCTGGTGTTTACCTTGGCTCTAATCCTAATACGTATGTATTAAATTAACTATAAAGATTGAAATATTATTTTTACAAAAAATAGAGAAAAGACTATAAAAACAACAAAATTCATAAAAATATAGCTTTAGCTTAGAGCTTTATATGTTATAGATAGAATCACACTGTATGTAATACGTGGCCATGAAATTTGAGGATTTACCTGAGATCCCATCATCAGACTTGGTGACAATGGTACCACCTCTAAAATATAACCTTACGAACAGAAAAAGAATTTCGAAAATCGATCTACAATTAGTGAAAAAATCGGTGAACATATATTCAAAAGATATATACAGTATGCAGTAGAATACCGAACATCCTCCGTCGTTTGTTGCCTTTCTGTGTCTTTTTGTGGTCTTTCTCAAACTTCACAGGTACACTTTGTTAGAATGATTTGTTTCTTGTGCATAACTCTATCGATCAATGAAGAAGTCACTTCCCCTCTGTGTGTGAGAAATTTTTAAAATATTTTTGACTATTTTGAATTTCTAATAATAATGTTTAATTCAGTACATATTTAGATAACTTTAGCTGGGTCCTGATCATAAACAGGCCCTTCATTTCAGTTCATGATATTCGGTTAAAATTACTCACACAGTTCCGTGAGTAATTTTAACCGAATAGCGAGAGGCGGTGGATTATTCAATGATTGACTGCAATCTAACGGTATATCCAAATGGTGGTGATCTAAAGAGTCCCTTGGTAACGTAATACATATATTATATCGTTTTAAACAAAAAAACTTTGGTTGATTTCAGGTGACTGATCTTTTATTTATTAAGCTTTCTTAAACGTAAATTAGTTATAAATATTTTGCATAAGGTGACAAAGATATTTTTATTTATTTGGACCATTAACCATTTGTCATATTATCGAAATACCTCTTTTTCAGAAGGTCTGATTTTCAAATGGTCATCCTTACAAATGGCCAACTTTTTAAATCGTTATCCTTTCAAATAATCAGAATACACTCATTAATATAAATCAAACGCTGAATAATTACATCTCTACAGCAGCTTATTATTCCACAATTACATTAGCTACGGAAAAATAACGATAGGTTGTTACAAGTTTCAGTTTCATTGTGTCCGTAAAAATGTTGGTCCAAAAAAATAACTAATATCGTAAGATTCGGTGAAATCCACCGCAAAAACTTCGAGTGCACCATCCAATTTAGATCACATATTCGACCCAAAAAACAAAACTCTCAAAGCTCCGTCCTTGCGACCGCGGTAAGTGAGACCTTGTACTGTTTGCGTGATAGCTACGACAAGGACAGAGGGCCTAGACAAAAGCTACATGGTTATTTCTCCGCAGTCGATCTGCAGAAAAAATGTATGGAGATGACATTATATGCGGAAAAAATAGCGTGAGGTGGTCACAGGCTAATGTCATTTCCATACATTTTCTGCGGAACGACTTCGGAAAAATAAACGTGTGGCTTTCTCTAGACTCACTGTTGTGATTAGATATAGTGATTTGGTTAGAAAGAACTGAATTTTCTTTGAAAAATTATAGTTGTGTTCATTTTTGGGTTGATAACTATACGCATACAAATACGATGTGAGATGTGCACTTATTAAAATGAGGGACACTATGCTTAATTTTATCGACGAAAAGCATAAAAAAAATAAATTCCAACTTGGTAATTTATCAAACAACACCAAATAAATATTACGCGAGGGTAAGTGAATATTAATAATATTGCACCAACAACTTATAACTCTGTTGACAAAAGACCATCTTATCTCATTTCAACAAACTCACCAGAACACAACGAGAAAATCTAATAATTTATATTAAATTCTGAATTTTTCAATTAAAACAGTTTTAAGCGTGGTGTTTTCTATGTTTCTAAAAGTCAAAAGCCTATTTTCTGTATTAAAAATATTCAAAAGGCTCCTTTTGGAATCGTTTAATATTGATATCACAAATTCTGGTCCATGATTAATTTAATGTATAACATGTAATAAAATATCTGCGTGTATATACTTTTGTATCGTCAACTTTCACTGTATTTCAGGATGATCAGAAGGTTTTTATGCATGTTTTATACTGTTTTGCGGCCGAAACGGTGTGACAAATAAATCAATTTTATTTTTAACCGACTTCGAAAAAGGAGGAGGTTCTATGTTCGGCTGTATCTATTTTTTTGTATGTATGTTCACCGATTACTCCGCTATTTATGGACCGATTTTCAAATTTGTTTTTGTAATCGAAAGAGTATACTCCCGAGGTGGTTCCATTGTCACCATGTCATGATCTGATGATGGGATCTCATGAAAATCGAGGGAAACCCTTGAATTTTATAGGCACGTTCAACGTGTTTCATGTTTTTGCTGAAGATATTCAGGTGTTTGCATCTGGTAGTTATTATAATATCATGTTACTGCGCTGATGATGGAAGGTTTCTGATAGGTTAGGAGTTCGGGAATTATTCTTTCACTACTGTTTAGAGCAAAAGACGTTTAATTTTAAGTAATTCTGGTGTTTGCCTTCGCTCAAATTCTAAAACGCATGTATTATGAACTAAAAAGATTGAAAAAACTTTTTTACAAAAAATAAAACCGACTTCAAAGACACCAACAAGTCATAAATAATATAAAAATACATACATCATCACAGTTTTATATTGAAGTCGGTGCCAAGCGGTGAAGTCACCTGGAAAGTCTTAAAAATAAAAGAACAATTAATATAGTTACTTAAAATTTGGCACCAACTTCAATATAAAACTGTGATGTTGTATGTATTTTTATATTATTTATGACTTGTTGGTGTTTTTGAAGTCGGTTTTATCTTTTGTAAAAAAAATTTTGGATCCTATTTTGAATACGAAACAAAAAACAGATGACTAAAGAAACGCGTGCAGTACCTAATAATTTCAAATTTTAAATGTTTGATAAAGTTTTGCACAAGACACGTGCCATTTTCCTATAACATTGAGACTGATAAAGCAAGTCTATCTTTTATGTTGCGATTGCGAGAGCCTGATAAGGTCTCAAAGTCATACTCCGTAACGACCGTAACTAGTGTGACACTGCATTGCAAATGAATTTTATGAAAATTACTTCAGGTATCTAATTCTGAGAGAAAGTAAAATAATTTATAGAAACAAAATGAAATTTATTTATATTAATTTGTTATGGAGTTAAAATGGACAGAATAATTGAATCACTCAATATTATAACCAAATGGTCGCTACTGAGTAGCGACCATCTGCTACAACCTGGGAAGTCGCAGCGCTGGTCTTCCGTGGTGCCAATCAAGAGTGCACTGCGCGCCCACCGTTTGATGGTCCTCAAGCTGTTTGAAGATCTAATAAATGTTTGGAAAGTGATTTTTTGAATGATCGATTAAATGATTGATATAGTTATTGTTAATAGTTATCGTAGGGTCGGGACTCGTGTAAAAGAATAGCTTCGCATGTGTTTTAGCCAGCCATTTTAAATTATTTGCAAAAAATATCAGTAAAACACACACAGTAAGTATATTAGGTATTTAGAAAATAATATTAAATAGATTTAATAATAAAAATAGTCAGAAAAAATTTATGAAAGCTAATAGTCTAAAATAAGACACAATGCATTACATGGTTTTGATATTGCTATCGTATCCAAAATGGTCATAGGCATACTTCTAAATTTCTAATACTAATTTAGCCAACTTAATTAACATTCTATTAAAAATATTTCAGTATTATTTAATAGGAGATTTCAATTTGAAATAAGCGATGAGATATCCTACAGTGGGTCTATGGGAAGATGTTGCGCTCAGTGAAGAAATGAAAGCACCCGAACGGACATGGCACTTAGCAAGCTCATCACATTTGCTTAATGCCGAGCACTGATTGCCTGTAATTAAGAGAACATGAAGAATTGTAACGGAATCAAAAAAAGTCGTTGAACATACATTTAATTTTTAACAGACTTCACAAAAGGGGAGGTTCTCAATTCAACCATATGTTTCCTTTTTTGGATGTTTGTTACGCAATTACTTCGCCAATTGTGAACCGATTTTCAAAATTCTTTATGTATGCAAAAGAGTATACTCCTCAAACAATCCTATTGCCACCAAGTCAGGATCTAGTGATGGAGTCCCAGGAAAATCGAGACAAACCCTTAAATAAGGCACGTCCAGCGTGTTTTATGTTTTTTTTTCTGAACCTATTCAAGTATTTGCGTCTGGAGGTCAGCATCTCCAGAATTCTTTCACCATGCTTAGCCAATGATGGAACTTGGCTTTCAGGAATTATATTTTTCAGGAGCTATTTTTAGGGTTTCGTAGTAAACAAGGAACCCTTATAGTTTCGCCATGTCTGTCTGTCTGTCCGCGGTTTTACTCAGAGACTATTAGTACTAGAAAGCTGTAATTTAGTATGGGTATGTATATTAATCACGCCAAAAAAGTGGTAGAAAAACATATAGAAAAAACATTTTTTTAGGATAGCTCCCATACAAGTAAAGTGGGAGTAATTTATTTTTCTCGACTAACCCATAGTGTGGGATATTGTTGAATAATCTTTAAAAAATAATGTAAGGTTCAGAACACCATATTTCGATTTAGGGATCCGTTTCTGAAATATTTGGTTTTAAAGTGCAAATTTTTGTTAGAGGTAAGTGTCCCCCCTCTATCTGCTAAACGGTTATATATTGACACTTGAAAAAAATTACAACAGTAGAATCTATAACGAAGTTTAAAAGAAAACTATCAGAGTTGAGTACCAAGTACAAACTAAAAAGTTATAGACGACCAACTTATAAAATGTACTCGGAAAAGTAAAATTTCATTGAAAATTAGTACTGAATATAAATTTACCAACCACGTGAAGTTAAGAAAATATAAAATCATCGCAGTTTTAATAATAATAATAATAACTAATTTAATAGCAACGTGTTGTGAGGTGTGAGTCTGAACTCAAAGTTGGCATTTGCAACTACGGAACCCTACACTGCGCGTGGCTCGACACGCACTTGGCCGGTTTTTTAATAGTATCCGTGTATTGACCCTTAGTTGTATTCTTTTCAGTTACTTCGGTGAGCTGGTATTAAATTTACTAAAAAGAAACTTCAATATAGAAGTGTGATGTTGTCTGTGCCTATTCTTATATTATTTTTAACTTTTCAGTGTTTTTGAAGTCGGTTTTTATTTCTTGTAAAATATTTTTTATATTCAGCTTTATAGTAAATGAAATCTTTTTAGTGAATTTAATACCAGCTCACAGCAGAATTTAGGTCCAAGGTCAGGTCAGGTCAGGTTAAGTCCAAAAGTTAAGGATCCTTCCATCATCAGCTCGATTCATGACTACCAGATGCAAATTCGCGAATAGCTTCGGAAAAAACATGAAAAACGTTGGACGTACCTATAAAATTTAAGGGATTCCCTCGATTTTCATGGGATCCCATCATCAAATCCTGACTTTGGTGACCTTTGAGCCACCCCAGGAGTGTACTCTATCGAATAAGAAAAGAACTTGGAAAATTGGTTCACAATTGGCGGAGTTTACGCGTAACAGTAACATGCACACAAAATACGTTGGATATACCTATTTGGAACCACCCCAGCCCTCGTAGCACGTCCACCAAAACACGATATGATAAAGCGATTTATCGCGGTGAACTGTCAAAATACAACGAAGCCCTATTGTATTTTGACAGTTCACCGCGATAAACCGCTTTATCATATCGTGTTTTGGTGGACGTGCTAGGGGGGCAGGAGTATACTCTATCGAATACAAAAAGAATTTTGGAAATCAGTCTACAATTGGCGGCGTAATCGCCTAACATACACACAAAAAACATACAGATCGAATTGATAACCTCCTTTTTTGAAGTCGGTTAATAAAAGCCGACTTGAAAAACACTTCTTATTATCAAAATTAATATAATAATACATAGAACATCACATTTTTATTTTGAAGTCTGTGCCCAAGTATAACTAACTACATTAGTTAGCTCTTTCAATTTTACTTCGATATAAAAATGTAATGTTGTGTGAATTATTTTTGACATGTGTGTATTGTTTTGAGGTAAGTTTATGTTTTTAATGAAATTCTTCTTTTCTTGCTTATTATTCACCAGCCGAGAAGAATTTTCAATTTTAATGATTTTTTTTACTGAAACTATACATGAGACAATTTTTTTATTGAAATAAACTAACCACGTCGAAAGATATCGTTTTATTTGTCTTTTTTGTCTTGGACGTTATTTCATTTAATGATGAAATAACGTCTAATAAATAATGATAATAATACGTTATGATGAATTGAAATGAAATATTTATAAAAAAAAATTGTGTCAAAAAATTTAGAAAATTGAGACATCAGCATTGTAGAAAAATATTTCTTTTTTCCATATTTTAATCCTTCTTTAATATTTTTTATTTTTATTTTTTTTTTTCATTGGGATTGTAATTTTTGTACTGAAGCTGCAATTATTTCAAACATTTTAACATTTAGGTATTGTCCAGATGTTCATCAAATGACACTAAAATTTCTCAACATTATTAAGTTATCAAGGTTAGTTATTGGAAAGTACCAACTTAAATGTCTAACGTTTTATATTTCCAGCTGTCACTAAGTATATGACACTTGTACAGTGTACAAAACTTAAAACCATTTCATTCGATCGAACCTTTCTTAATTTTGAAAATCATTCTGCCACGAAAAGTTTTTAAATATTTCACTAAGTCTGCCTTTGAAGCATTTTTCAAGAGACTAATAAATCTAATGAAATTCAGTAACAAAAAATACTAGTACTTTACGAGAAATTCAAATATAGCGAATTGTGAACAAATTCACTTTATGATTAACTTCAGGTCTACGCACTCGGTCAGTTTTGCTCTACAAAATAAAGCTGTCCCTGTCTATCCCAGAGATAAGATCGCATGCAAAAACAAGACAACCTCATTCTCCTAAATATTTATGAATGACGCGGTAAGTGACCTTATCGTATTTGTATTTGGGAGACATCTTGATGTTTCTTGAGGTGTCTCTGTGAAAATACCATGACGTCAATCCATTTCTTAATGTCAGCTTCACCGAGGGAGGTTAAAGACATTACCTTTAACACTTAGTTATTTTTGTAACGAATAAGGTCTCATTAACTAATGCTGATTATTTCTATTCTTTTGTATTATCGCTCGTGGTATTAATTTGAAAAGTTTTCTTATATGATTGTTGTTGGTAAAAAATAAAAATACCATAGAGTATAGAGGTACATATAATATTGTATTAGAAGACTTTATGTTGTAATTCAATTTTTTTTATTCAACACAGACATTTACAGGCACTTACATTCAAAACGCATTTCAAAAAGTTAACTCTACCATCTTTTCGTAAAATAGAAGAGCTATGAATATCATGTTCATTTATTATTTATACATCTTTCTTTCAAAATATCAACATATCCATACGAATACAATAGTGTAATCAAGAAAATAAATTACTCACAAGCAAGATATATGCTTGACCTAGTGAAGGAATGTGTAAGTTGCTTTAAATATGTTTTAGTTTTACCTTTTATTATCTCAATACATTTGCTTGCTCTACGTTAGAGCTGCAGAGTGCATCGTCATATATTTATTAATGAGTTTATAGGTCGTGGTTTTGTTGGATTTGTTTTATGAAATGCTTCTTTCACACTTAATTGAAAACTGATTAGGTAGAAGCGTTATTTAAGTAGGTGATGCCTATTAGTTGAATTTGGAAATTAAACAAAGGCTGTGGTAAATGTTGGGTAATTTTCAAAGCTTGATGAAAAACTTGAAACTGGCCAATCGGACAAGCGTCCGATACTTTCCTAGTTAGGTATTAGATAATTATGACGTTTTGCTCGTTGTTCGACGAGTGCGTGGTCGGACGGTACGCGGCGGGGTCACGCAAGTTGCATAAGTGGGTGCATCTGCTTGACATTTGAATCGACCCCGAATCCGAATAGAAACTGTGTCACGAATTAACAGAGAGCGGGCACCGGCGTCGGCGAGGTGCGTTGTGCAATCCCGTTAGTGCTCCACGTGCGAGCCGAGGCGCGCCTCAATGTCGGCCGTGGGCGGCCGCCGCCCGCCCCGCCGCCGGCCGTCACTCCGCCGCCGCCGCCTCGCCGCCTCGCCACCTCGCCGCCCGCCCGAGCCGCCCCGAGCCGCCCCGAGCGCGACCGAACGCCGGCGCACGCGCTCTCCCTCACCTCGCGTTTCGCTCGCGCCTCCACGCCGGCCGGCGCACCGTCTCCCTCCCGCAAACAGCTGAGTATCAAAACAAATGAGCGAGAGGTGCGTCACCGGTCTCGCTCGCCGCGCCGGCCGGCCGGTGTCGGCGGCCGCGACTCGAGCGGAACGCACGCCAGTTCTCATTCGAACCGCGTCAGTTGAGGTCGTTCGCTGCGAACTCGCGTGCGAAGTTTACTATCGCCAAAGGATTCCCCTTTGTCTCGATCGAGGACCCGCCCTCGTATTATGTTTCCGCGTGAGACCCGCGACCAGCCCCGGCCCACCGAAGGTCCGGAAGTGCAGCGCGAATCACGTCGAAATAGCCGCTTTTTGAAGTTCTGCGACGGTTACCCCGCGAAACGCGTACGCCGGGCGATTTGAAGTCGCCGAGTGTTTTTGTGCCGGACAGCTAGTGAAGACCTGTGGTCTAGTGGACTGAAGGAACGATGTCGACCGGGAAAAGGCTGGCGAAACGGTCCATAATAGGGACGCGCGTCGCCGCGCTCGGGGAGGACGGACTTTACTACTCGGGCATGATCCAGGCGGTAAAGACGCCGGCGCCGTTCCCGGAGAACAACAACTGTATTAACCTGACTCCGAACACGCGATACACGGTGCGGTTCGACGACGGCAAGGGCACTTGCGAGTACCGCGACGCGGAGCTGATCGGGCCCGGCTTCCGCGGGCTCACGGGCGTGCAGCTGCGGCCGGGCCAGCGCGTCTACCTCACCTACAACGGCCGCGAGGTGCGCGCCGACGTGCAGCACCACGACCACCAGTCCGACGAGCTGCGCGTCCTCATCCACGCGCCTGGCGCTGAGGTTGGTACATCTACCGCTGCCTACCTCTATCAGGGTTCGTCAAATGGCGGACCGTTGTCCGGATCTGGATCGTTGGCCTATTTTGTGAGGGTCTTGTGGGGTATCTCCTGTGCTTGATTTTTACGCATAGCATCGAAACATTGGGGTATGTGCATGCCAACCAAATTATTTATTTCATGTTTTCTGTGTAATGTTTGGTAAAACGGCCAAGAGACTTCTTTGACAAGGCTGTAGGTGTAGACATTATTAAAAAACGTAAAATTGTTTTTACGCAAAGGCAAAGGGACGCAACTAATTGACGAACCTTGCTCTTCATCAAGTTTAAAAAGTAATTCTCTAAAAGAGAGTTTTTCATTCATTAAAATACATATATTTGCAAGAAAAAAATAAGGCAAAACAAAAAGCAGAAAATTACAATGGTTAAACCCTATGGGAAATCCGTGTACATCTTTACATAACATAATGAAGGATATACCCGTGATTCAGTCCGGGTTTCTTGATCAATGACGTAATAACATAAATCATTAAACAAAACAAAAATTACATAAAAATACCACGCTAGCAAGGCTACATTTTCTGCGTCGTCCCTAGAAAAGACATCAACGAAAAGTATTCTTTTTGAAAATGTTGATTTCGTAATAATTTTAATTGGATTTACCTTTTACATTTCGATTGCTGATATTACAGTTATATTTTCAACTTCTAACTTAGTTTAAGCTTTAGTTAGATCTAGATATAAGCATCTGTAGTGTAAAGGAGAACGTAATTCTACAATTTTACAATTGTTTTGCTCAGGCACATTTTACCAAACCCATCATCGTTTATTCTTTTGAATGTTTATCTAAGTTCTATAAGCCGGCCGGCACCGTCGCCGTGCCTTAGAAAAAAGTAGACAGGCCGGCAACTAAGTTGCACACAAAGGCATGCGCGAGAGCGTGGACAAAGAGCTGCTATTGACCCTTATCCACGCGTAGTCCCCTCGCCTCTCCCGGGTCTTCTAGTGACGCATGCACACAACGCATCTTATCGACTGATTATTTTATCAAGAATTTCTATCATTGGAATTTTGAGAATTGGCACTGACAATAGCGCAATGATTTTAGTAAAGATAAATCTTTAGTGTTGACATTTTGTTATCCGTGAACATTTCTTAGTAGGTACGTAAACTTAGTCAGAAACTCTAATGGAACTTTATCAATGGGAGAAAATACATCATTTATTACTCAGTCTGCATCTGAGTTATCTGGTAGAGCAGCAGTGCTTGTGTTGTTGCTTCCGGTTTGAAAGAAGGCAGGCAGTATACTGGGTACTGTGACTGTACATAAAGGTACGCCACAAGTTAGCAACGTACAGTGAACAACGCGTCGAGATTTACATTTGCACCGCAAAATCCGCCGATTTTACAAGCGAAATAAGGCCGTCAATATAGAGCCACTAACTGTCAAGTGTGTAGTCTAATTCTTTGAAAACTTTGTTATAATACATAAAAAAGAAAAGAATACTTGAAATTGATCCCAAACTAAAAGTCAACTTGAAAAGTACCTATGTCTGTTGATACAACAATAAAAAATTATACCTCTAGCCTGAATATTATAAACTAATATCTACCGCAGCCCATTCTGCGGTAGTCAATTAGATAGCGATATCAAGGCTGTGTTCATGACAATTACACTTATTACCACAAAATAAAGTTGAAATTACATTAAATTACAGAGCTCATAAATACATGTTCTTGGAACGATAAAACAATATTACGACTTGCACGTGCAACTCTATCACAATGTTACCTTATCAGTATCACAAAGAGCAGTCTTCACTGATTTCAGGATTATGTGGTAACAACAATCAATTATGAAATATGTACTTATCGCAACATTTTTTGTTTCATAATTTTGTGCATACCTTCTAATAAAGGAAAAATGTGAATTTACATCTTTCGCAATCAATTTGTTTAATAAAAAATGTATTATTTGAAAAAATAATGTATTTCTGACACGTCCCTCGGTGTTATAGTACACGTTAAAAATGTTAAAAACAACTGTATACAACAAACCGATTAATCTCGAAAATATTTATATCTCTTATATTATTGTGACGTTATCGCAACGTTTATCTGATTTTTGTGTGATATTCAACGAGCCTACATTAAAACTAGGATTAAGCGTAGTTTGTGCATTGTGCTATGATAAGATAGAGCTTTAATGAGCTTTCGCAAGAGATTAAATTTTTTTCATGTAAAAATTACATTGTGATTAATTGACTTTGAAACAGTGAGACATTGTATCTACACTAAGATTGTGTTTTATCTACAACGCATAACATCCAAATCTAATACTTAATCGATTTTGCAAGTTCCTTCACTATTCGAAATGTGCATTGGAGTAGCGTAGGCTGTTTTCATACCCACGGGATTGGGACCGAGGTTACAGCCAATATTATAATTTAAGCAAAATCTAACCAATTCGAGGAAACTACTGTTTACGACATTAAATATTTTATTTCCTTAGTCTAGGAATAATCGTACCACAGGCAAAAAAGGAAAATTATCTTGTGAGCGATTTCTTGAATCAACTTAAAAGAATTGAAAAATAAAGCGTAACTGAGTAATGGAATCACAACAAATATAAGTAATGACGCTGTTGACGTCTCGGTAATAGATGGTGTGTGCTAAATTCTCAAATTCGGCCGCACCGTTACACCGGCCGCGGTAACAGGTTGCCGCTCGGATTACATTAATCGTCACCACTTAACAATCGACATGCTCCTACAAGTTTTCAATAGAAGTACTGCGTAATGTAAAGCGTAATCCTTTGTGCTTGGCCTCCTTTGTCCCTTAATCTTGGCAACTGTCTTATCTCTGTGTCAGTTGTTCGTGGAAATCTTTGGCGAATTGATAAGAGAATTAAGTGTTGTTGTATAAGAATTGACCTCAAATTTCCCAAGACTAGAATTGATTTCGTTAAAAGGTTGAAATAGAAATAAAACACGGAAATAGGTTTATTACGAGGAACTGAGTTTAATCCACAAAAATCTTGAAACGAGTTTGTTTTTTATTTCTATACGTATACAAATTAGATAGAAATAGGATAGATCCAAAGACGCAAACACGGAAACATGATATTTGCTGTACATTTTATCTGTAGCGAACGACGCACGCGCACGCCCGCCCGCGCCGCGCGCCGGCCGGCCGGCCCGGCCGGTATCACTGCGCGTGTTTTCTGCTCGTGCGTCATGACATCATCGCATTTTTATCGGCAACAATAAATAATTGACATCAATTAGAGCAACTATTTGTACACAATCGTACATAATATAATAATGACTTCGACAAATCGAACCAAGGTCAGAATCACTCACCACTTTTTAACCAATGAATAACGCACACAAATGAGAACTATGTAACACAAAACTCATCAAATTATCTGAACATTATTCTAAAACGCTAGATAAGACACGAAAGATAACAGAACGCAAAAAATCTGTTTACAATTCACGCTAGCTTGTTGATTTTTGCTAATTAGATATACAAAATGGCGCAGTAGTTTTGATGTGACACAATAAGGAAGCCGGTTCGAGGCGGGGCGCGGAGCGGCGCTGCGCGCCCACGCAGCTCTGCGTAAATTGTGACGTAGCACGCGATGCTCGCATGACGCTATGTAGGTAATTGTTACTGCTCCGCTCGTAAAATATCATTAACTCGTCAATTACCAACAAGATTTGACAGAAAATTAAACGCATTTAATTTTATTTCTCAATAAAAAATAATTTACAGGTACGGTGTATAAATTAAATCAGCAGTTAATTGATGTGTTGTTTGGGATGTTCTACCTGCTACAATTAATCGTAACTATATACTATAAAGCAATTAAATTATTGTTGTCATCGTCACGGTCAGATAGATCATGAAAAACATAAAAACAAGTTCAATGATAACAAAACACACAAAACAAATATGCCACACGATAGTAAAACCAATGCGCACTTATCGCCATAAACAAATATGACTGCAACAAGCAACAACTGTATGACATCATCAAATTGACCATTGGAGGTAAATCCCAGAAATTTTCACTGAAACACGAAGTTAGATACTATTTAATTTGTTATCAGTTTGTGACGCAGTGTTTTCCTATGCTTGTACGCGCTACCAGCGAGCGTCACAACAGGCTTGATTAATCCGTTGAACATGACGCACGGATAATCAGCACCGCAGATTTTTCAATAAGTTGCTGCTGAATCATCGTGACGCCGGCCGCAAACGTATTCAAAGAATCAAAGCATTTACTATTTAGTAAACTTTTAAACAAACGTTACAGCGAAACGTTTTTCGCTTAACAAACAATGAAAAATTTGCTCGTCACAATACCATAACGAGATTGCTGTAATGTGCCAGACCCTAATATTAAAATAAAGAGCTCGCGGCCGAGAAATAAGGACACCGTCAGCCCCGGAACCGGCTAACGGTATTGGTTACAAAATCGCGTCAAGAATTATTTTCACGTGCGAGCCAGCGCCGGTCGCGCGAACCGTTACTCGCTAGCATCAGTGAGGCGGGCCCAGCCACCGACTCTAAGTGGAACAAGCCGCTAATGCCTCGCAACTCGCAACTACTGCTGCGAACGAAGTAAATCGAGCCTCACTTTATTGTGCCGCCGTTACATAAACTGTGCTTGAAAATTCGTAACGATTACGTGAACCTGTTTTATTACAATTTCCCCGTGCCGCTCGAAATGCGCTTCGCTTGGGCATCAAACTGAGAGTGTGAAAGTGACACAAAGGCACACCCGTACATCGTAAGATTCACTTACTTAAAAAAACAAAAGACATAAACTGACGCAGAAAGGTTTAACATTAATAATTTGTATATATGAGGAAATGAAGATTTTTGTAGAGTTGAAGACTGTAATAGTCTGGTAGAGTTGTAGAATTTGCAGAAAAAGAACTCGTGGAGATAGAGAGCGCTGCTGTCCAAATTGATCTTTTTGATTTAGCAGACAATACAATAGTGCACATATACCAATTTAATCCTTGCGATTTTCGCAACATTTTGGAATACAAGATTAGAAAAAATAGAAAATAGAAATAGAAAGGGGGAAGTCGTTCGAAACTATCGAAACGATAGCACATACTGACTAATATCTACACGAGTATTGTTCTGTTATTGCAAAATAACATCAAATCGGGCAAAAATCTCATTCGAGATTTCACCACGTGCATCGACTCGTTACAGTAGAAGCGAGCATCCGAGGAACGGTCTATAATTAACGTTGCATTACTTGAATAACAAGTGAAAACAGTTACGGCTCAAAAGTAAATTATAGATGACTTTTCCAGATTTTCCAGTTGAATTATACTTATATTTTTTAGACAGCAATAGACACTTACGCTCGCCACTCATGGTGAGTAACATTGCGTGGAGTTGTTGCGTGTTTGAAGCAAAATTTCACTTGTACCGTGCCCGGCGCATGTTGCTTATTGCGGCGAAAAATTACTTCAATACTAACTCATCATATATCTGGTAAATTCGTACACGTTACCGTTAACTTCAAGATTTTTACAATAAACAGATATAAACTTCAACATAAGAAACAGCCCGACAAAATATCAAGCATTAATTAGCTTTCGATGACATGAACATTGTAGCCTAAATATTGTGTAGGTTTCACAAAAATAATACAACATTATGTCAGAAATAAATCAAAACGATGTCACAAAACATTGTGTTATGGCGATTATCAGTTGATAGTGCAATCAAAGCGCAGCAAATCCGAACCAATTCAAAGGTTTCTCCTTGAGTAATTTACAGCTATATGTGTTTTTGCTTGGGTGTGTGAACGCTAACGGAACCGGCGAGCATCGGCCAATGGTGAGGAAAACCATGGGAAAGGAAAATGCAACGCCACACGCCACACGCCTGCGCTCGAACATAGAACCGCGAACATCTGCCTATCATAATGTTGAACATGTTTCACAGATACAGCAAGAGTTTGCCTGCTGGCTTTGTACCTGTTTTTTAAAATTCCTATTCCAAAACCTATAAAAATGTTGCGTGTTGTTTTTAAAACTTTTATTGCGTAGTTTTAATGTTGAAGTTTGAATACAAAACACTGGTCACTCTTTGTTCTTAGTTTACGATCACTTTTTAATGAAATAAACAATATTATGTTGACCTTATACTATAAATGAGTACAATAATCTCAAGAAATCGACAGTTATTCAGGAATTTACCGGCATATCTCATTAACTTATCTTTAACATTGACACAGCTTTCTGCACAACTTTGTTTTTCGTTTTCAAAGATACAACTATTAATAACACTGAGATGTCAAAAATAGTCATCTTTTAACAAATCGTCATGGATTAACTCGTAATAACATCCTTTGGAGCTATACCTCTAAAATATAAAATCCCTTCCATTCAATTAAATGTAAATATTGCGGATATAACAACCGTAATCTGCATAATCTAGGCCAGACAAACTCGTTCTTGTCTAGAATAGTTACTAATTGTGATATTTATCCAACTCAGTAAAATGTACGTATATTTATAAAAAAAACTTGTATTTGGTCATTTTTAATTTGGTGATATACGATAATAATATACATCGACAAAATAAAAGTTTGTTTTCTTGAAAGCTTGAAATTATATAATTAATTAAATTCTTCATTGTCTTGTGTCAGGCATAAATTAAACCGGTCCAGTGTGTGTTGGACTCGCACACTGAGAATTCCATATATATATATAAACTATCTTAAGTTCCTAACAACATACCTATTTATAATTTTCAGATTTTTACCTTAACATGTGGTGTAAGACATTGCTTCTTGCCAAAATTTTATAATTCTTGGTCAACGGAAAGTACTCTATAAGTTTTGATTCCCTTGTGAAATCGCTAAGTATGCGAAAATATGCGACATAAATGGTAATATTACTACACTGACCTTCAAAAGTAAGTACTACACTTTTAAAATTACATTTTTCCCTAAACTACAACAAATAAAGGTTTCTCGGAAGTTATAGTTTTTAACCGACTTCAAAAAAGGAGGAGGTTATCAATTCGGTTTTATTTTTTTTTTATGTTTGTTACCTCATAACTCCGTCATTTTTAAACCGATTTCCAAAATTCTTTTTGTATTTCATAGAGTATACTGCAAGGGTGGTCCCATGGTCACCAAAGTCAGGATCGGACAAACAAAAAATAGAACCGACTTCAAAAACACTGAAAACTTAAAAATAATCTTCTTCTATATTGAAGTCGGTGACAAATTTTAACACTTTCTAGGAGATCATCGTTTGGCGCCGACTTCAATATAGAAGAAGATTATTTTTAAGTTTTCAGTGTTATTGAAGTCGGTTTTTGTTAAAAAAAAATATTTTTTTATACATAAGTCTTTTTAATACTTTTTATTTTGAAAATATATTTTGCCTACTTTAAAAGTTATTGCAATTTTAAAAGTGTGGTACTTACTTTTGAAGGTCAGTGTATATATTTTGACCGCGTTGACTTTTAAGTTTGCTTTTTTCACAGTGGAAAGGGCCCGTAGATTCGAGTACCTATATTTGATGTGAATTCTAGTTTGGCATCTCTACGAATTTCTGAGATAAAGCGCCTTGACAAACAGACAAACAGACAACGAAATGATTTTTTCCTTTTGTTTTCCTTTTCGAGGTACGGAACTCTAAAATGGTCAAATTTTAGAATTTATGGAGATTGTAAGTCTGTATTGTTTAAGGCCCCAATCTTCATTAGCTTAGCGACACATGTTGGATGTTTCATCACCCGGTGGGCGTATACATCATTCAAATATTTGACAATTCAGGTGTGCACGTTCATCGCATACAGTGTTTTGATAGTTGCGTGTTACGTATACATTAACATTGATCTTGTTAAGCGTGCATTGGATATAATTATGCATTTTCAATGTCATAGCTCTAAATTAGAGTCAACAATGAATCGAAGGCCCATGACATATTTATTTTGATTTGATTTAATTTATCCGTGTAACTTAGTTTAATTAGCAGTTTAGTCATCTGCTAATACACTAAATCGTGATTGTCATATAATCAGAAACAGTTACAAAAATAATTTGAGTTTATCCTATAAAATTGTCATTTTCATTATTGATAATTCTATCAATCTACGATTATTTTGAGGGATGTTACATATTTATAATACCTACTGCAGATATAAGATAGTGTGTGTAGGAGTATTGTGTAATTTTGATTTAGTACAATTAAGTGAACAATCAACTTCAGTGGAACGGTAAATGTTTAATTAAACAATTAAACAAAATATCATCTTTTAAGACCTTGCTACATTTTTGATAGAATACATAGAAGTGGCGATGGTCCTCCCACCGACAGCGCAGGCAAGGCCGGCCCTTTGCGGGTGACCTCATTGCTCTCGCCTTGGAATAGTTACACGATTTATACGTACTCTCTTATCTCTGCAGCTGGCAGAACGAACTGTGAATCTTACTTGCAAATTAAGTATTTGAAAACATCGACACTTTGATTTTGTCAAGAATCAGATTGCGCGAGCGGAATTTTACTTCTGTACGATCTCGTTCTGTCGCCGGCGCGCGTATGGTTGTTTACGACGGAAACAGAGGTTCAACTCGACGGCCATCAGCGCGAGCTGAGTCAACGAAATTATTTGTTTTCGGGGACGCGCTAACAGTAACACTCCACAACCGTTACCAGGTGGGCGGCTGTCAGGCCATCATTACCGCAGTTACGCGACATCCTTCCTATTGAGTATTCGAAAACTATAACTCCCTCAATAACAATAGTTGTTGGGAATTATGTGAAGGTTGACCGGTAGTGCTAAGTGGCCATGGACGGTCCTCGCTAGGTCAAGCGGGTTCCTAATGTTCACGCGATGCAAACGTCTAAGGATGTTTTCATGTAAGTGAAGAGTTTAATTGCAAGCGCGGGGAGCGCGCCGCGGGCCTCTCCGGCCCGGTGACCCACTGACCCAGAAACGCTGATATTGAACCAACGCACAGCCCGCATTCGAAACTCGACCTCCACTCGCGTTTTCCTCGTATAAAATCATGAGATGCATCACGCTATTTGAAGGTCGAATTACTTATACAGGATTAGGTTACAATGAAAATTTTAATGAAAAGTCCCATAATCGTAACACCCCCCCGCGTGCGTCGCGACTTAACTGCATGTTCATGTTAATTTTCTCCATAAACAATATAATCGTAAGCCGGAGGTGCGTCTTCGGGTCAACAGAGTAACGGTACCCAGTATTGGCAGTGCGTGTGTCGCGGCGACTATGAAGCGAACAGGTTCCCGTATCCGTTATCAACTGGTAACTCGGGGCGCGGTGGGTCGCATTCTGTTTTTGGGTCAGGCTGGGTCACGACGCCTGCGTATTTGCAACTCGCCCCTTTAACATTCATGCTATTTCGATACCTATCCAAGAATAGAGAGGCGACTATGCTGACAGCCATCTCAAGGTGAAACGCTCACTTTTCTTAGCGTCAGAGGTAAGCGATGGTGTTATGGCATCGCGGCTGTTGTTGTGTCGAAACGTGGAGCGCGCGTCCTTGTGCAGAATTCACGTCCAATTACGTAAGACGGACGCCGCGACGCCGGTTCGCAGTTTTATTTACGTGTACGCGACTATGCCACGAGCCGCCCACGCCTCGCCCGGCTTAGGCAGAAGCGACGGCGAGCTAACATTTTACCTGTGACGTCATCGCGCGTCGCGCCTACACTAACATCTCGCCGACGCTCAATGACGTCGTTGAAAATAATTCCGCTTCTGTGACGTCACGGCTATGATTAAAACCTTTTTACGCCCACTATCCGACACGAGTAACAATTCGTAGATAAGGGTATTCGCCATGTGCATCGTTTGGCCGCGCTACGCAATTTTCCTGACGGACACTGACGTTGACCTACTTCAGCGATTTGAATTATTATACTTTGTAATTGTAATTCTCAGTTGCAACACCTAGTAGGTCATTATCATATCAAAATTAAATGTATGTTTGGAATAGGAGAATGTGATCGATTTAGTAGGCTTGCGTAAAGGTTCGATCAGATCAAATGACCTCACATATTAGGCATCAATACAGGTTTAAATACACGAAGCTTTGTAATACACAGAAATAGAGCACGAGGTTATCCGGGCCGTGCAAGCTTAGGACCACGACCGCGGCCCCGTGCACGCCAACTAGGCCGTCTAACTCGTCCTGTGCAATCGATGACGCTGACCTAATGGACCCATTTACACTGTTCTGTTTCCACAGACTCTAAAACATTCGCGGCTATGAATCACAACGCCTCAAACTGCTAAATAAAAATCGAAAATAATCACGTTCGGACGATTTAGAAACACTCGATTCGTTTTTTGAAACCAATTAAGACGTGGTGAGCACGGAATGAAATGGTTATTTCAAGGAGAATGGCCGTAATAAAAACGCTGACTGCATTTTGACGTTTGAAATGTGGGTCACGGATTTTTGGGGGCAAGGTTGGCGCTTGCAGCGCTCCGACGCCGGTGTTTCGTGCCCTGCTTCCACCGTATCCGTTTTGCCAGTTGCCAGTTGGTATTCGCTAATCGCACAAGGCCACCGTGCCGATTGGTTGATCAGCTTAACCGCACATATCCGATTGGAATAGCTAACACCACGGCCACACACCCACCTGGCTATGTCTTCGATTTCTTTTACAGATTTGTTCGTTCATTCTTAGTTGCTTCAACATTGTTTTTGGTTGAAACTGTTTAATGCGGTTCTGTTTGAATTTTATTAGGATTTCCGATGGAGCATTGGTGTAACCAACGTTCTATTAGCTTAGGAAAATGTACAGTTTATGCCTTAAATTAAAATGAAAAGTTTAAAACTTAATTAGTTGCACTTCAAAGATAATTATTTGATTTTTCATACACTTTTCTGACAACTTTATAATTCTTAGATCAAAAAATTACTAAGAAATATCTCTAGAGCCTGTTATAGACACACCTTCTTGAAATATTATTACACTAAATCTGGGGGCACTAAATCTAACGAGAAAAACTTTAATTATCTGTGTTTTATTTACGACGGCGGCGATTACATACACAACCATTTTCTGTTCTGTGTACGCAACGGAAGGAAAAGTTCATTCTATCTAGTGTATGTTGATTTTCAATGACACCCCGCAAAACTTATACCTATGCCTATGCAATTACATATTTTCGGTTTTGAAGTGCTCGGTTGATAAGAAAATTCACCAATGCACTGCTTGTAAACCAAAGATAATTATGAAAATTAATCCGGTTATGTCGTGTGCCGACCGACACGTACCGTACTCAGTGTTGCCCGATGCCCAACTATTGGCCTATTTATCGAGCACCACTGCCACCCGAAGTCGAATTGCTTATGCATGCGTGTCTACGTGACTGCGACTGCAGCTTGACTGGTGACTGCATACCTAATAAGAGAATAATCGCCGCGATCTATCACCGACGATATCCGTCCGATATTTTCGTCTACGGCGACCCCACCGCCTCTCTATCTTGGGAGCATCGCTAAGATGGCGCTTGAGAACAATACGATTGTTTATACAGTCGAGGGGACTTAACAATCGGTTTAAGGAATCAAAACTATTTGTTACAAACTCTACGCTAGAACTGGATGTTTTGACGCGTTTTTGTCTACGAATTCCTTTTTGTTTACCTGCATATTTGCTACGAAGCGCTTCAGATTATTAATTGAATTTTGTAGAAATCCTGCATTTGTTTTTAATGCACTATCACGCAAACTTTTTTGTTGTTCTAATAGAGTCGAAGTAAATATTCGTATCATCATTTCAACTAAAAGACGCCCGCTGTTGAACAAAGGCCTCCCCTAAGCATCCCCAAATATTCGTATACCAATTAATTACCGAAAGACAAAACCAGCACATTATTAAAACAAAATAAAACGCAACAGGCCTTACAAGTCTTTTATAATGTTTTCGTTATTTATCAGGCGTATGCATTAAAAATGTAATGTTTATCGGTAGATAGGAATTGTTTTCCCAACATCAAGGCAATGAATTCAGTGCATTGCACCCACTAAAGTGTCCTTTTATCCGATAACCGAGCATTGTACTCAAGTAAGTAATATTTACACCGACGAAAGGTGGACGTGGTGAAATAAAATATTCACCGTATTTTTCAACCCACTCATTATCCCAATTAGGAATGGACGCGCGGAATGAGATACATGATGCCCTTCAAACCCTCCGAAAAACGGTACATTACCGCTGCAAATGTTGCTTTTATAAACAGGAAACATGTTTGAATCTTATTTTAGATTTTAAATTTCAACTCCTTGGATAGACATTCGTCTCACACTTCCTGTTACATACCACAGTTATTTATACTTACCGTTCAGTTTTCAATGAGATCATTATTTGACTTGACTTCGAATATTGCATGTGAACGGTAATAAAGGAATAGGAAGAGAATTGGGACTAATACAAGATTCAAAAATTATAGCTTTAGCATTTAGAATATAATTGAAATGGGTCGATTTGCGATCGTCGAGGCACCTATGGAGCAAGATTTCAACACTATTACGGGCGTAGATAATCCGTTTGCGCGGAGCGGCAACTTCGATGCGCAGTAGACCGGTCCGTTCTTTCGCAACATTCTAAGAGTGTTCGAGCATGAGCATTTACTGTACACGCACAGAGCGAAGAATCAAACTCCTTTCGAACCTAACAATATTTCGGATAGATGGGAATAATATAAAACCTGTAATTAACTACATAGTGTAACGCATAAGCGGCACTCATGATGTCGCAGAAGTCCATTCCATGGGGGACGATGCCCACTTACTATCAGGCGGCTCGTCCGCTCGTTCACCTTCTTTGGTGACATAAAAATAACTAGCTTACTGCATACGCGTACTATCTTTTGCCCGCAAATTCATCCGCGCGGAATAAGAAATTTGGAAAGCTTTTTTTTCTCCAATCTGCTTATATCTTTCCCCACAACTTAAACTATCTCCATACCCCATACAAGTTTCCACTCCCGTTTTTCATCCCCTGAAAGACGATTCCTGCAATAAAAACTATCCTATGTCATTTCCCAGGACTCAAACTGTCTCTATACCAAATTTCATTTCAATTGGTTCAGAGGTTTAAGCGTGAAGGGGTTACAGACAGACAGACACACTTTCGCATTTATAATATGTATAAGCATGGATTTTTAAATTACCTACAGAAATCATTTTGAAAAAGACGAACAGTGTTCAAATCTAATCAAAGTTTGTGCATTTCAGAACAATAATCTGGAACACATGATGGTGTCAAGTTTCCAACGTGTGCGCATAAGTCACACGGTATACGCCACATTTTTACAAGTGAAAGTGCTTCAAGCCTTTACTCCAAAATGCAACTATACAGAGTTTGAAAGTGAAGCATATCCACCAAAGCGAAGTAAAGAACAAATGTTTCGTAATAAAGTTTGTATAATTTAATTTTTTAAAACAAACATCGTTAGTGCCTGTGAATTATATCCGATTACAGCAACGATCCAGAAAATAATTATAATTTATGTTAATTAAAGTTCCTGTCAGCTTGTTTGCGCGCTTTATTTTAAAATCTTTTTGAACCAAGTGAGTCCAATTTTCTATTTCTATTTGTAAAAAATTCGATCATTTTATACCTTATATAAAATAAATATAGAAATTATAATAAAATACGTCATTGTAAATCAACGCCAAAATAAGACATTACTACAAGCCACAACAAACAAGACGCAATTATGACAATGTCAAAAATTCGTTCTAGATGTTTCGGAAACCAGTGAAGGCATCTAACGCGCAATGATCACTCAGTGTTACCATGTCAAAGTCACTCGGTGGCTTTCACCGCACAGACCGTGAGTTTCGCCATCCAATAAAGTAATTGTGCAATAGTTGTCACTTTTTACATAACCCGTTGGCTTGGAGTACAACGCAAGGCACTGCGAAGTGTAACGGAACCGCTCGGACATAGCTGATGATCTGTTCAAACATGACCCAGTTCCTCTTTTCCGTTACAAATGACACTTCTTTGTTATACTTGCAACTTGTTGCTGACAACTCATAAGTACATAATAATATTTATTTATTTGAAAATAAAAGTTTATATAGTAAAATAAAGTTACACAAACAATTAAGTTCTTCCCGAAAACTATCACCCACCAAAAACCATATGGCTCGCACTGTCAAAAGTTATCAGATCTCATGTAGAGCCAAGTTTCACTCTACACGCCCTAACTCTACAAGCCCAAACTTCACAAACTCTACATTTTTGTCAAAATATGTGGCTTGACCGTTTAATTAATACTTTTAATTAGTACTTTTTTTACCTAACATAGCTATAGCAATAGAGGCATGTCCACACTCGCACAAAATCGCTTAAAAGTGAAAGTATTATGATGTGATCGATACACCGGCGCGGGCGCACCCGGCTCAACTATATAACATAACACGCAGTCATTGAATCAAACTAAACGATAGCCGCAGCTAAAGATGGTACTTGGCTTGGATCGTTAATGTACATGACTGTTCAAACGTACAATTTTTATAACGATGATAATTATCTGTTTTGATAGAAGAAAGACACTGTAACTTTCATTAATAAGGAATAATTTAAGCTCCGATATAGAAAGCAATGTTGCCATTGATGATTGAAGAATTTTCATATTAACAAACATTGACTCTAAGAATTTCGTACGTACTTACTTCATAACTATGATTGCCAATTTGAGAAATCTGTATTAAAAAATAAATGGGTACTGTTCGTAACGTTATTAATTAAGCTCTAATTGTCCCGATAGAATCCATTTACCAATATTGTGTAGCTTATGTTGCCAATGTAAATCTTACTACCTCGGACGTAGGTTTAAAATCGAGTTAAATAGGTCATCTAATCGTTTTAGGAACGAGGCTAAATGCGTTTGTCATCAACTGATGATTATTGTTTATCGTTTTATAAATATTAGGTTTATTACTTTGGAAGTTAAATATCTAGTGGGTCAAGCGAAACCTCTTAGGACACATGCACTATTTGTAATAACCGAATTATTATTAGATTTTTTACAAACAATTACGAAACAATCTTGAAAAACAGATGTAATTCTTACATCTATAGAATCAAAAAATAAGGATTCACTATAATAAGATTTTTATTCAAGATTAGTGGGCCCGGCAGACGTTGTCCTGCCCGATTACAGTTTAAACCTTCCCTGGATCTATTCAAACACAGAAAATTTCGGAATAATCGGTCGAGCCGTTTCAGAGTTTTTGCGAGACACACAGCGATTCATTTTTATATATAGGAAGATGAAAACGTACGTAAAAATATATATGGCAGTTCGTTCTACACCGTTGTCTTGCTATCTATGTAGAGACGTATCTCTTAAGTAAGCAAAGCGTAAGGTTTGACACAGAAACCCCAATTCTAAACCTTGAATTTCCCGTTTCGGATTTTTTGTTTATTTATCTATGGGGAAACGGATAGGTTTATCTAGATTTAATATAAAGAAATACCATTTCGACGCCTAACTATCAATTCAATACAATATCCTAAGACACAGATAATGGAAAGCTGACCTTTGCATAAGATATGCGGAAACAGAATCTTGCACGTGCAAAGCGTATGCCAAGTTATGTGTGTACCTAGGCCACATTGAGAGATATGGACTCGTTCACCTCTATACGATTAACTCGGTTACCTGATATGACTCATAATATGGCCGTAGTGACAAAGTCAATAGATCTAATGTGCATAATAAATGTTATTTTATTCTGAATACACACGTTGCAATCATAAGCTTGACATAATAAAGAATTGCTATAATGAAGTTAAAATTTTGTCGATATTAATAATTTAGGTGTGATTTTCCGTCGATAACTTAGTCTCTACACTAAGTACCTATAACTTGGAATCGAAATCGATCAATGTTGAGATAACTTACTTGGAAGTTTAATTATGAACTGGAAAGTCGCGGGTATTCCCTTTAAACAAGTGAGATATTTTCCATCTAAAAATAAATCGTACAATGTCGTCATGCGACGCGGCCGGGCGGGCGGGTGACACAGCCTCATCTCGGCCCAGTTGCAGCGGTGACGTCACGGCTACTCGGCGAAGGTCGCCGTATTGATCTCGTATGCTCACACCCACTTACCGGCATGTGCATGCAATCCTATACCTCTTACGTGTTAAGAACAATCAGTGATTACGACCTCATTACCACTTGCGAACGAAAGTGCATTATATTCCATCGGTCTCTTAATTTTTGCCAAACAACAAACTTATGTATTAACAGATAATGTCTAATTGAATCAAACCGTCAAATTCGGCTTAAAGAAAATAGCACATGGTATCTTCTTTAAGCCAAATTTGACGGTTTGTAAATTGCTGACAGTATGACTATGAAATTACTTATTCTACAAGAATCACATATTGATTGTAGCCAGAGTAATAATATTAGGCGGGTAATCTTATTTTTTGCCAACTTTGCTGTACATAGATTTTTTGATTCTCACTTCATAGACGCAATAAAGAATAACTCTCTTTGTCTACAGGCTCCTATAGAGCTAAAGAAGAAGCTGGATGAAATAAGACTGCTGGAGTCACGAAAGTCAGCAAGGCTGGCAGATGTGGATACAGACTTCGCCAGGCTCGCAGACATGGCCGGTGACCGCCGACGTGCCTCCGCCACCATCGAAGTGCCTACACATCACATGCAAGGGTAAGAATTGTCCACAAACGGTCAACATATAGCCGACAATCGGCGGAGCTTAGGCATTGTGTAAATTGACTGCTGTTTTCAATTTCGACGGACAAATTTGTTACATCACTGCTTTATAAATGGTCAGTACACAGTAATGTAACGAGAGCTATCATAAAAGATTTTGCGTCACACAAGCACCAGAAGAGCTTTTACTCACAACTACTTACGTTAATGCAAATCGCCAAAAACCGGATAAACAGATCCAAAGTACTTATCAATATTGTGCGTTGATATAAACCTTGACCCGTGACATTCGTTCGAAAAAATATTCGTGCCTACAAAGTTTCGGAACATTTAGTTATTAGCCCGATAGTCGAGTCAGAACACTGGTATTCTCTAGCAACGTAAGACTACATCACATTATTTAAAAATTTGATGTCATCAATATTTAGTTTTGCTAATTATTATTGTCTTATTTATACAATACAGCTATTAACAGTTCAATAACTTTCCTGTCCGTAATAAACATGTCGTCTCTTCCAAACTAATATTATTTGTAAGATCGACTTCATTTGTAGTCAGACGTTACTTCAAAATTCGCTTTTCGCTTCTAAATACAGTAACGATAGTTCGCCTCGTGCAACATCAATAATGGTAAATTAGAACATATTCAATATCATGAGGGGCAAGAGAGTCACGACTACCGGAGCTATAAGTCTGGATACGGGTGTCGTAATTACTATCGGTTTTTTTGCCTTGAAGCGCTTAACCTCGGCTGATAGGAGGCCACAACTTCTCTAAACGCAATTCAGTTTTGAAGTGACATTACAACATGCCCGCCCTATCCATCATTTATATTTTATTTTAAGAAATAAAAAATAATAAGATAAATATATTCGATCAAAGAGACATTCTGTATGATAAAATGAGTGTGGTTCCAAAACAATTCATCCGCTAAATCTTGCAGACTCAATTAATGATTTAAAGATTCTTGAATCTATTCTAGACCTTCATCTAAACTTTAGAAGAACAAACAGTTTACATTAACGAATAAAGTTAACGAATGGAAATCAAAGTTAAATATAAATTAGATTTTGATAACTGGCTAAGCTTTCCTACATGGGCGTGCGTCGATATTTTACTTGATAAGCTTTCAAGAAAGGAAAAATCTTAATAGGTGAAATTGTTTTCATATTTAGATTATAATGTAGGTCATGTACAACTAAATACTATTTGCGCTGGTGCACAGTGATGCTCTCTTACAAATTTTCTTTATATTTATTTTTCATCTGGTGTTCACGGAAGATCAGCGTCGAGGCATCTTACGATCGTCCCGATATTGTGCTAAGTGGATACCAATTCACAGCCGCAATAAGTTATAGTTAAATTCAATAGTAATACTAGATTTAAGCGGTGTGAATAAATATTTTCTATTTCTACATTTCTGAATTAGACTCTGCTAGATCTCCACCGAGAAGAAAATAGACTCCGTCATATTTAAGACCTTTAAACATGGTATTGCCAGTTCAACTAGCAATCGCAGCTCACACTCGCTGCTGACGTAGCGACATTTGGAGAGCGGAATATTTTCTGCGTGCGGCATGTATTGTGGTGGGTTACCTTGCAGGTAAGTGTAATCGGTCGTTCGTGCATCGAAGTGGGGCCGGGCGCGTTGCGAAATGCACACCGAGTTAGAAACTGGATGGAACTTAGCGCGAAGTACGGGTGTGTCCTTGTCACACTTGCCTACATTCTGCGGCCGGGTCCCCTCCTCTCCCGCACCCTGCCGCACCCGCTAGCAGTAGTCAGGAACAAACAATACATCACCGAGAGCGATTAAAAATGCCCGAAAATCACATAAACTATATTGCAGTCGCAGTTTAAAAGACCAATCCATTCAAGAAACTAGAAAATTGCTCCATAAAGCTTTTACGCGACAATTTTATGGACAAACCAAAACTGTACCTTTCTAAGTCTGTAGAGCCGGGGTCAGAACTTTATAATGCATTACAATATAACCGGAACAAACAACATCAAATAGCTGTGGCGACGTGACGCTAGTAAACGCGAAGTTTCACTTTTCATCATGATCGCGGTGAGAGGCGAGACCTCAACACGGTGCAAATTTCACAACGCAGCCCGAAACCGACTCTCGAGGGTAATCTCCACTCAGATAGTCAGAATTCCAAACGGGGCAACTTATTGTACAGATTCATTAACAAGTAGATTAACACTTTCGTGATAAATTATAGCAAGTGTTCCGTTTTTTAATAAAAATTTATAATTGTATCTTATAGAAGCGAAAGCTAACCTTTGTTTTATACTGGATCCGGGAAAAGAAAATGTTTTTAAAGGACCGTTCACATTTTGCAAACGTAAAAGCCACTGGTTGGTATTTACTACAAGGTTTTCAGAAAACCTGTTTAGACATTGTAACTCGGAGGCGCTCGAAAGACTCGAAACTGATTTGTGTCATCATTAGAATAACGAGTAACAATAGTCAGGTTTTGATTGATTCATTATCTCGAGTCATCAATAAACTATTGCACGTTTTCAATTATTTTGGCGTCGATAAGATTGAAATTCTATTCGTGATTGGAACAAAATTTCGCAATCTTGGGACCGGACTTGCGAAGTGAAAGTTTGCTGACGTTCGTTTTCTTTTGATACAACGCTCTTGGAAGTAGTTTCCATTTTGTTAAATGTCACGATTAATGCTTAGATCCACATACCATAGTTAAAGCGTACCTATATAGAAGATTCGAATGCCCACCGATTTGAGCGTGTCAAATTTGTAGTAAGACTTTTATTATATCAAGCAGAAATTGTTTAAAACGTCTGAATTAGATCATGAAAAATAGGTTTATATATCAACAAAATTCAAAACGGCACACTTGGTAACGATACTTGGCGCGGGCACCACCTGACACAGTGACCTAGTTTCAAAATGGAATGCCGCACACACTAGCTAAAGTGATATCGAACAATATGCCGACGACGCCATGAAGCGAGACAAAAATAAGCGGTGTAATGAATGTTACGCTTGCTAATACTTTTGACTTTCGTTTCGTTAACGTATGTACTACTTATGACGTATCGGCTACCGAGGAATATAATCAAATCACCTTGAGTGACGAAACATTTGCTGCCTATTTGATGTCTTGTCGTCAGTACATATTGGGTGACATCCGAAGTCGGCTACCAGACCGAATGCACGACCTGCATTCTAATATTGCACATCGTAATTTTACCTCTATCTGCTGACGATATCAATGTAGCTCAATGTCATCTGGATTCATGGTATGAGCGGATTTAATAAAACGAATTGTATCGTAGCGTAGCGATAAAATATCAGTTTTGACCAAACAATCTGTACACTACGTAGGTGACCTTATTAATATTTATCAGAGAAACGGGTAATAATGAATCGATTTGACATAACAAGCTGCCGTTTCGTAATACCATTAAGCCGTTTCTGCATGTTTGTTAAAAACGTCCGATGTTTGAAAACATAACACATATAAAGTATAAATAAACGTAAGGACATTACATTCGCTCGCTTTTCGTTAGAGCATGGAAGCCATACGTTGGTTTATATTCCGCGAACGTTTGCGTAACATGCAAAGAGAAGGCGCTCGGTGGTGGTGTGGTGGGGTACACTTTCTCAGCGGATACGTTTGCTTTCGTTGGTGTCGGCCCGTTATCTCATTTGGCAGGTGCAGGTATGCCGCATTCGTCTAGAGAAAGTGTTACAACTATAATTGTAGTCAATATTATGCAAACGAATCCGATGTAAAATTCCTCATCACGTCACATATATAATTGGAGCGGGCTGGACGTGAAAAGGACACTTTCCAACGTACGTAAAAAGTACAAGATGAATCATTAATACGAGCAGCGTGTGCCGGGAAACATGACGATTGTTCACCCAAAATGTTCGCGTCATATTTGACTTTCCTCCAACTGACCCGGCAGGTTATTCCACCGCGCCGGGAACAAAAACTGTTCTTGGAAACGTAGCATAAAGAGACTGTCTGCTAATGGCTGGTTGATTGCAGCTCAGTAGAATCATCATGGCAGCGTGACAAGTATTAATGTTGCTACGCTACACCGGCGAAGGTCACCTACGGTGACCGGACGACATACAAATACTACTTAATATTGCATTTTATACAATGTTCAAGTTCAATGTTTCATGATTTATAAAACATCAACACGGACGTTTAGCTGCCGGCGTCAAATTCAATAAGAACAACAATGAATTATTTATATTAATCTTATCACATTTCCTATCGAGGCCGATGATCTTGTGATCCGTCTCGATTGCATAATGATCCTGTTTTTCTAGCATTGTTTGGAGGTTCGCAAATGGCGTGCTGTAGATTCTATCGGGAATGTTGCCAGTGCTGTGTTCGGGCAAGTTCAGCGATGACCTCACTTGGGGAGGTGGGAGACGGGCGGGCGGGACGCACCAACTTGCCGGACCTAAGTTTTTATCGACGAAAAAACTCGCCACGACCTACATCAATGCGCGCAAAAACTGTGGTTGCAAGCTCCATTAGACACCAGTGAAATATTAGTTAGTTAATAAATTCTTGAACATTTCATTTAATCACCTTATAGAGGTAAATGATTGAGATCATTTAGTAATTTTTTCTGATTTTTAACTATAACCAGATTAAAAATATTACAAACTAGTTGTGCCCGCGACTTCGTCCGCGTGAAATAGTAACGTTTGTTGAGGTTGATAAAAAGTAGCCTATGTTATACCTTAACTTATATAATTAGCTATCTATTAGTGAAAGTCCCGTCAAAATTGGTCCAGCCGTTCCGGAGATTAGCGGAAACAAACAGACAGACAGACAGACAGAAAAAAAATTAAATTGTGTTTTTGTTATTGGTACCCGATATACATTCATACCCATTTAGTAAAAACTTGTTATTTTGACATTACAAACAGACACTTCAATTTTATTTATTTGTATAGATAAAATATTTTATACAAACCAGGTACTCACATCTTGAATAAATTGGATATTTGAGTAAGCTAGCCACCTTGTAAACGTATACTTATGTACAGCGTTAGCAACGTGCAAGAACTAAATAACGAGGAGCATTAAGTATTGCAACCGCAAGACATGCGTGCGTGGTTTTCAAGTAACGCTACGCGTAAACGGAGCCGCCGAGTGAAATCGTCATAATCTGCTAGTTGCTGAACGAATAGTAATTCTACGGCAAATCGTTGCTGATGACGGAAATGTTACGGTAAATTACATTTGAGTACACTACGCAGATAGACGAGAAAAAGTTATTATATTACGATTTCATTCATTAAATATTTTCATTATAATGCGGGTGCAAATTGAATATTAAAAATTGAAATCTAATTAGTCCGTCAGTTAGATAATAAAAAAATCGGACAGCGATTTTTTGCTTTGTCGAAATAACAAAAACTTACTGAGAAGGAACAAATTAAAGATATCGAGTGAGAGCTCTCTACATCACATCACAAGTTTGTAGAAAATTTACCTATTACGTAAATTAAAAAAGTTGTTGATTAAAAGTACGTGTGCATTTTTTTAATAAGCCAGATTTAAAAAAAAAAACCGCTTCCCTAACTGTAATCTTAGACCGTAACCAAAAACGTCATGGTGAGTTTCTGCGTCTGCGCATGAGAGGGGTTATTGTCTAAGAAAAAATGTACTACAATCGCCTTGAAATTACTAATCATTACGGCATCGATACAAGACTATGTGTCAACTGTCTGATAAAAAATAGTTATGGATGCACTTTGACTGCAAAATTAAAAGCGATCGCGTTAGATTTTTTTAGACAATCAAGGGGTCGGGAGGCTACTCTATTTACTCTATTTTTGAATCATTCGTCTGACGTCGAGCGCTTGTCAAGCGTTGTCTTCGTCCGATTTTTACTTATTTTCATTTCGTTTTTGATGAAAATAAACATGATATTAATATTCTTTGATATATTTTATTGATTTTCGTTGAAAACGAAACGAAAATCAGTATAGAAATCAAGCGCAGACGAACGCTCGACGCCAGGCAAATGATCCAAAAATAGGGTCCCAGCCCAATAAGGTCACAGCCCCCTAGCCCCTTACTTGTTACCCATCACGATCGCTTTCAATTTTCACAGTCATAGAACGTCCATCGCCGCTTTTCAAAAAATAGTCGATACACAGTTGTGTTTAGATGCCGCAATAACTCTCACACTAAGAGCGGCCGTGATAGATTTTTTCGACAATGAACCCACGAGCTCATTGGGGATAAGCTGTCAGTACCTTTGTGCTCGCGGCGTGGGGTTTTGTGTCGGTGGTGTGCAAACGACGCTTATCGTAAGCGCCCATAGTGTCGTATAATTGTTTACCGCCCATGATGTTTAAGGAAATTGTGGACAATTACAAAGAGTAGAGTGCGTAGATAGATTAGATACGTAGCTAGGTCGTTGGTTGTACAACGTGCTAATTCAATTGCGCAAAACCTAAATATAGTTTGTTCAGAATCGAGAGTAGGATTAATTCCACTAATAATAAATATAGGTCAGATTTTATCCAAAATTAAATTTTACCACCTACGCGGCTTTTTAAATTTACTTAACTCTACCGTCTTTACCTCTTGTCGACGTAGCGACGACGGCTTAGCAGCAACCACAACAACATAGTATTCACAGGCGCGCAACCATAGAGTTTCAAATTTGCAATACCTATTATATACAACAAAACAGAAAGATGAACATATCTTCGTAAATAATCCGTGAGAGTTTAATTTATTAATATAAACAATTCTTTTGTAATAAAAAAGTTGGAGTTTAATTAACGTATAATATTGGAAAATAAAAAAAATAAAGGAGAAATATTGATACATAGTCATAATAACTTATATTAAACAAATTAACGCATGGTTTCAATGTTTGTCGCCCAAGGCCGGCGCGCCCGGCGTGTGCGCAAGTGCCGGCCGGCCGGCGCGGCGGACCGCGCAACATATCAAAACACGAGGCGGCAGTACACGTAATACCTACCTACCGTTATTGATAAACACGGAAACGCGGAATAAAAATGTGAATAAATTTAAACGAGCCAAACACGGTACACTTATCTTTTTTTTTCAATAAACCACTGATTCAAATCAACCGGTTCCCCTTGGGTAGTAAAAATAAGAACATAAACGCATAGAGAATAGCGTGCGTGAGTACCTAATTGATAATAGGATTTGAGAAATATGATTGAATTATGTAATTGTTAGCAAACTTTTGTACAAGAGACTAATATCAAACCCTCTCGGTCTTATTACAAATATGATGATATGAAATTGACTTGTGTCAATTCACATAGATAGACAGCGGTTTAAACCAAGACTAAGATTTTACAATGTATTGTATTGTTTACGTTACGGAACCCCAATAATAATTCTCAGTTCCACATAAACAAACATAGGTACGCAATTTCCCGGGAACAACAATTGTACTTTTGTACAATTTTCTCAACAAAAAAACTACTAGCTCTACGTAGGTGCGTATGAGCCACCTTTAAATATAAATAGATTTTTTCAAGTCATTAGCAAACGTTACGTCAGACACTTATTTAGGTTATTTTGGGAGTGAGCACCACTAACGACGATCACCTAGACAATGTCACCCTCCGAGCCCCGACGAGCCGTTAACCGATAACGACCTTGTGGCTACAGATTCACCTAGACAGCCTTCTAAAGGTGAATGAATCTGTGCCTGGTTACTACACTAGTCCTAGGCGTTGAGGCCCTGTAGACTTACTGTTGGAACCAATTCCGAGCGATGTTGAAATTCTGATTTTTCAGTATTCAGATGCATCACTGGCTCCAAATTGGATCGATATTGTGCGGCTCTTGAATAAAGTAATATCAATGTTTTTTGATTTACTCTTTTAAAACTATCACGGGCTATTAGGCCTTGCCGTGCTTATCGCACACTCTGTTAATGATGATTTTTAATGTTTGCAGTTTGCACAATAAATTTTAAACAAACTTAAAAAAAACTGTGTCAAAATGGGAAGCAACTGGTACTTCTTCTTTTCTTTCTTTTTTCTTTTTTTTTTAAACGTGGCTCACACTAGGATTTTCTCCTGTGTCGTTCGTGGGTGCAGTTACAAACATAGAATATCACATGCACATACGCCTAGACCGGAACAAATTTCTGTAGGCCATACAAAACATTTGTCCCGTACGGGAATCGAACCCGCGACCCGTTGCGCAGTAGGTGATCACTCGACCTCTGCGCTAAACGCGTCGTCAAATTTTCCTTACAAGCTAATGTTAATAGATTTGAAAATTGATAACGTTGAATTGAAGATAAAAACATGTAAGATCTCTTTGTCATATAATGGAAATCATAATCATTTTATTGACATTACATTTTGATCAACATTACAAGCAGTCGATGCTGTAATAAAACGCTTTTTAAATGTGATTTTAAAACACCAAAATGGCAATTTGAGTACGAAAAGCATTTCTTAATTACATTCATAATTAATAACGCGCATAATAAAAATATACTTTAAGAACAATCAGTCTATTTCTGACGTATTGTATAGGCCGGGTGGTGGCTGGTGATGTTGAAGGTCGCTGCGCACAGGGTGAATACACCGTGTAACCGGGGTGCGTTCAGGTCAACGGTTGTACTTCTGTTTGATCAGATGACAGTATCAAACAGCTGTCAATTGAAGAAATCGTTCAAATTACAATAAATTTAAACGCATCTAAGCACAATTATTCATATATAATATATGTACTTATAAAAACAATAAAAATTCCGGTTTTTTTTTCTTCTTTATAGGTTAATAAAATCTGCAAAAGATGGACTTTAATTAAAGAACAAACATAATCTACCAATTAAACAAAGTAAATAGAAAAAGGTACCTACCTAAAAATCTATTTATTCTGCTAATGTGGTTTGTGGTTAAAACTATAAATTTTCTGTGTTTTCGTACAGAAAGTCAAATGGACATAATTTCTTATTTCTAATAAATTGTACATTTTATGCCTAGTCAGTTCTGTACGCTTCTCTACAATTGTTGTAGAGCAAGTGATACGGTGTGTTAAACTCGAGTGCCCGGTCAACGTTCGGTGCTCGACGGCTGTAGCCTTAGAACAAGCCGAACCTTCACCCCTCTTGGATAAACCAGACACGACTTTGATGATAATCATGAATTAATTTGACGATAACCCTTTTAAGAAAATTAACCTTTCCTGAATTAATTTACTGGCTTTACTGAACTATGTACATATATTTGGATATAGATATGCCTTAAGTAGCACAATGAAGGTAAAAGAGATTATTTTCCTTCTGTTAATGTATTATCTGTATTACTACAAAAAATCGTTTTAATTATTATTCAATATGAGTTAAAATATTTTCAATACAAATATTTATCGCTCGCGCTGTTTACATAATTTGCCTACAACATGTGTTGTTCATTATATGCGCTGTAGAATACAACGTCACTAGATAAAACAACAATCATTCATTACGTAAAATAATACAAATAGTATTCACTTGTTATACTATTTGCAAACCCAACTGTTTATTCTAAGCAGCAACTACGTCAATACATGTAAACGGCGGAAACGTATAATCGATATGATTTCTTCACGAGCGAATGAAATTTAAAGTGAAACATACTCGTATCTTGCTGTATTGACATCTTAACACACAAAAATTAAAACAGTTGAAAATAAACAGATCACGGTAAAATATCTTCTTTTCAAAGTTGTTTTTCAATTGAAACCGACTTTAATAGATTTAAAAACAACTATGAATAGAAGATTGCTTGTCATGGCATTTTTCTGTGGAAAATGGAGCTTAAATCACTTTTATTAAAATAATAAATTCATAACATGAAGTTTATAGTTTCTCTGTTATGCTGTACCTAGCTTATCATAATTTCTACTTATCAATGATTGCTTAGCCCGCATTTAATCTGGGAACTTTGTGATTTCCTTATTTTTATAACTGTTTCACCCTCAAGTTTATATTCGCATCAAAATGTCGCGACGGCTTAAGTATAAAATGTCTCATAAACTCTATGAAATATCTCTTGTTGAACCTCAATTAAAGGTCAAGGTTTAAAGGGCTTTCTTTTCCGCATAATAATACGTGTCTCGCAGATCGCAGTTAGCTTATCATAGAGCCGTTGGCCGCTCAGTTGAATGCCCCTCCTTGTGAAGGTGATGCGATGTGATGACACTAGGTAAGATCAACGGCCTGCGAGCCTTCTGGAAACTTTGTACGTGTTTGTAGGTCATGGATTGAAGCCAGAACCCTCGGCTGGCTGGGGCTCCGCGCCTGTAAGCTTCAACAGAGGTCGACATGCCGTCTAGACATTTACCAATAATTCAACCAGCCAGTTACATAATACCAATTCGTACTGAGAAGTCTATTATACTATTTGCTGTATAAGACGCTACGATAGAATATATGTATACAATCCCCCTGTCGTCGTCATTGTATTTTGTATCGACTTTTCCGGGAAACGTCGACGCTCGTAGAAATATTGATTCGCAGAGGGAGGTAAATACGAAGGCATAACGGCGGAGTAGTGAGACAATCTGCAAGATCGAAAAGAAATTGACGTAAAAGCTATGTTTGTGAGAATTGGCGTGACACGGGAAAACTGACCATTTATTTCAACAAACAACAGATGGGTAATTATGACTTCTTGTTTGCAGATCTCGCAAGCGCGGTCCTAGCAGCTCGTGCGAGCTGGGTTACGGGGAGAGAGATGATCAGATGAATGAGTGTAACGCGGCATTGGTGTTGATGTCGCTCAGCTGCTCCCCAAATTCTCCGAGGCCCAGTAAGTCATACACGAAACACATAGACACCTGACGGAACCGTAGACAACGCATTACAGCACCAGTTTATCATATAGTAAAAAAATAATTAAAATGAAACATACATAAATACACATATAAACTTAGACTTTAATCTTGCGTAACAACACAATGTAGGTTACAAAGTTCATGGACAATAGTTTACATAATACAATATGTTCCACTACTGAATTGTTTGTGATGAAATAAAAACCTTCAATGATAGTGAATGAATTCATACATAATGGCATTAGGTCAATGTGTTGCATTTTACTTATATAAATTCAGTTACTTCTTAGGAACATTGATCTGATGAAGTTGGGGTTTGTATAAAGTATAACGAAACGTGTAAAACGTCTAGACTAGCGTCTAGACTACGGCGTCTAGACAAGTATATCGTGAGTTCTTTTCGTGAGAAGAACTAACATCTGAAATTATCCTTGACTTCAATATACTTTTAGTAGCCTCGATGAGAAGAGAGCATTTTCATTTAAGTTAACATCTAAGATCAAAAGGTTGTCTTTCTATAACACAAATACTTACATATCGAGTTAATTGCGTACCGAACATATTATAACTTTGGAAATTCTAGACATAAATGGTAAATCAATATTCAAAACATTTCAAACAATAACTTGAAGACAATTTAGCATCAATAAACATAATATGACTACATACATTAGACGTTAACACACAATGCTCTGGAATGTTCTCCAAAGCAAGAAACTGCATAGATTGGACATTGATTATGCAATCGGAGGCTGGAAGCACATGGCCAATAAAAGTTAACGATATATCTTCAAAGCAAACGCTACGCACGCGCATCTGTGCCGGTGCCGGCATACAGCAATACCTGCCAGTGAAAGTGATGGAGAACTAACAAGTTCCGTTTCGTTCTACGTCACTAAAAAGTGTTACTTGACAATTCGTTGTGAGCGTGTTGGTTTAACAATGACACAAGAAACATTATTTGCTATTATTAAAAAATCGCATATGGTATAACGTCTTGTGTTAAGTTTGACTTAAAAGGAATTCTCGAAAGTGTCATGATTGGAAACTAAGAAGTTTTTTTTATACCACAACCATTCTATAAAATACGTTTTTTTTTTCTTTTATTTGCACGAGTACTTCACATTTTATTAAAACTATACTTTTCGGAGTTTCTCGCGTATATTTTGTTTTAAACCTTTTTATTATTTCTCCCGAAGTTCCATCAATGCTGACAAACGTTCAAAAAGTGTTATGTAAATACTTTAGAACGATTCAAAAATTAGTTACATCGCAGGTTACAATAAATTGATATTTTAAATTTAATATTAATGCCAATATGGTGTAGTATTGGATATCTACTGAATGTACGAGTATATTCGTACCATATTTTTTAAATAAACGTTTTTTTTTTGTTTTTATATTTGACCGACTTTGGTAAAAGTTCGAAACAACGCTTTCACAATATTGCTAGACCGTAGATAACAATAAACAATTTGGTTCCGACAGGTGCATGGGGCGGCCGCTCATCAGTGTCCCCTGGCGCAAGCAGCAGCTCGGGGTCCTCCTGGCGCTCCGGCACCCCATCGCCTCCCCCGGCCTCATCTTCATTTAGCGACGAAGGCATTGCAATGGACTATGAAGAAGTGGTACATCCGCGCAAAAAGAGGGTGAGTATACGAGAATTTCTTGTACTCAGGAATCCCATTTATCTATAAAAAAGAATCGCAAGTATAGTATATTAGTATTGTAAATAAAAATGTAGTTAGTTGATTGAGGTTTGGAATTTTTTGCTATTATTATCTGAGATACTACATTTGGTAAACCAAACATCGAGGAAGGTTATGTGTTAATATTGTCTGCTTTTGGTCTGTCTTTATATGAAGCTGAAAATTTAGAAGCAGTACTCTTGCAATCAACGACCGTCCTGTTCCATGTAACTCATCACGAAGTATAACGGTCTGTAGTCGCGGTGTATGTGTGTCTCTAAATTACTAAGAATTATGTCGTGTGGAACGTGCCCAGTCACCAGTACCTACCAGTACGGGCTTCAATTAGACCGTGACACACTTTGTGCTCGCTTTCATAGTCTGGGAGCTAGGTGTGGGCCTGGCTTTGTTCGACTCAAGGATGACGACGCTAACGCAGGGTTCACTTTATACAACGTAACTACAATTATAAATTTAACGCATTAGGAAATCAAATGATTCAGATGCAAACTTCCAGTGACTCACAGAGATGTAACAAATAATTTTCGCGTACGCCATTGTCTCTTGTTTTCTTTGTTACCTAATGATCCTTTATACTCAACTATTTCGTGGCATGTTCTCCGCATAGAGCTTTACTTTCACCCAAGACACCTGCTTGTAAACGCCATTATATCACTTCTCTAGGGTTTCAGTTCCTGGTTTCGCAAAGTAAAATCTGTCCATATTTTGCATGGCCCGACGGCGGCTTAGAAAGGCATAATACCTAATATGCTTAGCAGTAAGTATGCCAGGTGTAAACATTCTGAGTTTAACATATTTATTACTACATGAATGTTGATATTATATATTATTCATTATTTAAATCCGTTGCACCTCTCTCTCTCTTCATCGCTCTCATTCTGTATGCACTTACTTAAATTAATAACATCGATTGTAAATGTCCCTATAATTTACGGATATCACCAACTAATACAAACTGCAAATAAAGGAAAGGCCCAAGTTTTTCTTAATTTGTAATCGCGGGGTATCTACAATATTTTTTTATATACGGATAAACAAATAGGATTTTCTTTTTAATACGACTTCTTGTCTGATTCCTTTTTAAATCAATAATTCAGTAGGTACTCTATAAGAAACAAGAATTGTTTGCATTTCAAGTCCTCAAAGCAACAATGCATCGTGGCAATAACATATACATATAAAAGGTAATTGCCCATCTACTTCGACTCTCGTGCCTTAGATAAAAAGTCAACGGCAAAGTACTCGTACATCAGATGTAACTATAGTCTTACTACATATACAGGCGTATCACTTACACGTGTTAGAAATAAATTGTTAGTGGCAGCACACTGTTTACAACATATGCAACTGATGTTTTAATGATTGCGTACGCTGAAGCCAAATCACTCAAGTGATAATGCTTATAATAATTATAACTTATGCGTATTTATTGAGCGACAAATATTATAATTTTCAGACTTTGTTCTCTTTTTTACTTGATGGTGTTACGAGCAAGAACGCTTTTATAAAAACATTTGCAAATAAGATCTCTAACTGAATCTTGTAATAAAGTCTAATAAATTCAACATAAACTGGGCGACCTTCTGTCGTGCTGCCGCACTTTGCTGCCTGCTCAGTACATAGATTTGTTACACTTAATCATTAGAAGTTGCTACATTGCTATTTTTGCAATTGAGTTGCAAATAAATTGCTTAGCATGGATATTTCTGCGAGCAATCGATATGACAAATCTTGTACAGTTCTAGTAATTTAAAGTCTTGATTGCCATTGCCTGGTGAAGCAATAGTTTTTTTTTAAGTATATTTACTAACGTAAAAGTAAACCACCAATTATACTTATATGAATATCTCAAAGTTCCTAATACATTTTGTTCCTTAAATTATGGTCGATTATCTTGAATGATCTTCTTCGAGATGCTAAAGAACGAAATGATAAATGTAAATGATGATTGAACATCATGATGTGTTTTGCGTTACACGTGCAAGGTTCAGTGTGTCGTGCAATGTCAAGGCGGTGCGGTGGCAATTATGCAATACGGCCCATTGTAAAATTGTCATAAATACTTTTATGACTGCGCGAGCTGCGGTTGCCTAGGTACATACATCAATACTTCCTAGAGATAACAGGGGAATGTTTTGTTACAAACTGAGCAAAATCGCTTTTAAATTATCACTTACCAACTAAAATTACACTACCTAACCTACCAAGGTTATGTAATTCGTGACATAATTTCTTTTATTCGCAATCGCAAAGCGTTACGATACGCGTACACACGTGGATACAGCGCGTGTGTTTGTTTTAGACAGAAAAAATAATGCGCAAAATCTATTATTCCGCGATATTCTCTTAAGAAAACGGTATTTTTAGATATCTGTGCTCGTGGACATTAAGCTCGTATTAAGAAATGCATCTCAAAGTGAGGTCGGTACCAAGATAACAAAGTAAATAGATTGACTTTGTGCCAAGATGCCGTTTTGACGTTAAATGTATGAAACATCTGGCAAAAATAGTATCTTAAGATCGATCTCTTAATTTCGCACCTAAGTTGCGCTTAACGCTGGCATTCGCTATGGTAGTGAACAATGAATCTTCGCATTAATTCAGCAGTGCTGCGTATGATGATACATTTAATAGGCTGTTTGTCATAGTCATTCGTGTTTATAGGTCAAGAACAAAGCACCAAATAGGCAGCTATTCGTCACTGTCATTGTAATACATAAATTCCTTATCAATCAATATAGATAGAGTGCAAATTATTTTATTACGCACAATTATTACTTAAGCTAACTACATTATCATGAACGCTCATTTATATATATTCGCGATAATCGAGTCAAGGTGACACGAATTTAATTCTTTCGAAGGAGGTGCGGTACTCGAATGATTATTGCGTGGACGAAAGGCGGTAATTGCTGTTGATATTTCTGCTACAGAAGCCGGAACGTGGAACATTGAGGGGACTATCATCCTACATGCTTCTGCAATAGGTGTTACTTTACGTGCTGTATTGGCGTGCAATATTTTCTAACCCACGCTCCCGGTAACCTTGTATATATTGTTGGCGGCCAAATACATCGTGGGCGGACCGGAGACGCGCTAGTATTTCTATTACATGCCCCACTTACGTAACACCTATTTACAATCGTCAACTACAATAACACAGAGTAAGTCGCGCGGGCCTTATTAATTGTTTAATAACGAGCGCGGACATTTCGTTTACATAAACATGAAATCAACCGGCATTGTTCGGCGGGCGGTGACGCGCGCGCATTCGGTAGCTGGATGCACGACACGATCATACCATTAAAGGCAATGCGCCGGTTCGGTAGGGTCACGGTTGTGCAAGGGCATGTATAATGACATTTAATCTGAAACGAAATGTTTTTGAACTCAGTCAGGCGGTCTTGGTTGCTGTGTCCATTGCGTTGCGCGCAGTTGTGAGCGCAGTCTGCGGCTGTCTGTTGTGCTGTAATAGATGCAGCTGTTTACGATATTATGTTGCCCAGACGCGGTGTCGCCGGGCAAAATAGTCACATTTGCCAACCGCGTTGCCAACGGTAACATTCTCTATTGACCATCCCTCTCTATTTTGAGCAACTTCTTCGGTGCTGTACTTCGTGTTCGCAAATTTAATTTTTATGTGATCATTGGAGAGAAAACACAGTAACCTTGTACGATTTATTCGCGTAATTGTTTCGCCGTGACGATATTCCTCAATTCGGTGTCAACAGTCTGCGTCGGGATTATCGCCCCCAGGGTCGGCGACCCCACATGTGATCAGCGCGGAACCTGTTCCTGCGCACTTGGCCACTGCCCATCGTGCGTTCTACCTATACGGTAAAAAAAATAAAAGTAATTATTTCACGGAGAACATTATTATCTGCACACGTATTTCCATTTAATAGATCTCTTGCTCTTGCAGTGTGAAGTTTTTTTAACTCGTGAATATTCATGCTTTCTTGAAATCATTATGCGAAAAGTTTTGTAGAGAAAAATGATTTTTGAGTCGAAATTTAAACCATTAATTAATGTAGTTTTTGATTTTCCAATATTGTTGTGTACCATGTACCTGGTCATCGAGCACCTAATTTTTTCATTCTTATAAACTAGTTAGTAGTGCGCAACGCGAACATGCAAAATCTCGTTTCCGAGCCTCGCCTGACGTCAGTGTGCGGGCCTTGGGCAAGGACACAGCTATTAGAGCGAGGCAAGGTCTTGCCAGCTTTCTGCATGCAATAAAAACATTAAATACTTTCAGAATATACTGAATACTGTTATTCTTAACACTGACAATGCAGACAAACGCCTGATCCAAAATATCCAAAATCTTTTTATCTTTTTCCTTTGCATTCTAACTAATCACAATGCAAACTTCATGAGATACACGAATGTGTATTTTTCTCTCACATAAATGTTCGCATAATACAGTTGCAAGTTTGAAAATAATCACATGGTTATGCACTGGTGCAAAGAGAATTATTGTATCAATTCCCATGGGCCGCTTTGTTCTTTGTGCACCGCTAATATCTGGTGTCGTGATACGAGCCGCCCACCGCGCAGTTCCACCATTATATTCCTTCCAAGAACGTATTGCGAGGAAACTATTGCGACCACTATCACTTACTGCACTTAAATTCATAGAAATATAAATATATTATTATTCGTTCCAAAATTTTACTGTCACCGTTTAAAAAGTTTCAAGAGCATCGACGAAAATGAAAACAAGTGCGTTTAATTTCTATACAAAACGATAGTCAGGTGGTTATGTACATGGCGTCACTTTACAAACTGACATTGAACAGCGCGTGCGTCAACTGATTATGTTATCAGGAGTAGCCGTAATCAGCAAATAACGACGCCAACTACATCTCATAAATCATTCCTCGTGTCGTGTTACTTACGATCCAAATTAAAATTGATATCAACTATTTAGCACCGCTTATGGCAGTAAAATAATTCCCTATATAAATTTTTGAGTAAAATTTTCAGTTCAATATTTAAAAAAATGTCGTATCAATATTGAAAGCGAAACTCGTACAGTAATAAAACATAAGTGGATTAACGTTTATTTTGAATGTATGTAGGTATGCACTGCACATTACCACAACTAATGAATGACCTTCTCACAAATCCTTGCGAACTTGTTTAACGTGTAAATGTCGCTTCTGCACAATTACTGCGTAATATGCCATAAAATGATCGCTTAAAAATAAACTCATGTGCATGAAATAAGTACCTCACGAACATTACAAACAATTCCGCTCCGCTACTGTCCCACTTGCCGCCTCTGTGTGTGGAGCGGAGTCTAGCTATAGTTTGACCTTTGGACTCTCGTAATAGGGGCGGTTTTCGTAGGCAGGAGGAGGCGGGCATTTGCGCAAGTAATGCCCGTCTAATGACCCTGTAAGGCTTCTCCATCTGGGGGGTTTTCCTGGTGTTCTCTGACAATCCCCTCTTGGCGATAGCCCGACCTTAGCTCGGGCTAACCCGGGCGCGTGAGTAGTGGTGCCACATTGTGAACCCTACCACACGCGCCCAAAAGATCAGAGAAAACACTGAGGGATTTTAGTGGGTATGCCCGGCTCTCTGCCAGGAGAGCCCCAACACGCTCGCCGTCTAGCCAACGGCGAGTACGGTGCGGAAAAAAAGCGGTGGTTTTGTAGTGCAAATGTTAAGCTTCCCGGGCGCCTACTGTACGTAATTTTGATACATTCATTTTGACATTAAAATATTAACAATAATTTTAGCAATCCCTTAAATTGTGATTAGTCTTGATCTTGATAGAAATAGATTTTCTTAATTTTTTTCACGGGCTTAAAGGATATCCGTAAACTAGCTGGTGTTTCAAACTATTGACGCCTTAATTTTATTATAGAAGCACGCGATTTCAATGAAATGTAGCGAATAGTAAGTTAACAAAGTTCCATGAAGTAGGTCAAAAGACCTAGCATAAATTTTCGTATATTGTGTAATTGTTAAACACCACCATGTAACGTGTACAGTACCTACATTGAGAATGAAAATTTTTGCAACATTTTACTAAGAGTATAATTTTCTTTATCATTCAATCATTCAAACGCATCACGACAACGCGAAGGTTACATTATCACCTCTCCTGATAAATACGCCAATTGTTATCTGAAGAGGCGCCAAGGTGACTTCCGTGTACTTCTCACGGCCAATGTAATTGATTTTTAATTAGTCGGCACAAGTTTTTGCAAATAAAGTCCTTTCCATTCCAATGTCTTCTATCGATAGTCACAGGCCACCTTTCTATATCACTAGTATGTGCTATCGAACTTATGAACTAGCACTAGGTATGTGATAAAACGGAAGATTGCCGAGTTAGCGCTTGCCGTCACGTGTCTTGAGAATCTGCGCAGGCGCAACGTGACCGGTAACCGGGGACATGATAGATAACTGTGTAGCCTTTGGCAGCTCTGAGTAGGTACATGACGCCTGTTTGCTTAAAAGGAAGCTGTCTTTTATAACTGTACAGGAAGTGTGCAGCATGCGTATTTAAATCACTTTTTTATGTAATTCTTTGAACTTCTTTGTGCTCTGTGTGTATAATTCTAGATTGTTGCCTGGAATGGGGAGAATCTATTTTTTTTAAATCAAAATCGCACTGATATATTTTGGTTATTAACTTGACTTTTTGAATACTAAGGATATAATTACTAAACAGAACAGAGCTTACAAACTACGAGTATAATCACACTCCAAAGCCACATAACAACAGTATAGTAAGCGATTTTTTTTTACTTTAACGATCTCTCAACAATGAGAATTAACGCAAACAACGAAGAATATCTGACGTAAGTTTCAAGGTTCGCACACATTGTATTCGACGACCGAATAGTGGTACGGCCTTCGCGCTATATATAAAACGCGGAAGACATTGCGGTACCAGAAGCGCGCAGATCACTCCCGCTCGGTAAACAGTTATATTAGGAGTGCAAATGCCGCGCGCGATATACGCGTTAGAACCATTAACAGTCACAGAACTGGTCACGTGAAACAATCTTCCATTAGCATCACCGACTTTATAATCTCACAATCCTTCTTTCAATGCTCAATCTATGAACACGTGAAGTTAATCAAACCAGCAACCACAAGTCAACAGTGCCAGCGACCCCAGTACGTGTTTACTACGAACGGTTCACGTTACGCACATAGTAAAAAGCGACTGATTATTCGTGATTATCTAACAATAGCATGAATAATCAACTTTGAATAAAATAATTCGGGTATATCAACTCTGGTGAACGCGCTAATGAATGTGCTAATGTATGGTAAAGGACATCCGGTGTCGCTGGGTCGGAGCGACCCCAGTTGCACACACGCAAGTCCCCGCAGAACTGCGTAGGGCCGTAGGTAGCTTTGTCAACCAATTACTGGGCAATTTAGAGCACATTACATAATAATACCGATAGTGGTATACACAAGGGTCATGCTCTAGGTACTGGCTACCTATTGTTATCATCAATGAGGATGTAAATAAAAATAACGGAGGCTCATGCGCATTGTTAGGAAGATATCATAGTTAACCCATTGTCTATCTTACTTTTCTTAACTTTTATAACGTTTTTTTTTTCAATTTAAACGTATAAAATCAAAATAACAGCAAAATATACAAAATACATTTATTTTCATGTCTTGCTCTACAATCGCGAATAGACATGAATGCTGTCTTTTAGAAAACCACCATACTATAACTTTATGATAATCTTTTTTTTTCGCTATTTGTAATAAATAAATAGCAATCTGACAGTGAAAAGGCTGCAATCGGGACATGACACTGCGATACATTATCAAACTAGGGCGTTAATGTAGGGCACACACATTGACGATAAGTAAATTGTACTTATTCGTACGAATTACACATAATAATATTATAGGTATATGTCATTAGACAATCAGTTGTTGTATTGTGGACTTTAATGTCCATTCAGCTCGAAACCTACTTATTCTAACTGGGCTGCACAATGAACTCTACCAGCAGAGTAGAATCGCTACAAAAAAGCATACAAATTGTATTTCTTAAAGAAAAAAACATATGCATCAAATGCTTAATCACCTTTTTCCAAAATAAGACAGGACATTCATTGTATTTAGATGATAAAGTATTCTATCTTACAGATGACAACAACGTCCATGTTTCCTTCCATGGGCGCTACAAAATGGCGTCGATGCACACAGATTCTCTTGTCACATGCAGAAACCAACAAATGCAGCATGTTCAAAAAGTTATCGATCGAACGAGCAAATGGTACGGCAGCTAACAGCTTATTCGAGCACTGTGAGATCGGCTTGTGCAATAACGAAAATAGGTTACAAGCCATCCACGAGTGGCCTACTTAAATGTTACGTTAGGTATTGACTCCTTTGTGTACGCGAACAACTGACCCAAATAAGATATTGTAAGGTTGTTAAATCGAAACTATACTTACCTTTTGGGCATCAAACGTTTAAATTGAATCAACACATTTCAGCAAAATCTAGATCCATGCACCTCGCAGTTCATCGAACCATTGCAACACAATTCATACATTTCGATAATTCAGCACATTATTAAATTGACATCTTCACAGAAAAAAGCGTTCAATAACCTGTTAAGAAAATTGCTCGTATATCATTATTTTTGTAAACAATGTAGTCAGTGTATTTATTTTGTACAGACATTAATTTATTTTGTGTTACGTAACATCTATGTTTAGTTCTTTAGAGTGTGACCAAATTAGAGACATTCATAAGTTATATGTGCATAAACACGATTGAAAACTTCTAATGTGCTCCACTACCGCTTTTAAGTAATCCATCTATAAATATCATCTATATTAAAAATTGTTCCTAAGAGTATGCTCAATTATCTATAATGACTACCAAAGAAATCGCCGTCATAATGTAGAGTTCAATCTGCCTTCCTATTTTTGGTTACTGGGGCTGATATAAAAGTCATTGTATGTAAAATAGATCGTAGTTCATTGTTAATAGGCGTAGAGAAATTTAAATTTCGTCACGACGCTTCATCGTGTTTCCACATTTAAAAAAGGATTTGAACGGTGTTTTATGACCGTAGCCGTTAGTATCACCAAGCGAACGAAACCGCGCGAACTTCATTGTTGTTATTCTGTCTCTCTCCTTGCGGGTCATCGCCCCACATAACTACTCTCCCACCCTATCTCTACAATCACATTACATATTATTAGAACTATTTCGAACTATATTTATTAGGGAAATTTAACGCATAACAGTTGTTCAAGTTCAAAATAATTAATTATTGAGACCGAATCGAACAAGGTTCGCGAGTGCCATAAGGTTCACTTACCCGATCCTGGCGACCTTGATACGGTCGTAAACCCCGACGAAGAAGACATTGACCATTATTCGGCGGGTCTGAGTAGCAGCTGTGGCTACGCTCATTATGGGTGCATAACCACATTGGCTAATTACTTCTGCTGCTTTGCACAATAAACTTGAACAAAGGAAGTGCTACAATTACTGTTTGCGTGCCACACGACACTTTGCGGGTGGCATATTTATTGATAGCTAATTTGTAATCCTCTTTCGAAATAGATAGCACGAATATGTCGTTTAAGTTTCGGAACTCTGAATAATGAAGTCCAAAAAAAATACTCACTCAGATATTATATTCATAGTTGTATTCACGATAGACTGGAACGCGTATATTTGCGGAGATATAAGAAATTCTCGGGCAAAACGTGTAGTTGCGTCGGCGGATAGATGGGGAGCAATGCGTTTTTTTAACCCGCATCGGCAGGGCAATGACTCCGATGCCGGGGCACTGTCCGTTCTTGACAGTTCAAATGTGTACACTTCTTCATCTCGACGGATTACCCGCTTTAATTCTTATCTGTTAAGATTTGAAGAATTAGCGTCGCAAAACTTCTTAAGTATTTTGCTAGAAAACAACTATTTATAATTTCATTGGCGTTCTCAGGATCTCGCTAAACTTAAGGTTATTAATTAGAGTAGGTATTAAAAATAAGACTATTCAATGTGCAGTCTCGACATCCATTGGTTAAAATGACTTGGTAATGACGAAATTACATTCGCACCTGTATATATCAATTATGTATAGCCGTTAAAAACAATGGCAGTGACGAGTTCATCAGACGCGATAATAAGTAGTCCCGCGGGTTCAATAAACTACCCATTTTACGAGGAAAGTCGTATTCATTGTGTTGACCAATAAAACGCAGCAGGTAGTGCTATCGCATGCCAAAAAATGATCTAGGTAATTTTTGCATGTTTACGCAATTCCGCCAAAATAAAATTTAAAGTAGATATTGCACGATACAAGTCATCGTAAAGAAGCATCTGGTCAAAGAAGAAAAAGTGAAATTCAAACAAGTCGGAACCTGCCGAGGTCGGTGACCAGGAGGCGACTCCTCGCGGCGATTGGCGGCTGCCCCACTCGGCTGATTCATCACCGACTTAAAGCTTTTACACCTCGAAAGTGACTCATATGCACTTTATTGTGTATCAACTATCTACAGATCAGACGTTTTGGTATCACGTGATTTTTTGTTGAAGAACCACGATAGCTCTAGAGTTACACGTTAGGAACAAACTTTTGGCACCTTAGTGTTCAAAATTAAATATTTTACTTTATATAGTGGATATTTGTAACATCCTTTTACCTGCTTATGAGCTATGTCCCTTCTGAAATTCCTCATGTAGAATAATGCCCTTCCTCCGATTTTAACGTCATTTATGTATAAAGTAAATTACAGACAGACGGGTGTCCTTATTTTTAAATATCGTGGGTACCTACTTATTCCGAAGAAATGATTTACAATTTTAGAGCAATGATTTAATCTAGATATTGCATCGAACATTTACTTTTCGTTATCAATAAATATGCTCTAATGTTACACCTTTAAGGGAAAGGATGCGTATAATGTGACGTAGTGTAATGTGTGCTAAAATGACGCACGTACAATGACGTACACACGAACACGTTTCAAACTAAACGAAGTTATAATGTAATTTACTGCTTTTGACTAGTTATCGTAGAAAACTTTTATTGAGGAAAATTTATGGCATATTAGGTATTAACACTGCAGAAGTAAACTTCTAAGTTCTGGAACACAGATTTCTTAGACTTGTAGATACTCAGACTAAACACGCATTCGAGGCTTCCCTTAGCGGGGCGCGGGGTGCGCCGGCAACCGAGGGGAATGTTTTGGATCCGAGTTCAATGCATCCACAACGCCACCTGTAGATTATCCATTGTCTCGTGCAGTAATTGGTTTTGTCATTTAACCTCATACTTTTAAATTCTATCACATACAGTAAAAATATGTTTTTATCTACGTGCGTGGGTTAAGTAAGTACACATATACTTAGTTCTTGCTTAATATGTTTTTTTATGTTTAAACAAAGGACATGAACGATAGAGCTTAAATGTGATTTCTGTCACCTCGCGAAACATTTGTTTTCAGCTGCAAAATTCCAAGATACAAAGTGACAAGGTGAACTTCCGCGATGCATAGTTCGGGGTAGAGCCGCCATAAGTTCAGTGACCTGCAATGCTTTTAGCCCCTTGCTTCATGGGGTGCCAGTGCCGCTGCATGACACATTTTGCGCCCTCTCTCTCGCTCCGCCTGTAACGCTGTTTCACCTAATTCCTTTGTGTGACAATTTAGTTCTTAATCTGAAAGTCCTCAGTGTGTCTATCAAGAATTTTATTGACGGTGTTTCTATCAAGAATTTCATTTATGGAGGCGTACTTTTTTTCGGAAATTAACAGTACTTTCTATTTCCTTTTCAAACAACTTCGTCGTAGTATTTGTAAATACGCGTGAGACGATTGTTTTGAAACACAAACCACCGGCCGGTACACGTGACACAATATAGAGACGCACATCTGAGGCTTTGACTCTCCGAATGAATGCTAGTTATCAATGACTTACCACTTTTATTTTAAGAGGCGTAGTATAATGCGATGATTTGCTTTATTATTGTGAAGAAATGTATGTATTATTTGGTATTATATATGTATATGTGAGCAATACGGAGTTTTCTATGACGATAGTTATTATTAATTATGATAACATTACGTTTATTCGCTCCAAGCTCAAAAGAGTGACAAAAAAGACTTGTTATTTACAATAGTCTGACAAGCTTAAGAGAAAAAACCTAGGTCGAGAGAATAACTGAACTGAACTCGATAGGGACAACTGCAGCTAGGACCGAAAATACCTATGAAAAGAACACAAAATATACATTTCATAGTCCCCTGTTTTGTTCGCGAAAAATTGACCGATTAATTATTTTTTTGCATTAAAAATTAAAGCAAGGCTTTTACTATGTTTGTATGTTTTGCTTTTTTCATATAATATTGTTCTATTGGACGTTTAAACACAGCAGAAAATTAGGTTGATTTTTTTAAGTTTTTGAAGGTGTAAAATTTCTTTTAATAATTAACTTAATAAGAAAAGGAAATCATAAGAGCATGCTAAATGTGGCCATTAATTTTATTGAAAAAAAATAGAGCAACTAGTGCCATTATCCAGGAAGGAAACAGCGGACTATGTTTGTATGGGAAAACAGCCTGTACGATTTCCTCTTAAGAGACTGGTGTCAAAGAAACTTGAATAACATGTTACCAGGACCCCTCTTGGTATTAGGATGATAATAATTTAAAGAGCTGGTACAGGAAGTGCTCATTAAAAAAAAACACAAAAAAAGTAAAACAGATAAGTACCTACAAACAAATTATACAAAAGACAAAACATAAGAGACAAAATAAAATTATGTAACACAGTAACAGTACACAAATGTACATATATACAATAAAAGAATAAAAATCATCACACTATCCAAGATTATAGCAGAGTCACTCAGTAGCATCCACTTGGCAACAAGGAAACAGTTTTAATTACATTAACATTAGGTAATACTACAAGTTATTTTCCTATATAAATTAATCTGGCGTCTCTACCATGCCAACAGGGTATTATTGTTTCAATTTATTTGTGCAAAAAATGTTTGGAAGCCAAGTTTTACAAAGACTTGCGTCACCACCCGCCCGCTCGTCGGCCGGTTTAGTTTCCACCGTGTTCTAATCACCCAACCCACACGAGCAAACACCGCCGGCCGCGGCGACGCTCCAACGCTACACATCAGCCTTTAAATGGCGACCTCCCTGTCACTCCCCGCTCATTTCTAACGTTAGAGCGAGATGACACGAAAACAACTTATCTGACCGCGTACTTGGAAGTATAAATAAGGAAGGTCACGCCGGCGAGATGGACATATGTTCACCCGTGCGCAAAAGCGAGACGACATGAAAACAAATCAATATCATCTTTGTGTTTCGCAGTAGAGTGAGACGGAGCAACAACAAACCGGCATAAAGTGCCGGTTGGTTATTCATTCTTTACAGTTAATCGAATTCGAGCTTTATAGTCCAGCTTTCTGAGTGCACGTTCCATCGAAGAGATCGTGTTTACCAAGCTAGAAACGAGGCCTTATTATTTTCACGACGACCAAGTTACGTAATATTTCGGGTTTATTCCACAGAATTTTCACTAGTATAATTTTTTTTTTATGAAATATATCTACTACAAACAGGTATTAAAATATCGTTTCATATAAATTCTATGATTGAACCGTTGGATATAATTAAAGCGTCTTCGTAATATTATTCATAATCGTAACTTCATCCACTGTCAATAGGTACATCAAATACATGGTTAACTACGTAAACTACTGATAATCTTCGCGACTGAAAAAAAAACCAATGTATTGCGAAATACGAGAATACGAGTATAATATCGAACAAAGAAACTAATAGGAATACTCGAAGTTGGAGAACAGCCCACTGGGTAAAAAATAGTAAGTCTGCAAAAACATGACGTCGTTATCCTCATAAAAAAATAAAACATCCTAGTTTTTCTTTCAGTGATTATATATTCAATTTCAGACTATTTCTACTTGTAGTCCACCAATAATAACTTAAAATACTTATTTACTCCATTAACGATATCTTAATCTTGTTTTTGTACCATTTATCTATAACAGAAACACACAATGTGTGCAGAGAACTAACTTTTTTTCTGAAATGATCGATAATTCTTTCTTTACTGATTGCATTCGGTTTGTATTATTTCGGATTTTAACTTGTTACCTGTTGAAACGACTCATAACTTCTATGTAAATTTGTAATGAACAAAAAATTAAACAAAATCACACGTAAAAAGGAATATAGGATATTTTTTATTTCAAACTCTTCTGCCATCTGTTTCGTCTTCGTATCGGATCACCTCTATTTAATGTATCATATTCTAATGCTTGAAATTAACATGCCACATTTTATAATCACAACTGTGCAATCGTTTATGAAAATTGTACTGAAATAAGTATTATTTAATCGATCCGAGTTCGTAGTCTTTGTGCATAAAGCACGAGTTGAAATGGTCTCTACATGAAAAAATAGAGAAAATAAGTGCCGATGTAGGTAGCGTTACGACGCGATGCTACACTGCACCGCCCGCCCACGCTGCACACATCCGCACGCTACGGCACGTGCAAGCCGTTCGTACAGCACACATCTATACACAATGCAGCTATTCAGGACAAAGTACAACGTAGATGTTCCGTGCATTTCGAATAATATATTTCCCGCAATAGCACTTGAATATAGCACGCAAATTAATGTTGTTTGTAAACTAATGCACTGTTGAAAATGAAACGGCAATCTTCAGTTTTCGTATAAAGTGTAATGCAGAGCTATTATTATTCTTATGAAAGTATAACTACTTCCCTAAAGCCTTATTTATTTGAATAAATACTTAATTATGAGTAAGTATATAACATTTACTTAAGAAAGCCTTATAGCATACATAATAGCACAAACAAGCTTAAAGAACAATAGTATTTTCTGTGTGTTTATCGTATGTAGAGTACTTACACTGAAACCGTCAAGTTCACGATAAAAATGTTATACTACCTGTTTGTTATTTAATATTAGTTTTATAAATAAACATTTCCTTCACACTATCAGCATATTGTTATTGTTTTAAACTATTTTGATATAAATAAATTATATACATATCAAATATCACATCTTTTTCTGTGTAAATATCCATTTAAACTCAATCTTAAACCACGCAAAATAACTGAACATTAATAAAAGCCAAACACGAATCACCAATATAGATTTCACTAAATAAACTTCGTAGTGGTGTTATCCAGTATATCGAACACTGAAACTAGGTCACTGGTGCAGCGAAGGGAGGCTCCCTCCGGCCGGCGTCCTGTTCCCGACCCTTCCCTCCCTCCCACCTACAGGGGAAGGCATATTTATTAAGTAGATAGATAGCAAACATGTTGAATGATATGCTGCTAACACTCTGAATGATATTGAAGCTTACTGAATTTAATAGTCAACTAGGTAACTTATTATGCCCGCCCTTTGGCTTGGGTTTTTGATGTTGAATTAAATTGTTGCAGGGGCTGTTCATTTAAATCTTCATTCTATGAAGATTCAGATTTCCTAAGGTTGTTATTTCGAATCTCTACATAGAATTTCATAAAAATCCGTCTGAATCAGACATGAAAAGGACCGATAGTTATTTTCGATTATTCGGTTAAGGACAGATTTATATATTTATTACATTATGTATTACACATCAGTAAACTTTTTGGCTTATATGTATATTTAATACATACATCATTCTGTACTGTCTCGACTTTCAACTGCGAATTGTCTCACGCAGTATCGATCCATGCCTCACTCAACCATTAGTTTGATGGACAAATTTCAGTGTTCGTTGGAACAACTTTAATTAAAAATAAGTGAATGAGATGTCATGAACTTTTTATTCTACTTATAAACAAAAACAATACTTTGCAACAATGTTCTTCCCGTAAGTGCGTCATTCGCACTGAATCACGTGGAATAGTTCTAGCAACGGACTAATGCGTCATTGGACTTGAATCTTATTGTGCGGAATTGTTATCGAATTTCCTAAAACCAAGTACCGAAGACTGGCCGAGACCGCTCCCATATTGTTAAAAATGTAAGCGGCAATATTAAATCGACTGTTCTCCAATTAGTGACAAAGAAGCCTCAACCTTCGCGGACCACCCTTGGCCGTGGTGCTGCGACCTAGATCGCGGCCTCACCCGCCCCTGCCCCTCATCCCGCTGCCGCAACCCCGACCTGACCTACTTCCAAATGCACTTGATATAGCCTCCATTTTCAGGCGGCGAATAAGGTCCCACTTCATTCTCGCAACCCAATTTCCTAGCAGCTCCTGACACTGCTTCCTTATCCGACAATTTTCAAAGTCTAAAAAATTCATACAGGAATGAATGCAGACGACTCGTCTTTAAAAATATAAAGTAAATATTTATGAACGAATAACGGTAACTAACGTTGAAATACTCGTCTAAATATAACAATGAGCCGCATAGCAACAAGATGCTTGTCTTTGGCAGCTCGGCCCGGGTGGCCAAAATAATATGGCATTGGCCAGAAGGTCGTTGCAGAATCTTTGGCAAGCTACATCAAACCCGGCCCCGAGATCTGGCTTACGCTCGCGCCTCTAGCACAAATGCATACTGATTTCTTTTTTGATTGTTAGTGGTCAGTTAAGTCCGTTATTCAACGAGTTAACATTAAAATGTGGAAATTATGGTCATAAAACATAAATCGTTGAACAAAATCGTTTCATTTGATCTTGAAAATAGATAGGTAGGTAAATCAATTATTCTCAAACAACAATGTATTAACTAATGTATAGATATGGCTAGTAACTACTGCACAAATGAGGTGGAATGCGGCGCGAGACCTCTCGGTAGCGGCGGGCGCAGGAGGGCGCGGTGTCAGCAAGGCCGCGCAGCCGACCTAGAACCACTTCCGCGTGTGCTAGCTCGTTATCTGACGATGCTCAATAAAAGCACTATTGTTACGTAGAAAGACGCCTAAACTGACCTTGTTAATGCGGAAAGTTAAGGTCAACAACTCTATGCACTATTTTTTGTTTGATTCCCAAAAAATTTTCTGTGTTATTTTTGGAAAACTATAGAAATATCGACGGACTAGCTAAGTTTATTTTTTACTTATATAGACTCTTTTCTTTTGGTTGCAGATAAACAGCGTTGTGTACGAGTGTGTATGGCGTGGCTGCGGATATAACACCACAACTTGCAATGCTATCGAAGCTCACATAAGACAATCACATTTGGGGTATGTATTTCATGAAAAAGACACTTAACCAATATAAAAATCTTGCATTCACTTAATTTCGCTTAACCAAATGCAAAACAGTAGAAAACACTACAAATCAAGTCACAAGAAAGTAGGTCAGAAACTCCGCAAAATAAAATATAGTTTCGAGTCGGTTGCGAGTGAAGATAACTTAAAAGTTTTACTTTGCCAATCGAATGTTGTAATCTATTTGACGTCGGTTCTTACGAGACGGTTGGAAAATGGTTGGAGCTCAAGGCTTTAACCAGCGCGTTAACGTTATGAAACTCGTTGGATCGGATGAGAAGACATGCAGTGTATTTAACATGCACGTGTATTAAAGGTCACGTGCGCGAGAACAGCACGTGTAGGGGCGATTGCAGTTGCGCAATCGACCGGGCGCGGCGGCCGTAGTAAATTAAAACACCGCTTTCTTCCAACTAAAAAATTCCGTGATCACGTTCAGATAAGAAATTTTATTCGTATTTGCACTTACGTTTCCCGGGTTTGAGACGTCAAGTTATATCTTATAATTTTATAAACGACTGACCTTTCAAAACTATATTACAATCCCCACCTACTAATATTATAAATGGAAAAGTAAGTCTGTCTGTCTCTGCTTTCACGGCTAAACCGCTGAACCAGTTTTGTTTGAAATTTTATATAGAGACAGCTTACGCATGGACAAAGCTTTTCATCCCTAATTTCAATGAGTTTCATAGGGAACGTGTGATATAACTGAACTCCACGCAGACTAAATCGCGGGCAACACCTAGTAAAGTATATGATTTAGCTAACATATCAAGTAAGATCATATTAAGAGTCTAATATAAAAGTATATGTTCCATACCCAAAGAGTAGGTAGGTAATGTAGCAAATGCCGGTTAGGCAGGATATATTAAAATTGATCAATGACGACCTTTGCTCTACATATATATATGGCGGAGCTCACTAAAGGGCGGCCCTTGGTGACCCGGAAGCGATGGTTGGCAAGCGACAAGGTTGCATATACCCGCACCCGCGCTGCGCAAGGTCACCAGCCAGTCGCCGGCTTACGTAACTCCGCCACCGCTCCGTGCTATGGCGACAATTTAATCTCACTCGATATGTTTTCAAGGAGCTACATAAATAAAGAACGTTAGTTAAACTCGTTTAGAGAATCGTTCGATAAGTGGAATCGGTTACCTACTACGCCAAATAACAACATTAGTAACCTTTGACCTTCGGAAATTCCCCGCGCAGAACCCTGTATAGAATTGTTATCACTTTCTGTGCCGCTATTCTGGAAATTATTGATCTGGAAATCCGGAATTCGATATCCCATAGTGGAAATTTGTCAGCGTGGTTTGGTTGGTGGTATCTGAGCCATCTGACCCCACCTAGCTAGCTACCACCGTTTTACTTATCTTTATCACCATGTTAACAGTGATAATCGTTGGTCTTCCGACAATTAGAGGTAAGATAGCCAGTTCCTCAGTTGTTGAGGAGTCCAGGTGAAGCTCGCTTTCATCTTCGGCCTTATCGTCACTTACCATCAGGTGAGATGAAGGCCAAGAGCTTCCCAGTTTTGTGTAAAAAGAAGCTTTTGATAAGCCTGATTCAGGACCTGTCAGTCTGCTATGTTCATTTTAGGGGAAAATTTTCGACTATAGGCTGGGCCAACTATAGTTAATAGACTGAATTTTTTGAAAAGATCAGGGAGTTAATTAAAATGAAGATTCATTTCTAACGGTGTCATTTTAAACGAGCGACTATTGGGAAGCAATCCTGTCTTCGACATGAATGCAATCTATCACATCTATGATGATAAACTTGATAATAATTATACAAATTAAATATATCATTTACTAGCTGACCCGGTGAACTTCGTATCACCTTGACAGATCAGTTTGATCTAAATAAACAATCGTGAAGTGTACCGTCATTTTCCATACAACTTTACCATTATTTCTATATATTATTTTTTGGCTTTTCCTATTTAAAACGACCCCTGTATTAAATCGAACAAAATAAAAGAATAAATATTAAGGATGCCGGTAGGTCCATGCACCTCGTTTAATCTTTTGATCCCTGTTTCCTATGAACTATCCGTATCTCCACGACACGCCATGTCATTAGAAAAGCGGAAACTTAAGTAAAGTTTCCGCTACAGTATAAAAGCAACGAATAATTTTGATCACAGGCCAAAGAAAGAAGGTGACAGCGACCACGAAGAAGAGTTCTACTACACAGAGCGCGACGTGGCGACTCCCGCGCCGCCGCCCACGCTCTCCCACCGAGACATGTGCCGGCCCCCGCACGAAGACCCCGAGTATCAACGCCAGCTGGTTGGCTCATTCAGGTATTTCCCTTGTTTTTTATGGTGTAACAAGGACCCACAACCCCATGCAGCCAGAATTAGAGCTTTATTTATTATTTTATTAGACACACCATCAACAATATTACATAGCATTTAACAATAGATTTTATAACAGTTGTATACAATTAACTTGCTTTTACAGGCATGTACACTGTATATTGTACAGCACTGCCAATGAAATGGTACAGACCATAGATTTAAATACTACAGTACTAACAGATCAATATTAAACACAAAGAAAGAATATGTATGAATATAATATGTATAACTATTTTTTGTATAATACTGATCAGTACTCTGTAATACTTAATTAGTTATCTTATTTAATACTGATTAGTACCTTCCAATGAGCTCCGTAACACGCTATGTGCAGGAAAATGGCATGACACTATTGGTTGCAGCCTTCTGAACACTAAAACTAAACGAAGCTTTTAATGTTTACATTTAATATTAAGTTACTTTATATAGAACTAAATGAAATGTTTTATTACAGGCAAGGACTACTCTCCACACTTCAGAATGGGACAGCGCGGCCTATAAGCATTCCCGTATCGCATTCCTGGTCCAGCTCGCACTCACCGGTAATATATTTTTCATTACTCATACTCTGAAAGTAGGTCTGAAGTTGCCTGAGGAGCGGGTTGAAAGTCATACTTTTCAGCCCTAGGGAGAATTACTTTCAACTGACAGCTGCTGTCAAATTTTATAGGTAGTTCTATTTTCCCATAGAGCCACTCAATTACAGCGCGGTGTAAAATTGAAATAACATAATGTTAAGTATATAAGGAATATAATTACTAAATGTCTTTATCAACTATTTCTTTAAAATAACATAGATTTGGGCAAAATATTTACTATTTTTTTAATGATGAAATTGAAAAATAATAGCTGAATAGCTGGCCAGCCACAGAAAAAAAAACAAAATAAGCGGGATAGTGGCAATGCGATCTTCATTTGTTTTTTTCCATTTGTAGAGTTTTGTTAATACTTCCGTATAGCAAAGATTTGTATTAACTGTTAATTATATTTGTATAACATTGTGTTAATAATTAACACAATGAGTTCATTTAATACAGGTATGGAGTTAACGCCTGATTTTATAAGAGAAAGGGCTTAAGCAGAGGTTGTTGATTTGTGTAAAATAAAATTTACACGTTTTTTCTTTAGCTAAGTAATTCATTTTTTATTTTTACTTTCCTTGTATTCGTAATGAAAAGCACAGTGTTAACCTCGGGTTAAAGACTTATTTAGTCCCTCGAACTATTGGTGCCCTCGCTACGCTCGGGCGCCAAACAACGTCTCGGGACGAAATAAGTTACTTTCACCCCTGGGGTAACAATGTACTATTCAATATCTTAATAATTATTAATATATTAGCTATAGCTGCAATCTTCGGATTGCTGCGTATGCCGCTGAAATTACAGTGATATTTTGAAAGAATTTTCAAATCGGACGTCTAATACTGTAGATCGTATCCTATATCCAAAGTTCAAACAGGCCAACCGTATCTCTTCATAAATATTATTGTACCGATTGCTGCCTTGAACGTTACCGCTTGTGGCCCGCAGTTTGTAGCCTCGCAGCAGGGCCTTGAAAGCTGATTAATCACAACTGGAGCCATGGGTGCAAATGATATTATAATAATGTGTCCTGTTTGTCCACAGAAGCACATGAGGCTCTCGGGCGCGAGCCCCGGCAGCCCGGGCCGGCGGCCGCGCTCGGACAACAAGAAATGCCGCAAAGTGTACGGCATGGACCAGCGCGACCAGTGGTGCACCCAGTGCAAGTGGAAGAAAGCGTGCACGCGCTTCGGCGACTAGCGCCTGCGCCGCGCGTTCCTCATACCGCGCGCCGTACTGCACCTCAAGGCCAACTGAACGGAACAGTTTTAATACAGACAAATGCGCGAGTGAATCGTGACTTACAAACTGTGAAGGTTTATGAGATGTTTTTATTTAATAGTGACCGATAATGGAAGAGAAATCATGATGAAATCTTCTTATTGATATGAATCGCGAAGGAGACATATTTTTGCTCTTCTATGTGGCTCGTTGTTTGACTGCATAATATTGCCCACGTATTTTTGTAGCAGTAGATTCGCCTTTACCGCGACGCGCGTGCGTCTCTCGGCTACTGACTGTGAATATTAGATGTAAGTATTAGCTTAAGATTAGACTGACTGTAGTGTGAAAACGTTGATTAGCTACGCGTAATAATAAACACCCAATGGATTCATGATCACGATTGTTACTTTATACATAAAATAGTTTAACGGAAACGTTATGGTGTAGTGTTATTATTTCCATGCGAACATTATTTCTGTCTTTTAGAGTAAATTAAATATATATTTCACATTTTACTCCTTGACTTCAGATGTGTTCCAGGTAAGCATCACCACTTTGCTGGTGCTGACATCTGATGTTAGCCTCGTTTTGTGTATTTTATAAGAAATGTTAATATTTTTAGCCTAGCGCGGCTAAAAATATTAACATTTCTTACAAATGAATCGGTACAAACTGACTTTTCGTGCTGAATTTTGACGCCCTATCTACTTAGTCCAGTAACTTAAAATTTCAAATACTTAATACAAATCAAAATCGTCTAAAATTATAAATATCTTTCAATTTCTTTTTAAATCCGCTGAAAAACCTTTTTGATTCATTAAAAAAGAGTCCAAATGTTAAATTTAAAAACTGTCAATAAATGGTATCAGAGGACCCATCTATTGATGTTAACTTTTCGTAGCAAAAACGTTTAAATGGTACAAAGAAAACCAGCAAGAAACGTTTACACCAAAGCGCGTTATGCTAAAAAAGTTGTAAATGTTTCAAATTCGTGCTTATCTGGAACGCGCCTTTCGTTAACGCTTCCACTAGTAGACACATCGAAATAAGAATTATGAAGTCAGTGAATTCCGTCCACATTTTCGAATGTGCTTGTGAAAGTACCTGCATGCGTAGACGAATCGTAATGTTTTCACACTGACCGAGCGAATACGCAATGTCCGTTTTCTCCATACTTTGCCTATTCGTTTGGTAAATGTTATACTCGACTCGATGTAATATTCCAGTCGGTGTTACTTCAGTGATATTAATCACTTATATGAAATGTATATTGACTGAATTATTAGATAATAATGAAACAAAGCTACTTTATATGAATTAGTCTTATAAGCTATCTCAGATTCGACGAAAGACTACAAACCATGTTTTAGACTTAAAATTTTTATGAACATATCTATATGGTATACATTGGTGGTCTTCGAAACAATGAGACAATACTCAGCGTCGCTCGCACAGCGTTGGATTGTGGAGGATGTAACTGCGATACTACTTTTAGATACAATTTGATTTATGACAAGCGCGTTAGTTTCGCTACAATTTCGCCACTTCAAGTAAGTCTGGTGTCTCCTAATTCTCTAAATCTCTTGGAGACATCGTTTAGTATCTAACACGCCCAAGTATTTTGCAAATTCTACCCGCATGATTAAGAGGAAACAAGGTCAAGAGAATTCAAAAATGGGTATTTATAAAAAGTATTGCTGTCGCGGCTATGCCCGAACAAACGGGTTGAGCGCGATGAAGACAACTGCAACTCGGACCGAAGATATATATAAAAAGTACAGAAAATGACGTTTCGTAGTCCCCTGATTTCACATCTAAAGCTAGACCGACAGACCCGGTTTACCATTTAAGCATCACTATTTTTTCACGCTAACATCAAATGTTAACCATGTTTCTTTTATGAAATGTTAACATTTTGACCGCACTATTTTTTCATTATAAGATACTGTTTACATGGAATACATTACGTTATATGATGCTAGACCCGCTAACGTCGAAAGCTAATGAACCGCGATGATGCTATATATGTTGAAAATGCTGCAAATCTGTGCTTAAATGGAACGCGCCTTTAATTACTTTAAAAAGCAAAACATAGAAACACGGCCAAAGATTTATTGAAGAAATTCTTTGGCCGTGTTTCTATATTTTGCTTTTTTCATATAATCTGTCATCATATGTTTGCTAGATGTTTAAATACAGCACAAATTCTGACCAATTATGAATTTATTGAAAAAAATAGAGCAACTATTGCTATTATTCATGAAAGAAACAGGGGACTACATTTGTATGGAGATTTCCTCTTAATGCACGCCACATAAATTTTACAATCGTGTCGCAGATACATCAGTGTTGCTGAAAGATGCACTACATACGTGACAGTGCAAATGGGATTTGACAGAAACATCACTGGAATTACGCTACAACGGAAAGAAACACCACGGGCAAGTTTATACGTTGGAGAGCTTTACTGTGTACACATTGGACAAGATCTCGTGGCCACACAACCGCCGCACGCGTCCAATACCGCCTATTGTACACACTTATAAAATTGTATCTACAATTTTTTGAGACGGAGTGGAGGATGTGATAGAGGTGCGATAAGATGGGAAGTTACGAAGCGGAGACGTTGCGAGCTGCAATATTAAATGTATAAGTATTAAGAAGTACGAAAGTTTAATTTGTAAATATTACTAATTATTATAATAGAATAAGTATATGATATGAATTATATTATGCAAATTCAAAGCAATGTTTGGATGTGTATATAATGTTTTACTTATATCGTGGAATAGTATTGTTACTTAATTAATGTGATCGTTTGAATTGAGAATATTTTGTGCGGTATCGTGATTTTTTTTAAGTTTGAATAATTGTTATTATTAATCATTTTATGATACACGTTAAGCGAAGCAATTTCTATCGTTGGAAGTTTTAAGTTACCAAGGTTCAATATAAGTATAATATATTTTACGTAATAGGCGAATAAACGTATGAATGGTTGGTATTTTGATGTATCGCTGCTTATAAATAGCGTCACATTTGCGAATAAATTAACCAATGTGCCAATTATAAATAAAAGTTTATTCAGATTAAGATGTCATCAATAAAAATTATATTTGTCTAACTCTTAACTTGTTGAACTATTTTGCCTTATTATACACGGACGTTTTCTAAGCGTCGAACAGTGATAATAATTTCTATAAATATTCATAGTATTTTCAATCTACAAATACATATAATATCTTTTAAAAGAATACGAAAAGCGTTCATATGGCTATTATCATTTTCGGTGCTGACATATTAGATATGGAACGCACAAGTATATTGTAAAATACATATGTACGTACGTGAGCTAAGTGTTCAATCGTATAATAGTAATTGCCTGTTTTATAAAATTTGTAATTTTTAACAAGTGTAAACTTGTAGTATATGGCAGTCAACATCAAAGTTGAGACTCAAAATATGATACGTAAAATTATCTTAACAATTATTATCAACCCTATCTATTCTTCGCTTTATCGGGATACTGTTCAATATGTGATACCTATAACAGAAATAGTTGTAATAAATTACCTAGTAGGTATTTGTTCACACACTCAGTATACGTTTAAAGATCTCACGTGTAAAAAAACAGATCTGACAATGACAAGTTTCTCCCAACAGAAAAACACTTCTAAATAAAACGCGCTCTATCTTTAAGTATATGTAAAATATTTACATATAAGTGCAATTAGTAACTATAAAATTATAAATATTTATATAACAAATCTCGTGTTAAAAAAAGTTATATTATTATAGATGTAACTATATAAAAGAAAGTGGATGTATATAGTTTACAAACACTATTTTGCGCCACACAAAGCTATTTTTGGAACATGATTTCTTCACAATAAAATTAATTATAGCTGGGACATATATTTTCTTGCCAAATTCTATTTAATAAATAGTTTCTGCCCCGAGAGCTCGATGTCATAAATAATTTTCATCAAAACCCACAACTAAACCAAAATTATGAAATGTTGTACATTATACGTGACGTACCTGCTAATATTACCAAATATGTATAATGTGTATATTACATTTTCATTGCAATAATGGTTGTGATAAGAAAATCATAGAAGTTGTCATTTTATTGTATTGATTTTTAATTTGTGTTGTATGCAACGAATTACCGCGCTACTAAATCCAAGTGTTTGATTATTACAATCACTCGAGCTAGTTAAGGTAGCAACTCCGTTCTTGTAGGCTTCAAAAGTTGGCTTGGTCACAATAAGCTTAGCCAATAATAACACAGTGCTAGAGATTAAAATTTGACAACTGCCATATTGTAACAATATAGGTTAACAGCGGCATCTAGGTTAAATGGTATATTTAAATATAAGTTAAGTTGAAGTCATAATAATAGTATTTAATAGATGATATTAGATACAATGCTTTTATTTTATATATTTATCCTAAATTAATTTTCTTAAAAAGTAATATACTTAATAATTACATCACTGTTACAGCTGCGGCTTGTGATTTTAAAACACCTTTGATTAATTTTCATTTTATAAAAATAAATATAATTTCCCCAGCTTGAACTATGTGCCTCTCATGTCGAATAAAATATGCAGTGAGGTCGCGCAACTCTTAAACGTTATCGTAATTTTACCGATCTCAATTTATATTCGAAGCTATTAGAAATACTATTTCGTAATTGATAGATTTCCTTATTTTATGTAATTTATATTAGGTTGTAGATGAATTTTATTATTTTTAAATAAAGACACTTTATTTTTATTAAGCCACCTTGTAAATATAAACGCATTAATTTATTTAGCCAAAATTTTGCTCAATTTTATATTGCACTCAACACCAAAGTCATAATATTAACAAGAGTAATATATAAACATATCAGTACAAACGAGCATAATTGAGATAAATCAGTTTAGTGTGAAGTTGAAACCTAATTGAAATTTTCAATCGGATATTGGTCCTCGTGCCCAGTTACCCGCAATGCGTGTCTAGTTTAAACATTAGCAGGATGAACAAAGACAAATTATGCGACTCCCAAATTTCTCAATTGGGAAAAGCGCCGGAGCTTTACTGGCCGCTAGTCGATCTCTAAGTCTTATTCGTTATTGTTCGTTTCATAACATTACTGAATAACGTATCTACAAGTAATCCACAAGGCAATTAAAAAGATTTAAACAAATTAAACTTTAATTGAAGTAAAAAGAATGTAAGATATTTGGTTCTGAGTATTAAACATTATTTTGTTCCCAGGAGCATTTATAAAAATAAACTCGTTCAAAGTATGTAACTTTATTTAAGGTTTACATTTTATTAATTGCCTGTGACAGTGGTTACTAAATAATGGTTATTTATGATAGTTTTACTTTCGTAGATATTTATATAGAGAGTTCATATATTTTATTTTAACAATTTATCATTTTCGTAAATTTAGGCACATGAAACACGTCTTCGTACTTAAGATTTTTCAGATTTAGTGTATAGAATCAGTATATTGACCGAAAATTCAGTATCTTTACTCTATAAACGTTTAATTATTATCTCCTTCCAATATGTTAATGGGCCATGTTCTTGTATGGATATTTTACCTTTTTTATTCTTTAGCCTACTTTTATTTATTAATTATTTCCCCAGCTCACAAACTTAGACAAAAAAAACCGATAATACTAAAACTTATTACAATTTGCTTACATAGCAGACACCTAATTATACCGGAACACTATTGTAGTAGCATTTTTATCTACAGAATAATTTTGTAAAAAGTACTTATTTATGTTTTGATTCAATTAGTTTTGATATGTTAACATCAGTGTTGTAAATATGTAAATTTTCACACCTAAGTACATATAATTCAAAAATAATTTCTAAGTTTTTCCAAATGAAAATAAAGTAAGTTAGCACTGTATCTTACGTACGAGTTATTCCTACAAAACAATGTAAATCTATCACTTACGTGTTTCTATCGGTCTACTATATAGATTAAATTATAATTTCGATATCATTGTTAGAATACCTAAAATAAGAAACATAATATACCTACCTACATTTATTTTATGCATTGTTTCTACGGTTCTGCATTGATACGGTTCTTAACATTACAATTCGTTGACAAGTTATATAACTAAGCGTACAAATGTGTAATTGGTTCGATAAACATTATAGTTATTTCATAAAATGTAGGTACAATAAGTTTATTGGATTTAAATTTAAAAATTGTAAATAAATCGAAATAGATCCGTATATTTTGTTCATTAGGTATTTCTACCTATTACCTATTAAAACATTATGTGGGCAATCACTGTAAATGAAAATATGTCTCCTGTTTTATATATACTTAGTAGATCTCGCCGCATTATATAGCGCGACGGAGAAAATTTTGTCAAATTCAGCTTCTTTGTGAATGTGGCCTAATATTTCCTTATGTCTTTTGAAAAGTTTCTCCTCTATCATGTTGTAACACTGAACATACCTTATAATTAATTTATATTATGGTGATATTGTAAGTTATTTCAATATATTCGTTGCATCGTCCTATAATGACTATAATCGTAAACAAAAACATACAATAAAATATGTATTATAATAACATATTTACATAAGTACAGCATTTCCGTAAGCCAATTCTCCGGTAGCATTGTCTTTGTATCCCTGAAAAAGATGAATACTTTCCGTTAAGGAATATTTATAAATTATAGTGTCATAGTTCGGCTTTAGAGCCGGTATATGTTGATGCGACCTTGTTAGTTACCAGTAGTTGTAAGGTTTAAAACAACATTGCTTTAAGAGTGTTGTTTTAAAAAGTTGATCGTCGGATTGATACTGTATTGTTTGGTTGTCAATATCACAGCAGTTTTCAGCAATAATGTCAGCTCATAACGATTTAGTTTGTTTAAATACATACAACCAATCCAATGATATCATGAATATCTACTTATATTATCATTGCATACAACATAGTGTTTACAACTATCACTCATCGTGGCCTTTGTGCATACATAATTATTTAAAAAACTAATCTTAGTAAATTCATGTAAATCACTAGCTGACAGTTACTCTACTGTGATATTAATAATTTTATTTATTATTTTTCTAGATTATTATTTATATCTTAATGTTGAATGTGGGCGTGTGTTAATATTTTACTGATATCATGTTAGATTAGGCGATGTTATTTTATATTGTACCTACCTAATGCTAAAGGTCCAGAAAGTGTTCCAAATGATTGATTTTATTTTAATATAGATATTACAATTAATTATATAACATATTGAAATATTTATGTTAATGTGTTGAAATAAAAACGTTGAAGAAGTGTTTAGCGTATTTAAATGATTGTTAGTACATAATATACAAAAATTTAATTGAGCATCACAAAATTTGCCAGCATCTAGCGTGATCGCATTCTGAGCTCTCTAATTCTTTTTAATATATATTGCATTTCAAAGCGAACGAATTTCGACTATCGTCATGTAATTAACTATCGTTATGTACCTCCATAAATGTTGTACAGAAAGGAATCTTATAAAATTTTAATGTTTTATAAAGTGTCACATACATTATTTCCCTGATTTATTATACCTCAATAAGTTTGACATTGATTCTGTGTGTCTTTAAATATATATTATTGTAGAATAACAGCATCATTATTTTCCATTCCTTTTCACATAAATGATCATAATTTCGAAAATAAATAGGTACACCTTAGACTCGTTAGTTGCATTCAAGATGATGACTTATCAGTTCGGACATTTGTTGCGAATTAGTATGTACCTACATTGATTGTTAATAAAATTATATTCTTATAAGTACTAAGTATTTGGAGTCCATGAAAATATTATGACAAAGGTGTGTTAAGGAACCACTTTAGACCTAACTTTATTTATTTCGTAAACGTGTTATTTTATCCACTATATATATTTACAAATATAAACAATAGATTTATTAATTTTGTTTCAATTATTGCATACGTCCTCCATAGAATTAGTTATATCCCTTTAAAGCCGTTCGTGCGGAGCTGCTTTGCCTGTGGTATGTTAACCGATACTATTATAGATAATATACCTTTTTTTTCGGGGAGAAATACGTAACTGCACCGTCCCCGCCGTTGGCGAAACAGCGAGTGTGTATTGGGCTCTCCCGGCAGAGTGCCAGGCCTACCCACTAAACCCCCTGGTGTTCTCCCTGCCCTTATGGGCGCGCTAGGTAAGGTCCACACTGCGACTCCACTACCCACGATACCTACAATAAAGTAACTATGTATGTACTCGTAACAAGGAGCCCAACTAGCCAAAAATTTTTAACAAAAATTAAAACCGACTTCAAAAACAATATAACACTAACTCGAATAGGTACAGACAACATCACACTTCTATATTGAAGTCGGCGCCAAACGATGATCTCCTAGAAAGTGTTAAAATTTGTTGATATCGCATATTTTTCGCAAATATTGCGATTTCACAAGGGAATCAAAACCTAAGTCGGTTGGAATGTTAGACTGTTGGACGATAGGTTGGAACCGGCATATAGGGTACTTCCCGTTGACCTAGTATCATAATATATGGCAAGAAGCTAGGCTTTTTTTTATTACAGGATGTTGGGAAACAAGCAAACTGCCCACCTGATGGTAAGTGGTAACAGTCACCTATAATACATGTGGCTCTTGTGAGATTCGCAGCAAAACTGTAACCCCCACAAGAACCACAGTGTACGTTGCCAACTTGTGACACAAGATGTAATGTCACAGTACCCAGTAATTTCACTGCCATATCTTATAATAATAATAATATTTATTTGCCAGAACTAGATATGAGCGCCGCGCCGGCGCGCCGCCGCCGCCGTGTCTTACTTAACCCCGCGCCGCCACCGCCGGCCTACGGAGTCGGCTATGTGGAGGTGCCTAAGAGAGCTTGGCCATAAATACATTTTGTAAAAATCGGCGCAGGTACTTGTATTATACCTCAAACTATAGCTAAGAAGTTGATCTACTATATTATGTATAAATTATGTATGTAACTAGTACTTTTTTATAGTAAAGAGCATCTAAATACGATGATTGAAAAATTATCACGAAAACATCATAATTTGTATTTTTTTCAGGATGATTTTCTAGTAAGCTAGCAATGAAAATTATACAAGTATTATACCATTTTAGAAAGCTTATAATATATACTTTTTTTGGTATACACAAATATGCTATATATTTATAAATATATTTACTAGAAATATTTATCTCATGACATATCATTTTTGCGTATCTGAAACTTTCAATTAGAGTTTTGACAGTTGCCGAAATTTGCCGAAGGTCTGTAAATGATGTTATTTGATAGGAAATTTAAGATTTTTATACAGGAAGAAAAAAAAGTTGCAACTTCATTGCACAACATAATGCTATCTATCATAACATGAAATAGTAATAATTTCTTAAAAATACGTGGGCGAATCTATTTGTTTTATTAGTTGATATAGGTTACACTTGTGATATATTATTAATTGCGGTTTATGTTTTGATAATGTATCGAGTATTTCTCACCATTTTTAGTTCGCCTACAAAATAAATTATCAATAAAACACATAGGAAACCGAGTAACCACATAATGATAAATAGTTTTTATTCCCATACTTTGCACACGTTTCAAATCAGTTATTTAATATAAAATAGAGCATCTGCATACTGAATAATTACATACTGTTTTTCGTTCGTTATTGTCGTTATTAAAAGTGTATCTAACCACCTACTCTCTCGCAATGAGTGAATTCCAATGTACCAGACGCGACCTATGTCTTGTTTTGATTGAAAGTGACGGGAATTATGTTGTTGCTTTAACAAGTTATATACGGAATAATTTTATCAACTTTTCTGATGCAAATATCGCTAAAATTGTCGCGAGTGTACAAAAAAATCTTATTACGAACTTTCGTCAACGCTACACTAAATCTGGCAGAAATAAAGAAAAATTTTTAAATCAGAATAGCCTGTGGTTGAATGCCACATTCACAGTAAATCTGGAAGATCCTACTTGTGAATCTGAACCTTCGACATCGACGGGGAAGCGAGGACGCCCTTCTAAAACCTACGAAGACAGTTCCGATAGAACACAAAGACGAAAAAACAAGGAGTTGCTTGAAACATGTGGCCTTGATTTTATACTGAATTCATATCTTCAAGGATTGAGATCTCAAGGGGAAACGGAAGAAGCATTCATTGTCGAAATACGAGTATTACCCATAGATAAAAAAAGTGAAATACGTCAAAATCTTTTAAATGAACCGGCACATTTAACAGCGTACTCTAAAGATGAAGCTCTCAGTATTTTTATAGAGTTGGACCTTAACATGGCACAGTATGAAAACATGAGAAATTGCTTAATTGCGAAGAACTGCGTATTATTTCCGTCATATAAATCAATTCAGGAAGCTAAAGGAATGTGCTACCCACCAAGATCAAGCATAGAAATTAATAATATTACAGCAAAAATAAAACTGCAAGATCTGCTGGATCACACTATTGCAAGAATTTTGAAAATCAATGGTGTATACAAAGCTGGCAAAAAACATTTAATGCTGTATTCGAAATGGGGCTGTGATGGCTCAAGCGGACAAAGTGAATACAAGCAAGTCTTAACTGAAGAGGATGAGTTAATTTCTGACACAAATTTATTTATATCTTCATTAGTACCTCTGAAACTTGTTGATATTAATACAAATGAAACTTTGTGGGAAAACCCTGTTCCATCATCAGTAAGATTTTATAGGCCCATTTTAATAGAATTTTCAAAAGAGACACCAGAGAAAACTACAAGTGTAGTTAATGAAATTATAGCTCAAAGAAACGCTCTCACAACAAGCTTAATCAATAAAAATGGTGAAAGTATTGAAATCAAACACACATTATTTTTGACAATGGTTGACGGGAAAGTGGCTCAAGTTTTGTCAGAAACTTCATCAGGTGCTGTATGTACTATTTGTGGTGCAAGACCTACAGAGATGAACAATTTAGAAAAAGTACAATATAAACCTGTTGACGAAAATTCTTATCAATATGGGCTTTCGACTTTACATTGCTGGATTAGATTTATGGAACTAATTTCACATATATCTTATAATGTAGGCTTTGAAAAATGGTCTGCTACAACGACAGAAAATAAAGATTTGAAAAAACAAAAGAAGACATATGTACAAAGAAGGTTCAGAGAAGAACTTGGTTTAAATATAGATAAACCTAAGCAAGGTTCTGGTAACAGTAATAACGGTAATACAGCTAGACGATTTTTTCAAAATTATCAGTGCACTGCAGAAATTACCGGTGTGGATGAGGAATTGATAAAACGATTTTATGTTTTACTTCAAGTTATGTCTAGCGTAAAAGTAATTAATGCTACGAAATTTGGACAGTATGCTTTCGATACAGCACAACGATATGTTAGTAAATATATGTGGTATTATATGCCATCATCTGTCCATAAAGTCCTAATTCATGGGGAAAGTGTAATTCGGCATTATTCAGTGTTACCTCTTGGACAGCTCTCCGAAGATGCCCAGGAATCAAGGAACAAAGACTATATAAACGATTCAGACTTCATCATGCTAGAAAATGCTCTAGAGTAGCTACAAATGAAGACGTTTTACATACACTTTTGTACACTTCAGACCCTTACATAACAAGTTTAAGAAAACCTTCCAATAAAAAGTCTATGGAACTTATAGATGAAGCTGTAGAGCTAGTAGAATAATATAATTCTATGTTATTTTCTTTTTCTTATTATATTTAATTAATAAGAGTAATTTTATGTGTTTATTTTGTATTAATTATAACATTTAGGTCACATTGTTTAAAATTAGTCGTAAATTTATGATAATTTTTCAATATTTCATGTTTTGTATTTTTTTACAATTATTAAATATATTTTTATATGCATAGACTGTATATTATTTTAAAGTACGTTTATCTCAGATTACCTAAAAAAAAAATCAGCTGTATATCTATAAAAACATGGAAGTTATAGATTTATGACCCGAAACCGACTCGATCTCCACATAGTGCGGCGCGCCGAAAAATATCGAGCGAACGCGAGATCAGTGCGATCCAACATCACGAGCGTGCGCAAGTTTGCGAGTTGTAAAAATGAGAAACTAGGAAACATACTGATGAAATAAATTAAAAGGAAATTCAGGACATATTGCAAGAATTTGGAAAAAAGGAGATATTGTCTTGGTAATGGATTCTGGGAGTAATATGAAAAGAGCTGCAAATTTACTCATTTAGCCAAGAGACGTCCACTGTTGGACATAGGCCTCCAAGGATCGGTCCTGCGCCTCCCGCATCAAGCGGCTTCCCGCGACCTTCATCAGACCTTCGGTCCACCTTGTGGGGGGGCTACCAACACTGCGTCTCCCGGTACGCGGCCACCACTCGAGGACCTTTCCGCCCCAACGGCCAGTCCTACGAGCGATGTGTCCTGCCCACTGCCACTTATGTTTTGCAATTCTTTGGGCTATGTCGGTAACTCTAGTTCTTTTACGGATTTCATCATTTCTGATTTGATCACATAGAGAAACCCTGAGCATAGCCCTCTCCATTGCCCTTTGAGTGACTTTGATCCTTCTTATGAGACCCATTGTAAGCGGCCATGTCTCAATTCCCTATGTCATCACTGGCAAGGCAACACGCACGAATTGAAGACTTTCGTCTTGAGATACTGCGGCAGATGGACCGAGAATATGCCGCGTAGCTTCCTGAACGCTGCCCAGCCGTGTCGGTTTCGTCGATTTATCTTTCAAATTCAAATTCAAATTCAAAAATCTTTATTCAACATAGGCCTTTACAGGCACTTATTGACGTCAAAACAAAGCAAAACATTCTAATTTAAAGGAAACATAAATTTAACCTTGTATGTGCATACATCCTGAATATACCTACTGAAGATGTCTGCAAATACAAGTAGTAATGAAAAAAAAAAAAAAAAAAGTTGAATCTACACCTGTTCGGAAATTGGGAGAGCCTTCTCGAGAAGAACAGGCAAGAAACTCGAAAGGTCAAATTTTTTATCTCCTCTTTTAAATCGCCATTTACAATTTTGGTTTTGTTACATAGTCATTGAAACTTTAAAAAAAAAATACAATCGGTATGCTTACATATACTTAAAATGTCAAAAAATAAGTTATAGACGTATACATTAATCATAATACAATAAATAATGTTGTTACCAAACATTTGATAACTTAGTCTAATTCAAAAACAGTGTCAGTTCTTTTCTGCCAACAACATTTGTTAACATTAATAGCTATACACAACAACACGATTATTGACATTATAACGAATAATAACTTCATATTAACACCAGGCATTGGCATCATTTAAATAATCGTTGACTTTATAATATCCTTTACTCATTAGAGTCTTTTTTACATGCGCTTTAAACTTATGAAAAGGCAAGTCAGTTACACTATGTGGAACTTTATTGTAAAACGTTATACATTTCCCCATAAATGAGCCTCTAGTTTTTTGGAGTCTGTACGTTGGAACGGCAAGTTTATTTTTATTTCTTGTGTTTAACTGGTGAACGTGGAAATTGGTTTCAAATGTATTATAATTCTTATAGACATAAATCAAATTTTCATAAATGTATTGTCCTGCTAAGGTCAATATATTAATTTCTCTAAATAAATCTCTTAGAGAATCCCTTGTTCGTAAATTATAAATAGCGCGAACTGCTCTTTTTTGAAGTACGAAAATACTTTCTATACTAGCAGCCGATCCCCACAGTAGTAGTCCATACGACATAACACTGTGAAAATAACTAAAGTAAATCAATCTTGCCGTTTCAACATTAGTAAGTTGTCTTATTTTTTTAACTGCATATGCCGCAGAACTAAGTCTGTTTGCCAAGGACTCAATATGTGGATCCCACTGCAAATGTGAATCTAATGTAATGCCCAAAAATTTGGTACAATCAATGAATTCAATAATTTGATTATTCATTTCCACAATAGTATTCACTTTCCTTACATTTGGCAATGAAAATTTTATACATTTAGTTTTATTTGAATTTAATGATAAGTTATTAATTGTGAACCAATGCAATACATTAGAAAGAGTACTATTTACAACGTCAGTATTTTCATTACCTCTGTCAACCTTAAATATTAAAGAAGTATCATCTGCAAATAGTACTGTATCGCACAGATTGTTAGTGAAATGTGGGAGATCATTAATGTAAATTAAAAAAAGCAAAGGTCCCAATATCGATCCCTGAGGTACACCCATAGTTATAGATGCACCAACAGACTCAGTTTTGCTAATAACAACTTTCTGGACCCTATTGGACAAATAAGACTCCATAAGGCTAATTGCTTTTTCGGTGACACCATAATGTTTGAGTTTATTTAAAAGAGTCTGGTGACTAACGCAGTCGAAAGCCTTCGACAGGTCACAAAATATACCAATCACATCTTGTTTACACTCCCAAGCGGCAAAAATGTGTTTGAGAAGTGCAACTCCAGCATCTGTCGTGGAACGACCTTTGGTAAAACCAAATTGGTTCATATGAAAAATGTTATTACATGTAAAATGATCTATTAACTGCTGAGATACAATTTTTTCGAATATTTTACTAAGTGCTGGTAGAATCGAAATTGGTCTGTAATTTGAAGGATCGTTTTTATTCCCAGATTTAAATAATGGTATTAACTTGCTATTCTTCATGAGGTCGGGGAAGACACCTTCATCAATACATTTATTGAATATCAACGCGAGTTGCGGGGCAAGTTCTATTATAACCGATTTGATTATGTGGGTCGAAATACCCCAAAGATCTTCAGTTTTTTTCGTACTAATCATACGAAATGTTTTTAGCACAGTGTCAGCGTCAATGTGACAAAATTTGAAAACCTTGTTGCACCTCTCTACACTCTGCCTTAGGAGAGCTACAGCTTCATCAGAACACGAGTTGAGACTACTTGTAGTTTCTATGGGTATGCGAGAGAAGAAGTCTTCGAATGCATTGGCAACTGCCTTGTCTGATTTGATTGTTTCATTATTGATTTCTAATGAGAAAGAATTTGCAGTACTTTTAAGTTTACCTGTTTCCTGATTAATGATATTCCAGGTGGTTTTTACTTTATTTTTAGATAAACTGATTTTGTTACTTATGTACATAGCTTTTGCGGACATGCACACTTTCTTAAATGTTTGAGAATAATTTCTAACATAATTTATGAAAGAGGGGTCACTAGAGGTTACTTTTAAAGCGTAAAGGTCAAACAGTTTCCTTCGACTTTTGTATATACCTGGAGTAGCCCAGTCACTGAATTTCTTACTCCCGTTTTTGACTTTAATGACCTTTTCCTTGAATATATCATTACATTCATTTTTAACTACATGGAATAAATTATTATAGAGATTATTGGCGTTCGTCCCCTCGATCGACAAATTTGCAGTTTGATTAACAAGATTTTTTTTAAATTTCTCTATCCCGCGTTTGGTTATAGGTCTACAGGTAATCTCACGTATAGAACAAACATGATGGTGCTCGAACGAAGCTAGTTGACCGCTGTGGTCAGAATTAATGCAGTTAATAATTAACTTATCTTGTACATTACAGTTACAAAAGATGTTGTCTAAGCAAGTAGCAGACGTAGCTGTAATTCGGGTTGGTTCTTGAAAAACATAATTCAAGTTAAATGACTTAAATAAATTCATAAATCTACTAGATAATTGTGATTCCTCTAAAATATTTATATTAAAATCACCGCATACAATGATTTTTTTAGTTTTGCTAGATACTATTCTTAATACATCTTCCATACTGGATTCAAACTCTGAGTAATTTCCAGAGGGGGGTCTGTATACACATATTATAATAAAATTATCAAGTTCCACACATGACAGCTCAATGATTCGTTCAATGGAGAGAGAAACTATGTCTTTTCGTTCTTTAAACTGTAAGTCATTATGTAAAATGATTAGGGATCCACCTCTAATAGCTGTTTTTCTAGTGAATGAACTCACAATTCTATAATTATTTAAACTTATTAACAACTCATAATTTTTTAGCCAATGCTCAGTAATACAAAGTATATCTATGTTTTCATAGTCTAAAAATAAATTTATTTCTAAGTCTTTTCCAGAAAAGCCTTGAATATTTTGATGAAATATCCGTAAATATTTGGGCTTTCCTTTGGTCAGTACCTTGCAAGAGGCTACCTCTTTTGTCTTAATATTTAATTTAAATTACTTGGAACTTGTTCCAAGACATTACTTTGAGTGTATTGCTCAATAAAAGCATTGTCAGTAGCCAAATTCTTGGCTAAACATAAAAAATAAAAGCTTAGCGAACCTGCTAATTGTTTTTTGAAAAGGTAGACAGATATAATCTATCTTTTGTCAGATAAATCTTATTAGGGGCACATGTCAACTTGTTTATATCTATGATATGACATTTTTTGGAGTAACAAGTCAATACATCTAGTGTCAGATTTAATTTGTATCTCATACTATTCTCATATTCAGATAAGTGATGGTGGTAGGGAAATGTATACATAATTATTTTATTTACTTCCAAATTTTCAAACTTCGAATAAAATGTTTTTAATTGAAATTTGTTTAAATTGCCCCTATTTCCCATTAATATTATCAGATTATCATTACTATTAAAGTTATAATTAGAAATTTTATCTACCACATCTTGGAAACTGGAGCCAGGCATACAATAATTTATGACACTTTGCCCCAGCTGGTTTGATAGCAAGTGACCCATATTCTTACCTATTTCATCACAGAATATAACACATTTCGATACGGGCAGCCTGGTCTCACCCTGGTAACTATTGACTGACGTACCTTACTGAGCGCAGAAGATGTATGACTGGGTACACAATTATTGTTATCCAAATTATTAGTTATATTGCTATCCAATATTAAATTATGGTTACTGTTATCTATAGTCTGTTTCTCCAGAAGGGAATGATAACGATCTTCATTGAATTGACAGAGTGTGGCTAACTCTGTCACTGACTTAATAAGCTCCTTATTTTGGTTTTGAGCACTTTCATAGTTTTTTTGTTATATTTGTCAGTTTTTTGTTATCTCTTTCTGGAAGTTGCACTTAGGGGCCGTCCATTAATCACGTGTTCTTTTTTTTAGCATTTTTAAGCCCCCCCCTCCCCCTTGGTGATACGTAGTGAGGTTTAAGACAACCCCCCCCCCCCCCTCCCCTTCCCAACATCACGTATATTTTTAGTACCTACAAAGAATTTTAAAATTTTCAAAATATTACAGGTATAAACTATAATTTTATTTTATTCTGAAATTAAGGACCATGATAAAAATGTCTAGACTAGTTTGCAAGTTCTTTTTGATTGCCATAAAAATGATAATAAACGAAGAGTGTAATCATACGAAAAACATGTATTGTATTGTACTAATACATAAACATATTTAATGTATATTGTCCTCGGTCCACGGACTAGCAAGACATTCTTCAACACTAACAACTGGATAAGCATCTTGCAGGTCAGTTGTTTGCACTGTGCTTTGTTAAAGATTAACGTCGGTTTCATCAAGCCACTCGGTGTCATCATTTTCGCGCACAACGCAGAGAATTTCTCTCGATCTGCCGATCGATCGTCGCGTGAGGATGCGTGAAGGACGAACATGGTGCATCTCTAGACTATTACTGCTCGGATTAGGTTGCTTGTGACATGAATTTACATGTTCCTTAACTTTCTTCTTTGTACAGAAGTACAATCCACACCACTGGCACGTCCTTTCCAAAAGTTGCCGACGTTCCTTCTGCAGACAAGGGCAATACAGGTCATAAGGCAATTTGTTAAAGCCCTCATGTGTTGGGGTGATTCCAAGAGACCGACGCAGAAGAAATGTAGCAAACGTCTTGCCATCATGATCTTGAGGCTTCGGAATACATAGACCACTAGACGACTGCAAAATTGGGTACGGAATAACGAAGCGTTCAGAAAGAATAGATCGAAGAGAACTCCGCACATCTCCACAGCAAGCGCGGTCATCACACTTCACCACCTGGTAATGATATTAAGATATCTTAATCATATTGGATAATAAAGAGTAAATAATAACAAATGAGATTTTAATAAAAAATCGCGCGTTTGACGAAAAAATAAATACACGTGATATCTTACTACACCCCCCCTCCCCCCTTGTGTTATTTTCGTGATTTTTATCAAACCCCTCCCCCCCCCCTTTCAAGCCTCACGTGATTAATGGACAACCCCTTACCGAGCTGGACTATTTGCCCCAGTGAACATATTCGTCAACAATTTCCAACGTAGAGCCTTCAACATTCACAGGAGTGGATACTACACGGGAATTCGAAATTATTTTAGTTTTGTCCATGTTCATTTAAGACCAACATGTTGGAAAACTCTACAGAGGTCTTTGTGCATTGTGCCTAAATCCTTCACGGTCTCAGCTATTACTACGATATCATCAGCAAAACGAAGGTGAGTCATGTACTCGTCGTTTATGTTGATGCCGAGACCTCTCCAGTCTTCAGTCTCAAAAGCTTAAATACATCCTCCAACGCAGCTGTGAACAGTTTAGGCGATATAACGTCTTAGTAATGCTTGTGACACGATGGATGATTTATTTTCGGTTACATTAATATTTTAAATACTGTCAATATTTAATTTGATCCCTTCTATTTGCTTTAATTTTGCCAAACTTTGGAGAAGTTTTTTTCATAGATCTCAGTTTATTTGTGCAGTGGTTATTGGTCTGTATAATAAAGAAGAATATTAAACGCTAAGCAGCTTGACTTATTTAGCAACAACAGTGGATTTTTATCATTATCATCATCATTTCAGCCAAGAGACGCCCACTGTTGGGGAGGCCCCCCAGGGATATCCGAACCGATCGGTCCTGCACCTCCCGCATACAGCGGCTTCCCGCGACCTTCACCAGATCGTCGGTCCACATTGTGGGGGGGCCTACCAACCCTGCGTCTCCCTGTAAGAGGCCGCCACTCAAGGACCTTTCCGCCCCAACAGCCGTCAGTCCTGCGAGCTATGTGTCCTGCCCACTGCCACTCAAGGTTTGCAATTCTTTGGGCTATGTCGGTGACTCTAGTTCTTCTACGAATCTCTTCATTTCTGATACGATCGCGTAGAGAAACCCCAAGCATAGCCCTCTCCATTGCCCTTTGAGTGACATTGAGCCTTCTGATGAGACCCATTGTAAACGGCCACGTCTCAGTTCCGTACGTCATCACTGGCAACACTGGAACGCTTGGATTTACCGAGCTGGACTATCTGCTCCACGGTCTCAACCATGACATCCTACAGCGCAGCTGTGAACAGCTTCGGCGATATAACGTCATCCTGTCTCACACCTCGCTGAAGTCGTATTGGTTTCGAGTTCTGGTCCTGAAGGCGAACTGACATAGTGGCGTTTTCGTACAATGACTTCAACACTTGGATGTACCGGTTGTCTATTTGGCACCTCTGGAGTCGCCTTAGCACGGCCCAGGTCTCGACAGAATCGAAGGCTTTCTCATAGTCCACTTCGCCAAACATAGTAGCAGATTATACTCCTCGGTCTCCTGTATAACCTGCCGCAGCGTATGAATGTGGTCTATGGTACTATAGTCTTTACGGAATCCGGCTTGTTCGGGAGGCTGGAAGTCGTCAAACCTGCGCGCGAGACGATTCGTGATAACTCTCGAGAACAGCTTGTATACGAGTACATGACTCAGGAGCGTAATGGGTCTGTAGTTCTTTAACTGTGCCCTGTCGCCCTTTTTGAAGAACAGTGCTACCATACCCTTGAGCCATGCTTTAGGCGTATTGCCCTCGAGTATGACGGAGTTAAATAGCCACTGCAGCGCTTTCTGGACTGGTAGTCCACCTGCTTTACCTGTAACGCCATCATCACCAGGTGCCTTGTTGTTTTTGAGCTGTTTGAGAGCCACACTAATCTCGTACAGGCTGACGTCCGGGATGTCTTCGGTGTAATGCCGGATTAATTTGGCTCTAGGATCTGAAGCCTGAATGATAGGTGCCTGCAATGATTTGTGTAAAGCTGTCCATAGAAGCGTACGATCTCAGCCATAAGCTCAGGTCGAGACGTAATGATTCTGCTGTCCTCTGTCTTCAGCTTCGTCAGCAGACTCTGACCGAGTGACAGATCTCTTGCGAAAACTTTGGAGCCCTTGTTCCGCTAAATGGCTTCTTTAATACGTTCCGTGTTAAATCGGTGGACTTTGCAATGTTATAATATAAACTGATTGATAACTGCTGTGTTTACTTGTTGATTTTTATTTAATTTTATCTCTTCTTTGTAAATTATTTAAAATAAAACTGTGCTTGAACATAACGCATTTTATTCATTTTCCCATAAAACGCTGCCTTTCTTAGTCGCGCCGCCGAAACGCCGCCGCCGCCGACACTTTTGAGTCGGCGCGCCGCCGCCGACAAATCGTCTATCGGCGCTCATATCTAGCCAGCCCCTCTAGCACGTCCACCAAAACACGATATGATAAAGCGGTTTAGCGCGGTGAACTGTCAAAATACAATAGGGTTTCGTCGTATTTTGACAGTTCACCGCGATAAATCGCTTTATCATATCGTGTTTTGGTGGACGTGCTACGGGGGCAGAACATGGTGCGATAGATATTTGTACATTATTTAGTCCAACATATCCTGTCGTTAATCGACGTGCAAATATTCATTTAAATATAGTCAAATGATATCCATCAATAATGTCAAGTTATATGGTTACATAATTTTAAAAAATACAATTACATCTTAATTTCATTTTCAATGTCAAATTTATATAACCGGAACTTACCCTTCAAACCGGAACACAGCAATGCAAGCACTGCTGATTTGCGGCAGAAATAGGTAAGACGGAGGCCTTTGTTGCCCGTGGTCCACCTGCGTAGTTCACCTGGGTGTACCATAGGTAAAAAATATTTCCCGTAGTACACCTGGGTGTACCATGGGTAAAATATACTTCGCGTAGTACACCTGGGTGTACCATAGGAAATGATTTTCCCTGTAGATCCAAAAGCCGCACCAATATCTTGAGACTTTTAAATGTGTTGTTCAAAAATATGAATTTAAAATCAAAAAGGCGAAAAATAGATATTGAAAATGACGATTACATAATTTTTAACCCTCATAACTTCAACGTAAAGCAAGACAATGGACTCAATTCTGAAGTGGCCGCTAAATTGCCTAATTTTATTTAGGTGCCGCTAAACCATTATCCTATTCTACGGTAACTGTCAAATTCAACTGACATTGCTAAATTGAATCTTACGTTTCTAATTTTAGACGGTCAATTAAACTTAGCTTTAGCCGTCCAAACGCTATTCCAGACGTGAAATTTTTACGCGTAAACATCCTAAACTGACTATTTTTAGCGGCGACTAAAATCATCCCGATTAAAATTAGAACCTTGCTAAAATCCGCAATTTTGGTAATGAAAATACAAATCTAAAAGACAAATGAGGTAGAAATTTTTATTTTCTCAAATTATTTGTTTTCGCCTTTAATGAATAGGAAAATAAAAATTATTTTTTTGTAGTTACAATTAAGTATATTGTTAAAAATAAGATAAAAATGTACATTAAATTTATTAACTGTTACAAACATTAACCTGTTTTAGTTTCTTTAACAACAAGATCCATCAATTAATTTACTTTTAATACCTATATTTACGATAGCAACACAAACACGAATTTTAGACATTTTAGAATTACGCTTAAGCTCTGCCTAAATTTAGTTAGCCTTTCACCGTAGAATAGCACTTGCTTAACCGGCCATTTAAATTAAGTTTAAATTTAGACATTTTAGTTTTAGGTTATTTAGACGGCGGGCGCACAGAATTGAGTCCATTATATCCCCAGGGATATAATGTTGTATGAAACTCCCAAGGGATTAAAGTGTTTTAAAGAACATCGGCCAAAACCCCATAGTAACTGGACCTGATATTAAATAACTATGGGCATCATTACTTTTGTATTCATTATAGACCTAACATTATTTGAATTAGTCCCATAGCTCAATAATTCATTAAAAACTTCAGTAATAGGAGATATTCTCTTTTTCCCTGATTTAGATTGGCTGTGTCTATTCGGACCCGGATCCCTATAGAAGTCGATTGCTATTTGGACCCAGAGCATGAAATATGCAGTTTCATTAAAGTTTCTGTGTGTGGTCATTATTTCTACCTTACCTAACCGACAGTTTGCAATTTATCCTAAAGTTATTTTTCGATTACGATTCTATCGGGTCCGAATAGTAATTAACTTCTATAATCTAAGGATAGGGACCCGGGGTCTTAACTTAGAACTATGTTACGTTGAAATAATGAGAAACGGTACGTGGACATATAATATTTAATAGGATTTCATTAATATACGAGTATGTAACAATTAGGATGTTTAAAAATAAAACACTTTGATTCTCTAAAGATTTATTCAATGTAGTCTCTTATATTTATAACAACACTGTCTAAAAATCCTGCTGATACCGCTATTGTACTATCTTGGTGCCTGGCCCGCCCAAGGTATCATATACCACATAGTCATAACACGGGCATAGCATACAATTGTTTTCCAGTCGACCAAACAACTACAACAATATTCTGTGATACCTTGCCGTTCAGACAATATTTTCTATCAATATATAAGATGGTCGTAAGAAGCAGGTGATATCAGAGTCCGTGAAACAAAATAGGGGTCAAAACACAGCACAAAAGAGAACTTTGAACACACTTTGAATTATGCATCGTTTGCTTAGTATTATTCGTTTCAGCAAGTTAAAATACTATTCTCCAAAAAGAAGCACATTTTTTTTGTTCTTAAGTGTTTTTTTTAAATACCTTTTTTTCAATTAAGCGCGAAAATATAATGTATAAACGAGAACGTGAAACGGAACTTGACGTCATTTTTAAGATCTATAATCTATGGTGAAAACCGTTCAAAAACTATATTACGATTTCATATGCGAGAAAATTGATTTTTCATTACTCATACTCTGAAAGTAGGTCTGAAGTTGCCTGAGGAGCGGGTTGAAAGTAATACTTTTCAGCCCTAGGGAGAATCACTTTCAACTGACAGGTACTGTCAAAGGAGATGTCCTCGATTTGTATGGAGCCTGGTTTTTTATAAATTTATGTTTCTAAACAACTTCAACTTTCAGGGAAGGGTTAAGCTTTATGAAAAGAAAGTAAAACCACAAAAATAAAAATGTTAGACCCCTGCATTTTTTTAAAAATTGAATTTGAATATTCGTTTTTTTCTTATTATAGCAGCAACACTGCACGAATTTTATAGCATGTAAGCACAGTAAAAAAAAAATATTTTGACGTCGCGTCGTTGTCAATGTCAAAAAATGTTTGAGGTTAGTTAAATAATTACACCTTCTCGATTTCGTACATGAACTGGATATATATTGGCTTTCTCACTGATCTTTTCGATTTGGATACCGTTTGATTTTATAACCTGTTACCCTGAACGAAAATTGAATGTGAGTATTGCCGATACTACAAATTGAGCCAAAGTATGTTATATCAAATAATAAATTAAAGATAATTTATAGTTTTTCATTACCTAATGCTTATAAACTTTTTCAGGCAATTTCCACGATGGCACACTGCACTATCTGTAATATTAATGTTTCAAATCAACATTATCATTACAATGTAATGGATATGAGCCAAGACTATATGTATCCATTATTGAAAAATGGACTGAACATGCGTGAGGTAATGTCATAGTAAACAAAAACTTAATTTATTTGCAATTCTATTAGCTTTTTCTTTTAATTGACCTCTTAATAACCTATATTTCAGGTAGTAGATGGAAACCATCTTTGCCAAGAGTGCTTTGATCTTTTGTCATTGGAATTAACTATCAGAGGTCGATGCAATATTGGAGACTGACAAATAGGGCACCAGTCAGTTTGTATATGTTGTAGAATATCAATATCAAGGCAAATAGGCTGACAATCATTGCCATTATATACACATTGTCTATGTGCCTATGCCTATAGGCCTGTGTCCAGCTGTGGGCGTCTCTTGGCTGAAATGATGATGATGATGATGATAACACATTGGGACGGCTGACTACATTTTATAGTAACTATGATTAACCCACATCTGGTAAGTTTTATTTTATCAGCATCCTTATATAAATCATTGCATTAATTCACTATAATTTAATATATTTTAATCAATTTTATTCATATTCTTACACTTACTATACCTACTTGTTCTAGAATGAAGCACCTCTTATTGACCATTTAAGCAAAAAAGCAATATTGCGTTTATTTTATGTTTATGTCTATAGTAAAGTCTAATAAAACTGATCATTTTTAGGTTCCCATTAATGCTCGTGCTTGTAATGCATGCTGGCGAAGCTCACCAACATATTGGACGTGAACTTAATGACGAAGGCGGCTTATCAGAAAGCAGGTCAAGCTCTGTTCTTGTTAGTCAACCTAGCTTTGATACATTTGATGTTAAATCTGTTTCAAACACTTTAACACTTCAAGACTACAGGCGCACTTCTGATACATCAACCCATTGTTTTGTGCCTAATTGTGACAATGTGGAAAGCAAAAGGGTGCCATCATCATCTCTTGATGATTATTGACAGTAATATTTTTTTTAAAATATAAGTATAGTCAGTATTGCATTGCCTCGCTTTTGTTTTTCCTGTTATCAACAATGTATCAGATAATGGAACTGTCTGCTACAAATTCAATGTTAAAAATGATTTATCTAGGAGTTGGTGATCCTTCGTAGCAACATTAGCAAAAAGCCAGATTAAACATTGTGCAATTTAAACCAGGTTCAAGTTAAATAAATGGCAGAAAAGAATCATTGTTATTTTCCACTATAAAATAAACTCATGAGATATAGATAATAATTCCATATTCAAATGAGGAATTTCATGCTTTTAAAACAGTTTTTAGTTTTGTATTTAAGCATTCATATTTATTGATCTAGATATTTTATACAGATATTGTCAGTTATTTGTTTGGAATAAATTGAATTGATTAAAATAAACATTGCAAAAAACCATTGTTTTATTTTATAATAATCATGTAACATGTTTATTAAGTAATTTAGGCATAAGAAGTTACAATGTTTGATTATCCAATTCAAATTCAAAAATCTTTATTCAACATAGGCCTTTACAGACACTTATTGACGTCAAAACAAAGCAAAAACAATCTAATTTAATGAAATCATATTAACCTTGTATGTGCATACATCCTGAATATACTCAAGATGTCTGCAAATACAAGTAGGAATGAAAAAAAAAAAAGTTGACTCTACACCTGTTCGGAAATTGGGAGAGCCTTCTCGAGAAGAACAGGCAAGAAACTCGAAAGGTCAAAATTTTTTATCTCCTCTTTTAAATCGCCATTTACAATTTTGATTTTGTTACAGGGTCGTCCATTGGAAGCTGACCTCAATGCAAAAGTTTGAGCTCAACTTCCATTACAAGAAGAGATGTGTTAATTCACATTATATAAGCTATTTCTGAGAGAAGTGCGTGAACTTAGCTTATAAATTGCTCTCACTGAATGTTTCTTTGAAACAAAAACGCAGTACATTGTTAAATATTAGAAATGAGAGTTCAAACCCAAGCTTTTTTGTCCGTCATGTAATCAGACACTTTATAACATGCATTTTTAATAAGTACATCTTTGATTGCAACTTTAAATTTGTTTAAGCTGAGTTCTTGTATACAACTTGGGATTTTATTGTAGAAACGTATACACAGGCCTCTAAAAGAATTATTGATTTTTTGGAGCCTGGTATTTGGTAAAGCTAACATATTCCTTTGTCTAGTATTAACTGAATGAATATCACTATTTTTACAAAACAAATGAATATTTTTACGAACATATATTAGATTCTCATAAATATATTGCGACGCTACTGTCATAATACCAATTTCTTTAAACTTTTCTCGCAAAGAATCTCTCATTTTAAGGTTATAGATGGCTCGAATAGCCCTTTTCTGGAGCACAAAAACGATCTGAATGTCGGCAGCATTTCCCCACAACAAAATGCCATATGACATCAAACTATGAAAGTAAGAAAAATATACAAGTCTTGCTGTATCAACATCAGTCAACTGACGTATTTTCCATACAGCGTGAGCTGCAGAACTAAGTCTCTTTGACAATTTATCTATATGTGGGCCCCATTGCAGCTTAGAATCAAGCGTGATCCCAAGAAATACTGTGGTGTCCACGAGGTCAACACCTTTATCCTTTATTTTTACAGTGGTGTGAACCTCTTTTACATTGGGTAAAACAAATTTTATACATTTTGTTTTCCCTTCATTAAGTGACAGGTTGTTTACATTAAACCAATGAACAATTCTTGAGATAGAATTATTTACATCATCATTCATTTGCAATCCTCTTTTAATTTTAAATAAAAGTGAAGTATCATCTGTAAATAACACTATCTCGTGCCTGTCCTGTACAAAATCAGGGAGGTCATTGACATATATAAGAAATAGAAAAGGACCAAGAATCGAACCCTGCGGAACTCCCATTTTAACTGCGGAACCTTGAGACCTTTTTCCATTGACGTCTACTTTTTGAATCCTTCCACTTAGATAAGAGAGTAGAAGATCCAGTGCAGTATCACGAAACCCATAGTGGTGTAATTTTCTGAGCAAGGTTTCGTGATAAACGCAATCAAATGCCTTAGACAAATCACAAAAAATGCCTAACGCATCGTGTGAGTCTTCCCAGGCTTCAAATATATGTTGTATTAACTCAACACCAGCATCGGTTGTTGAGCGACCCCTCCTAAAACCAAATTGTTTAGAGTGTAGAAGATTATTCCTATTAAAATAACTTTGCATTTGCTCCAACATTATTTTTTCAAAAATTTTGCTAAAGGTAGGTAGCACAGAGATAGGTCTAAAATTACTGGGGTCTGATGTGCTACCACATTTATGTAAAGGAATAATTTTACTCAGCTTCATTAGATCAGGAAATACACCACAGTCAATGCAATCATTATAAATGTTAGCAAGTATTGGAGCTATTGTTTCAATTACGGATTTAGTAACATCAACGGAATTGCCCCACAGATCCGCAGTTTTCTTCATATTCAAAGTTTTAAATGATTTTATTATATCCATTCCACTAATGTGTACAAATTTGAATTTATCATCACAAGCTTCAACATGATCTTTCATTATAGATTCAGCAATAGCGGGGGAGGAATCCAATGACTTTGTGATTGAGACTCCTATAAAGCCAATTAGCTACACTCTAATCTTTGTCTATTTTAGAGGGTAACAACAGCATCATAATATTGAGTGTCAAGCGCGGATCCACCGTTGTGGGCACGATGGGCATGCCCACAACCCTAATATACTTGTGATGTTCGTCAGAAACCCTCTCTCCCTTCTTTTTGCTTCCTTTCTTCCTTCCATCCTTCCTAACAACAGTCCTGTTCATCATAACACCCAGCGCACCCATGCCATCATCCCACTTCCTAACAACAGTCCTGTTCATCATAACACCCAGCGCACCCATGCCATCATCCCACTTCCCAATTTTACACTCTGGGAGATAGAGCATGAATGTATCAAATCGCATTTGAGCTTTATCTCCCTTTCATTCGCGAATCACTTAACCCACAAGAAAACAAAAAAGAAATATACTTGTGGCATCACACTTTTAAGGTCTTTTAGGAACTATAGGCTGATGACACTATATCTAATACAAAAAAAAACAATGAATCTTTGTCAGGGCAATGGTTTTGTATGTATTTTCGGATGTCTGTGACCACAACCTATTACGAGGGCTGGATCCGCGCTTGTGAGTGATTTATTTCAATTCAATATGAGTACCGCATACAATCGATCCTTTCTGTTATGCACCAGCTACCGGTTAGGAACGAATGGTAAAATGGTAGATTTACATCTTTTGGTCCGTGGATATTTCACATACGTTGTGAGAACATCAAATAGGGTGGGACTGAACATCCGGTGGGATGTGTAGTCCAGATATTGTGTTCGACTTCAGGTGTTTAGCAGATGTGGTACCCAGTTTATTACATATTTAATAGAATAACAGACGCAAAACTAAATAATACAGAGGTGCCGGTAAGTTACGATTTAGGTTTAACTGGTCTCTTCACTCTTGTATAGATTGATATATAAGATTATGCATTAAATAATCATTGCAACTAATTGTCATTTGCAAAAAGTAAATCAAAAATCAGTCAGATTTCAATTCAATTCAATTTTTAGGTTGTAGTAGCATCTCTACTAAGTCTGTGATGGCCTCTGTCAGGATTTGTATTTCACTTCACTTCACTTCTTTGTTGAATGGCAACCGGTCGTAAACACAACCATTACTGCCAAACTCAAGTTATGGATAAAACACGGTTTTTTGAGTTTACTTTTGAAAGGTAGCCAAACATATAGTGAGATTGTTTTGGGTTACCTGAAAAAGGACAAAACAGAACTTCACAATAACATAGACTTAAAAGCACAGAAATTATAACATAGTACGGTTAAAGCTTAATATTGTAAGTACATATATATTTACACAGTAATTTTAAAATAGGGAAACTTAAAATAGATAATAGGGTTTTAACATTTGTAGGTCTAGGAATAAAAGGCGGTAAGATGTCATATAAGGATACGGGGTTGTTGGGGCAATTGAACAGAATATGGTCTGTGGTTCCTTCCTCAGTGCCACAATCACATAGTGGTGTGTCTCGAACATGTAACTTGTACAGGTGGAGTGGAGTACACGAGTGACCGAGTCTCAGCCTACACACAATGGATGTAGTGCGTTTGTCAGCAATTTTGTACCGTGAGAACCAGGGCTTTGTCGGGATATCGGGTTGTATGTCGCTATAATATTTACCCTTAATTCTTTGCGACTTTTTCCAAGATTCAGACCATGCCATCATAAGGTCCACTCTCGCCAACGAGCACAGGTCGTACATATAAATCTTATAATGATCGTTGCAGCCCGATAGTATCGCGTCTTTAGCAAAGCCATCTACAGCTTCATTACCCACTATGCCCGAGTGGCTAGGGATCCATGCTAAAGATACAGCTATGTTATTTTCGTGGCAGTTTAACAATAATTGCTTCGTTTCTAAAATTAAAGGGTATTTATTATTATCAGAAAAATGGTTGGAGGATAATGCCTGAAGACAACTAAGAGAATCGGAAAAAATTATAGACTTATTAAATTTGTGGTTGAGAATGAACTTAACAGTTTCGAAGATTGCCACTGATTCTCCTGTGAAAATTGATGATTCGGGTGGACATTTGAAGCTTAGGAGAGTGTTATAATTTGGTAAGTAGGCGGCTGCTCCGACACCATTCTGGGACTTAGAGGCATCTGTGAAAAATTGGTACCAGTCTTTCCAATTATCTTCAACTATACCAAGGAACAAAGCATTAGCGCCTGGGAGGTTCTTTTTAATTCCTAAATCAAGAATAATGCTAGGTTTGTATAAAAGAGATTCATAATTAATAGATGCCAAAAGGGGTAGATTTAACTGATATAAAATATGTCTATGGTTGGTCAATTTAAGATAGCTCTTGATCAAGGTGGGTACATCTTTATTTGTCCAATATCTATTATTAGAAATAATAGAAGAAAGATATTGTAACTTTATAATAAGTGGGTGATTCGAATTTTGAAAGGCTTTGTAAACAAACTTGTCAGAAAGAAAGGCACGACGTAGATTTAAGGGAGGATCGCCAGCTTCAACCTGTAAGGCATTAGTAGGAGAAGATTTCATTGCTCCAAGTATGATTCGTAAGCACATAAATTGAATTCTGTCCAAAGCTAATGAGAATTCTTTGTTACAGGGTTCCAGTATTATTGACCCATAATCAAAAAGACTTCGAATTAAGGCGTTGTAGATGAGTCTCTGTGAGCAGGGATGAGCACCCCACCAAACTCCTGATAGACATCTCAGAATGTTAATATTTTTCTCACATTTGTTTTTTATATATTTTAAATGAAATTTGCCAGATAAGGTTTTGTCTAAGATGACCCCTAGAAATTTTACTTCAGAAGTGTAAGGTATAGACTGACCACAAAATTTTATATCAAAATGTGTGTATGATCGTTTTCTAGTAAAAATTAAAGTATTGCTCTTAGATACTGAAATATTAAGACCGTGATCGTTCAGCCAGTCTTCTAAATAAGAGAGAGCCTGGTTTAATCTTTGGGCTGCTTCCTCTAATGAATCTGCAGCAGCATACAAAACGATGTCGTCAGCATATTGCAGTATACTACAAAAAGAATCAACACATTGTTCTAGGTCATAAGTGTATAAGCTGTACAAAAGTGGACTTAAGACTGACCCCTGAGGCAAACCTTTCCATACTTGTCTTGGAGGAGAAAGAGCACCACCGGAGCGTACTTGGATAGTTCTATTCATCAGTAAATTACATATAAAGTGTACTAACCTCGCAGGGATATTCAGATTGAGCATTTTCTGCCTGAGCACCGGAAGTAAGACGTTGTCATATGCAGAACTGATGTCTAGAAACACACCAACGAGATATTGATTTTTGGATAGAGCTATTCTTATATCCGTAGTTAGAATGCTAAGATTGTCCATGGTGCTCATTCCCCTCCTAAAGCCAAATTGGGTAGCGGCTAGAATACCCCTATTTTCGACGAACCATTCAAGGCGCCTTTTAAGTAGATGTTCCAATATCTTGCATAAGGTGGATGATAACGCAATAGGCCGGTAAGAAGCACCTTTTGTGGGGTCTTTCCCAGGTTTTAATAGTGGGATGATTACTTGATGCTTCCAAGAATAAGGAACAGACCCTGACATAAAGCATTTGTTTATAATTTCAAGGAACATTCGTTTGGAGAACACTCCAGCCTTTGTAAGGAAAGAGTATGGTATGCCATCTATGCCGGGGGAGGAGTCTTTTAGATTTTGGAGAACTGACTCAAGTTCTGTCAAAGTAAATAGGTTATTGAAGGGATGTGGAGATATGGTGTTGGGATTGGGATATGGTGATGGTAAGCAGTCATTATTAGGAACATCAGGAGGAGCTAGTTTTTGAAAAAATTCTTCCAACCAAAGATTTTGATTGTTGGATTGTGGGGGGAATGTAAAGGAACCTCTAAATCTTTTTATACACTTCCATACTATAGTAGAAGGGGTGCGTGGAGATAGATTTTGGCAAAAGTTTAACCAGCCTAATTGTTTCTTTTTCTTAAAAAGACGTTTTGCTGTTGCAGTAATTTTTTTCAGAAAAATAAAGTTCTCCATTGACATAGAACGACGGTATGTTACTTCAGCCTCTTTACGTCGCCTGTGCATTTCTGTACACTCTGAATCCCACCATGGAGGAGAGATTTTATTACCAACGTTGCCTTTTTTTGGCGGGATATTAGCATCTGCAGCCTTTACCAAAGCAGAAAGGAAAAGATCATATTGTTCCTGAAGGCTGTGTCTAGTGTCACTAGGAATGGACAAAACGTTTAAATCTGAGTCAGTTGCATAGTCATCCCACTTAGCACCACCCAGTCTATATTTAAGTAAGGGGGGTAAGGATCTGTACATGGGAGTAGAACAAGACAGTTGTATGGAAATGGCGTAGTGGTCGCTACCAAATGACTCAGGTAAAACATTCCAAGTGGACAGGGAAAGGATATCGGAGGAACACATAGAAAGGTCAACTGCACTAGGATTGCAACCAGGTGCGGTGCATCTGGTTGGAGAGCCATCATTTAAGAGGCAGATGTTCATTGAATCCATAAGATCCACCAGATCGCAAGCTAAGGAATCATAATGTGGACCACCCCAAATAGCATGAGAGAGATTAAAATCTCCCATAACCAGGAATGGCCTTGGGAGAGTGGAAAAGAGACTGTGTAAATCTATAATGGAAATAATATCTGGATTAGGAATATAGATGGACAATAATGTTACATTGGTAGTTTTTACGGCAACTACATTAATTCCATTAGGAATATTGGGAAGGGGGATGCGTGTAAATGGAATACAATTCTTAATTAAAATAGCAGTTCCAGCATACCCATCGCTTCTGTCATCCCGCAGACAGCTATAACCTGGCACTCTAAAATGAGAACCAGGTAACAACCATGTCTCCGAGATGGCAAAGGCAGCGGGGTGAAAACGACTAATCATATCAAAGATATCTTGTTTCTTAGGGCGTAGGCTACGAGCATTCCACTGAATTAGATGGAATTTTATTTACTATATCCATGAGCTGGTTTAATTTTAATGCAACGTTGGTCGGTGGAGACACATCACAAAATTTATCCATCATTTTCAAAATAATAGATAGTAATGAATCTAGATGGTGAATGGTTTGTGAAGAAATTGGGGATTTTGGCATATGAGAGTTAAACATAACCCCATTATGGGGTTCTGGGGCATTGTAGTCACTAATTAACTCATTATGAGCATCCTTATCATAGCCCTTATTTGTTGCAGGACGGTTCCTTACTGGGAGAGTTACAGTTTCTCTGTAAGAAGAATGGGATAAGGGAGAAGCAATTGTCAGTGGGGAAAATGGGGGACGGGTTGGAGTTGACACTGTGTATGAACTTTGAGAAGAATGGTGATGAGGTGGGAGTGATGATTCTCGGACCACATTGGAATAAGAGCGGCGGACTGGTGGAAATCGAGCTGCAGCTTCTACGTATGAAACATTGTCCTGAGACATTGCAAGTTTAATAGACTTCTGTCTAGTATGCTCTGGGCATATCTTGTTAGTAGCAAAATGTCTGCCAGAACAATAAAGACATGTTGCTAAGTCTTCGCTAACATTGCAATCATTTCCATGATGGGTCTTTGAGCATTTACAGCATCTGGGATTGGAACTGCATTGTTTTTGCACATGCCCAAAACGACAGCAATTATTACACTGGATCGTGGGGAGCTCATATATGTCCACTGGAAGAGCCGTGTAACAGCAAAATATTTTAGAGGGCAGACATTGACCACAAAATGTAAGGACTACTGTGCGAGTTGGGATCCAATCTACCTGTCCATCTTTGATAGTTTTTCTATTAAGCCGCCTGGCTTTTAAGATGTGGCCACATTCTTCGGGGATCTCTACAGTTTGGACGAATTCGTCCATTGACCACTCTGGCGGGACACCACGGACAACACCCATGCGAGTAACATTAAATGATGGAATAATCGCTGAAAATTTCTTGGCAGCAAGGACAGGATTTGTGATGAACTTATTAGCATCCACACCATTTGAAAATTGGACTGATATACGATTACGTCCAACACTTTTGATACCCTGTCTAATAATATTTTTAATATTTTCACTAATTAGAAGCTTACCAAATAAAATCGGGTTAATTGTACTTCCAGCCTTCGGATGAGGCTCTACCCGGGATATGTGTACAATAAAAGGACCTTTATCCAAGCGAGTGTACATTTTAATTTCTTTTAGACAAGGATGTTCATACAGGTGTTGAATGGAATGTGATGGTGTGTTTTCCGTGGAGTTGATTTTATTAGGGATGTCTGACATATTATGTTGTTCGCTAGATCTTTTCCGGTTGACACGAGTAGTGGATTCGTAATCCATAACGTCCTGGCTAGTTGAAAGCACTTCATCATCTATGGGCTGTGGCACTGAGGCCAAACCCGGGTCGGGTGGCTCTGGTGAGATCGACGACATTGTCGTCGATCTCACCTCCTATTAAAAGAAAGCACACAAAAAGCACACAAATTACTTACCCACTGAAACGCTCGCCACGCGAAGCGTGGTGGGTTTCAAAAGCAAAAAGTAGTATATCTCAAATATCAAAGGTGCCGCCATTGCGGAATGACTCAACCCGGCGCGTACGGAGTGTTCAAAAAATTGCGGAGAGTGACATATACTGTCTACAAGAGAACAAAAAATACGTATGGAAAGGTAATTTAATATAGAAGGAACTTATAACAGTTAATTAGATAAGGATTAATAATTAAATGAATGAAGCGCGAAAATGTTCGGAAGGTCGCGAAAGACCCGATTTTTAAAAAAAAATTTTTGCACAAAAACTATTTTATAAAACTTTAAATAACCATATATATTATTATAGCCCTATTCTTGAAGATTATTTTGATATATAATAGTTTTGGGTAATATTTTTAATGAAAAAAGAAAAAAATAATAAAATCGATTAATTACGTAATTATATACGCGAGATGCGCACGCGCGACCTCAAATTTAAAAAAAATGCAAAAAATAAATTATTGTGTCTAAAATTAAATAAAAAATACGTATGGAAAGCTAATTTAATCAGGAATGAACTTATAATAGTTAATTAGATAAGGATTCATAATTGAATGAATAATGACGAGAATAGTAACTAAAGTGCTTAAAATTTCAAAAATACTCACTTTTTGAAAAAAACGTTTAGTGTGGCAATGGGGGTGGTTCTGAAGCGACCACCTAAAACTATAACTAAATAAAATTAGAGATAGAAATGTCAATCACCGTTTGGTATTCAGAACTCACAAGTTAACTCTAAAATTAAGAGTGACGTTACTAAACTACTCAATTTAGTGTTAGATGTTATTTTCGTATTCTGACATGCTTCCTAAATCTAATTTTTCCTATAATTTTAAATATGTCAAACTATTTTTAGGAGGTGAACTTTTAGGTGCCGTCTAAATTTATCTTGTTACTTTTTAACGATTTTCTAACATTACCGAAGGCATTTTTTTTTGTGCAACTTGGCAAATGGATGATGAATTGGTTGTTATGGCATTAATAGAGTCTTCAAAAAGGTAAAATATTTGTTTTATATAAAAAAAAAATTGATAAATACCTGCCTCATAGTTTTAAAATATATTTGTAAAGTATCGACTTATTTATGTTATAGAATAGGAGAAGAAAATGTAAAATTGAGGAAGTTGAGGGACAAATCAGACCCATTTACTATGCCCGAACGTAAATTTAGAAAAATATTTCGTTTTCCTCGCCAATCCGCTCGCAACTTGATAGAAGCTATAGACTGCACTGAAGTACAGATTGGCTCCTTACCGGAACATTTAAAGGTTTGAGCCAGCCTTCGGTCATGCAGAGCTGTCACTGTTGTCACTGATTTAATATTGCGCAAATTAACTCCACAAAAAAATTTAATTTCCTAAAACAGCAATAGAAAAGGACCTTGTCAAGGCAGAGTAAGCGAGCACCTACTTACATTGTAATAAAATATTTTGAAATAATTATTAAGAAATACATTAACATTCTCCGTCCTTTTTCTATTTAGGTTTCTACAAATATATGGAATGCCAAACACACTTGGAACTGTTGATGGTACACATATTGGTCGAGGCCTGGAATGCAGCAAACTCCTTCTGTGTGGAGGTAATCACACAGAAGGAGGTGGCAGAACGGGCCAGAGAAGATGACCCAGCGGCAGATCCCTGCCGCCGCAGAAGAACGGGGCGGAGGAGGCGGCAGTTCGCCTGCCTTCTTCCTCCTGACGGTGACCAGCGGGACGCGGGCCCGGGAAGCCCGAGTCCTGCATTGCACAGGCCACCGCCAGTCGTCGATACTCCTAATGCCCAGGAGCATCGCCGGCCTTCCCATTTTAGGGAGGTGAGAGGGGCTCGCCATAGGCGAGCAGACGCTGACGAGGTCATGGAAGTGTCCGAAAGGGTTCCCATGGCCTTGTCCGGCGACGGGGTGTCCCTCCCCGACGTATCCTCTTCGTCAGATGACGGGGAGGATGCGGCGGTGATGGACGTTCTCGTGCCAAGGCGTTTGTGAAGGGGCATCGTTGGGTTTTAGTCGGTAGGCCGCGGTTTCTGGCTGGCGCTCTGCGCCCAGTGGCCGCGGAGAGTCCGACATAACCTCACGCCTACCCAAGCGCGAGGTATGCGTAACGCATTTCCCAACGTTAAAAAAATGGTACACATATTGGTATTGTTGCTCCACCACTGACACACCCTACAGCACCAGGAAACTTATTATACAATAGGAAAGGCTTTTATAGCATCAATTGCCAAGTCGTGAGTTGTAATTTGTTTGTTCCCAAGTAGTCTAATAGTACTGACATTTAGATGATAGGTAGGCTATGTATGTATGTATGTATTTACTCTTACAACAGAAATTAATATTCTATCTGCAGATAGAAGTATGCCTATCTAAGATTTGTTGCCTAGCAATTACTATTATTTGTCAAGAAATAACAGCGGTTATTATGAAAAGGAAACAAAAATTACAAATGAAACAAAATACGCAATTTTAAAATTCAGAGGATGTCACGAAGTACCTATCTATACAACTACAAACTACCACGTAATTTTTTTTATTTCATAGCATAGGCGCGAAGCCATCACAATCGCAGAATAAATGTCGAATAATTTTTCTTTTGTGATAAAATGAATGATAAATAATAAAATTTCTTTTCTGTTATTTACAAATACGATCAAATCTTAAATTAATAATTTCTGATAGTGAACATTAAAAACAGCTATGTTCTACTAGAATATAGCTGTTTCTAATGTTTCTAAATTATCCCGTTTTTCTACAGCACTAGGTGTATTTATAATCTGTGTATTCAATTTAAGAAATTGTCAAGTACAGTTTAAATTAAGAGAGTCCGGCGTTTCAGAATACGAATTACCTAAAACTAATTTAAAATTATATGTTTAATTTTAGTTTTAGTTTTAGTGCAGGTAACTTCAGAATTACCCCCAATATAACACTGGGGGTAATTCTTAAGTTACCTGCACTAAAACCTAAACCTACTTGGGAAAAACAAATTACAACTCACGACTTGGCAATTGATGCTATAAAAGCCTTTCCTATTGTATAATAAGTTTCCTGGTGCTGTAGGGTGTGTCAGTGGTGGAGCAACAATATCAATATGTGTACCGTTTTTTTTAACGTTGGGAAATGCGTTACCCAACGGCCGGGGGCAGAGCGCCAGCCAGAAACCGCGGCCTACCGACTAAAACCCAACGATGCCCCCTCACAAACGCCTTGGCACGAGAACGTCCATCACCGCCGCATCCTCCCCGTCATCTGACGAAGAGGATACGTCGGGGAGGGACGCTCCGTCGCCGGACAAGGCCATGGGAACCCTTTCGAACACTTCCATGACCTCGTCAGCGTCTGCTCGCCTATGGCGAGCCCCTCTCACCTCCCTAAAATGGGAAGGCCGGCGATGCTCCTGGGCATTAGGAGTATCGACGACTGGCGGTGGCCTGTGCAATGCAGGACTCGGGCTTCCCGGGCCCGCGTCCCGCTGGTCACCGTCAGGAGGAAGAAGGCGGGCGAACTGCCGTCTCCTCCGCCCCGTTCTTCTGCGGCGGCAGGGATCTGCCGCTGGGTCATCTTCTCTGGCCCGTTCTGCCACCTCCTTCTGTGTGATTACCTCCACACAGAAGGAGTTTGCTGCATTCCAGGCCTCGACCAATATGTGTACCATCAACAGCTCCAAGTGTGTTTGGCATTCCATATATTTGTAGAAACCTAAATAGAAAAAGGACGGAGAATGTTAATGTATTTCTTAATAATTATTTCAAAATATTTTATTACTATGTAAGTAGGTGCTCGCTCACTCTGCCTTGACAAGGTCCTTTTCTATTGCTGTTTTAGGAAATTAAAATTTTTTGTGGAGTTAATTTGCGCAATATTAAATCAGTGACAACAGTGACAGCTCTGCATGACCAAAGGCTGGCTAAAACCTTTAAATGTTCCGGTAAGGAGCCAATCTGTACTTCAGTGCAGTCTATAGCTTCTATCAAGTTGCGAGCGGATTGGCGAGGAAAACGAAATATTTTTCTAAATTTACGTTCGGGCATAGTAAATGGGTCTGATTTGTCCCTCAACTTCCTCAATTTTACTTTTTCTTCTCCTATTCTATAATATAAATAAGTCGATACTTTACTAATATATTTTAAAACTATGAGGCAGGTATTTATCTAATTTTTTTATATAAAACAAATATTTTACCTTTCTGAAGACTCTATTAATGCCATAACAACCAATTCATCATCCATTTGGCAAGTTGCACAAAAAAAATGCCTTCGGTAATGTTAGATAATCGTTAAAAAGTAACAAGATAAATTTAGACGGCACCTAAAAGTTCACCTCCTAAAATTAGTTTGACATATTTAAAATTATAGGAAAAATTAGATTTAGGAAGCATGTCAGAATACGAAAATAACATTTAACACTAAATTGAGTAGTTTAGTAACGTCACTCTTAATTTTAGAGTTAACTTGTGAGTTCTGAATACCAAACGGTGATTGACATTTCTATCTCTAATTTTATTTAGTTATAGTTTTAGGTGATCGCTTCAGAATCACCCCCACTATAAACTATCATAAACCATACATAATAATGGTATCGATTCTGGCATGATTCTCTAAACCTAAAACTAAATTTGACAACAGTCTCTCCTTGTCATTTTGTATAGAGTATGACAAGGATAGACTGTTAATCATGCCAGAATCGACACCAATGTAGCCCAATTCTTCTAGTTTATTTTGATATAGAACACTCTACGAAAATACTAATACAGACTAAGTACGCAATAAATCTCATCGGTCATGGAGTAAGAAACGTATGGATACGGCCAAGTAAGTTAAACCGCAGACTATGACAAATTTATTTCAATCTAAGACTAAAAATAAATTGGACATGACCTGTCAACTTATGAAAGAGACTATTGACAAAGGAATAATAGCCGTAACAGACGATCCGATTTGGTTGGAGCCAACCGCCCGACCCCAACCAAATTGGAACGTGTGTACGGCTATCGGCCCGACATAATTATTATTAGCTTGTTGGATGCTCGACGGCCCGATCGCTCAGCCGACAAGTAGGGACACGACAAAAGACAAAAGTAGCGATACTTTGTGGTTTAATTTAATTATGTGTGCTTAAAGTAATAAATTAATAATGTTAGTAAACTAAAATGACTCTCGACTGCTGTCCTGCCAAACTACAAAGTAGAGAAAAAAATATGTTGCAAAAATGTTGTTTTACTTTTTGTTTGTGTTTTAACAGGGCAACCTTTGTTTCATTATTTATTTATTTTCGCACGTTTAGTTACGCATTGTACAGTAAGCTCTTTGTCAAGCTATTTGACCTTGAGATCGTTCTTATGTCCCTTGTAATAGTGGCGGTATTCGTAGTGTCAATGTTAAAGCTTGAATAGGAGCCTACTGTACATCCTGCTAGTTGATTATTTATATAATCAATAACAGACATTACCCTATTTATGAGTACCTACCTAATATAATAAACTTTAATTTGTGAATTTACAGATGCTTTTTTATTATTGTTTCTACACACCTACTTAATTTGTTGCTGTTTTCAAGTCACTGACTGACGTTGAAGTACTCTACACTTTGAATTTGAAGTACTGATACTTTTGTTTCAATATTTTTACGAGTACCAACGATACTTTTTTAACCCCCGTCGGAAAAAGAGGGGTGTTATAAGTTTAACATGTGTATCTGTGTGTCTGTGTATCTGGATGTCTGGCTATGGCTTCATAGTTCCCAAACGAATGGAACGAATGGACCTATTCAGTGATACAATACAAGGCATCCGAAGGCGATGCCACATGGAGGAAAAGTACCATAGATACCGTAGATATAACTGCCGAAAGATTTCATAATTTTAAATTCAAAAACAAATCCAACCGCATTAAAAGACTGCTAAATAATCACCTGTTTGGATCGGGAATCGAACCCGCCAAATGAAGAAAATGAATATCCTGTATTTTTATGATACCAATCGATAGAGTCGGATCACAGGAAAAAATATCTCTAATAAACATTACCTGAAAAACTTAAGGAAAACCATGAAATCTATCTGTACCTATTTATTTATTATTTATAAACTTTATAAAATATAAACAAAAGGTGTTTATTTATTTGAGTTTCGCAAAGACAAATTGTGTTTTTGTATTGGCCAAAATAGTATTTTGTATCGATATCGATATAGGTACATAATACTTTTTACGGCATCCCTTCTATTGGATTGCCAACCGCGTCGGACCGTCTGTAGGCGCGTCGGCTACTCATTTGATTGGATCACGTTGGATCCAACCAAATCGGAACGTCTGTTAACACTATAAAGCCATAGAGAAAATATTTTATTTTTCGCGATTTTTTTATCACACCGCGCGGTTTTACGCAAAGGGAACTGGGTACCATAGTACCCAGGTCGATCGAGAAGATCGAGATTTTGGGGACTATAGTCCCCACGGACGTTCCAGTGGTTACACAGACAGACACAATACACGAACTTGGTAACACAAAGACGTTGATATAAGTAACTAATTCAATAAATTTGGAATAAACTCAATTGTACGTATTTACACCTTGACAACCGAGTTGACCTCCTATAAAGTTTGTTAAGTTTTCGGATTTGTATTTGTTTGCTAAACTGTCAGTTGTCATATTTCAGAGCTGTCAGCTATCACTTTTTTTACTATTTTTACGGCTCTGGTATCACCCATTTGGCCAAACTCATTCGTGCCATAGCTTTTTTTGTTGTTCCTTTACACACTATTTGACAAATTCTGTTCCATTTCACGTAACGTTAGTTTTGAAAACAATTAATTTTTTCTCTGATTTGCAGGGCTAAAACGATCTAATTTTTTCTTAAAAGTGTAAGATTTTAAGAACTCTATACAAAAAAATATTAAGTTGTGGTGTTTAAAACATGTGGCCCATAAAAGGACATGTCCTTTCTTCCCCGTATTTGTTTAGCACCAGACGCTGGTGATAAACAATCCCCACTACCAGTTTCACCTATATACGGTAACAAGGACAAAAAAAATGATGCCATCTTCTTCTTTCCTTTGGCAATGTGTATAAGTTTATCTCTTTTCCTCATGTTTGACGGCTTTTATAGCCCATCTATTTCATTCTATATCTATGGTTATAATAGTACCTATTTTATGTATTGCTTAAGCTGATGGCCTGGTTGCCAATGCTTTAATAAAGAAAAAAAAAAGTTTTCTCTTGACAAGTTGACAGCTCTTGACAGCTTAGCTTAGACAATAGAAACCAATCTCAGACTAAGGAAAAAGAATAGACATGAAATACCTACGAAAAAAACGTGCATACCTAAATGTGAATCTGGCACAAAGATGGCGGCTTGCTTGCTCATGCGGCAGCCTAACACACTGCACTTACCCATAATAAATGCAGTATTATGCAAGTTCAACACTTTAAACAAGCACAATTTTCGCCTAATAACAAAATTTTCTTCAAAACACTGAAACAAACAAGTCGCGATGATAACTGATGTACTTGTTGTTCATTGTGAGTACTGTGACAAAACATGGCGACCGGCCGCAGTGAGGTATTCTGTGACGTCGCCAAGATAATGTTGCCATTTTTGGTAATGATAAAACTACTGTTGTCCTTTTTTACTTATGATTATCCTCATAAGTTAAAAAGAGATGCCAATATGTCAGAAACTATGCCGTCGAAATACATCACATTCCTATAACTACGTTCGTTATGCCGAGTCCTCTTTTTTTCTATAGTCTGAGAAACCAATAGACATGAAATACCTACGAAAAAAGCGTGCCAGCATTTGGGTTGGTGCTCTAAGATGGCGGAAAAAAACTAGGGACGCCGCATCCAAGATTCCACACTTTTTATGATTTTCTTTATAGAATTCATTAAAAAAAATCAATAAAAAACGTATAACTGTAAAATGCACTCACAAATAATGCTCACCGACTGATATTTTAGCACAACAACAAACACGGTGCTTTGTAATGGCGGACTGAACTGGACGCTTTATTTGAGACATATAGGTTGCGTTCCAAAACGGATAAGTTTCGCCCGGTAAATAGCTAAATTGACTCAATCCCAGTTCCAAAACACATCGGAGGATTTTTATCGAGGTGTTTTGGAACGACTTTGCCGAGTCAATTAGATCCTGGAAAGAGCGATTTATTTATCCTATAAAATTCAGGGGTGATAATTATTCTGTCATGGCTGTTATGTTAATGTCAATGTCACTACTGACAGTAGTGACAGTTGACATTAACTTGACGCGGTAAATTTTCGAAATTTTCTAAAAGAATTATTGTAGCATTGCAATTAACTTCAAATTCAGAAAGATGATACCGACAGCGAGTGATCATAGAACAATATATACTCTCTACCGAGAGATAGCGATGAAACATAATATGGGAGAGAGGTTAGAAAATTCCCAGATAACACGTTCCGCGACGCTAGGTCAGAATTCTTCGAGTAATCACTTTTTACCCCGTTCCAAAACCGATTTTCAATCGAATAACTTTACCCGACAAAGGAAATTTTGTTTCGGAACGCAACCATAATAACATTGCGAATCCATTGGTTTAGTTAATCTGAGCTTGACAGTGACAGTACAATGTTCTGTTCTGTGACAGTGACAGAGAGACAGACAGGGTTATTGATTTATCGTGTTGCTGTTGCTTTTGTCGTGTAATCGAAGATTATTAATTTTTTTGTAAACATCTAACTCCCGTGGTCATTATTATCTATTCTATAAAAATATTAACAGTATTTTGAAGTTAAATCCAATATAGTTACCGTGTCCGTTAATAATGGGAGCAGTATTAGGTCTTTGTTCTGCAGCTCAGGTGCGTAACCAATGAACTAACAAAAATGACAATTTTCTCTGAAATGTCGCAGCATCATAATGTTCATTCGTTATTCTATAACAATTGTTAATAATTATACTCCGCTGGTCTTCAGCCTTGTCATAATATGCTATTAGTGCCTTTTAAATTTAACCTACTAGAGCTTTCTCTATTTAGAAAGCTATTTGACACAAATTAGTAATAAAAAGGAATCGGTACTTATTCGTACCTAGTTAAAATTAGAATTTGAAGGAGGTGGGCAAACCGTCTCCTTTGTCCTTCCCTCTGACAGTAGTGTGAATCAGCTCAGCTTATCCTCCCGTGCCCACTCCTAGTTCACTCTTCCCAGGAACTGTCGTTTTCCTACATGGCCAGCAACACCCAACCCATTTGGATCTACGGGATTCAATATGAGGGTGGTGCATGTCACTCTAACATAAAAATTATTCAACATAGCCACAACTTCATTTTAGAGATTATTTGTAAAACTCCCGCTACATTACTAATTGTTACCGAAGTGCATCAATAATGCGCGGGTCAACATAGTGTAGGAAGAAACTAGTGTGTACTTCTCAAAATATGAGTTACACTTAAAAGACAGATTATCATATCACAATAATAAATTCCCCAACTCTGAACAATGACTACTTAAATGTTCATTTTTCTATTGAGAAGAGTCTGTTAATGGAGAGACCATCTCTACAATTTGAGCCTAACAACTGATCCGTTATAGTGTCCCCACTGATTGCAGATAGTGTTAAAATAATAAAAAAAAACACTTAATAGATTCAGAATCAAGTCGAGGAGTTCTCAGTCTCGGGTGCAATTAACGTCCCGGCAATGAACCGGTATGGATGGAGTCACCTTTTCATGGATGGATGGAGATCTCCACAAACATTTTCTTCTACTACCCGGCAAACTGTAGTATTACAGGTTGCAGATAGCTCTAGATCACTGGTGGTCCCTGGAAGCAGCCAAAGTGGTCTGTGAAGCCATCCGAAAAATAATATTAAGATATAACAAACAACACTGTATTCATTCATTACTCTATAAAAAAAATACAAGACCTTCCGAGTTTCTTGCCTGTTCTTCTCGAGAAGGCTCGACCAATTTCCGAACAGGTGTAGAGTCAACTTTTTTTTTTCATTTGACTTGTATTTGTACACATCTTTATAATGGTTCGAGTATATGTACATACAAGGATTAAATAATTTAGTTAATTAGATTCTTAGGTGAAGATTTTTATGTTTTTTTTTGACGTCAATAAGTGCCTGTAAAGGTCTTTATTGAATAAAGATTTTTGAGTTTGAGTTATATTGCTCTTAAGTCCGTGGTCCATGGCTAGACAGCGGTGGTTTGTAAAATGGTTCTTCGTCACTAAAAGATTAAGAACCACTGCTCTAGACAAAATCGCAAAATATGTGTTGATTGAGACACCTGGAGTAAATGATTACTTGTTCCATTATGAGTATTGAGTTTATTTTAATAAGATAATATGTATATCATATACACTGTTATTTTTTTATCACCCTGGAAATTTTTAGGGACACTTCAGGACACATCCATTATTATTTTAGAAATAAAAAAAATGAAATAAAAAATTTAAAAAAAAATCTCAAAAAATGCTGCTCTCAACTAGTGCAGCATTTTTGGAATTATTTAGAAAATTAATATAAAATGAGTTATTTTTTTATTCATATTTAAAACATTCTAATAACATGTCGTGAAGCGTTCCTTAAATTTTCCAGGGTGACAAAAAAATAACAGTGTATGTAAATTGTTTCCAAAATGTCTTCCAGCTCGCCTGTTGTTGTGGCAGTACTGCATGCTCCCTGTGTTGCTCAGCATGTCCATCATGCTCCAACTCTACATCCACCCGGCTCATGTATGCTGTGATGCTGCTATTGGTTATGATCACAGGTTGCATCACACTTGCCCCTGGACTACAATCTGAACTGCAAAAAGTAAGTCACTTAATTGACCTTTAAAAATAAACATTCAATCCTTCAATTCAATTATCCTCATCATACATATCCAGAATGCTTGCATTACTATTAGGAGCATGAAAAAAACTCCCTTTAATTTTTTTTTATTGTTATTCAGTACAAATAATATTACTTAAATGGAAAAAAAATATACTTCTCTGATAAATCTGGCCATTCGCAAAAATTTTCCTTCAATATAGAACATTGTTTTCAATGCCTATAATCACACTACAATCTAATAGCAATAGGTAATTTTTTTGGTAACTATTTATACTAATGCTTAAATTTTACATGACTGTGCATGTATTAAATTGTTTCTTTTAATAAGCGAAAAAAAATTATTTATCCCCTGAGGCACCTGAATTAGGTAGGTAGGGACTGCAATCCGGCGTCGTTTTCACTCCGGGTAGATCTGACCCATTGATCCAGCCGGATTGATCAAATCAGGATGATTTTCGCTTTTCTGTTCAAAATAAACTGTTAGTAAGTTAATCGAGGGTAATTGTCCTTATTATAGATGGTTTATAAAAAATTTAACATATACAGGTCTTAAATATCAGAGGCTAGGTTAATTTTTTAAAAAGAAACTAGTCGTCACCCACACAATTATTTAGTTACTGATCAAAATAAAGACAAAAATAATTAGAAGAATTTTTATAACTCTGTGCAATAATTCTGTGATAACCGTTTTCCCAGATTGCGATCCCTCACCTGAACATTGGTTTTAATCCTTTTGTTATATTTCAAAACATACTGATTGCATGATGGCTATACTGCACTGTTATGTTATAATTTTTGCTTATATTTATGTTTCATTTCAAAGGTACCATTTTGTGCAAATTCAACGAGTGTGCCACTAGTTCCCGGGAATTTCAAAGTTAATTGTGAGCAAGCTGTTGGATATTTAGCAGTGTACAGGTAAGTGGTTTGAAATATATGTATAATAAAAATAGGAAGCAAATGTGTTGCTAGGCACAAAACATGAGAACAGTTGGAGGGGTTGGTTGGGTTTGGAAAATTTAAAGCATACAACACAAGCTTGTTTTCTTTAAATTTGTTTCAGTGAGCGGGTATTAAATTTACTAAAAAGATAAAAATTATTTTAAAAAATAACAAAAAAAATTAAATTGAATTAAAAAACACTTAAAAGACAAAAATAACAGGGTTATATTATGACGTCTTAATTCCAGGCAATTTTCTGAGCCATATATTTATAATGCCATTTCTTAATATAATGCCATTTCTTTCTCTTTGTATAATGAGTAAAAGAAAGGCACTGATAGCAATTCAGAAAACTGGCTGAAATTAAGATGTCATATTACACGCACAAAAGAGTACACACAACAACAAATTTTATTTTAAAGTCGGTGCCAAATTTAATGACTTTCCAGGAGAGCATCTCTTGGAATTCACTATTCTTTTCCACACTTGGAAGCAAATTTATTACGGAACGCTAAACATACTTTTTGAGGATCACAGCTTATATCGACTAGAGGCTGACAACTTAAACAATGCATCGATAAAAACAAACTTAGTCCTATCTCAACGGGGAAGCCTATGCACTAGCCAGCAGACACCACAAGGAATCCAGATCTAATTGCTTTCTTTGTAACAAAGGGAATGTCAAAATAATACCTAAAAGTAGAATCCTGCGATGACAGTTGTACTAGTCATACACAGGTGATATTGACTATTAGTACATCAATAATCAACTACGAGTTACCTGAGAACTTGTACAACAAACAAACAGACTGGCATGGATTCAGAGAATACCTAGATGACAAAATTTGCCTGCATGTTGCCTTAAAAACCCCCGAGGTGATCGATGAAGCAACTATGAATATACAAATTGCATGCTGGATAAACACACCAGAAATAAACCAGAAATGTGTAACAAATAACATATGCCACTAGAAATATGCCAAAACGTCCTAGAAAAAACGAGACTCAGACGAACATGGCATCAAACTAGAAATGTAAGAGACAAAACAGCTTTAAATAGGGCTATCAAAGACCTAAGACACCTTATAAAAAAAGTGAAAAAAGTACTCTCTGTGGAAGGTCACAAAATCTCTTAATAGACCATAAGAATAAAAATACTCAATAAAAACTGAAACGGGCTGGTCGAGAAGGGGAAAATCAAAAGCTGATGCTTTTGCCAAACATCTAGCTGAAGTTTTTAAACCAAATCAGGATCACAGTTTGGAAGCTGAAGAAGAAATTGATGATCTTATAAACCATTCTTTCCAGCTCTCTCTACCTATCAAACCTATAACTGTAAATGAAGGCAACCATAAGAAATCTGCAGAACAATAAAACCTCAGGATTCGATCTGATTACGAAGGAAGTACTGGTACAACTTCCGCGAAAAGCATTAGTATACTTGGCTACGCTCACGATAGCATACTTGGCTTTTGCACGAATACATACGAGTAGTGTTAAATATTTTCCAAAACTATGGAAGGTATCAATAGTAACAATGATCCATAAGGCAGGAAAACCTCCAGAGAACATTACGTCCTATAGGCCGATAAGTCTCCTAGCCACAATATCAAAGGTTTTTGAAAAGATCCCGCTGCATAGAATTACGCCTATACTAATATAAAACAAATACCTGAACATCAGTTTGGCTTCAGGCATCACCACTCAACAATAGAACAAGTACACAGGGTCTATGATAGAATGCGCAGATCGCTGAAGCATAAAGCGACTGTATTCCTGGACATACTACAGGCCTTCGATAAAGTATGGCATAAAGGACTATTAGCAAAAGTAAAAACGGCTTTGCCCTTATAATAATTGGTTAAAAAAATGGAGAATACAAGCTAGTGCATGCAAGTCTGTCCATGTTACTTTTACTCAGAAGAGAAACTTGCCCACCTTTAACACTAGGAAACAACATTTTAAAAGATTATTAATAGACTGATCGCAAATATGGAATATAAAAAAAAAAAAGGTAAGAGCTCGGCCGAGAGGTCTAGGCATCAACACAATATATTGGAGACACGGATTCAAACCCCGCCTGAGACGAAATTTTTTCTTTAGCATTTTAAAGAAAATGCAGAGTTCAATATAAACTTTTGTAAGTTTGCTTTATTCTTGACCAATTTTCAAGAAATCTGTAAAGATTTCTAAATTGTATGTTGATTATGTGGTTATTAACAGTGAATAAAGACTACTTTTCCTTAACAAAGTTCAAAAGAGATCAATAAGTTAAAGATTTCGTCGGGGCTGGTAAGAGCTCGGTAGCCGAGAGGTCTAGGCGTCAACACGGTATCATCAAGACGCGGATTCAAATCCCGCCGCCCAAGACGTACCTAATTAACAAAGGGTTCCGAATCATTATATTTCTCTGAGTATTGTACCTGTTAGATTTGCGACTGAAAATAGTTATTTGTTATACATGAGTGCAAAGTTGCTTTTTAACCGCGTGCTCAACTTTGATGACCAAGCAAGCGAAGGATTCTAAAATTGAATCATGAGCGCAACGAGTGATTCAAAAATTAGAATCCTGAGCGTAAGCGAGGGAATCAAAAGAGCACAAGGTGAAAAATATTTGCTCGAGTACAACACGTAACTTTTCATCCCCCTTCAGCGAGGAAATAAACAAAAGTACACTAAGGAGGTTCAGAGTCTGAGTTTTTAACAAATTTAAAAAAAGTTGTATGATAAATTCGGCACCATGGTGATGGAAATAAATAGGTTTAATGATGTTTTGAAATCACATACATAGTGCACGCGATGTTCTAAATTCAAATTTACTTTAACCTCAAGCGGATAAAAACGGCTTTGGCGGTCAGATATTGAATAGCAAAAATACTCTTTCCGAGATGAGGGGATGAAAAATCTTTTTCCGCGAATGCAGGAATTGGTCGCATTTTTAATCCGCCTTTAGTGAAAACCCGAATAAAGGAACGTGAATAAGAAGCTTTCACAGTAAACAATTTTCAACCTTAGGAGGGTTCTCTTTACTTTCTATTCAACGTGTAAAATAAACAGCGCAAAGCCTCAGACAATCACTTATTTTTATAATAAAAGAATTATATAAATTAGCGATGTACCGACTAGTCAGCTATATTTGTAGTCGGCCACCAGTTGGTTAAAACCGCTGACTATATTTTTCATTTTATTATAGAATTAGATTTTCAGACACGAACATTGTCGATGTCATCCGAACTCAATCGAAATGAATGATCGGCTTGACCGACTAGTCGGCAAAAGTCATAGTGGGCCCATTTCTAATATAAATTAATTATTAATTATTATTTGCAAAACTATGTATTTTGTTGCATTCTTTCGAGGTTTCTTACTCGCCTGCGTGCTATGCGATGTTGAGTCGCGCCGCCCGATAGGAGATAAAGACGATAGAGTTAAGTATATTTAAATAAGCGGCCTAGTTGAAAATTTCACGTCGTATAAAATCTGACTCATTGATTCTGATCAAACTATATTTAGGTTTTGCGCAATTTAATTAGCACTATAAAATGTATACAGCAATGAAATAGCATGTTATAAGCTGAATCCATTATCTTTCCAGAATTTGTTTCGCGACATGTCTCTTCTTTCTACTTATGGCGCTTATTATGATTGGAGTGAGATCATCGAAGGATCCACGAGCTGGAATTCAGAATGGGTAAGACGCATTATCTTATTTTTATTAGGCACTAGTAGGCTCGCACGCGTTGTCCTGATCAATTACAACGCCATCTACCAGATCCAATTGTAGGCTCCTTCCCTGAACACGTACCGAAAATTTATTAAGATCATTCGAGCCATTTTTTAGTTTTAGCGAGACTAACGAAGGGATTCATCTCATAAATAAAAATCTCGTGTCACAGTCTTTGTTATCGAGCTCCTGTGTTTTGGAGGACCAATGTTTATGAAATTTATTGTATATATTTGGTAGGTCTGAAAATAGGTCGTAGGCTATTTTTATACCCCTAGGTGATAAGGGTGGCACTCTCCAGAATTTTTTTGACAATTATGATAGCAAAACGTAGATCGCTGGCACAGCTAGTTTTTATTTATAAAGGAGATGTATATACTGACCACGTTGTTATTGCTTTATGATACTGTCCATACTGTGAATCAAAATTCGATGTCAAAAATGGCATCTTAAGATCGATCTCATTCTTAAGATGCAGCTATTAAAACTAGCCATAATTATATGAAATAGAAAAATACGGGTGCAACACTTTTTGGTAATCAGACGGACATTATTAGCACTCGTAGAGCCAAGTAAGCTAATAAGGTGCACCGAAATGTCAAATGCGAATTTCATTTTTAATTTAAGCACTATGCTCAACCTTATCACTTGTATAATTATATTACGAGTATTGTATAACTCTGACCATTCATATTACCAGGTTTTGGGGTATCAAATACCTGATCGTGATTGGGGGTATAATTGGAGCATTCTTCATACCAGAGGGGCAATTCGCACACACGTGGATGGTCTTTGGCATGATTGGTGGCTTCGGCTTCATCGTTATTCAGCTCATCCTCATCGTTGACTTTGCTCACACTTGGGCCGAAAATTGGGTTTGTAAGTATTTCTGCAGGAAAATATTGTTATTCTCAAGAGCCGATTTTCGTATATATTTTATAAGCATGCATAGAAAATGTGATTATAATTTATGTTGTAAATAGTGCATTGTTTACTTACCTATTTATTACGTGTCACTGCGAATAACTATTAAATAATTATTAAATTGTTTTTGAAAAATATAATGTGGCATCAAACTTTCCCCTTCAGCTAAATATGACGAGACAGAGTCGCGAGGTTGGTATGCAGCGTTGCTGCTGGCCATGCTGACATGTTTCGCGCTCGCACTGGCTGGCATTGTCCTTCTTTACGTGTTCTACACTAAGGTATGTAGTTTTTATTTTATTATGGACACCAAACATCTTAGGTATAAGGCATTACAGCCATTGATTTTCTACCAAACGTAGATAACGCATGAACGTTCGAAAATTGGGCCGGTGAACAACTGCTCAATCGGGCCTCGTGCAGTTCTTTTCCATGCGTTGGAGCTACAACGCGATAAGCAATTTTGAGCATTATGTTTGAGAGTATAAAGTTGATATTTTCATGTAGCAATTACTAAAACGTCAAGTTTAATGTGGCTAGGTATGAAATGATGTAATTGCACACGGTTATACTTCAAATAGTTGCCGTAATAATAAAGAATAAGGTTGAATTCGATAAATACGGTACTTTCTTTATTGTAATTTTAATTCGGGTGTGCATATTCAACTACCTATTTAACAGCGTACAAATGTATAGTCGATTAGGTGACAGATTTCAAGCGCGTTTTTGTATGAAGTGCTCTATCTACGTTTGGTAGTAAATCAATGATTACAACACATAATGTCTATTATTATGAGACCCACACCACACCATTATCCACAGTTTGACTGTATGGTTATGTAGGGGTTTGCTTGTTTGACACACAAGCGAACATCTCACTTGCAGGCATAGTATGAGACAAGAGGCAAATACCGTAACATCAAATGATAGTGACTTTCTCCTCTTTTGTACACTACTTGTGCTAGGTCTGCTGAAGTTATAATCATAGCTATTGTGTCATATAGACTCTTGCGAACGGAGAACTCGCAAGCATATTGCCAATCATAACCAATACCAGCATCCTGTAAGCACCTCCTCCCAGCCCCACTAAGCAATCTCAACTTTCTCTAACTCCTGCTAGGATGTCGTCCTCGTTTTAAATATAAAATAACTATGTCGAAATAAAGTTAATATGAACAGCATTGTATAAATTAATAAATAAGAGGTAAGATTAACGTGGTAAAGGTTGTGCTGTGGGTACGTACCAGGTAAAAAATGATGCACCAAAGGTTTCGTCGCTGGATTTATATTTCCATGTTACATTTATAATAATAAAATAGCACTCTGTAACAAATAAAGAAGTTACGCCATTGGTTCATAAGTTTACGGCGGGAGACCTTGTACTTGTACAAGCAAGAAAGCAAGCAAGGGCTATTTTTTTCTCTCTGTATTGTTACAGAGTCGTCAATTGAAAGCTGACCTCAAAGCAAAAATTTGAGCTCAACTTCCATTACAAGATTGGATGTGTCAGTTCTCTTCTTACTGTGTCATTCATTAATATAAATTAAGAAGAGCAAAGGGCCCAATATCAATCCTTGTGGCACGCCCATAATTATAGGTGCACCAGCAGACTCAGTTTTATTAATAACAACTTTCTGAACCCTACTGGACAAAAATAAGACTTGAATAAGTCTAATTGCTTCTTCAGAGACACCATAAGGCTTCGGTCTTTTAAAAGAGTTTGGTGACCAACGCAGTCAAAAGCCTTTGATAGCTCACAAAATATACCAATTAGGGGAGAGTATTACGGCGTATAAGGAGAGTATTAGGGCATGTTAACTACATTATATCGTTTAATCCATAAACGGTATTGTTATGATAAAAAATTATTACATATTAAATTGTGGCATCGCGACTTCTTAGCGTCCTGATATCAGCAATTGTGTGTTGGGAGAAAAGTAATGAAAATTATGCCAAACTAAATATTCAAAATGCAATCAAGTTAGGCGTTAGGCTATATCTAGAATAAAATAGCACCTCATTACAAGAAAGTCATTTCTTCTATGATTAATCCAGATTATCCAGATGATATCTGTTGGTGGCGCCTCGGTGTTAAAATGAGAAGTTAAAGAGAGCTTCTGAGTCTTAAAAATTAAATGTAAAAAATCCTTTTTAAAAACAAGCTTTTATTTAAGTGCACTAAAAAGAAAAAATAAACTTTTACACTAAAACTTTTACTTATAAAGTTATTTCACATTTGACACAATTTATATGACATAAAAGCTTGTCGCAAGATTTACTTATTTTAGTAACTTAAAAGTACTTAAAAGAGTACTTTTAAGTACCTAGTCGTATTTACTTAGTTTGAAAATTGTAATGTATAAAAATATTCACATCAAATTATTTAATTTACTTGTTTATCTACAAAAGTAAATCTCGCGACAAGCTTTTATGTCATATAAATTGTGTGAAATGTGAAATATCGTTATAAGTAAAAGTTTTAGTGTAAAAGTTAATTTTTTCTTTTTAGCGCACTTAAATAAAAGCTTGTTTTTAAAAAGGATTTTTTACATTTAATTTATTTTTTACTTTTTAATTATCACTGGACACGTTTCTGTCTGTTCATCTCATTCAACGCATCATTGTTGCAAGGTCGTTTGCCGGAATGTCTATACAGAATTTCAGCTCAATCGGTTAAAGATATTTACTTCAAAATTGATTTTTTAGCTTTAGTAGTACGCCATATTGGATTAATAGTGACATCACTTTATTTTTCAAGTTATTCTTAGTAAGACCTTTTATTTGATACCCATATTGTAGGAGTGCATTAAAAATAATTGGTCTGCCATCTTGGGTATGCCGCCATCTTGGATTTAGAATGACGCCACACAGTTAACCATGCATTTTCATCCAAACTGTATGTGTATTTCAACTCAATCGGTTAAAGATATCTACTTCATAATGTATTTCAAGCTTTAGAAGTCCGCCATATTGGACGTCACATTATTTTTAATGTTACTCTTAGCAAGACGTTTTATTTGATACCCATATTGTAGGGGTGCATTAAAAATAATTGGTCCGCCATCTTGGATTTAGAATGACGTCACACAGTCAACCATGCATTGTCATCCAAACTGATCGTGTATACAACATTTCAGCTTAATCGGTTAAAGATATCTGCTTCAAAATTGAGTTGCAAGATTTCACCCGAACATACATACTTACATTGCAAGTTAAATAAAAGCTTGTAAAAAAAACTACTTTTATTTCAGGCCGACGGGTGCGATCTTTCTAAGTTCTTCATCTCCATAAACCTGATCCTGGTGGTGATAGCAAGCGGTGTTTCCATTCTACCCGTGGTCCAGGAGCACCAGCCCCGCTCTGGACTCCTGCAGTCTTCAGTTGTGTCTCTCTATGTCATCTTCCTCACCTGGTCAGCACTCTCCAACGGACCAGCCGAGTGCAACGACATCACTGGTGACCATACCAAAAATGTAAGACACTGTTATTTTTGTTTATGTTTAATTCACTTTGCTTAGTCGTAAGCAAAGGGATTCAAGTCCATAAAAGCACCGCCTTGGGCGAAGTAGTCTTTTTTCATGATTATATTACGCTAAAATAAGGCCCGGGTGTTACACATCTTAATGTTTTAGCGCATTGATGTTAACACATTTCATGGATGGAAATCCACGAAAAAAACCCAATCAGCTTTCACATCCAATATCTTTATTTCAATGATGACCTATAAATGTCATCAATATGATTTTTTATAGCTTTGTCTGTTTTAGATGAAAAATAAAGCCGTTCATGTTGAAAATCTACTGTCAAGTGAACAATGTAGGTAGTGAAAAGAAAATCGTTTGGTTTTTTAGTTGACCAAAACCGTTAGAGTAACTCTGAAGCACATAAATTCTATTCAAAATATTCTAGCTTTGTGTCAAATACTTTAATTTTTTTTTGTTCACCGTAAGGAACGGAATAACCTGCTTATACTATATTTATTTTATTATATTACTTTGATCTAATATGAAATTATTTTTTTATATAAAAATTAATATATAATTAAGCATTATGTATATTAAATATCAAAATGCTTGTTTAAAAACGCAACACTCAGGACACAAAAGCAATATATTGGGTAAGTTACTGGAGAAGTTTTCCCTAAAACACTTGTACAATGAATTTATTTTCTCCTCACAAATTGTTTAATTTTGATTATTTTATTACTTTAACTACCTATAACATATTAATTCTACTAGTTTATTCATTACAGCTCATGTTTTGACTGCTCGTTTTATTTTTCATGATAGTGCTATTATTAGTGCTTGACACCATTTCCCAATAAAATTTAGGTATAAAACCTAATTAATTTTAGTTTAAGCAGTTGTTTGAATCTTGACAATCACCAACGTGAGGGTCACTTACCGCCTTATTACAAAACATGGACTAAAGTTAGTCCTGGTTTAAACTAAGACTAGTTGACGCTGTCTCTATCTATGTATATTGACACAAGTGAAAGCGCACTACTTTTAAACCAATACTAACTTTAGACCAGGTTTTGTAATAAGACCGTTAAGGTTCAATTCATAATGATCATTATTCCAGTAATATTTTGACCTTTTTGTGTTTTTTGAAGTTGATTTTTACTTATTTTGTAATTTTTTTCAATATCTTTGATTTATTTAAATACATGCAAATTAAAATTTGACTCGTCATTAACACAAGATCAAATTCAAATAATACGGCACATCAAATAATTCACTCTAATCTGTACTAAAAGAAATATTCTATAAAGAGTGCTGTAAACGCTCAAACATGTTTGTCAAATTTACATAATGTTTTGGAATTTTCTTTGTACAATCGATCATGAATGTTGACAATCGATCACTAAGGTGAGGGCGCTTGCGCACTTATACGTATTCGGTTCGTGTTCGATACGTGAAAAAACCGAACGGGAACTTTACGTCCTAGCGTTTGCGCACTTATCCGTATTCGATTCGTGTTTGACACGGTTGTGCGATAAACGTCAAGATGACCGCCATCAGGATCACTTCCTGTTTTTAAAAACCCACTGCAATTTAGTACTCATTTGGTACTATTTGATACAAAACATTACAATTTTGTTACCTGCTTAGTTTAAACAAAATCCGGCTTTCATTATCAAAATGGCGGGATCATGCTCTAACATTAGCCCGAGTGAAACCGAGGGTAACCGATCAATTACTCCGGTCGTATTTCTGAACGCTTTCGTGAATACAAACGCAGGGTAATTTTCGCCTGACAGGAGTGAATTTCTCCCTGCTCCCAGTCAGCGTTAAATTTTACCTGACATTGACAGTTGATTGTTCTGTGATATGTGGCTAGCTGATTTTGTTTTAAGTCGAAGTTAATGTTTGAACATGATAAGTAAAGCTTATGTACAGATGTAAAATAAAGCAAGTTAGCGTTGCAAAACACAAGAACTCTTAACTGACAAAATCCGTTTAAAAACGCGTGAAATACGAAAATCACTTGCTAGCGTTTGAAAACCAGTTAAGCTTCTCTTTTTCGCAATATATTAGCCTTTTCTTTTGTACCGAGTGAAAACTTAACGGGTTTTCAGCGGCCCCTTAGTACCTACCTCCAGAAATTAAAAGCAGTTTCTTTTAAAGAGGAATATTTAAATTCTGATGAACGGTTGTGTACAAGCCGCCTACCATGATCTATTACAACAATGTGAAAACCATGCTTAAATCGAGATATCGCTAGACTATGTATGAGCGGAGTCTCTGGTTACACAAGTTAGCGAGTAGGGGTTAGAGTATATAGAATGATTGAACATTTTAGCTAGACGTTATAATAATACTGCATTGAAAGAAGAAGTTACGAGTTGGCATGCCCGATGTCTATACCGAAAGACTTTAACAAGAATCTCCTCATAACAGATCCTCCACCATAGGCGCCTTCATAGACATAGAAGGAGCTTTCGACAAAACAATGCACAATAGCATTAACCACGCCCTTCAAAAGTACAATATAGAACCAGCAGTAACAAAATGGATCACCGAGCTGGTAAGCAAGAGGGCGGTTCGAATAGTGGGGAATAAACACCATTAGAGCTAAAGTGGTCAAAGGATGCCCCCAAGGTGGAGTCCTATCCCCACTTCTGTGGAACATAGTAGTAGACAGCCTCCTAAGGAAACTAAACGAAAGAGGCTACACTACTATTGGTTATGCAGATGACCTGGCAATACTGATAAATGGGACTCGTTCTGACTTTACGTCAACCTCTATCCTACTCTCTTCATGATCCTACTCCATCCATCCCAGGTCCTCCTAGAATGCCAGCAGCCTCTGTAGGCTACTACATGCATCCGGCATGGATGCCGGGGAGTGGAAAACTTTCGCCCGTTGATCGGCCACGCTTGTGCATTCCCTAAGGACGTGCTGTGGCGTTTCCTCCGCCTCCATGCATCCTCTGCATAGAGGGCTGTCTGTCACCCCTATTGTGAATAGGTGTTTGTTTAGGAGACAGTGTCCGGTTATAGTGGTTATAACTTTTCGGATTTTGTCTCTCTTTAGTCTGATGAGGGAACGGGCAAGCTTTTTGGATGGTACCGGGATTGCGTCTTTTGTTTGCTTGCATCCCCCATGGGCTGTTCCTCGGTTTTCTCACGCAGCCAGGTTTTTATCTGGGCCTGTGGAATGGGCAGTAAGGGCTCTGGTTTATACACTTTTGTGTTTGAACCTCTCTTAGCAAATTCATCTGCTGCGTCGTTGCCAAGTGAGTCGCTGTGTCCTTTTATCCATTGCAGAGTTACCCGGTTTGTATCTGCTATGGCTTGGAGCATGTTATGGCATTCCAGTATAAGGACAGAGTTAATAATATTGTTTTGGCCTCCAGGACAGATGCGCTATCTGAGATAATCTTTATGTTAAGATTACTAATACCTCTAGCTGCAACCGCCTGTGCCGCTCTGGTGATGCCAATGCATTCTGCTTGGAAGATGGTGTTCCGCTTATCTAGGGTTATTGATAATTTGATATTAAGGTCGTTTAAGAAGACGCCGGCCCCAGTTCCACAAGTGGTCTTGGAACTGTGTATATCCTAACTTCTTTAATGTCAGAGCAATCTTTTGATTCTGCTGTTAATTGGATATCGTATCTTCTGCCAAAGACATCATTATCATCACAGCTCATATACGTCCCCACCGAGGGGTTCGAGCCTACCCTATGCTAGGGTGATTAGCCAAAGACATGGTGGCATGGTATTCTATTGATTGGTGCATCGAGAAGAGGTATTTCTTTTGTACTCCAATCTAGGATTATCGTGTGTGTTTTTCCTATATTACGTTTCCATAGTCCCTGCGATCTTAGTGTTATGGCTGCTGCTTTCGCCTCCTCTTGTATGACTAGATCTAGAGGTCTCAGTTGTAAGAGGTATTCTAGGGAGGCTGATGAAGTGGTTCTCATACATCCGCCCATGCTCGCACGAGCAATGGGGAATATGTACACATTGTTATTATTGTATTGCCAAAGCAAGGGAGTATCCAGGATGTATATCAGCACAATGTATAAGAACAATGAAGAGCCTAGTTCCCACAACACAAGCCAGCTTAGTGTGGGGCTATGGTTATTTCAAACTACATACTTTAAAACCGCAAAGTTATAAAGCTTTTGTGCTGCCGACTAAGCAGAGAAGAAGCAGAGACGTCCGACAGACTGTGACGTAATCGTACTACATATAACACATTAAAAATCTGTTTTGCAAGAAGGAGATGGCATGCAATTTTCAATAGCTTATAACTTGTTTATTTTTCATTGTAATTAGACCGTTTCTTCACAATTAGTTGATGTAGTTAATCACCTATGTTTGATCTAGCATAAGTCACATTTTATGACATTGAACGAAATAAAACATAGATTAACTAAGCTAGTTTTAAGAAGTTTATTATTAAAGGCCCTGGAGCCTTATTCTGCTTGCCTTAATGCGTTTTTGACGTGTCAATAACGCTTCGATAGCATTGCTTTTTGCGACCAAAAACTACTCATAGGCGGTGGTGATCACTTACCATCAGGTGACCCACGAACTTGTTTGCCACCTTTGTGGTGTAAAATAAAAAATATATATTCATCACTATTGACTTATCAAGAAGTTGTCATATAAATAAATTGCACCATAAAAAGCGAATCTTTTACGAAAGTGAAGCAGTTTTATTTAAAACACTGTCAAGACATAATTAGCAGAATAAGGCCCCAAGTGTCGGGTCAGTCGCAAAAAATTATATCAATAGTGTCTCGTGCCCCGCAGAATCATTTCGACAAGCAGACGGTGATCGGTCTGATTATTTGGGGTCTTAACTTGGTATACTCGAGTATACGGACCGCCTCGGCTTCGACGAAGATCACCATGTCGGAACACATCCTGGCCAAGGAGGGTAGCGCAGGTGAATATCTCATTTTGTAATTTCGTTAATTTTGAATGATTTTGTCAACTAACCTATGTAAAGTATGAATGAACTTGTGCTGTGGTATAAGTATAGGTGTTTTTATCTGTTAACAAATACATATTAATTATTGGGTAATCTAAACAATAGGGATGATGACTGAATTCTAATTTTCACGTCTCGTCATAAAATATTAAAATACCGTAGAAAAGGATACAATCCTGTGAAATTAGAATTAAAATCGGCTTAGAAATACATTAGATACAAGCATTTTAAGTTGTTAATTTGGAAGCGATTAGACAGAGAGATCCGACATCAACCGTGACGTCATTGTTTAGTACGGCCATATAAACTCCATGTAAATTGTCGTTTTGCTAGAAAGAGATGGAGAAAAATCTTTAATACCTTATATCTTGGTTGTTTTTTAGTTATTCGAAAACCGATTTTTTCTTTCAGTTTATTATATGAATGAGCTTCTATTAATGCAAAAAAATATTATTTGTCATCTAGCCTATTCATTAATATGCGTTGTTTAAAAGTAGTGCGCACTGAATAAGGCCGATTAGCGTACTTTTCTTTCTTTCGTTGGAACTTAGACTTTACTATAATAGTAAAGTACATCGTATTTTTAATTGAGTTATTTTATATTGGTTTTGTCTATTTTTTGTTAGGAAAATATAAAGAGTAGGTAATGTGGGTAGCTATAAATTATTAATTACCTACATCTGACTTGTAATAAAAATACATCTTACTTTATAACTCTTGCATGCCAATGCATCAAGAATCTAACTAACTTCTATCTTTGCATTGCATACATATATAATCCATCCATTTACTTAATAATATATTTTATACACTAGCGAGGTAAAGAAATAAGTAAGTCACTTAAAAAAATAATACCTATTACTTAAATAGTGATGTTTAGTTCACTTTAGCTTTGTTATAATTATCATTTTTTGTACAGGCAATACAAAATGCTCGTTATAGAATAAATCTGTACTGAAAATATAAATTAAAATTGTAGTTACAATCAAAATTATGAAGAAGTACAAAATATGTTTTGAGCATTTTCGTACGATTAGTTAAAAAATTTAATATTAATAGAGAAACTTTTACTTTTGACTACTTATTCGTGCTCGTCAATGTACGTGCCAGTATAACTCCTGAATGATTCCACCGAACTAATATAATTATCTTAACATAATAGGAAAGCATGTGTGTATAGTTTTTATGATAATTTTATTTGCAACATTAACACGTATATTGTGTATTCCTTGCGGCGTGTCGCGCGGCGGCGACGCGGTTAAGGGCAAGGAGGGCTCGTTGCTAATGAAGGTAAAGCTATCATAATCATTATAGTAACCCCGGCGAACAACAGGTCCGACGGAATAAAATATTCCTCCCGGACGAAGTGCAAAGAAGTTCCCATTAGTTCGATTATGCGAAACAAAGAGGGAATATTTATTTTTCGATTCTGACCGATCGGACAACTTGAAATTATCTACATTTAGATTTATATTAACAATCACAATTTTATAGACTGCTACTAGTGCGCACACAGTACTCGTACACAGTCAATAAAGCCATGAAATCAATTTATGCTTAAATTACAATAGAATTTAATTCAACTTAATCTAACTAATGGGGAAAATGATCGCCTGACATAACATAGGGCTCGTTCCAGATAAGCATTTTTAGCCATAAATATCAACATTTTTAGCATCTCTGCGTTTCATTAGCGGTGTTGCTAGTTTTTCTTGCTGTTTGTCATGCGTTTCATTTAAGCATTTTTAAAACGAAATGCTAGCATGCTAATAGATGGGTCCTCTGATACCACTTTTTGACAGCTTTCAAATTTGACATTTGGAATCTTTTTTTCATGAATCAAAGAGGATTTTCAGCGGATTCAAAAATTCATTGATATTTATAGTATTAGCCAATTCTGATTTATATTATTAGAAATTTAAGTGGCTGGACTAAGTAGGTGAGGTGTCAAAATTCAGCACAAAAAATCAGTACCTTCCGTTTCATTTGTAACAATTAGCGCGGCTAAAAATGTCAACATTTCTTATAAGAAACGCAAAACGAGGCTAACATCAGATTTTAGCCTCAGAAAGTAGCAGTGCTTATCTGGAACGCACGACTTGTTGCCGATGGCACCGTGTAGCCATTGGAATAACACTGCTTCAGTCGCCATTGATACATAGTGAGATTCAATTAAACATTAATATTATGATTAATCCATTAAATACTCCGGTGCTATTTTTCAGCTTTGGGTTCGTTGATTGGTACGTTGCGAGTACGTAGAGAGATGAGATAAACGTAGCCCATTATCTCATCTCATCTCATTTCTGTACTGTAATTTCATTTCTCTACTAACATTTGCGAACAATTAGCGATAGAATCTTCATTTGCAGTTGTCTGATCAAATAAAAACAAATACTAATACACAGTTGTGGCTTTTTTTTATTTTCTTCATTGTGTTACTTGTACTCTAATGTTTTTTTGAAGCAGGAGTTAAATTTTGTGTGCTTGAAAAAAATTATCTGTTCCATACAAATGCTCAACATCCACTGTAAGATGTATGGAACAGCTGACTTTTTTTTGCGTTTATAAGATTGGACCCTTAGTAAAAGTTGTTAATGTCAATTTGGCTCCCGCTTCCAAATTTTAATCCTATCTTAGTTTTTTGAAGCCTGTGCGTTGGAACGGCATGTTTGTTTTTGTTTCTTGCGTTGGGATGGTGAATTTAGAAATTGATATCAAATTTATAACAATTTTGGGAGATACCCTATGTCCATCATCATGGCTTAAGAGGATTGTGAAGCTGTAAATTTTCATACAAAAAGCGATAACGCTTTTCTCCCTCTAAACATAGTCCAATTTTCATAATTTTTGGAAATCTTGTAGATATAATGAAAAACTAGGTTTGTACGTTTTGATTTTGAAGAAATATTGCTCAGAATATAAGTTATTAGCATCTAAATATCTATATTTTCTACTTAAAAACTACCTTGAGCATTTTTGTCTTATTTTGACTAAATTATACTAAATTCCAAAAAAAGCAAAACGTACAAACATAGATGGTGGAAGTAGTTTCCGACAATGGAATAACTAAAGCATCTTCCACATTGCCTGTCAATAAAGGAGTTCCACAGGGTTCCATATTGGGGCCTATATTGTTTATTATTTACACTGCTGACCTGCCGAAATCAATTATTTATACCAATTATCACATTTATGCGGACAACCTCCAGATTTACATGTCTTTTAAGCCGGCTGAAATAACAGAAGCCACAACTAAGATCAACCAGGACCTTAAACATATAGCTAAATGGTCGGAAGCCAATGGTTTGTCCTTAAACCCAGGAAAGAGCAAGTTTATGATTCTGGGCTCCGAGACTCAAATTGGTCAAATTAACAGTGGTGTACCAGAAGTCAAATTGAATAACGTTGAGATCGAGCAAGTTGAAGAAGCTAGAAATCTTGGTGTTTGGATGGATGGGAAATTGAAGTTTGAAAAGCACGTTGCTGATGTTGTACAACAGTGTTATTACAGGCTGAGAGTGTTGTACCAGGTGCGTCAGTACTTAAGTGTAGATGTTAGGATTCGCCTCTGTGAGTCACTAATACTGTCAAAGCTGAACTATGCGGATTCAGTGGTCGGAACATGTCTACTAGCTCGCACCAAGAGAGTGATACAACGCCTCCAAAACTCTTGTATAAGATTTTGTTTTCCTGTACCCCCAAGATCTCATATAACGCCGTACTTAAATAGTAACAATCTCTTGAACATGGAAACACGTCGGAAATTACATTTTGCAAGTTTGCTCTTCGGTGTTATAAAAGATAAAAACCCACCCTATTTATTTCATAAATTACAGTTTTCTCTACGACAGCGAACGAAAGATCGAATTAATTGTCCAACTTTCAAGACAGCCGCATTTCGTGGCAGTTTTCGATATTCGGCTTCGAAGTGCTGGAATAACATCCCTCCTCCATTGAAATATAGTTTAAGTGTTGGAACATTTAAAACTAAACTAAGAAAATATCTATTGGACGCCCAAAAAGCCGAATAACGCTGCGATGTGTTGTATTTTGTTTGTCACTTGGATGGTTGTATATCTGCCTCTATTTATTAGGTTTGAAATTGATTGAGCAATTAAGAGCTTTACTGTGTGCGCATTGCCCAACGTTACTATATGGTATCTACAGTTACTGAATAAATGGTATCCGCAGAATACCAGCGTCGAAGCACTCCGTGCCTCGGCATATGCTGAGCGGGGACCTATTTGGCCCGGAAACTACCTGTATATATAAAAAGTGTTTTTTGTTTTGTTACATTATGTGTTGTATTTTGGTGCCAAATAAACTATCATTCATTCATTTTATTTCTCTAAAGCTGCTCTAATGCTCTATGGAATCTACGATTGTATAAAAAATACAAACGACAAAGTATCTAAATAATATACGAGTATGTAGGGTAGGCAGGGTAGGCATATATGGGAAGAAGGCACCCTTCGTACGGTTTTGAAGTTTTTTTTTCTTCATTTTTACTATAAAATTTAAAGCAGCTGATTACATATACTAATAGGTATTTTTTAACCGACTTCAAAAAAGGAGTTTCTCAATTCGATGCGTAAGTGTTTTTTTTTTGTGTAGGTATGTTACGCGATTACGCCTCCAATTGCAGACCGATTTTCAAAATTCTTTTTTTATTCTCAAGATTATACTCCAATGGTGGTCCCACGGTACCAAAGTTAGGATCTGATGATGGGATCCCATAAAAATGGAGGGAAATCCTTAAATTTTTAGGTGCGTCCGTGTTTTTTTTTTATAAAAACGTCGCCCCACACTAGGATTCTCCTGTGTCGTGGGTGCAGTTACAAACATAGAATATCACATGCACATACGCCCAGACCGGAACAAATTTCTGTAGGCCATACAAAACGTCTGTCCCGTGCGGGAATCGAACCCGCGACCTGTTGCGCAGTAGGCGATCGCTCGACCTCTGCGCTAACCGTGTCAACCGTTTTGTGTGTATGTTACGCGATTACTCCACCAATTGTGGACCGATTTTCAAAATTCATTTTGTATTCGGTAGAGTATACTCCTAGGGTGATCCCTAGGTCACCAAAGTCAGGTTCTGATGATGGGATCTTATGAAAATCGAGGGATACCCTAATTTAATTAGGGTTTCTTTCATTACAAAGTTAAACAAAAAAAATATTTTCCAAAAAATAAAAACTGACTTCAATAACACTGAAACGTTAAAAATAGTGTAAGAATAGGTACAGCCAACATTACATTTCTATATTGAAGTCGGTGCCAAACGATGATCTCCTAGAAAGTCTTAAAATTTGGCACCGTCTTCAATAATGATGTGTGATATTGACTGTACGTATTCTTATATTATTTCTAACTTTTCAGTGTTTTTGTAGTCCGGACGAACCCGACGAATCGAACCCCGCCGGACGGACCTCCCGATCAACATAAGTGGCCTCAATCACTAGACCTTGATGCATAATTATTACTTTATATTTTTTAAATCCCTGCTCCTATTTAGTTTGTATGCAAAAGTATTAATTTATCTATCTAAAATAATAGATTTTTTGTTATTTATTTTTAAGTTAACAAGAGGTCTGTTCTTGTTTAAAAAATTGTGTCATTTTATGTTTAGTGTTTATTTTTTTCATAAAAGGATCCATTATTGATTCACATCTCAAATGAAAATCATTTTAATTCAGTATAACACTCATCTTACAAAAAGTAATTTTCTTTAGACAGGTAAATGTACGATAGATAGGTACTTTCATAACAAATAACAGCTCAGTCCTATAAAGTAGGACTTGGTATATAGGGATACCAAGTAAGTGCCTACACTATAAATTTCAAAGGAATACTGAAATAATTTACGAAACTTATCTACTAAAATATTATAAAGAAAGAAGATTTGTATTTTTGTTTGTAATGAATAAACTCAAAAACTAGCTCACTGGGAAGTCTCGGCGTAATTATTGTCAAAATGATTTTTAGAAATAAAGCTATTTTTATTTATTATATTTTTTATTTTTAAAAACTACTAGATTGATTTAAAAAAAATTTTTGACTAATAGAATGCTACATTATCACTGAGTAATATAAGGTTATAAAATAATTTTTCATACGGGAAAACAAAATTCCCTCACGAAAAACGAAAATAACGAAGGCAAAGTTGCGAGCGGAAAGGCAGTCAGGAATACCTAAGCAACGCAAAACATTACAAACGGTAAAATAATGATCTCGAGTTCTCGCGCCGAGGAGTCGCGCGCTGCTGTCGTTGTGTGCGTGAGAATTTGCGCGTGTTGTATTTGTGGTGTAAACGCCAGACGGGAGGCCGAGCGGTGTGAAACAGATAGCATTTTAGAAAATACCTACTCGCGCCGCGCACGATTACTTCACAATCCTCTTTAAGTTGTCTTTATACCAAATCTATACTATACTTACTTACTTAGGCCCGATTTCACCAACAGGAAAGCAAAACTAGAATAACTATACCGTGGATAAATTTATACTCTACATTAAATTCTCTGATAACCCATTTTACGTTTCATCACATTTGGTTTAACTATTCTTCCAAATAGAGTTTTATTTTATCTATGTGAACGAATGAATGATAATGCTGCGAAATTAAATAGTACATTCTCTCCGTAAATCACATAGCCAATTAGCTGTTTTTTAAACTAGTAGGATTATACGTCAGTTACGACTACTGTCACTTTAGACTGCTTGCCAATCAGCTGTTCATTAGACGCCACCTTTCATATTTATCCTAGTACTAAATCTGTTATACCGTCAAATTCGACGGTATAAAACCTATTCTCGGATAACGGCTTTATTCTAAGTACAAGTATTTGGTGAAAATAAAATTGACCTATCTGAAAGTAACCCATGATTTTATCCTTGGTATTAAACTTATCTGACTTTGGTGAAATCGGACCTAAATATTATAAAGCTGAAGAGTTTGTTTGTTTAGTTGAACGCGCTAATCTCTGGAACTACTGGTCCGAATTGAATTTTTTTTTTGTGTTGGATGCTCCAATTATCGAGAAAGGCTTTAGGCTATAATTATAACATGACGCTACGACTAATAGGAGCTGAGCATGAATAAAAAATGTTGCTAAAACGGGAAAAATATAGAAGAACATAACCAAGAACGCGTTGAAATCTTTTAATTCGAAACGTAGTTCGCGGGCACAGCTAGTTTTTTATTATAAAATTGGTACAGTTGCTTAGGTTTGAAAGCGCAGCAAACAGATTAGGAGATTTTTAAATACAGTCTTCTGTGCGACTACCATGATCGCACTTTATTTAACGTATCTGCCAAACACCAATATATGGATCGCTAATATGATTTTATGTGGTTCTGCTCACGGACATAGGGTATAATTCTATAGAGGGTGCCGATGGAGGCGAGGCGGGCCGCGGCGCAGAGACGAAAGTCTTCGACAATGAGGGCGAAGGCGTCGCTTACTCCTGGTCATTCTTCCACGTCATGTTCGCGCTGGCCACACTGTACATCATGATGACGCTCACTAACTGGTTCAAGTGAGTTTTTTTTTTAATTTATTTATTTACACACCTAAAAACCTACAAAATTCCTATTTCTATTCTACATGCTGCCAAACTGTATAACATCAGTTTATCGGCAGTCGTTTAGTTTAGCCTTAACAGAGATAGGTTTAGCTTCTTTGTAGTGGGTATTCTTTACTGTAGCGTTTATCGCTGTAATGGGGCTTGTCAGTCTGCGAAGTACAGTGAGATAAAAAAGAGTATAGAAAGACTTATTTTGGAACTATTTTTTTAATCCTTAACAATATTTGTCAAGAGTTGTAAACTCATACAGTCTTACAAATAAAAATGAGTTATACCACATTTATACCACCTTATACTAGGTATAGTTATACTTAGTATAAAACGAGAATAACTCTAGAATATTTTTTGACGAATAAACGAGGTTTATCTTCGGTATAGCTATTCTTCGAATCTATCAAAATGCACAATATGGCAACAGCGCAATCAAAGAGAAATGTACAAAAAAGTAACATTTTATCTGTGAAAGCTGTCAGTTTTTAGACCGGGCGACCGTTTTGTTGATTGGTTTCATTTCCATATTATTATATTTGTTTATACTTTCGTGTAAATAATTATATTAATTTGAAAATAGTTAAATTTCGATAAAGAACTTTGATTTTTTTTTCAAAAATGCTGAATAAATCAATAAATAAATTTCGTCTCGGGCGGGGATCGAACCCGTGTCTCCAACGTACCGTATTGACGCTTTGACCACTTCGACCACCGAGCTCTTATTAGCTCCGACGAAATCTTTAACTGTATTGATCTCATTAATTTGGGGGAGGAGGGGTGGGGGGTGGAGATGGCTATGCTCGGAGTGTCTTTACGTGAACGATAAGTAATGATGAGATCCGTAAGAGACGCCGCGTTGGTAAGCCCCCCAAAAGGTGGACCGACGACCTGATGAAGGTCGCGGGAAGCCGCTGGATGCGGGAGGCGTAGGACCGATCGGTATGGAGATCCTTGGGGGAAGCCTATATCCAACAGTGGGCGTCTGTTGGCTGAAATGACGATTGATCTCATTTGAACTTTGTTAATTTTTAACAGTGAATAAAGACTACTTTAGTGTAACCATTAACTATATTTAAATATCCTCAAATGACCACAGCAAACAAGCACAAATCGAGTTATACTAGGTTTATACAAGGGTGCGGGCTGATATAACTTCGGAATAACGTTTGTATCAATAGAAATGTCAATGTTATACTCAGTATAAGTTATTCTTGGTTTATTTGTAGACATTTTGCTTATTCTTAATTTATTCTCGAGTTTAATTTTATGCCACGTTTATTTGTAAGGCTGATAGACTCTAGTGTCTATAGTATGTCAAATTGTTATTTTAATGATTCTAAACATAAAATATTTATGCTAAATTTTGTAAAAATATCGCTTTAAAAAAAATTTTGGTGGGTAACATGCTCAGTGAATGTCAACTCTTTCGTGGAGCATTGTATTAATAATAATTTAACACTTACAACCTTTACAATAGACACGAATTATTAGTTTATACTTTGGACCTTACTATGTTATTGTTTAATTGGATATTGTATTTGACGTCACTACGTGTCTGTGTAAAGATAATATGCTATGTTGAATGTTCTTTCTGGATATAAATGTATATTCTTTCCTTACAGCCCTAGAGATGAGCTGTCCAAGGAAAACGTAGCGTCTATGTGGGTCAAGATAACGTCGTCATGGGTATGTGTTGGCTTGTACATTTGGTCCATGATCGCCCCGGCCGTCTTCCCCGACCGCGACTTCAATTAGACACGCCCGTGAACAATAGCAGATTTGCCACGTGACAATTTATTCATTGCATAAGGCAGGAATAAAGACACATCTATGTTTACTAATACACATGCTATGCGGTATTGAGAAATTGCTCACTAGAGTCAAGTGGCTGGAACTTTTTAACTAACAGAGGTAACTTCTTGTATCCGATTTCCTCTCTCCAACTACCTCCGAATTCGACATTCGTGCTATCACTCAATTGACAACATTACATTAATTATGTATAATCATATCAATTTTAACTATCAACAGCTTGTTTAGTAGTATAACATAGATGCACTCAGCACGGATGGCAAACGAATTATGGACATGGCAATTATTGGCCCAAATATATTAACAAACATTAACATACATGTGATTATATTTTTGTAGTAGTCGCTAGCTAGACTTAAAAACTGTAGGCATGTGAATGTGGCTATTTGAAATATTTTTATTTAAAGACCCTAGGTTGTATAAACGTTAGCCATCCTTGCTAAATATGAGGTGATTCAAAAACTTCTCTGCTTCGTGTAAGAAAGAAAATGCATTTTATATTTACTCCATGCACTTACAATGGTTATTGATAATGAGGTTATTATCTAATTCCACTGGTGAACGCAATGGACTTAAAATGACATTTCTTTGTCACATATTACTTCTTCGCTAAGTATCAAAATTGGACAGTTTCTTTATTGAAAATGCCGATTAAAAAGGAAGCTATCGAACACCAATCGGACCCTATTGTGATCAGCAAAGTTACATAATAAAATGCATTATATATACTTAGAAAACGGTCGCAAATTGATCTTTGTGTGAATGAGATAAAGTTGGTTAATGTTAGTCACTGTTAGTACTTTATCAATAAATTATCGCTAGAAAGTAGTAGAATACATAATAATGTATAACGTAGAGGATTGTGCGTAAAATAATAGTGCTATGGTGCGGTCGCCGTACAAAAAGTGCACCCATCTTTCTCTGGGCACTGTGCACGATAAAAATATCAAGACTTTTGGCATTGTTAACAATATTGTTAGCATTGTATACACTGACCTGCAATGAAATCGACCCACCTCATAGGTGTCGATTTGCAAATATCGATATATATAAAAAATAAGATTAGACTAACAAAAACTGTAAATACAATTTGTAACTTCATAAGCTATATCTTAACATACTCTTAACGTGGATAAAAGAAGTATTGCGAACAATACACTTATTTCTTCGGAAAACCCTGTTCCTCGTTTTTCCGTTATACGCAATCTCTGTGACTATACAGAGTGATAAAAGTTAATTGAATCAATGTTTATTCAAAAATTGGTTATTCCAAAAAATTTATTGACCCTTTTCCCAAAAAAAAATATGGTATTTTTAAACATTTTAGTTTTCAGTTTGTAAAATCAATAAACCTAAATCTGTCACAGTAAAAATGGTGTAATATAAAATTAGGCTCTTGTGCAACAAACAGCGTTAAAAGATATTATTTATTGATGGTAAATTTTCATATGTCGAACTCTGAACCAAAGCGTAAAGGTGGGTCGATTTCATTGCAGGTAATTGTATTTATGAAATTTAAAGGGGTTAAGTAGTGCCAACGAATTTGGATCGAGCGTCCTATTCTAATCAGTCTAGAGTAATAAGCTTACATAAGCTGAAACATTTAAAACAATCACCTTACTTAATTTATTTAAAAAGAAAGTGCATGATTATATTAAAAATTCACTGAGCTATTTTCGTGGTATGTTTGTATCACTATGATATGATAACTTTAAAAATCTTTTTCCGAAAATTAAAACGATTTCATCCTCGAACATGTGTTGTAAAACAATATACTGTCTTTTATTTACCTTTTTAAGATTCAGTTGTTATTTTTTTTAGAGTATTTCTGTAACACATTTGATATACCTATTTATAACATTGTTTTATAATATTTTAGTAGAAAAATAATTTCTTCTGGTGCGATTTTGTAATTTATTTATACCACTAGGCACCTTAAGGTGGCCTACACTGAACGGGACTGCACTTTTGCCAAAGGAGGAGGCTACCATGAAAACACTGTTAGGAGAATTATCGCTTGCGCTACGATTCCATTGTTTGTTCTGATTGTTTATTTTAGGTAGGTACTTGAACTTTATTGCTTATTGCACTATTTGCACTACATAAAAAAATATAAGAAAAATCTAACCAAACAAGGGGGAAAAAATAATGGGAACAATATACAAAGCGGAATATAATAATTATGTGAGTTTATATGTTATATATAAGAAAACAATTCTATTGAGGCGGAAACGATTTCCTTTCCTAAAGTAGTTGATAGCTAAATTCGTTGCTAAGTGTTACCTAGAATTTGGTGATATAATAAATAGATTAAAATACTTAAGACAGTTGTCCCACCGCCGACGTTATACGAGAAGCGAGTAGAGCTAGAACTAGTGGAGAGTCCTCGCCGGTAGTATGAACAATCAGCTATCAACTATTTATATGTGCATCTCTTTTGTTTACACGCAATGTACTCGTATATCTATTGTACGTTTCTTGAGCGAGAAAATAGCAGATAGTTAGTCGTTTCCTCACCGTCGGTGGAACAAATGCCTAATGCTAATGTTATTTATTGTAAAGCAGTATTTAACCCTCTTTTTGTATAAAAACGCGATGAACAAATTAAACATTTATAAAATAATTTAATAGTGTAGGTATTTTTTCCAAAAACAACATTGTCTTTTTTAAGTTTTTGTATCATAATTTTGTTTCTATGGCGAACTAGCCTTAAGCCCGCGCCTTCGTCCGCTATTCTTTATTAACTTAAATACTAAATTAGCACACTAGGCCCAGCCTGTTTCGTGGAAATCAATTAAAAGGAATTAAATTTATGATTTTGAGCTATCAATAAGTAGTGTAATCAGCAACTAAAACATTAAGACGTTAAAGTTAACAAAGCTAAGCCCAATTAAATTTTGGCCGCTTTTTTTTCATTATTGCTTAACATCGCAAGTATCCAAAAAAGTTCCATATAAAAGAGTGGTTAAAGGCTAGATTTTCTCATTTAAACTTTCATCGCCAGTTTCATCCCCATTGGAATAAATAAATAGGGAATGGAGTCCAGAAATAGTACCACTTATTCTTTTCAGCTATCAACAGCCTAATTACCAAACTTCAATATTTACAATTTCAAAGGCTGATTTTCCTTTACTAACTGTCATCCACATTATCACCCTCCAAAGTGTGCGTAACCGCAGCAAAATTTTGTGTTTTAGAGAAGGGAGACTATAACAAATAATTAGTTCATCATGATTACTCGTAGTTTACGAATAGCAATATTTTTCCGAAATAACTTTAAAACTACAATTCAAAGCAGTTATTTGTTATAGTCTCACTTCTTTGAAACACAGCATTTTGCTGCGGTAATGCGGTTACGCACACCCCTCCAAAGGCTTTAATTCCAAAAATGTATATAGCTACAAATAATTTTCATGGTGTTTATGTTTAAGTTTGATATATGTACATCATTGTATATTTATGATTTAGATCTCCACAATTTACATTGTGTGTTATTGTGCTAGGGCTCCACCTATGTCAATAGTGTTAAGACCTTTGAAGCGTTTTGAATGCGTTAAAAATAACGCCTTTGGTACAAAGTTATTAACGCCATATACCAATTAACGCATTGAACTGTTGACCACTGAGTAATGTCAAAATTATTTAGTTTATTAACACGTTACTAATGCAGGTGGTGCCGAGCATTATAAGAATATAATCATCATAGTTTTAATTACTAGTATTTAATGCATTTTTATTACACATTAAACAAAATTTTGTTTTAATTTTATGTTTATAATTGTACAGATATTTCACAAATAAAAAGGTTATATTTTAAAAGCAAAATTATTTTATTTCAATCAAACTTTCATCTTTTTTTATGTCATATTTTATTAACTTTGCATATTTCTTTAATAACTTTCTCCAGTAACATTTTACATCTTTGTCAGTTAGGTTATCCCATATATGCTGAAAACCTCTCTCGGCTATTTCTTTTGCCACTGCATCATTCTCTTTGAAATATTGTATATATTTTCTTATTTCTTCTTGAGTTGCTTTGGGTGAAATAGGGATGTAATGTACCCATGGTTTCAGCGATGGGTAAAAGAACTCCAGCCATTCATCCCCAACATGAAAGACTAATGATTTACACAGGAACAAATGTTTCAAACGGAAGCTTGCGGCAACACCTCTGTAGTTAAACAAGAATTTGTATTTGCACTGCTCTTCAAATGTTACTTCCAGTGCTGGAGTCGCATAGAGAGTGTCCTACAAATTAATAAATAAGATTGTTATTTTAACATATTTAGATATTTGCAATCATAACACAACATTTAATAATAATAAAAATTACAGCATCTGATTTCCACGCTTGATTTTTCGTATACTGAGCATCCACTAAATCTGGGTTGCTGCGAGATAGCAGCACTAGTGCATCTCTCTCCTCACTTGTTCTTGAACCACGGAAAAAGGCTTTCTCCTGTTTCTTCTCCCATGTCCATCTGCAAATTAAAAATATATTGTAAAACCAATGTGCAAAGGGTAATGTCATAGTGAACAAATTGAATACAATTACAAAGTAACATAAATTATATTGAAACTATAGTATTTGTTGATGTTAATTCTTCTAGACCAGGGTTTCCCAACCGGTGAGGCGCGCCCCACTTGGGGGGCGAAGCATGAACCAAGGGGGGGCACAGCAATGACTCCAGAATTAAACTGTATAAAGAATATGCGAAGTCAGCGACACGCAACCATCTTTTGAATAAAACTAAAAACACCAATATTTTCATTGTTTGCTAAATTTTCTTGACTACCCATTTCAGCCCCTGGGGGGGGGGCGTAGTATTTTAGCATAATGTTGGGTGAGGTGCATAGGGTAAATGGTTGGAAACCCCTGTTCTAGACAGTATCATAACTTTGTCCAAATATATGTATAACACAAACTTACTTTTCTGCTGCAGATGATATTGATTGCCTGTGCTTATCCCATCTGCCAATGCCAGTAGGATAAAGGGATATGGCTGGACCACCTTCCCAAAAGCTCCAGGCGGGATACATGATGTCATAATAGTCCTTAGTCTGAAGTATTTATTTCCAATATTTTATTTGTGGTATTATGCAAAACGGTATTTCTTCAAAATGTGGGTAGTAAATACTGAAACTCTAAAGGCCTTTGCATACGTAACGTGTTTTTACTCGGACGGAACGGGACGGGAAATTTTGGAAATATCGTTTTATAGAAAATGTATCCGATAGTGTATACGTCACGAGCACACGGACGGGATGGGAACGTGGCGCCCACGTGACGGAAAAAATATCGTCGGCGACGATGTTTAGCACGTCCCGCCCCGCACGTGCCCCGTCCCGTCCGTGGTTTCGCTGCGTATGCACACTCACTCCGCTTGCTTAAAATACCTATATAGTGATGCCACAAGAATTGAAAATGAACAAGGAAGTACGTTCATATCCAGCTTTGTATAATTTTGCAGATGCAAAGTATTTAGCCACGAAGCATAAAAATTTTCTGTGGCGTAAAATTGCAGTCGAATTAGGTATCACTCACTGAAAATGATAAGTTTCATTAAATTTTTTTACTGCATTCATAACTTTATTTATTATATTTTCGCACCACCCACTCTAGGTACCACTGATAAATTCTAGGTCATATAAACTCAATGTGAAGTAACTCATTTCGAGCTTCTAAAAAACAGGAATATAATATTATACTGAATTGCATTATTTCCCTAGTAATTAAATTAATTTCTATTTGGAACACAAAAAATACTTAAATTTTGATAGAAACCCGTCATATTGTTAAGCGAAAAAAATAATGATTCAGCCTTTCGAGCATGGAACTTTAGATAAACAAAATTTGACAGATATTCCTAAGGAGTGAAAAAGACAGATGCTTTTGTCAATCAATATATGTCGATCGACATGTCCATGCTGGCAGGGCTGATTTGACAACAATTATGCTCAAAAATTTGTTAAATTCTTCTTGTTCTCTTGTTTGCCATGTAAGATGTACAGAAAATCTCCTTTTCCTCTTGGCAGCCATAGCTTTTTCGTAATTTAAAGCAATAGCAATTATAGCAAATTCTTCAAATGAAAAGTCTCTTTCCTATTCACAACACTAGCACGTTAGTTACAAGTCCCTGTGACGTTGCGTATGCATTAAACTCCATGTCAGGGTTTTCTAAACCACGTCCCGTCTCCGTCCCGTCCTCGCTCCGTCCACGTTCTAAGCACGTTACGTATACAGAGACCTTAAGGCTCTCTATACAGAGTGCGTTTTAACTGCTCTTGGCAGAATTGCCGTTTGAATGTAGTGGGCACAACTGCTACAAAATGCCCATCAACCGTGCTGCCTGCTAGTTTGGTGTTCAGTTACAATGACTGCATTTTGACTACTTGCAGCTACCTAGCTGCATAGTCAATGTGCAGTGGTAATGCAGTTGGTTGGCAATTTTGTTGCAGTTATGATTACTGCAATTGGCAATCAAATGCAGTTGAAATGCAGTCCATTTGTGTAAAGCCTAATAGTAATGTAAAGATAAAACTAGCAAAAAGCATAACCTTACTAAATGAGAACACAGGAACTTTAGGTTGCCTCCAAACATGGTTAACTTGTGGCCAATCTCTGGTATTTAATGCAAGCTCCATATCTGGCATCTTTGATGCCAATTGAACCAAATAGTGCTCAACTCCAGAACATCTTGCAGGAAAGTGACAATTTTTTTCCCTGTATAATTTTCCATGTAAAATCTGCAAAAATAATCGAACAAATGTGAACAAACAATTTATTTATCCCACTAACAAAAAAGTGGAATAAGTTTCTACGAGTTTGCTATAAGGAATAGATAATGTAATTCAATAACAAGAATATGAAAATTCATTTATTTGCCCATAAAACATGTAACATGTTTATACATAGATGTCGAAATATATGTAGTCCTTTTTGAATGCTACATGGCACTATAAAATATGTGAGAAAATAGTACTGGGAGTGAGAACGCTGATGCTGCTTACGAATTTGAAATACTCCAGTAAGTATAAAAGTACAAGTACAAATTAATATACTTGAAGAAATAGGAACTGCAATAAGTCACCATTAAAAAAAATATGTGCCATTCCATTTGCCTTTCACAAGGCTATGAATGACCAAGAATAGCTAAAGGGCTACAAAACCGACGAACATGACATATATCACAAAAGTACTTTTTGTGTTGCAAATATTTACATAAAACTTTTTTCATTTTGGATTTTGATATAGATTTTATGTTATATGTACATATTTGATTTTATAATATTAAATATTATAGCATTTGAAATATATCACATGTATACCTACTTCAGGTAAGATTTGCAAATATGCAACCCCTTTACAATACCAAACTATTATGTTTTTTTCTATTATAATACCAAAGTGCTAAACTGACTAGACTGTTCACTTGTATATGTGTAGGACTCCAAATATGCGACCCCTTTACAATACCAAACTATTTATGTTTCTATTATAATACCAAAGTGCTAAACTGACTAGACTGTTCACTTGTATATGTGTAGGACTCCAGTCCACCAGTGACTATTCTGCTAGCTTCCTTATACACAGCAAAACCTCCCTCTGGAACCTCTCTGCCTCCTATGTTGTGCATTTTTGAGGACTTACTGGCAGAGGTCCAATTTACAGAATGAATCCTCCTAAGACAAGCCCAGCTGTATAAATATGCTGGGAGATCACCTAGGGAAAATACAAGGACCACAGTGTATGTTGCTAACTTGTGACATAAGATCATCTCAAGTACCTACGACAGAAGGCAGGCACAGTCTCGCTTTCGTAAAAAACTGCAAACTTACAACATTCACACAAGAAATCAAGCTAGACACTAACTTACTGTGCTCTAAAAGCTTACTAAGGCAAACTTTACAAAATGATATCTTATTGTGTCCATGTTTCCAAATTAGTATAATTTTGAGATCTTTAAGGACAGAGTGAATAGGCACAAGGTATGTGCTCCATTTTTGACCACATCTTTGATTTCCATCAGGCATGATTATGGTAAAAGGCACTGAAACGTTACATAAAATAATTAAATATTAAAGAGCAGCAAAACTTACTTGATATTTTGTGGCTTTTGCTCGTGCTAAGCCAAATTCCTCCTCAGTAATACCTTCAGCAAAAGGCTTCAGATCCTTATTTATCACAGAATCATAGCATCCACAATTCTTATTTTCACATTGAGTATATTGCTCTAACGCTACTTTAATATTACTACTTATTATGAGAGACATATCATTCAATTCTAAAAATAAAGGTTTGGTTATATTATACATAATAACTTGTTAACTGTCAGCTTACAATTGTAAAAGCAGTAGAGTATTATTTTAACCTTGACTATATTTATTAATGATTTTACTGTGGCAGTTGTCATCATTAGCGGTGCAGTAATTTTCATCAGAATATTGTGTGCACAATACAACACAAAGTAACGATAAAATGAACGGTATGCTATCAAGAACATATACTCTCATTTTTCCCTTGAGAAGATTCTACTACTTTCCTAATTATTTCAGATTTACAAGAGTATAAATCGGTGTTTTACACATAATATAGGCACAATAAGTTTAGTGCTTTACAACAAAACAAGCAGGCCTAAAGGGTTTGTTATTTGTTTACGGAAGCATGAGAATGAAATATCAAATTGTTAACAGAATTTTTCTGGAGCCTGAAATGGGTTCAATCTTATCTCTTAGACCATTTTTGTGTTTTACCGGCGGCACAGATTTAATCTTAGCTTAGCAGTGACCTTATTCTTTTATTTGCCTTTTCTAAAATGAGAAATTGACGACGATCGACAGCCGGTCGTAGCAAATGTTTTTTTACAACTTGACATTATTATGACATTGACAGACTTAGGCCGTGTTCCGTTTCGCGATAATAGTGACCATCAGAGGCGCGTTCAGAGCCTTCGCGCGAAGTACAACTTTTCGCTCTAACCCCGTTCAATGCCTTCGAGCGTGACAACCGGGTGAAACAACCGGCCCGTTCAAGACCTTTGAGTGTCGGCGCGAGTTACAACCGAACAACCATCGAATTTGATGGTTGTAAAACGCTCTGACGTTTGTGACTGAAGTACTCTTACGTGATTGGATGATATTGGCGGCCATATTCTATAATGTCATCTACTAGAAAGAGAGAGAAATAAAAAATCATGTGAAAGAGGGAGATAAAAGATTTGGTTGCTGCAATCCGTTCAACGCCTTTGAGCGAGTTAAAAAACAACCGGACAACTACACCCAGAGGCGGTGAACGCGCCTCTGCACTGTGAGCGCGCTAACAGGCGGCCCGTTTCGCGACAACAGAGGCGCGTTCAGGGCCTTCGCGCGAAGTACAACTTTTCGCTCTAACCCCGTTCAATGCCTTCGAGCGTGACAACCGGGTGAAACAACCGCCCGTTCAAGACCTTTGAGTGTCGGCGCGAGTTACAACCGAACAACCATCGAATTTGATGGTTGTAAAACGCTCTGACGTTTATGACTGAAATACTCTTACGTGATTGGATGATATTGGCGGCCATATTCTATAATGTCATCTACTAGAAAGAGTGAGAAATAAAAAATCATGTGAAAGAGGGAGATAAAAGATTTGGTTGCTGCAATCCGTTCAACGCCTTTGAGCGAGTTAAAAAACAACCGGACAACTACACCCAGAGGCGCTGAACGCGCCTCAGCGTTCACGTTGGATGTGATGACGTCATTGATTGCGTCACAAACAACGTTTACAGTGGTCAGGCGGAATTCGTCAGCACCGTGAGTCAAATGTCATTGTCGAGTTGACATTTTGTTTTGGTTTGCTAATTCGATTGTTGAAAATTACTCTGTATTTGAATTGAAGGCAAAAATAAGCCAAATATCCTAAAAATTGAATTAAATATAAGGAAAAAATGACGACATTAGAATTACGAGTTTTTGTTGAAGAAGAAAACAAAGTAGTTTACCTCAAACTGTCTCCTGAAGACGCTAAAAGAGCAGAAAATGGTAAAAGATAGGTACAAGGCAATGAAAAACTGCTAAAGCTTGAATATCACAGAAAACAATTGAAATTACGAGTTAAATTCTTTTTGAGGTTATGTTTGTTTTGATATTATTGACATAAGCGCGCTCACGGTCGTTCCGAGACGATAGCATGCCATTGGCATCATTATCGCGTCTATTGATCCGGTCCGGGCGTGAGCAGTCTGAGTACTGTGAGTAGTGTAATCTCGAAACGGAACAGGGCCTTAGACATCTGAGATTTTGGCTTTTCAATATTTTCCATTTACCACGAAGACAATGGAATTAAACCATACATCTATAGAACAGTATAGCGTTTACGTTCTTTACTCAGTGAAAGGCTTTGTGGCAGTCGCCACTTCACACCCTTTAATTGTCATATTTATTGGCAGTATAAATTTGTATGCCTTTGTCTCCAGCGAAAAAGATATATTATTATTGCGGGAAGAATTAAAAAGAATAAGTCAGGCCTTGTAACACTTAATTCTATGTTGTCATTAGAAAGTCTTGGTATCAAAGTATTTGGTTTGATTTCCTCGGCAAGAGTTCTAGATGGAAGCATCATATCCATGTTGGTGACCCCTTGTTAGATTTGAACACAAAAAGAGAAAAAATATTTTCTTGGATTGCAAAGTGAGTTCAAATTATTTTTCAATACATATTTGCCGAGTGAACATTGAACCAACATTGGTAACATATATGTTAAAAATACCGCAAGAGCTATTGTATACATATGTTGTATGCATTCATGGTTTGTCGCTTGGGATCAAACAAGTTTAAAATTTTTATGATCCGCGAATTTGGCGGGAGCATTCGAAATTTCAAACAAAAAGCTGCGTTCCGAGCGCTAGAATTTCAACAAAGAAGGGCACGTTCCGAGCTACCTAATCAAAAATTAATGGTGCGTTCAGAGCGATCGATTCTTATCGGCAAAAGGTACGTTCCGAACTACTGAAAATTGAATGGCGTGAAAATTAAAGTGCGTGTTGTACACTTTAACCGCAGTGCAGGTACGGCTGAATAATGAATACTTCGTAAAGAACTATTTACAACGTTCGCGTTTAAAAATATTATTTTCATCAGTACCACTGTGTTAGTTAAGCTAATTTATGTTTGTTTCAAACATTTGGATTGTAAAAATTTCGGTAAATACCATAGTTTTTCTTTAATATAAAAGCTTTATATCTCATGTGCCCTACTAGTTACTAATTTGCTATACTACTATTGCTAGTTTGCATATTCCTGTTAAGTTTGTATTTATAACAGCAGTTAAATTTTTACTTTTACTGTTCATGAACGGTTCTTTTTACTTTCACTGTTCAAATAACGTTACTTTAAGTTCCTTTTAATCCTATTATTTTCGGCTAAAATAATAAATCAATAATTTTAACTGTATATAATTAATGTCTAGATTGTATGATATATTTGATCTCTATTGCTTTACTTGTCCATAGTTTTAGTATATAAGTTTTTCTTGTAAGTAATTAACAATTCAAACTTTCATTTTTGTATCAATACTTTAAAATGACTGAGAAAGAAAGTAATAATTTAAAAGAAGGGCCAAGCAGTTCGGTTGATAGGGTTGCAACCCGGGTCCCCCCTTTTTGGCCAGATCGACCAGCTCTATGGTTCGCAATGTTGGAAGCCCAATTTGCTCTTAATCAAATAACCGTGGAAGAAACAAAGTTTTACTATGTGCTTCAACAGCTAGAGCCTAACATTGCTGAAGAAGTTGAGGGGTTGATCCTACAGCCTCCAAAAGAAGAACCATACACTAAATTGAAAAAGGCTTTGCTTGACAGATACTCACAGTCAGAGGAGGACAAAGCACGTCGCTTACTGGAGAAGGAAGAGATGGGTGATAGAAGACCGTCATCATTTTTGAGACATCTTAAATCACTAGCTGGGCCATTATTTCCTGAGAAAATATTAAAAACCTTTTGGATGGATCGCCTTCCATTTATGATGCAGGGAATTTTGATGTCCCAAAGGTCTGCCACACTCGATGAATTAGGAGTATTAGCCGATGAACTTTATCAAATTCAACCCGACTCTGAATTTAATGTTCAAGCTATAGGTAATGCAGGTCCAAGTCATGATATTAAAATTCTTTCTGATAAAATAGATGCACTAACCGAGCAAGTTGTTAGATTAATAGCAGACGACAATAGTTACATGTCACAAGCTCGTTCTCGCCAACGAAGTCGCTCGCGCCAACGTAACAAGGAATTCTGTTGGTATCATGACAACTTTGCTGAAAGAGCACAAAATTGTGTCAAACCTTGCACGTGGCCACAGAGTATTTCCGGGGGTAAAGCCAGCAGCAGTTAGTAATGGCGGCTACTGATTGCTCTTCCACAAGCCGCCGACTTTTTGTAAACGATAGAAACACTACTCGACGTTTTCTTATAGACACCGGGTCGGATATTAGTTGTTTACCACCTGGTCACGTTAAAGGTCAAAGGGCGTCAGTAACTTATGAGCTTGTAGCCGCCAACGGTTCTAAGATTAAAAGATATGGACTTGTACAGCTTAAAAATAAATTTAGTATTACGTCGTGATTTCAAATGGAACTTCGTAGTTGCTGATGTAGCCAATCCCATATTGGGTTCGGACTTTTTACCTCACTACAATCTACTACCCGACTGTAACCGGGGAAAATTGCTTGATGGAAAAACAGGCTTATCAGTTACTGCTCACTTCTCTGGTTCTGATCAACAGTGCGTAAAAGTAATAATATCTTTACCCGAAACTCCATATACTGCAATTCTAAAGCAGTTTCCTAGTATCACTAGGCCTCCTGGAGCACCTGCTGAACATAAACATTCAACAGTTCATTACATCAACACAACGGAAGGTCCTCCAGTAACCGCAAGGCCACGACGATTAGCACATCTAAAACTTATGGCAGCAAAAAATAATTTAACGATATGATTCAGCAAGGTACTGCTAGACCATCAAGTAGTGCCTGGTCATCTCCGTTACATTTAGCTCCCAAGAAAGATGCGACATGGCGACCATGCGGAGATTACCGAAGTCTAAATGCGCGAACTATCCCTGATCGATACCCGGTTCGACATATAGGAGATTCTACACTCGATTTAGCGGGCTGTACAGTATTAAGTACATTGGATCTTGTCAGGGCTTATCAACAAATTCCAATCAACGAAAGATATATCTGTAAAACTGCAATAATCACACCATTCGGTTTATACGAATTCCCATATATGACTTTCGGGCTTCGCAATGCAGGTCAGACATTTCAGCGTTTTATTGATGAAGTTTTGAGAGGTTTAGACTTTTGCTACGCTTATATACTTATATGATATACTTATATTTTCTAAAAATCCTGCTGAACACATGCATCATCTCAAATTGTTATTTCAAAGACTGCATGACTATGGTGTAGTTATAAATACTTCTAAGTGTAAAATAGGAGTGAAGGAAGTTACCTTTTTAGGTTACCGTATTTGTGCAGCAGGTACTTTTCCCCCCGAAGATCGCATTCGAGCTTTAATGGATTATCCACCTCCGAAGACAGTGCAAGGCATGCGTCGTTTTATTGGAATGATTAATTACTATCGTAGATTCATACCTCACGCCTCCAAGTATCAGGCCCCACTCATTGATGCAGTAGCCTCCACAAACAGCAAAGGTGCAAAACCATTTCCATGGACTCACGAGTTGGAACAATGTTTCGAAGAATGTAAAAGAAGTCTGACTACTGCAACAATATTATCTCATCCTGAATGTAACGCTCAGTTGGGATTATTCACAGACGCTTCTAATTCTCATATTGGAACCTGTCTTCAGCAAAAAAAAGGAAACAATGATTGGACACCACTTGCATATTTTAGTAAGAAATTATATGCTCAGAAGTCGAATTGGCCTGCATATTATCGCGAACTCCTGGCAGTTTACGAAAGTGTTCAACATTTTAGACATATATTAGAAGTTCAACAGGTTGTTATTTTTACTGACCACAAGCCTCCTATTTATGCTTTTACACAAAAACGAGAAAAACTTCCGCCATCACAATTAAATCAGTTAACCTTTATCAGCCAATTTACTACAGATATTAGGTATATCAAAGGAGAAGACAATGTAGTTGCCGATGCTATGTCAAGAGTGGAAACCATTACTCTCGAAGATGATTACAGTGCACTTGCAAAAGCTCAAGAGAACGATCCTTTCCTAACCAAACAATTATCTACATCATTAAAACTTGAGAAGATAACCGTACCTGGTACGGATATTATTATTTGGTGTGATACATCAACAGGTCGACCTCGCCCATTCCTTCCATTGCCATTTCGGCGACAGACATTTGATAGATTACATAATCTTAGCCATCCTGGTATCAAAGGCTCAGTTCGCCTGGTCACTGATAGATATGTGTGGCCGCATGTTAATAAAGACTGCAGAAAATGGGCACAATCTTGCTTAAAGTGTCAGCGCAGTAAAGTAACAAGACATGTTTCTTCACCAATAGGAAATTTTAAAAACCCGTCTCGTAGATTTCATTTAGTCCACATCGATTTAATAGGACTACTACCTTATTCAAATGGATTTACATATTGCCTCACAGCTATTGATAGATTTTCTCGCTGGCCGGAAGCGTGGCCATTGGTATCAATCACAGCTGAAGATGTTGCTCAGTATTTTTTCACTAATTGGATATCTCGTTTCGGAGTACCTTATTCTATCACAACGGATCAGGGCCGACAATTTGAGTCGTCTTTGTTCAAACGACTAATGATTTTATGTGGTAGTAAGCGAATTCATACAACTGCTTACCATCCATGTTCTAATGGAATGATTGAGAGAATGCACCGTCAGCTAAAAGCATCCGCTCATGTGTCACAATGAGTCCTGGTCAAAATCCTTACCTATTGTTTTATTAGGCATGAGAACAGCCCTCAAAGAGGACATTAAATGCTCTGCAGCAGAACTGGTGTATGGTGAACCGCTTCGATTACCGGGAGAACTAATAGGGTAGTTGACTCATATCAAAATTTATTAAAATATTGTTTATTTCTAACAGTATTTGGCATAAGGTTCCACAATATACCGATTTTAATAAATAACAATGAATGATTACTGTAAAATTTTAATTTGAAAATGCTAGAAATAATCTTTTTTTATCTCACGCCGTAAACGCTTTGATATCCTGTGGTCAGGGCCGTTACGTCACTCATATAGTAAACAAAGAAATGTCAAATTTGATTCAACAACTCGTCGATTTGCACTATTCTTTCCTAAAACTGGAAAAATATCGTCCAAGTCTCCGTTATTATATTTGTAAATATCGTAAATTATTTGTATTAATAGCAAAATCAACCATTGATGTTGGATTTGTGAGAGCAGATAGTACAAATCTTCCAAAAATAGACAGATTGATGGTCAGGAGATTCTTTGTGTATCGCTCTAAACAATATAAGTAAGGTTTCAATACTGTTATAATGAAGAACGGTTACAAGTGTACTTGTCAAGATTGTCACGCGGCAGAAGAGAGTTGCAAACATGCATTTTTGGTGTGGTTGCACCATCACAGTGAGGAGCTATTTTGTACAGCAGTTGAATGCTATTGGATAGAATTCTATCTCTCAAAAGTCAAATAAACACTAAAAATATTTACTTCAAGAGAAATGTTGAAAAGAAAACATCAGGATCATGTGTCAAATACCAGTGTAGTACTGCAAGAATTTGTAAATGAACATAAAAAGAGAAAGATTGGCAGTTGTTCATTTGTCAAGCATGAAGAAAATTACTGGGAGGAAAAATATATATACATTCACAGACACAGATTGTGACATATTTCTTAAAAAATAAAAGACCTCTTCAATGAAGAAAGAATAAAGTGCATAGAAAACTAAACCACGAATCATCAATACAGAAGTGCTCTTTAGTTCGAGCTTCGTTATAAACAATAACAGCTTCCATGTGCTATAAAGTCAGCCAGTGCATAACACATGATGGTTCTTTTGTTGGGAAGATTTTTGGTGGGAAATCTTGCAGACACCTACGAGTATAATGAAATGAAGTTGAAAGATGAAGATTTGGGTTGAAATTTGCAAAATGTGACCTCATTTCTGATTAATACCCTGTAATAGTCTATTCAACAAACGGTATCCATAAAATTAGATTAATACAAAATTGTCATGCTCTTTTACTGAAGATAATGTTAATTATCAAAGACGGAAAACTGTGAACAGTATGCTCAACTCAAGTATAGATGCAGATGTTTTGTGCTAAAGCAAACAAAACTTATATACTTTTGTGTTGCTAGCAGTATGTCATTTTGAAAACACTCAAAAGGTGACAATATTAGCTATAATAGGTATTTGTTCTAACAACCTGTATGTCAAAAAACTTATTGATCAAATAGTGCCATTTTGGAAACTCTACTACATTTTTCCTAAATCATATGAAAGTATTACTTCATAATAAATCACTTTACTATTATTTTGACTTTTATTACCTGCGACCTTAAGGCAATATATACAAATTAATAAATTTGATCTAACTCTATTCAACCTATTTGTACTTTTGGAACATATATATTTGAGTAACAATGATAAATATGAGCAACAAACCTATAAAATATTATAAATCTTTTAAGGTGTAACGGAAAATAAAATACATGTATTTCAAATTAAAATATTTTGATTCAACTTAAACCTTTACAAGTCATTATTGTGAAATAAACATAGAACATTTTTTAGTGAAGAACATAATGTTGTTGTTGATGTTGTTCTAGTTGACGGGTCACATTTTGATGTTGTGGCTGAGCATGCACTGCTTTGTATTATGTTGCACAAATTTTACTGCCTTATTAATCTCGTTGTCAAGAGGAGAATAGGTTAGAACACAATAGTTCTCATTAAGTAACCACTGAAAGCAACAAATTTTAATTAGGTACTCAGTAAATTCAAGTAAACGTTGTTTAGATAAATATATTCATTATGAAACTTTGATATTTTTGTTTGTATTACATACTTTTTAATTAATATTCAATTACATAATTATTCAATTGGACATAAGTACATATTCTTTTATTTGAAACATCATCTAGTGTCAGTGTATAACTTAGATTAAATCAAAAAGGCGTAAATGGTCAAGTTTTCTCTCAGTTTTCTGGTTAAGTTAAAATTTGGTTGGTCAGCTGCAGTCAGTTTTCATTCTAACTGAAAGATAAAAATTTAATTAATTTACATACAGATTTGATTTTACATACAACCTAAAAACTTCTATTTTGTTTAAGTTGAAACTGAAGTACCTACACAGATTGAGTTATTCAGTTATAGTACTCACATTAATGTGATTTTCGCAAAAATACATTTGAGTTTCAGTAGATAGTTACAGGATTTCTTTAAGCGAGTGTTAATCAAATATTTCGCATGTCTATATCACTGGGTACGTCTAATCCACAGATTTCCTGGAGTCTTATATTCCTGTTCTATTGTCCCGTTCCATATACAGTTTTACTATATTTTGTGATATTTAATAGAAAGCATTGTTTTTGTGAGGTTATTTCGCCCCCGTGCTTTGTTTACTATAAGACTGACGTCATTGCCACAAATAATGTGTTTTCGGTCCAAAATTGAAAATCTTAATTTAAAATAGAATTTTTGCACTTTTTAGCCATCGAAAAAAATAATATTCATGTGCTATGGTCTAATACAACAATTATGAACATTTTAAGCCCTACTTTAAAAAAGGGTCAACTAGCCTATTGTTCCTCCCAAGAATACCATTGATGTTTCTGGTATTAACGATTTTGTCACCGAACTTAAAAGATACATGAATATCCTGCGGCCTGTGCCAGCATCACATCAAGTTAAACCATCTTCATTTGTATATAAGGAATTGTCGACATCGTCACATGTATTTTTACGTGATGATACAGTAAGGCGTCCTTTACAACCACCATATACTGGTCCTTTCCCAGTCCTTAAAAGGAACGATAAAACCTTTTTAATTGATCTGAATGGAAGAGAAGTAACAGTAAGCGTGGACAGACTTAAGCCCGCATACATTGAAGCAGATAGTCAAAACAAAAAACCTTCTCCGTCGGTTACAAATTCTACTGATACAAATACAGCTTACCAACATAAGACAATCTCAACACCTAAAATTGTAACCACAAGAGCTGGTCGAAAAGTTAAATTTCGAGATATGCTTGACCTATGATAACTTTTACATTTCATATTATTTAATTTAAAAAAATATATTATTATAATTACTTAAGATTTAAGATAACACATAAGGAAATAGCATAATTTCAATCTTTCTCACTCATTTTTCTCCGTAGGGGGGTGGTGTGGCAGTCGCCACTTCACACCCTTTAATTGTCATATTTATTGGCAGTATAAATTTGTATGCCTTTGTCTCCAGCGAAAAAGATATATTATTATTGCGGGAAGAATTAAAAAGAATAAGTCAGGCCTTGTAACACTTAATTCTATGTTGTCATTAGAAAGTCTTGGTATCAAAGTATTTGGTTTGATTTCCTCGGCAAGAGTTCTAGATGGAAGCATCATATCCATAACTTCAATTTCGCATTACTTTTATATTAAACAGACTTCAGACAAAACATTTTACAATAATATCAATTTTCCTCTTACTTCAACCTTTGACAACATCCAAAAAGAAACTAAAAAAACAACATAGACAAAAACAAACCTTCATACAAAAACATATCTATAATAACAGAGGTTAATCAATGAACCTGACCGGAGGTTTAATAATACGTCCGCTCCGGGAGACTAGCTCTGACGGCAGACCTCGCGCTACAACAGTAATATAATTTGTGATCTATAGTCTTGAGTACAAGATTAAATACGGCGACACACATAATCGCTGTAGTCCATGGCCGTACCGTAAAACCCTGCAACTTTGGCCGCTTTTAGCGTATGATCGCATGAACTCATAGATATAGAATGAAATAGATGGGCTATAAAAGCCGTCAAACATGAGGAAAAGAGATAAACTTATACACATTGCCAAAGGAAAGAAGAAGATGGCATCATTTTTTTTTGTCCTTGTTACCGTATATAGGTGAAACTGGTAGTGGGGATTGTTTATCACCAGCGTCTGGTGCTAAACAAATACGTGGAAGAAATTTGTTCTGTGAATTATAGCTTACTGTGTAATTATTTAACACTTTAATTAGTGTAATTGTGAACTATTTGAACATTTAAATCATGGTGCACTGCTCCGTTTTAGTTTGTAATAGTGATAGTGCTAGAAAACAGGAAAATATAACCTTTTACAGGTAAGACCTAAATTGTGTCAATAAAAAGCGCCAAAACTATTTTTTAAATTATAAATACAAATTATATTGCAATATTTTATCCTTCTACTATGGTTCTCAATCATATTATGGGATTAAACATGAAATTTCAAACTAAGTAGTAAGGTTATTGTTAACCTAACAAGCTAGGTATGTCGCCATACAATATGGCCACGTATACAGCCAACGCGTATAACATTTTGCCGGGTTATAATGATACCAGTTACGCTACGACTACTTTTCCTTGATTCGTAGGTAATTTGTTACGTGAAAGGGAACTCACATATTAGTTTCTGTGTTACATTAATATTGACATATTTAAGTATAAAATTTTGAGCATTTTAGATAACAAAGGTAATTCTTTTGAAGTGAGACTTTCCATTTGCTTGTTTGTCTGTATTTAACAGATTTCCTTCGGGGAACCTCCTTTTATTTTTAACCTGTATACATATTGTTTCAGGACGCATCGGTGTTGGATTTCGGTTCAAATTTGAATACGCCCCGAAAGAGAAAAATGCGGCTTCAAATGCTGGGTTTGAAACAATCAGCGAGGTCATCAAATAAGAAACTACGGCCAGTGCGTCAATCGCTTAGACGATTGGGAAAAAAATAGTCACACTTGGAAATGTGTAAAGTGTTTTGAAGTGTAAGTTAATGATGCAAAATTAGTAGTTGGACATTTTAGATACTGTAGGAGGAACCAATAGAGATTTTCTGAAAAGATTTTTAGGAGTTGACAAAAGAAAGTATTCTGAACCTTTAAGGAAATTCGCGCTGTGCTTACACTTTTTAAGTTCAAAGGCATATGAGTTTGTACGTAAGCAATTTAATACGTGTTTACCATACCCAAAAACAGCTGGTGAGTGGCGAGGAGTAGACAGCCTCTAGAAAATATTTGTGATTTATTAGCAATTTTGTGCCATAGCTAGTAATCTGGCTTAATCCAAATGAAATAAGTCATATCTCTACTTTGTCTGAATATTTAACAAAAACACATAGGATGTAGATATAGCTCTATGCACCGAACAGGTGTTTCTAATTAATTATATAGGTACTTGACAGAACATAATCTTCCTCAGAGATCTACAAATTGGTCTTGTCCTGCGCTATTTCCAAGTTGCCGCCAGCGGGGGCGAGGTTGGGGGTGGCAACACGGGCAACTAAGAATAACCAGCTATCTACATTGGCATCTTGCGTTCTTTGCCAGATCTTTTTTCCACATTGTGAGCAAGCTTACCAACTTTGGGCTTTTAGCACCATATTGAGTGCGGTATCAGTAGTTCAATTCTTGAACTTACCCAGCCCAAGTGAATTTTTACCTGTATTGTAGTGAATTTTATCTCTGTAAGCCGAAGTCCTTTATTCGATGACAATAACGGTGCTATTGAAATCTAATTTTAGAAAATGTTTATTTAAAATTTAATATTATACATTTTCTAAATCTTCACAAATATTTAGTAAATGTGTAAATATTGGATTTTAAATAAACTGCAGAGATAAAGAAAAAACAATGATTATTGCCCGCTGTATTCTTAATCGAGCGACGATCTTCGCAAGGTACCTAGCTGGCAAAAGCTGGAAGCGAGTGGTCGCGGATCGTGCTCAGTGGCGAGCACTTGGAGAGGCCTATGTCTAGCAGTGGACGCGTGTGGATGATGATGATGATTCCTAATATTTTTTCTTATATTTGTAAAGATTTTTACATTATAGCTTAAATAAATAATAGTAAAATGTTTTAAAACGAAATATACTCGAGTAAATCCGAAAAGTGTAGTTTTATTTAAAAGTGTAAATAACTTTAGACTGCGGCGAAGGTTGAATGAAGAATTCAATAAAAAAAATCGCAACTTCCTCCCACTTTTATTTTTTGAGACATATTATTGAGCGAGGGGCGCTCATTAAAATGTCTCAAAAAAAATACGTAGATCAATCAACCCTACTTTATGTTTATAGTGGTAAAAGCCACTATAAACATAAAGTAGGGTAAAACTTAAAGCAACACTGGTATACCCATCTACTTTAGGCAGGTATGACGTCATCTATGTCTGTCCCTTACGGGTATACGGTCACGTCCTATCTATTCATTCTTTATCTAAGCATGAACTACTTCGAAAAAATATAAAGAGAAACTTTTTTTGTTTTAAAAACCAAATACACCCTTAACTTTCAGCCTCAAACTCGAAAGGTACCTCCTTTATTGACTATTCATACTAAACGAGTTTTTATAGCCGGCCAACTTTACCTCCACTTTCTGCTGTGGTCAGAGCCTCTGGGTGTAGTTGTCCGGTTGTTTTTTAACTCGCTCAAAGGCGTTGAACGGATTGCAGCAACCAAATCTTTTATCTCCCTCTTTCACATGATTTTTTATTTCTCTCTCTTTTTAGTAGATGACATTATAGAATATGGCCGCCAATATCATCCAATCACGTAAGAGTATTTCAGTCATAAACGTCAGAGCGTTTTACAACCATCGAATTCGATGGTTGTTCGGTTGTAACTCGCGCCGACACTCAAAGGTCTTGAACGGGCCGGTTGTTTCACCCGCGGCCGTACCGCCTAACTCAAAGCGAGCACTCGCTATCGTTATCATGACATTAGAACAATAGTTTTAATGTCACAGATGACATTAGAGCTATTGTTCTAATGTCACGAAGCGATAGCGAGTGATCGCTATGAGTTAGGCGGTAGGCCCCCTGGTTGTCACGCTTGAAGGCATTGAACGGGATTAGAGCGAAAAGTTGTACATACTTCGCGCGAAGGCTCTGAACGCGCCTCGGGGTTAGAGCGAAAAGTTGTTCTCCTGTTTATAACTCTTGAACATTGATTTACTACCAAACGTAGATAGAGCGCTTCATACAAAAACGCGCTTGAAATCTGTCACCTAATCTACTATACATTTGTACTCGCTGATATATACTTGAATATGCACGCCCGAATGAAATTACCATAAAGAAAGTACCGTATTTATCGAATTCAACCTTATTCCGCAATATTACGGCAACTATTTTAAGTACAACCGTGGGAAGTTACATCACTTCATACCTAGCCACAGATCAAACGACGTTTTAGCAATTGCTACAAGAAAATATCAACTTTATACTCTCAAACATAATGCTTGAAATTGCTTAACGCATGAATGAGATAACACATCGTGATACGATGCCCGTGCGAGCGAGACGATTGTGATGTACTGACCTCAGAACAATCACTACAGCAATCTGCTTTAGTTATTCTTCTGAGGTACTGACACTGACGCGAAGCGACATGTTTATGATTAAAATAATTGTTTTTGATTGGTTTTTACGTATAAATCGAAAATTTGAATACATAATAAGATGAAATCCCGTCTTTTTATTGCCGTTTCTGGCTATGGTTACCACAACTTTTGAATGCGCACTTCGGCATGTTTACGTGCCGACAGCTAATCACCCACTATGGAAAGGAACTGCACGAGTCGCGATTGAGCAGTTCTTCACCGGCCCACTATTCGATCGTTCATGCGTTATCTACCTTTGGTAGTAAATCAATGCGCTTGAACTATTGCTTCTAATGCCGTACTTGGGTGATCGAGCGAGCCTCCGCTCGACCCAATGTGAGATTACCCCTTTGAATTTCACGTGTTTGCAGTGTGCATCTACCCCACATTTCCACATCATTTTTAATGACGGTATAATGTAAGTAGGTACGGGTGCCATCGCCAACTAGCTTTTCTCTTCAGTACGTTTTCGAATTTTGTCGTGAGCAGTGTACATAATTGTTAAAACTAAAATGTTTTAATTAAGTAACACCATTAATTACAATAGAAAGTATATAGCTTTCATTCTGTCCGCTAATATAGCAAAGATACTTAGGTATTTAAAAATTATTTAAGAAGATTTCGAGGTAAGATCCTTCCTTTATTTAGTGTACAGTTAGCAACGAAACTTGCCGAACAAAATAACGTTACAAAAGATACTAGACACATGAATTGTACATAAGTTACTGATCATAGTTACAAACAAAATTCCATTTACATTATAAATTACCAAAAGTAGCTATACAGTATATTTCCAAAAGTGGCTGGATAGTCCTCTTCCAAAAGTTGCTGGTGAGTATATTTCCAAAAGTGGCCGGACATTATATTTTCAAACTTTTATGACATTAGAACAATTGTTTTAATTTTACAGTGACATTAGAACTATTGTTCTGTCACGAACGAAAGCGATTGCTAGTGATCGCTATGAAATAGGCAGTGGGCCCCACAAACTATATAGAGATACTACGTATTGTGGGCCCCAGAGGTGCGATTTTGTTAGTCATCGGCAATCGGTAATAGCATATCGTTTGAAACCGATAATCTAATAATTATAGTTATTTTGTAACGTTGTCCGAGCTGTCTCGGCATGTTCGTCGAGTCAATCGGCAAACATAGCCAATGATATACGATTCTCCATACAAAATAATATTTTAATGGAATTCGTAATCAGTCGTTAACGATTAATCGTCAAATGAAAGAGGAGACTCCTGAGGTAACTCTGTTGTTTGTATACGATTTATTATTTTTTTTTAAAATTATTAACACCATAATCTGGTGCTGGACTTCAGTGTCCAGCTGTGGGCTGGTGCTGGATGAATGTGTACATCAATGGGATTGGTGCTGGGCAAGTTACCAGTAGTAGGCTGATGTTGAGCATGAATCCCAGCAATGGGGTGGTGCTGGACAAGATTGTCCAGCAGTGGACTGGTGCTGGACAAGATTCTCAGCAGTAGGCTGATGCTGGACAAAATTGTTCAGCAGTGGGCTGGTGCTGGGCATGATTGTTCAGCAGTGGGTTAGTGCTGGGCATGACTTCCAGCAGTGGGATGGTGCTGGGCAAGATTCCCAGCAGTTGGCTGATGCTGGGCAAGATTCCCAGCAGTGGGCTGGTGCTGGGTAAGATTTCCAGTAGTGGGCTGGTGCTGGCAAGGTAGTTCAACAGTGGGTTGATGCAGAGCAAATGTGCCCTGCAGTGAATGAACTGGTGCTGGGTGAGTGTACCCAGCAATGGGGTTGATGATGGATGGTTTATAACAGAAGTTTTAATGAATTTTCAATATTTTTATTAATTATAATAAAAGAGGAAAGCAGTAGGTAGAGACAAACAGTTTAAAAAATATAAACTTATTACCTTTATCATTCGTTCATTGATTACGATAACAATCCTATCGAATTCGAGAAGTTACAGAATTGATGTGACCGACAGGTTTGAAAATTTCAATAAAACACACATTAAATAAGAGCTATGATTATGTACATGTCAATAGTTTTTGATTCATTAAAATCGATGCAGTATTTCCACAGTTATTAACGCTGAAAGTTACGGTCGCTATTTAAATTTTCAAGTACGCGCGCTCTAAGTAGGTGACGTCACACATCGACAGCCGGCAGCCGCTCGCTCGCTAGTCGCAGTTGCTCTGCGTTTTGTGTCGTACATACCTACTGCGCTCCGTGTAACTTGACTTTTATTGTTTATTAGCCATTTAATTACAATAATGGAGAAAGGATTTCAACAAGGTCAATCAGATAATTTATCAAAAGTAGACAGTTTTATGGTGGCTCAATATTTTTCCGAAAATAGTGATTATACCGGGTGTAACTGAACACCCCAATAACATTTAAGGGGCATATAAGTTAGATACTAAATGGACCGTCGGTGCTTGTCTGAGACCTAGAACCCCAATACTTTCAGAGTTATTTCATTTTAAACTGAAAGCAAAAACTTTCAAGTGACAACCATAATCAGCTCTTAATACAAAAGAAAAAACAAAATGAGACGCGACAGGCGTGAGCGTAGTATTCCTCGTACGCTTACGTAGGGCTTTCGGCACTTAATACCAAAAAATAATTTATTCAGTTTATATGACGTGAGCGTTGTATTCCTCGTAGTCTTATGTAGGGCTGTCGGCACTTAATACCAAAAAATAATTTATTTAGTTTGTATGGGAAAAAAGTAGGTTTTTAGCCCTAATATTGTTCCTACAGAATCTCTACTTCTGATGGATACATAGCCTTAAATGTTATTGGGGTGTTCAGTTACACCCTGTATAGCAGCGGAAATGCGAGGACTCAAACAGAAACAAAATATTTCCTCAATATGTTCGGAAGTGATCGGATTCGGGATATCTTCATGGAGTATCTTGTGAATCAGTTCTTTTTTCCTACGTTTTTGCACTACAGATCGTTAATTTTTTTAACTGTCTTTTGCTGACAAGAAACCTTAAGAGAGCATGCATCTTTTTTTTAGTACTAGTCTTCCTCCAACCAATTTATATTTGACATAATTTTCCATTTCATTTTCAATCTGAAATAATAGTTACATGCATAGTTTTTTTTTTTGTAGCTCCTACAAATGTATGTTTTACGACTCATGCAGTCAAACAGTTTAGTGTACCTACCTACAATCAAGTGTATTTTCTGTGGTATTGCCTTTTTTGAGGCGGAATAATGCGATTATCGATACTGGCACAAAGAGTGACGAACCCCGTGTACCCGTATGCCGGTTCGCCGGTGGCTTATTCACTAATTCAAAGCCTCCGCCGGAATCTTTACGCCCCATATGGTAAAATAACTCGGGATCGGGAAGGCCACTTCTCCGAACCATCAGACCGGGGACGATCCTGGTTACGCCAAGGGGAGCCACCAGATTGCCAGTTGTGTTCTGTGGTATTGCCTAGGTTGCGCTTAGCAAATTTCATACAAAAAATGTCAATGCCAAATATTTACCGATGCTTTCGGCAAAAAATGGCCAATGGTTTGAAACTTAACAAGTTTATGAGTTACAAAACAATAAAAGCTAATCAACAGAAGAGAAACGTAGGTATCACCTATTTAGGATTAGGTAGGTAGGCAAACGGTGTCCACGACGCAATCACCGCCATGGATCATCGGTACCGTTTACCTACCGCTGGACCTCCGGAGACAGAGAGTACATCCAAGGGGTTTTTACCCGGGTAGGCCTTACTCTAGGATGAGTCCTTTTGGGTGGATAACCCCAGGAGATCTCGTCATGCACCCAACGGCGGGAGAGTTATTAAAACCGGCCAAGCGCTAGTCGGACTCGCCCATGAAGGGTTCCGTAAGATTTATGACGTATTAAAAAACTACTTACTAGATCTCGTTCAAACCAATTTTCGGTGGAAGTTTGCATGGTAATGTACATCATATATTATTTTTAGTTTTATCATTCTCATACGGGGGACGACGACGACGACACACATTTTACCACTTTGGACGTGTCTCTCGCGCAAACTATTCAGTTTAGAAAAAAATGATATTAGAAACCTCAATATGATTTGATGATGATATTAGAAAGCTCAATATGATTTTGAACACCTATCCATAGATACCCCACACGTATGGGGTTGATAAAAAAAAAATTTGAGTTTCGGTTCTATGTATGGGGAACCCCCAAAATTTATTGCTTTTTTCTATTTTTGTGTGAAAATCTTAATGCGGTTCACAGAATACATCTACTTACCAAGTTTCAACAGTGTAGTTCTTATAGTTTCGGAGAAAAGTGGCTGTGACATACGGACGGAGAGACAGACAGACAGACATGACGAATCTATAAGGGTTCCGTTTTTTGCCATTTGGCTACGGAACCCTAAAAAGCGTTTTCAGCCTGGTCAAAAAACAGCTGGGAAATGATAAATACTATAGACGTACCTATATAGGACCAACAAGCAAATCAAATACCCGTGGGTCTAAGATACTCATTCAAAAGTTAGTAGGTGCCTACTAACGGGTGAGTGTCTATAGGTAGGTGTACATGTTTAGGTAACATAAATCGTATCCTACCTAATCCCATCTAATACTATAAATGCGAAAGTGAATTTGTTTGTTAATTTATTTTTGTTACTTTTTCACACCTGAAATGCTCAACCGATCTTCTCGAAATTTTGCATATACACGTTGTCAGAGGTACCTACAGAAAAATAGATTTCATTCAGCAAAAAATTATAGTTCTATCAGGATTCACGTAAAACACTCAGCAGCTCAGCTACTATTCATCGCGTCGCCAGAAGGCGCTACTGTGGCGCGATAAAGAAACCAAACACCAAGCGGGCGAAGCCGCGGGCGACCGCTAGTTTTTCTATAAAATTGGGTACCTATGTTGACTTTAAAATGAAGGTAAGTACCTTCATTTTACCGTCAACAGAAGTCAACATATTTAATCATACATACGAGTACCTATGTGGTTTAAAAAGTGTCAAAAAGAAGACATTACACCAAAAAACCTCGTAATACAACTAAGTTATAGGTTATTTTCTAGTAGGTAATAGGTACCCCGAAGCTTAGAATATCTAATTACATATTATAATAAAAATAAAAAATAATAATGTAATATGTATAAATTTATTATGAAAATTTTTATTATGTTTATTATCTAAGTATTTAATATGTTTATTTAGTTTGATTTAATCCCGGAGGGCCGGAATTTTGTCACACAATCTTGTCATTTAAATAAAATATAGTTGTTAGAGAAGATGTAGTACCTATAATGTAAGCCATTGTGAAGATAGAAATAAAAATTATTATTATTATTTTACTTACATCGAAATGGTCATCACAACAAAATCCAACGGTCTTAGGACCCGTTTCATAACGTTCATCCACTTTTTACGCCTTTTGGCATTCAATGGCACTTCAAAAAATATAGGCGTTTTAATAATTGAATTTGTACACATAGGTACTACATAGTATTTATTATATGGCATAATGTTGATTCGCACATTAGAGCCACGTAAAATCGCGCGCACCAGTAGCACATAGCTAACGAAGTACGTCAGGCCGCGCGTGCCTCTCCCCGCTGTCGATTTGTGACGTCATCAACGTTCCGCGACTCGCTTTATAAATCCGGACGGCGCGGAAACTTTGAACGCTTATAACTCGGTCACTTTTTAAGATATCAAAAAATAAAAACACTGTCGTATTTGTCTAGTGACCTATATTCTGGGTATATCGTTAACAAAAGTCGATGGTCAGATTGATTCCATTTCTTATTATCGAGTCATCGTTTTCGATTACCTACGATTACCGATTAATCGACGAGTTACAAAATCGCACCTCAGGTGTAGTATAAAATATTTTTTAGATATTAAAATATTAATTAATGCTTTTTATGTAGTCGTAATTGTACAAAAATACCTATAAGTCTTAGGATTATTATTTTCTGCTATCTAAATGTGGCGTCAGTTAAAATAAGGACCAGGTATAACTTTCTTCTAGGTGGCAGCCCTAGCACATATTTGTCGTCTCGAGGGCGCTGCAAGTGATTGTTACTCTTAGATAAAGAATGAATAGATAGGACGTGACCGTATACCCGTAAGGGACAGACATAGATGACGTCATACCTGCCTAAAGTAGATGGGTATACCAGTGTTGCTTTAAGTTTTACCCTACTTTATGTTTATAGTGGCTTTTACCACTATAAACATAAAGTTGGGTTGATTGATCTACGTATTTTTTTTGAGACATTTTAATAAGCGCCCCTCGCTCAAAAATATGTCTCAAAAAATAAAAGTGGGAGGAAGTTGCGATTTTTTTTATTGAATTCTTCATTCAACCTTCGCCGCAGTCTAAAGTTATTTACACTTTTAAATAAAACTACACTTTTCGGATTTACTCGAGTATATTTCGTTTTAAAACATTTTACTATTATTTATTTAAGCTATTATGTAAACATCTTTACAAATATAAGAAAGAATATACGGAATCATCATCATCATCCACACGCGTCCACTGCTGGACATAGGCCTCTCCAAGTGCTCGCCACTGAGCACGATCCGCGACCACTCGCTTCCAGCTTTTGCCAGCTAGGTACCTTACGAAGATCGTCGCTCGATTAAGAATACAGCGGGCAATAATCATTGTTTTTTCTTTATCTCTGCAGTTTATTTAAAATCCAATATTTACACATTTACTAAATATTTGTGAAGATTTAGAAAATGTATAATATTAAATTTTAAATAAACATTTTCTAAAATTAGATTTCAATAGCACCGTTATTGTCATCGAATAAAGGACTTCGGCTTACAGAGATAAAATTCACTACAATACAGGTAAAAATTCACTTGGGTAAGTTCAAGAATTGAACTACTGATACCGCACTCAATATGGTGCTAAAAGCCCAAAGTTGGTAAGCTTACTCACAATGTGGAAAAAAGATCTGGCAAAGAACGCAAGATGCCGATGTAGATAGCTGGTTATTCTTAGTTGCCCGTGTTGCCACCCCCAACCTCGCCCCCGCTGGCGGCAACTTGAAAATAGCGCAGGACAAGACCAATTTGTAGATCTCTGAGGAAGATTATGTTCTGTCAAGTACCTATATAATTAATTAGAAACACTTGTTCGGTGCATAGAGCTATATCTACATCCTATGTGTTCTTGTTAAATATTCAGACAAAGTAGAGATATGACTTATTTCATTTGGATTAAGCCAGATTACTAGCTATGGCACAAAATTGCTAATAAATCACAAACATTTTCTAGAGGCTGCCTACTCCTCGCCACTCACCAGCTGTTTTTGGGTGTGGTAAACACGTATTAAATTGCTTACGTACAAACTCATATGCCTTTGAACTTAAAAAGTGTAAGCACAGCGCGAATTTCCTTAAAGGTTCAGAATACTTTCTTTTGTCAACTCCTAAAAATCTTTTCAGAAAATCTCTATTGGTTCCTCCTACAGTATCTAAAATGTCCAACTACTAATTTTGCATCATTAACTTACACTCCAAATCACTTTACACATTTTCAAGTGTGACTACTTTTTTCCCAATCGTCTAAGCGATTGACGCACTGGCCGTAGTTTTTTATTTGATGACCTCGCTGATTGTTTCAAACCCAGCATTTGAAGCCGCATTTTTCTCTTTCGGGGCGTATTCAAATTTGAATCGAAATCCAACACCGATGCGTCCTGAAACAATATGTATACAGGTTAAAAATAAAAGCAGGTTCTAATTTTACAACATTAAAAATATTAATTAATAAAATTTTAAACTGTATCTGTACTAATGGTCAGACTTGTTATATTAATAGAAAATGACCAAAATTAAACCATTAATAATATGTTTGCCCATATCAAAATAGTAGAAAAGGATTTGGTACCTACCCTACCCATGTTAATCCAAAACTGTAAAATAAATTTCGAAATCCCCCATAAAAATAGTTGGGTTTGTGAAAAATAAATTTAAGTTTTGGCTTGATAGGGTATGTACCTTTTAAATATAATATGCATAAGTTACTGATCTGTAAAAAAAGTTTAGGAATAGCACCACTCCGAAGAAAAGTGCCTTTTTTGTTTTTCTGAATCCACTGTTGTTCAAAATGCTTAGAACACATTCGGGTATGCTTGGTTGGCTGCCAATTCAATCGACCAGTACCCAACTGTTTTCGAGTAGTTATCTCCGAAGGAAATCTGTTAAATACAGACAAACAAGCAAATGGAAAGTCTCACTTCAAAAGAATTAACTTTGTTACCTAAAATGCTCAAAATTTTATACTTAAATATGTCAATATTAATGTAACACAGAAACTAATATGTGAGTTCCCTTTCACGTAACAAATTACCTACGAATCAAGGGAAAATAGTCGTAGCGTAACTGGTATCATTATAACCCGGCAAAATGTTATACGCGTTGGCTGTATACGTGGCCATATTGTATGGCGACATTCCTAGCTTGTTAGGTTAACAGTAACCTTACTACTTAGTTTGAAATTTCATGTTTAATCCCATAATATGATTGAGAACCATAGTAGAATGATAAAATATTGCAATATAACTTGTATTTATAATTTAAAAAATAGTTTTGGCGCTTTTTATTGACACAATTTAGGTCTTACCTGTAAAAGGTTATATTTTCCTGTTTTCTAGCACTATCACTATTACAACCTAAAACGGAGTAGTGCACCATGATTTAAATGTTCAAATAGTTCACAATTACACTAATTAAAGTGTTAAATAATTACACAGTAAGCTATAATTCACACAACAAATTTCTTCCACGTATTTGTTTAGCACCAGACGCTGGTGATAAACAATCCCCACTACCAGTTTCACCTATATACTGTAACAAGGACAAAAAAAATTATGCCATCTTCTTCTTTCCTTTGGCAATGTGTATAAGTTTATCTCTTTTCTGTTAGAAATAATTATAATATGGTATTCTTATAATTTATTGCGATTGACAACACTGTTTAAATGTCACTAATGTCAGCTAACTTTTTTTTCGCTCTCTCTCTGTGCTCCACGCTCCACCGATATAACGTGTACCGAATGTAAGCCAATAATAAATTATTAAATATGATTTGAATTCCATGAACTTCTTTTAATCGGGCCCGAATTTCTTCACGCTCCATTCTACTGCAGCTATGCATAACTCTGCATGACAGGTTATGGGCCCAGAATAAAATTTCGGGAGATTGACATTTCACATTTGCCGTGCACGCCGCCCGTCCAAGGTTAGATTCCAACCTCAAACATCTCAAAGCCACATTGCAGTTTTATTTATTTTATTAAGTACTTGAAGAAATTTCTACAATGCAGAACGCATCAAATGTGAGTAACGGAAACATCCAATTAGAGAAACTCGAGGGTGTATCAAATTTTTCTACATGGAAATTTGCCATGCGCATGGCACTCGCTTTAGAAGGCTTGTGGCAAGCCATACTAGGAATAGAAACCGACAAAGCGAAAGACGAAAGAGCGCTTGCGCGTCTCTGTTTGGCTATAAAACCGGCGTTATATCAACATGTTTATACGGCAAAAAGTGCTAAAGAAGCATGGGATCAATTATCTACAATCTTTGAAGACAAAGGTCTGCATAGGAGGGTTGTCCTTCTGAGACAACTGCACAGAATGGATTTTTGTAACTACAGCAGCATGACTGAGTACATAAATGGAATAATGACCATTGTGCAGCAACTTGCAGACATTGGAAGAAACATTGAGGATGCTGAGGTCGCAGAAATTATGTTAATAGGACTACCACAAGAATACGATGCTTTGGTCTCGGGGTTGGAAACAGCTTGTCTTTCCAGTACCTTATCGAGCGAACTAGTACGTACCAGACTATTGCAAGAAGAATTCCGAAGGAGCTCATCCCATTCAGGCGACATGAATGCAGCATTGACTGTAAACGCCAGGAAGAATATCACATGTCACTTCTGTAAGAAGCCGGGACACCTTAAGTCACAGTGCTACAAGCTGAAGAAGCGGAATTCTAGCCGGAAGAATGAAAACTTGAATAGAAACCCGCCGCAGACGTTGTTGGCATCAAGCCTGATAGCCAGTGTTGCCGCCAGTGACTGGATTGTGGATTCTGGGTGCTCTTCGCACATGACAAATTCAAAAGAATGGATTACGAACTTTGAAAATAGTAATTGTGTCATTGCCATTGCTAACAATGAAAAGATGGCAAGTACAGGTCTTGGTAATGTATCTTTGTGTATTAATGGTAGTGAGTGGACTGTGAAAAATACATTGTATGTGCCACAGTTGTCTGCGAATCTCTTGTCGGTGAGCAAGATGGTGGAGAGGGGCATGGTTGTTGTGTTCAACAAGGATGGATGCTCAATTTATGATGAATGTATAATTAATGGTAAACCTAGTCTTATTGCTAACTGTGATAAGGGCATTTATAAATTGAACAATGTGTCGGCTCAGGAGTATTCTTCGGCACTCCTACATGAAGTGCAGGAGGCTGAGAGTGCAAGGTCTGCTGCATGTGTGTCTGAGGAAGTATGGCATAGGCGGTTAGGGCATCTTAGCTCAAAAGGAATGCAAACCTTAAGTAATAAGAATGCTAATCATGGTGTTATGTTACAGAAAGATGAACAGGTGTCGCCATGTATAGCATGCATTGAGGGGAAGCAGACAGCTAAGGCGTTTCCTAAGGGTGAAGCGCGAAGGGCGAGCAAACTCCTGGAGGTCGTGCACTCAGATGTGTGCGGACCTATGAGGGACTGCAGCTGGAGCGGAGCCAGATACCTATTGACCTTCACAGATGACTACTCAAGGAAATCATTTGGATATTTGTTGAAAAACAAACATGAGGTAATGTCTTGTTTTATTAAATTTAGGAGCCTTGTAGAGAAGCAGACAGGTTACCAAATTAAGTGCCTAAGAACTGATAATGGTGGTGAGTTTTGCAGTGGTCAATTTGACCAATACCTTACTAGTGCAGGGATTGTACATCAGACAACAGTACCATACTGTCCGGCTCAAAATGGAGTTGCGGAGCGTCTGAATAGGGTGGTTATGGAGAAGACAAGGTGCATGTTAAGGCAAGCAGGGCTTTGCAGTCGTTTTTGGGGCAAGGCTGTAATGACAGCCTTGTATTTGAAAAACAGGAGTCCCACAGCGGCTTTGAGAGGCCGGCTTCCTGAGGCTGTTTGGACTGGTAACAAAGATATTAGTCTCAGACACCTTCGTGTTTATGGTTGTATAGCCTACTCCTTATTACCAAAACCTGCTCGTTCAAAATTAAATTCAAAATCTAGGATGTGTATTTTTGTAGGGTACAGTGAAACTTCCAAGGGATACAGGTTAATTGAGCCATCCAATCCAAAGAAAATAATTATTGAAAGAAATGTTGTGTTTTTGGAAAATAAATTTTATAAAGATTTCCAGAATATTTTATGTAATGACTTGAACAATAGATGTAATAGCTATGAATTTAATCCAGAAATTATATGCAATGACATAGGCTATAATAATGAAATAAATAGTAATGACAATGTTGACTGTGATAAAATTATTTCTGTGAGCAATGCCTCAAATTCTAGTCAAAATGAATTATGTAATGATGAAATAAATAATTTGAATGAATCTTGTGAAATACAGTCTAATAGCAATAATAATGAATTGAATATTGGATTAAATAATGAATTAAATGATTTGCCTAGCGACAATCTGAGTTCTCACAATGAAATGAACTTAGGATCACCAAAGTGTGATGTTAATGAGTTTTTCTCTCCAATTACAGTTGTCTCCGGGTCTGACGAGTACTGCACTGGTAGCGACTCGAGCTTGGATGATGGGTCTGGTGCTGATGGAAGCCCAGGCTATGTTCCGTCATCTGGAGAGGGGTCACCTGCTGATGAGGAGGCTGTCACTCATCCTGGGGTTTCCGTGACCGTCCGCAGCAATCCTGTTCGAAGTACGAGAGGTATCCCACCGGCTCGGTATGTTGACAATTCATTTTTGTCAGTGGGGCATTTTGGACAATGTTCCATTTTCAATGAGCCTCAAACCTATGAGGAAGCAATGTCTTCGCCTGATTGTTCTGCATGGAAGGAATCCATGGACAGAGAGTATAACTCAATGTTGAACAATAATGTGTGGCATTTGGTTGATAGGCCTACAAACACAAATGTCATTAAATGTAAATGGGTTTATAGGGTTAAAGGTGATTCATCAGGTAAGCCAAGTAGGTACAAAGCGCGACTGGTAGCTCGTGGTTTTACGCAGCAAGAAGGGATAGACTATAATGATACCTTTTCGCCAGTTGTTCGTCATTCCACCTTACGCATACTATTTGCTTTGGCTATTCATTATGATCTCACCATTGAGCACATAGATGTCGCTACAGCATTTTTAAATGGTGACCTGAATGAGTGTATTTACATGGAGCAGCCGAAAGGTTTTCTTAATGATAAAAACAAGGTATGTAAGTTGAATAAATGTATTTATGGCTTAAAACAAGCCAGCAGAGTATGGAATGAGAGGGTGAATGAATTTATGAAAAATCATGGGTATATACAAAGTAAATGTGAACCGTGTGTCTATTACAAAAAGAATGGTAGCGAGTACACAATTGTGGCACTATATGTTGACGATTTTTATGTATATACAAATTGTAAAGATATGAATTTTTATAAATTGTTAAAAAATGAATTTAATGTAAATCATCTTGGATTGTTAAAAAATTGTTTAGGTATGAACATAATTAGGACTGAGAATGCAATAACTTTAGATCAGTCAGATTATATAAGACAAATTTTAATTCGTTTTGGAATGTCACAATGCAAAACAGTATCTACGCCAATGGCTATAAATAGTAAATTAGAGTCAAAAACTGAAGAGGGTATTGATGATGATGTATATCAATATAGACAACTCATAGGTAGTCTCATGTATCTGTCAGTATGCACAAGGCCAGACATTTCTTTTGTGTGCAGCCAATTAAGTCAATACATTACAAAATTCAATAAAAATCATTGGATAGCTGCAAAGCGAGTACTGCGATATTTAGCTGGTACTATTAATTACGGATTGCATTTCCATAAAAGTGACAGTTTAAATGTCAAGGCCTTTGCAGATGCAGACTGGGCAAACGATCCTTCAGATCGGAAGTCTTATACAGGTTTTCTAGTAAAGTTAGGAAATAATACTGTGAGCTGGGAGGCAAGAAAACAGCGTTGCATTGCTCTTTCTAGTACTGAGGCAGAGTATTTAGCCATGACAGATGTGTGTAAAGAGCTGTGTTTCATTAAGAACTTTTTATCAGAGGTTAATGGAACGCAAATTGATATGATTGTGTATAATGATAACCAGAGTGCACAAAAACTGTTGCAACTAAAAGAATATTCGCATAAGAGAACCAAACATATCGATTTGCGCTATCATTTTATTAAAGATTTGGTACAAAAACACTGTGTAACAGTTAAGTACTTGCCTACCCAGAACATGCCAGCAGATATACTTACTAAACCTTTGTCTTTTGAAAAACACTGTAAGTTCATCAAGGACATGAATGTAAAAGCTATATGACAGTGATAAATGTACAATTTATGAATGTTATATGTTGGTATTGTATACTTGTGTGTATGTATTGTGAATTTATTTCTACGCATCTTGTTGCATTTTGATTGCATTTGATTTGGAAATGTATAAAATTAGTGTTATCATGATCATGATGTCAAGGCATTTTGCATTGTATAGTTTTTGCATTTGAATGTAGTTTGTACTTATCGGCAATGTGTGTTATGTGTAGAAATTTATAAGAATAAGGGGAAGTGTTAGAAATAATTATAATATGGTATTCTTATAATTTATTGCGATTGACAACACTGTTTAAATGTCACTAATGTCAGCTAACTTTTTTTTCGCTCTCTCTCTGTGCTCCACGCTCCACCGATATAACGTGTACCGAATGTAAGCCAATAATAAATTATTAAATATGATTTGAATTCCATGAACTTCTTTTAATCGGGCCCGAATTTCTTCACGCTCCATTCTACTGCAGCTATGCATAACTCTGCATGACATTTTCCTCATGTTTGACGGCTTTTATAGCCCATCTATTTCATTCTATATCTATGTTGTTACTCAAATCGACTTAATTTTTACAACTGTTTACAACCAACCACAGATTAGAGAGAATATGTCTAAAGAGCCAACCTCGGAACAATCAATGCTTTAGTTATTCTTCTGAGGAGCCAACTTAGTGAAGTAACTTCACTCAGTTGGCTCCTCCAAAATTATGTAAGATGGCAACATTCTGTATTCTAATAGGGAAAATAGACTTCATCTCTGGCACAATTCTGATTGCAAGTTTGTTTGATAACTGAGGCGCGTTCAGAGGCGCGTTCAGAGCCTTCGCGCGAAGTACAACTTTTCGCTCTAACCCCGTTCAATGCCTTCGAGCGTGACAACCGGGTGAAACAACCGGCCCGTTCAAGACCTTTGAGTGTCGGCGCGAGTTACAACCGAACAACCATCGAATTTGATGGTTGTAAAACGCTCTGACGTTTATGACTGAAATACTCTTACGTGATTGGATGATATTGGCGGCCATATTCTATAATGTCATCTACTAGAAAGAGAGAGAAATAAAAAATCATGTGAAAGAGGGAGATAAAAGATTTGGTTGCTGCAATCCGTTCAACGCCTTTGAGCGAGTTAAAAAACAACCGGACAACTACACCCAGAGGCGCTGAACGCGCCTCATAGCCTACGCTCGAGTGCACTCCGAGTGCACTCTGACAGCAACCGACCCGTTCAGAGCCTGGGGGTAAAAAACGCTCTGACGGACGGTTAGTACACTCTGTGCCCGTTCAGAAGCTTCGAGTGATGCAACCAAACAACCAACTCGAGCGTAGGGTGAAAAACACTCTGACAGATTTTATGTCAAAGTCGATGTCAAAAATACGCTAATTATTTATTATTTTATTATATAACACTACTTTGAACTCTTTTAAGTCTAACACAAGGGAAATATAGTGATTTCTATGTGTTGTAATTATTTTTAAGCAGAAAAATGGATATTGACTGTTAATTTCATAGTAAGGATTAGTATATTTTGCCCTTTGCTTGATCTTGATCGGCAAGCTACAAACTAAAAAAAAAGATAGCAACCGAGCCGTTCTGAACCTCGGAGCGAGTGTGAAAAACACTCTCGGTTGCATTACTCTGACCCTCGGAACGCAACTCAGAGCCTCGGGGTAAAAAACGCTCTGACAGGCGGTTATACTGAAATACTCTTATGTGATTGGATGATATTGGCGGCCATATTCTATAATGTCATCTACTAGAAGGAGAGAGAAATAAAAAATCATGTGAAAGAGGGAGATAAAAGATTTGGTTGCTGTAATCCGTTCAACGCCTCTGAGCGAGTTAAAAAACAACCGGACAACTATACCCAAAGGCTCTGAACGCGCCTCTGTTATCAAACAAATTTGCAATCAGAATTGTGCCAGAGATGAAGTCTATTTTCCCTATTAGAATACAGAATGTTGCCATCTTACATAATTTTGTCACCACGATCTACTATACTTTTTGATGACTAGCCAATGTTAATCTTGGAAGTCCAAAGTTGGAGGGTTGTACGGTAGATGATGAATTTATTACGTCTTACTTAAATGAACGTCGTGCTCATGGCCGTGTTCAAATGCAATGTCCCAGTGAAAATTGAAAAAAAAAAGGCAAAAAGGAACAATCGCGCTAGCTGAGTGTTTGTCCAAGTATTACTATTCTCTTTGGTGTTTGTCAAGGAACGTCCATTAACATATTTCAGTCGTATTGGGCGATTTTCCACCCCTCCCCACTTCCCCCCAAACAGATGTGAGATTTGGCTCTCCCTCCCCATGCCCCAACCCCCAATCTCACCTGAGATTCTGCACAATATGTTTCTAGGGATCGGTCTCAGGTTGTCTAGATAGCATTAAGACTACACTACACTAATGACTATATCATAAAAATGACTAGGTATCATTTCGCCTAGATCTTTAATTGACTACATCCGTTTTAAGACTAGGTCGCAAAATGACTACATAGCTTATTCCTCTAGTTTCTCTTTTGTTTCATGAATGTACAGTCAGTTGAAACTATGTCATGATTTTTACAAGCTTTTATTTAACTTGCAATCTGTGTTGGTTTGGGTCAAATCATGCAAGTTACATTTGACCCACTTGTCAGTTTCCAATTTGCCTGAAATTTAAAGTACACTTTTTGTTCTTATAATAATGCAATTATCTTTAAATAAAAATATCGATGTAAATTCAAGATGACAGCCGTCACAAAAAAGTGCGAATTACATATTTTTGTACAGTCAGTTATAAAGTTCAACCAAGTTAAAAAGGTATTGTATTACTTATTGTTTATCTACATTCTCGCCACAAGCATTTTTATTATCATAAAAATTGGTGTCGATTCTGGCATGATTCTCTAAACCTAAAACTAAATTTGACAACAGTCTCTCCTTGTCATTTTGTATAGAGTATGACAAGGATAGACTGTTGTCAAATTTAGTTTTAGGTTTAGAGAATCATGCCAGAATCGACACCATTGTGTCATGTTATAAATAAGTTTATTTTCCTCTTTTTAGCACATTGAAATAAAATCTTATTATTCATTTTTTTTAATTTGGTTATCGAACAATCAAAGCGGCTAGTAACACACTTCACACAGAATGGATAAGATCATAGATTAGAATATACTAGCGTATAGACGTACTGACAGCTCATTAAAGTATGACCAATTTGTCAATACTAATTCTATGTGGCTGAATTCCAATATCCAATGTGGCTGATCTGTCATTCAAAATCAGTTACAAAGTAGCTAATTTAATAACTATATTAGGTATTATTTCATGTATCATCTACAAGAATGTACATTGGTAAATATTTAGCTCATGTTTTACTTTCCCATACTCAACATCTTAAGGGTACACTGAATAGAGATAAAAAAAGGTACCTACCTACCTGCAACATACTTATTTCACTTGACTGTACTTGCATTATAAGATGTAGTCAAACATGATATGTAGTCATTTTGCGACCTAGTCATTAAACGGATGTAGTCAATTAAAAGACCTAGGCGAAATGATACCTAGTCATTTTTATGATAGTCATTAGTGTAGTGTAGTCTTAATGCTATCTAGACAACCTGAGACCGACCCGTTTTCTAGTGTGTAACGGGTTTATTTAAAAAAATACTTGTAAATACTTTTTGCTTAGTGTTTTTTAGCCTGTGGGGCTAGCACGCAGGAGAATCGAAAATCGAATCGAAATCCGAATCGAGGTGTTTGTATGGCAATTTTATTAGCGCCACGGCGGTGAGTAGCAGAACTAATAAAATTGCCATACAAACTCCTCGATTCTGTGGGGCTAGCACGCAGGAGAATCGAAAATCGAATCGAAATGCGAATCGAGGAGTTTGTATGGCAATTTTATTAGCGCCACGGCGGTGAGTAGCAGAACTAATAAAATTGCCATACAAACTCCTCGATTCGGATTTCGATTCGATTTTCGATTCTCCTGCGTGCTAGCCCCACGGATTTCGATTCTCCTGCGTGCTAGCCCCACAGGACTGTAAGCGGGGGCGACGTCTATTTGTTGACGGATCAATGTTCAATTATTTCAGGAAGTAAAGGGTTGGCCCCTTTATTAAAAAAAGCAGTAAACATGATAGATACCAACCACTTAACTATGCTATCCTTATTATGTAAGTGTCGCTGATAAATAAGAGAAGACAAGGAACCAAGATAAATAAGTAGATCGCAAAGAAAGCCAAATTTAATAAAATAAAATTTATTGGAAGGAAAACTTGCGCATATCGTATGCTATTACAAATGTAAAAGTATAAAATAAATGCACTGGATATTCGTCTACATTATACATAATCCAAATCATTCTTTTCACTTAAAAAGTTCATTTGCTTTTGCATTTTTCATTTGCATAAAAATACATTTCTATGAACAATACAAAAATGTTTAATTATATATAGGTCATCAATCAATATTATTCTTAAATATTACCACATTTTTATTGAATTGTTAACTATATATAACACATATTCAATCTCATCAATGTTATTCTTAAATGTCAGTACCTTGTAAGAAGTTCAGTCTTCCCAACTTGTATAATATTGCTTCTTTAGAGAAGTATATGTTAGTTTTTCGGCAATGGTAAAAACGGCCTCCTCATAATATTGTAATTACATCCTCCTCATAATATTTAATTAACATTTATTATTATATTTCACTACTTAAGACATGATGTATATAACATAATTTTACTAAATTTTGTTCATATTATAATTATCACTGAGCGGTGAGCTTGCGCTCCAGTTGATCAGCAATGGCCTGAAGAAAGTCTTCGGTGTGCAGGAACATGCCTTCTTTCGTATTATCCATACCGTGGATGCAAATTACTAAATCTTTGGTCATCTTGCCGCTGTCAATGCACTCTACGCAAGCCTGGAATGAATGACATAATCATAGATAAAAAGTCTGGTTAAAGTCTAAATACATGGAATGTTTTATAGGACTTCGACACCTCTGGATTAAAAATCTGAACATTTAAAGGAGGAAAGTAATTGTACTACTACATTCAAAAATAATCTGTTTCAATATTTTTGGAAACTTTCAATAGCTCTCAAATTTATATAACTGCCATATTTATAAATTAAGTTCCTTGGGATAGCGAAAACTAGTAAAACAGTTTGTAAAAAAATCGACATTTTAGAGGTTTGGTTTTCCAGAAAGATTGTATGTGTTAGTGTTTTTGCAACAAAATGCCCTAAAGTGGTAAAATCCAGCTAGCTCCTTGAAAATCGGATTGTTTTATTAATTGTGAAAGTGTCCTCAGCGAGGACATGCAAAAATAACACCACCAACATTAAGTAGGCAGAAGATCATTTGCAGTCCACCATAAAAGAGTTCTGTTCAGAATACGGATTTTGGAAAGAAAATGTTAGTTCCACATTTTCTTATTTGGCAACCCTTGAAACTGTAAATTTATTAGTCTATGGTTGTTCCAAAATCTGTGCTTTCAGAGGTTATTGTAGTTCTTAATAATTAAACGTATTAATAAATATAACAAAATCATTAGTAATCAACAGTAGGTAAACTGTGCTAGAGACGCCATAAATTTTTTAACTCTATTGAGTGGCACTATTTAAACAAAAGGTTACAAACTATTGGTGTGCCAAATTTCATAATGACAATAATGTCATCACTAATTTTATTGACTTAAGCCCTTTCATTTGATACTAACTGTCTGCAAATGAAATAATTATCTGCCATTTTAGAGAATCGGCCATGTGGAAATGAATATTGTAAAGCGGGCTAAACGAAAGGTGAATGCAAAATTTCAGCCAAACAGGATGTCAAGAATAATTCAGCTTACAAGATTTGAGCGAAACTAAAATAAATTGCATATTAAGCGAAGTAAACAAATAAATCTGAATTTTATATAACTGCATAAGAAGCAAATTTAGAATAAATAATTTAAAAAAACTAATAGGCGTAGTAAAAAATTCTAGCATTCAGGTCCCATTATTGGCAATATATGAGCTATCTATATTAATAGGTAAACTAAACTAACTTCTAAAATTTAATACCACTGGGCTTTTTTTATCTTTCACAATATGGCGTCTAGTTGTCGCCATATTGAATTTTTATTTCTGTCATGTCCTTAGTCACACTCGCAAGATCGAGACGAATCAATTGACACACGCGTCAAAATCGGCGCACGCGTTGGTCTTTTAGAGTACCATAAAGAAACCCACACACATAGGTACAGATCGCGGCACACAAGTTGAACTAAAATGGCTGCCGTCTGCGCAGGAGTCATTGCAAGCCCTCGCGTGTCGCGTTCGTTTGAGATCCAAAAATTGTAGCAACGAGGCAGATTTAGCAATAGCAATTTAAATTTCGTAGGTAAATATAGACATAACAGTTATTTTTACTATTACACCTCCGCAGACGGCAGCCATTTTAATTCAACTTATGTGCCATGATCTGTAAATAATAACGTCCTCCTAACACATATTCGGTCACGGCGGCCAATCTCAACATAGACTAGCCATCGGCGCAGGAGATATTATAGTGCATAAGTGACTGCGCTTACGCAAGTGCACTCTCTGCTCCTTCACTCGCCTAGTCCGATAGAACGGTTAGCCGACACGATCGGGGCGATATCAGGCGCAGGACCCACTGTTTAACGTGCCTTCGGAAGCACGGAGGAGCTTGAGATGTTTTCTTATTTTGGTCACCCATCATCCATACATCTAGGTTCAGTGAATGTTGAACATTTGTATGGAACAGCAGATTTCTTTTGCGATTTAAAAGTTGGTCCCATAGTGAAACTTGTTCAGTTTGCTTGTCTGAACGAGCACACAACATTTTTTTAGTAACTAAAAAGTAAACTTGTATAAAAAATAATAATTAAAAAAATGAAATAAAGAGGCGTTCACCTGTTCGAGAGCGAGCGCGAACCGCTCCAGGTCCGGGGTGCCGTCCAGCTTGGCGCGGTGCATGAGGCCCCTGGTCCACGCGTATATGGACGCCACCGGATTGGTGGAGGTGGGCTTGCCCTGCTGGTGCATGCGGTAGTGGCGCGTCACCGTGCCGTGCGCCGCCTCCGACTCCACCGTGCGCCCGTCGGGGCACATCAGCACCGACGTCATCATGCCCAGGGAGCCATAGCCCTGCGGGGTACGCACTCTATTATTATACAGGGTTATTTTTCCAGCAGGAGCCAAATTTTGTATGCTTGTTTAGACAAGCAAAATGAACAACTTTTACTATGGGACCAATCTCGAAATCGCGAAAAAAAATCAGCTATTCCATACAAATGTTCAACGTCCACTCAACCTAAATGTATGGAACCGCAGATTTTTTTTTCACGATTTCGAGTTTGGTCCCATAGTGAAAGTTGTTCATTTTGCTTGTCTAAACAAGCATACAAAATTTGGCTCCTGCTGGAAAAATAACCCGGTATAGGTAGGTTACCTTGAAAGCTTTGCCGGTACACTGTTAACGTTGTCAAACATAAATTGATCCGCCTCTGGTTTTGCACCATCAGTATTTCATCAGTTTCATCCATCAGTCTGGCATCAGTATTTCATCGGTCTCCGCTGGACTTGCGAAAATTCATCAGTATTTCGTCAGTCACTGGGTTACATTTACACTATCATTCTGGCGTCAATCATATCAGACTGATGGATCAGACTGATGAAATACTGATGGTGTAACCTCGCTCTTACGGATGAGGTAAGAAAAGAGTATTAAAGCACTTATTTGTGATCAACCGTGCGCCCGTCGGGGCATATCAGCACCGACGTCATCATGCCCAGGGAACCGTAGCCATGCGTTGTGTTGTACGCACTCTATTAGGTAGGTTACCTTGAAAGCTTTGCCCCTAAAAAGTTCAGATGAAAATCACTGACATCGAAATGCATGTCATCACTTTGTCATCACAAACATCCAAATCAGTAACAACGAATCTACGACCCATTCCGAAAGGGTTTGCTGGATTTCAAACGTCATCCATGTCATCCTTTCGGAAGGACTTTAATGCTAATGTTGTTAAGATTTCTAACCTCGGCCCTCACTCTAATCAACACTTGCGTGTCTAGTGTTGTTCGTTGGATTTTCGCGTTCTTTTGGTATTACTTTTCAATAACGACTGCCTGTACCCTGACGCTTATACTGCCTTTCAACACAGATTTTTAAAACACGACACAGATGACAGCAGCTACGCTGACCATCGCTGGAGAGCGAAATCACCGTAGATACAAGATGGCGCGGATAGTAACGTCATCAGTGACGTCACAAGAGCTGTCATTATCGGACTATGGTTCTTTCGATCGATTTTGTCGCGACAGCGACTGTTTCGGAATGCACCCATTCAAACATAACTGTCATTAATTTTGATTCTATCAACGAAAGTCACCTGTGCTACTACGTCAGACTGCACATCTCCATCATAGTTCTTGCACGCCCAGACGAATCCGCCCGAGCTCTTCATGGCCTGCGCAACCATGTCATCGATCAGCCTGTGTTCGTACCATATCTTTGCTTCGTCGAATTGCTTCTTGTAGTCACTGTAAAGTTTTTTAATGTCATGTTTGAAACAGATTAAATTATGTTACCCTTAGACACAAAGATTTAGTTTAAATAATAAATAAAAATGCGTCGAATTGTGTCGCAATGCGTCGGTGGCGCTGTGGTCTCGGCACTTGCCTTCCAATCGGGAATTTCATATGTATATTTGTCTGACGCTTCTACGGTGAAGGAATACATCGTGAGGCAACCTGCATACATCTGCGAAGAAATTCAAAGGTGTATGTGAAATCGACCAATCCGCACTGGGCCAGCGTGGTTGACTAAGGCCTAAACAGCCTAACATAGGGTAGGCTCGAGCCCCTCGGTGGGGACGCATATGAACTGTTATGATGAATAAATAAAAAAAGTTACGATCCTTGCGTCATTGATTGACACAACTTAAAACAGGCATCAGTCAAATTTCTCCAAGCCTCTATCAAACTTTCTTTAAGCAGGCTGCCCACCTAATGGTTTGTGGTTACAGTGGCCTTTGGTTTCTGTAAGATTTGCAAATGTACAATTCTGACAAGGACCCCAATGTCAACGCCAACTTGTGACATAAGATGTCAAATCACATTACCCAGTAATTTCACTGCCTGCATACGACTCTGGTACAGTCTCCCTTTGGTAAAATGTATATAAAAACCAATAAATATTTAAATTTTAATGATACATTGATCGTTACCACAGTTTAACAATCATACAGTTTAGAAACGCGTTTGGTGTTGGACGATGCCGCCGGCAGCGTGGGAACTTACGCTGTCACTCGCAAATGTATAAGGGTTGTCTAAAAAGAAAAATAATTTAAATGCGATTATAATGTAATTCATTTACAAGAAGTACCCATATACCTAACTACTCGTACATTTACATATGTAAGGTATGTTAGGTAGCTATGTCAGGTAGGTGATCGGTGCTCGTAGGTGAATTAAAGTACAGACATCGAATACCTACCTAAGTTCGCCATATTTTAAAGGTATAAAAATGTCAACAAAGTAAAAAAAATGCATTAAACTTTTTTGTCGTCTCTTACGACATCCACGGGAAGATAGGTAGCGGCGACACATTTATTTTAGAGTTTATTCAAATATAGTTGAGAATTAACTAGGAAGTATTTATTATTATTGCACTAAACTCTCATAGTGCATAGATGCAGATTGTAACGTTTTAAATCTTGAAATTATCCTTTTTACTAGTATAATATCACTATACGACGGCTATAAACAGTGTATACAAAATAAATAATAGTACAAGACGATACCAATTTGGTTAAGTAATAATAAGAAATTATAGGAATAAATATACCTCGCGTCGCGGGGAAATCTATGGAATCTTAACTCCTTATTGAATTTTGCGGTCGAGAAACATATACAGAACGTATACAGAACAAGTGTGCACCATTATAAATAATGTAATAAACAATTCACGTAAAAAACCAATGCAAATTTCACTCGAGTATCACACAGTCACACGCAGTCGTTTCCTACAACCCTCAGCGTTCGAGTAAACAAACTCGGCGAGTTTGTAGGCCACGGACCGCGCCGCCCGCTTCCTCGTGAGTTCCCCGCCGTTGCTCTGCGCAAACACGTTCGTTTCGTAACTGTATGATTGTTAAACTGTGTCGTTACTTAGGTGTAATGAGGTGCATTTTAGTTGAGAGACGATATCTTAGCATTCCATGGATTCACCGTGCGGGTACTGGGGCTATCGCGTTGCAGAGAAAAGAGCCAAGAGCAGTGCCTGGGGCTTGCAGCCCAGGTGTGGGTTTAAGTAGCTATATTACAATGCATCAACATTCACCTTCACCACCTCGGCTCCTCTCTCTGCCTAACCATATTTGATATAATTCCTCAAGTGCCGCCTTTGTTACGCGCTTTAATATTGAGCTCACGGACGTTTTCGATAAGGCTAGATCTTTCAGCAATGTGTAGAAGGATTTTGCCGTAAGAAGTAGGTACACCTAAAAATAAAAGCACTGAATCTATATAAAATGTCAGCTGTGTTATGCTATGCCAAATCCTTGTAAGTTTTCTATGACTTTACTCATGTCCAAAAATTGTACGAAAATAGGTTAAAACTTATTTGCCACAGAGCATCACGCTCTTGAACGCATATTATTCGCAATTCATCAAGCCCATTCTAAAAATAACAGTGCGAATCTTGCGAGACAATAAGCGAATTGAGAGCAGGTAAAAATATACCTCTGGTAGATTTCTTCAAAAATATCTTTGAAGCGGCCATCATAACGCTTGAGTATTGTGTTTTTCGTAGACAAGTATAGGGGCCATTTCTTTTGCAACGCCACCTGTTCAAGCAAAAAAATTATGTAAGTAAAAACTGAACAAACAACTTCGGCGTGTCGTGGTATGTGCAAGGTTTACAACTACGCAGCTACAAAATAATAATAATAAAAAGAAACAAAAGATAGCTCCAACCATAAGCTATTTATTAACTGTCATTTGTAATGACAAGATTGGTTATTTTCTGTCATGCCTTGGCAAAAAATACAAAATAAGTATACTTGATATTTTTCGTCATATTTAAATTTTCATTTCTAAATTAACTAACTTTTTAAACTCATTATAAAAAGAAGAGATTATTTGCATTCTGATGTTCTCACAAATACTTGTAATTAGTAAATTAATATAATTATGTACTGTGCGTAATGTGTAAATTGTTTTCGCATTGCAGAATTTATTTACTTTGTGATAACCATGTATAACAAACACCACAAAAGGTATCTATGAAAGCACATAGTTTATATTTTGTATTCATACAGGTATAATCGTATTACCAAATATGTAAATGTTAGCTTTTTAAATATTTTCTGTTCTATGTTATTTTTGTTCAGCAGGCCTATTATGGAACTTTCGTCGTATGACATGGTATAAATTTTGAGATAAGGAAGTTGTGATATGCTTCATTTGGAATTACCGATCTCCAATGATATCATCACTATGGCATAATTTCAATGATGTCATCATGATATAATGATCAAAAATCAGCAGGCCTATTATGGATCTTTCATCGTATGACATGGTATAAATTTTGAGAAAAAGAAGTCATCAAGTGCTTCTTTTCGTATTACCGATCTCCAATGATATCATCGCTTTGGCATAATTTGAATGTTGTCATCATGATATAATGAACGAATGATCAAAAACCTGACCGAGTCTTATTTCTCGTTTTGCAAAATGATTTCATATGATATCATTTGAAAACCATGAGATCGGTAATGTTAAGGCATGCAAGTTGGCTGTAATTCTTTCTTTAGTTGTACTTATAAAATGTTATTCTTGCAACAAAATTATGGTCTGAAATACTTTGTTACCTGGAAACTGGAGTGAGCAAAGCTCCGGATCGACTCGTCCGTGTTGTACATGCCCATCGCAACCCCTGGTGTTTTAAAATCGTACAGAAGCGTTTTGGTAACTGTGCCATCCGCTGCGGTATATACGAATTCAACCTGAAAATAAAAACTATCATGAAAAAAAGGCGAGTGCATATTCCAGCAAACAACAACACTTGTGCAAGCAATTTGGCTCTCTCCGGTTGGCAACATTTAATTGTCTCTGATAACAAACGTTTCGAAAGGATATGGTAACTGGGGCTGTTCCCAAGTCTTCTGCGGAATATCAGGTGTTATATAAATATGTCTGTTTGCATGCGGTATAATATTTACAAGACGCTGTATTAAATAAAATCAGCATTTGTAATACTGCACATAATTGTTAACTAACAGAAAAACATCACAGCATTCACGTTATATGCTTAGATATATCTCATTATAATTTCTCGTGAGGACCAAAAATTGTTGGTCCTTCGAGCCGGATGTGGAGAAGTGATTCATGATGGTCAACACTTACCTTGCCAGGCTGAGGCACAACGAAGTCCTGCGCCTTGTACTGGTCGCCGTGGGCGTGGCGGCCGATCACCATGGGCCGCGTCCAGCCGGGCACCAGCCGCGGTATACTCTTGCATAGGATCGGCTCGCGGAATACCGTACCGCCGAGGATGTTACGAATAGTGCCGTTCGGACTAAGCCACATCTTCTTCAGTTTGAATTCTGAAAAACAAGAATTAAAATCCATCCATTGCTTGTTCGTCGTTGAAATGGGTTCTGTCGGTTGGTGCTGCTGTCGTGACAAAAGCAAATTTTAAAGTACAACCTACGCTTACCTATCTGATCTGTGGTGGGGTCACACAACGACCTGTGGATTTCCATTTGAAAGAGGGAATAACTACTGATTAGCTGACTAGATCAGAACACGTGCAGTTCTATTTCAAACTTGGACAATCCCACTACGGAATCCTGATAATTGATAAATTCTTTTGTCGTAAATATCAACAATCTTTCACCATTGTTGGTGTTATCTTTTATCACACAAAAATATTTGTGCGTATTACTAAGATTTTTTTAACAAAACAGATGGGCGTATTTTAAATTACCTAGAGTAGTGTAATTAGTTATTCATACGTTACAACTAGAATAAAAAGATATGAGTATACCCAAACTACATTGCATACGGACTAAACGTGACAAATTTAACGGTTGTAAATAAAAACAGAAAAGAGGCCTCTTGTTTTTTTTATTTCATAATTCAAATAATTCAGAATACATTAAGCCATAAAAATGATAGCTAGATTTCACACCATGAACGGTAACGGTAAACATCAATAATATTTATCAGTGCCTGGTAAATGAGGCGTTATTCAAAAGAACCTTGCCACATTGCTCCGAATGATAATACATTTCACGGTCGACGGAAGATAATTATTTATGAGCAAAGTAGATGTTTATTGTCTTTGATGTGATTACATAATTTGCGATATCTATAGCCACTTTAATAATTAACAAATAAAATAAGCCTGTTGCCATTCAACGCATGTTTATTATGACCTTACAAGGTTGAATCATCTTTCATGCCTAGAAGTGTTAATTATTAAGTTGCTTAAATAGATCATTTTTTTCCTGAGATATATAAAATAATTATGAAATGATTTCACAGGTATTCTAAATTATAATCTTAAGCATTTACTGTTTTAAAATTTTACTACTTAAATATGTCGTAATTCTCATTCAGAATAGAAGTAATTTGTTCCTTCTAATTGTTTATACATATCCATCCCACTATTTTAAAAAAAAACTACTCGTGGACAAGCTAATTTAACTAATCCTAGTATCTAGGTAAGTATAGATAGACATTTCAGTGCACTGGAATGTCTATCTATACTTCTATACTATACTTACTTACTTACTAATATTATAAAGCTGAAGAGTTTGCTTGTTTGTTTGGTTGAACGCGCTAATATCAGGAACTACTGATTGAAATCGAAAAATTATTTTTGTGTTGGATAGTCCATTTATCCAGGAAGGCTTTATTAGGCTATATTACATCACGCTACGACCAATAGGAGCTGAGCATCAATGACAAATGTTGCAAAAACGGGAAAATAATATACGACATGTTGTTATTTTCCGACATCCAAGCGAACGAAGTCGCGGGCACAGCAAGTATTGAATAAAGCTTTTTGAGTTTGATAGTGCACAAGTGTCTGTGCAAACACAAGTGCGATCTCTGTTCCTTCATACGATTAGTGCGTTGAGTTGAGACGGTTAACCAAATAGGCTAGATGACTAAACATTATATTTGCTTTAATAGAAGCTCATTCATATAATAAACTGAAAGAAAAAATCGGTTTTCGAATAACTAAAAAAACAACCAAGATATATAAGGTATTAAAGATTTTTCTCCATCTCTTTCTAGCAAAACGGCAATTTACATGGAGGTTATATGGCCGTACTAAACAATGACGTCACGGTTGATGTCGGATCTCTCTGTCTAATCGCTTCCAAATTAACAACTTAAAATGCTTGTATCTAATGTATTTCTAAGCCGATTTTAATTGTAATTTCACGGGATTGTATCTTTTTCTACGGTATTTTAATATTTTATGACGAGACGTGAAAATTAGAATTCAGTCATCATCCCAATTGGAGCAAGATCAGACGCAGGTCGACGAGGAGTTCGGGATGTTTCACTTCACGGTCGGCCATCATAGGCCTAACATGAGACCACAGACAATATTGCTATCGCTAGCACACGCCAATGCACCACCGAACTCCTTTTTTAATTTAATTGAATCATGAAGGGAAGGCAATGGGATTAATCAGTTTAAATTAAAGTTAATGATGTGTGTAATGCTATCATAAATATCACTTGATATTAAAGTTTGTACTAACTGCGAGCATAAAGTTTACCGCCGACTACTTCTCTCGCCTCCGTTCGCCTACTGTAATACATGCATGCAGTTTTTTCACAAATTTCAAAAAAGGAAGAGCTTCTGTGTTCAATATACACACTTCTTTCGTCATCAAGATGCACGCAGTTCTTACATTGTTTCATAGATCACTTAAATGGACTGCAATTTATTTTCTCACGTACTATGTACCTGAAAAACCTGTTAATCTAAAGGTAACTAACCACTCGTCCTCTTGATTCAGAACAGGCCCCGATAAATCTATCTGGTTCAATTTTAATGTTGTTTTTAATGGCGCTGACTTCGGACATTAAAAAAAAACGATACCTATATGAATACACTAGCTTAGTTAAATAACTGGCGGCCTAAATAACATTCGCGTTCGTTTCGCAATGTATGAGAATGATGACAAACAGCAAGGCAATGTATGAGAATGATTCTTAATATGAAGTTATTCCTATACAGTACTAAGCTGTGCTGTGAACTACGTTTAGTAAGTAAAAATACTAATCTTGCTATTAAAAAATGGGGGTTGGTGGTAGAAGGGTTGAAATTTAGGGTTATATGAATTTTTTGATGTCAAATCATAAAAAATGTCAAAAAAATTCTAGAGCCCTTATCACCTAGGGGTATTAAAAACAACCCACGACCTACCGAATAAACACAAAAAATTATCGGTCAATCCGTTTCGGAGGAGTTCGATAACAAACACACTAACACGAGATTTTTATATATTAGATTAGATTACATGTTCTTTTGGAACTTCGTTATCGTTTTTGAATTGTTACTTTGTCTAGGCCCCTGAACCGAAATACGTATCTAAAGTTGACCAAGCTGGCGACATTTTCAGCTAACATAATCTTTACAGCAGGCTTAGGGGGAGTTTCAATTTTAACGACATCCGTTCTAACTTTTATGTTTGACAATAATAAAGTGTCAAGCCCCTTGTACAGACAGCGCATAGGTTTACAGAATGGCAAGTGGTATGATTGTTGACTTAGTATGTGGAATAAAAACGGTCCTCTGAAAGATTCGCGAGACCATGTACCAAAAGCGAAGGCATTTCATCTCTTCAACCCATAAACGTGTCTCTGCTGGACATGAGTCTACCCTCCCACTCACTTCATCAATGCTTGATCAAATTATAGTGAAAATTGCGCCATGGCTACCGGTACGAAACCTCTGTCGCTGTTTGATGGAATGGCATTTATAACACCTCCGAAATCTGATCCACCCATCGCTAGGTCGCTCCTTAGCCAGGAGGATCTTTCATCTCGCCTATTGGTAAGAGACGGTATGGCCGCAGATAGAAGCAAGCTTCATCTGGATTCCTTAACAACTGAGGAACTGGCTATGTTTATCCTACCTTTAATTGTCCCCGGAGGCGGTTATAAGACGTTATTGGCCTCACTGGCCAGACGAGTTGGAGTTTTGCATCTCCGCCTCTGCCTCAATGCGCTAGTAAATTTTTTCGGGTAATTAAATATTCATGGTGTATATAGATAGCGGTAAATTCCTTAGTCGTACCTATAACATTGGTCGTTTTCGTAGTGCAAATGTAAAGCTGGACGTGTGGTAAACAGTACAGTACCTACATGATGAATCATATAAGAAAACATACCTTCAACCCTCTGCTCGTCCGGCGTGATTGTGGCGCATTTAATGCCAACATTGTGTTTGAGGACGGCGTGGGCGGCATCAACAGTCACCTGGTCGTCGGTAGCGTCCCGATGCGGTAGTCCCAGATCGAAATACAGGCAATCCAGCTGTCAATTAAATGTATCGTGTCAATTCGCATGAGAAAAAGCAAAAGAAATCCTGTAAGTTCTTTGACTGTGGAAACGATTTACTAATTTCACTATACGATACAAATCAATCAATTAAGTAGGAAATTGTTCTAAGATCGAAATTTCGAAAGATAGATAGTGGGCATCATTTTCATTTTCCGCAACAAACACAATGGAATAATACGAACAAATATTGCTGTAATAAGGTTCTCTATTCGTAGGTACGTACTCGTATGTGATTAGAAGCCAAACAATCGAGCCACTTATTTCAAGCGCTTGTAACAAGCAGTATTTAATCACAGGCGCCGTTGCCCGTTAGATTAAAGTTTCTGCGAAAATAACAGATTACAGAAAACCCAAGCGGGTGCGAGAAGTACGTTCAACTTGCAACATGGGAAGTCATCGTACGCACAGGACCGATATAGAAACTCGTTATTGCAGTTTCATTAAAAGGTAAACGGGTTTTTACTCTTGTATCTCGTTATTTATAGCTCGAATTTTATTCTGCAATCCTATGGAGTTATATTCTCCTTTATCCAGAAAGGACCAATGATTATTATTATACCTCTTCCACCATCTGACCTAAATCATCCGACAAAATAACTGTCAATATAAGAGGTAAAATAAGTAGTCAGTTTCTCATTGGTTGAGGGTGAAGCGAAAATGAAATTAGGGCCTATAGAGCATTGGTGATAGGCTTTATGAAAAAAAGTCAACATAAGGTTTGAAATGCTTTTCAATGCCTAAAACTTTTGTTAAAAAATACGGTAAAAGCATGCCCCTGTTCATCAAACTCAGTTTTTTTAATCATAGGTTTATTGCCCTTGATTGACCTGCGTTGTCCACCGGATGCACCACGGGCATAATAATGCATGTCCACATGTTGACATCGTGTTGTTTGCATCAACAACACATTTTTCCATAAAAGGAGATGTTCCCATCTATCGACGCACGCACAGCCGTAACCGCTAATGGCAGAAACGTGAAATTTGGACAGTCGCTTTAATTCAAAATGTGGACGCACACTAAGAAGGGATTTAAAAAAAATTTAACCCTAAAGGGATGTAATAGGGGTTGCAAGTTTGTATGTACAAATCTTTAAATTAGCAACGATTTTGATAAAACTTGAGATTCATGCTCCTAAAAATATTTCACTGAACACGTGTTTCGTGGTTTATTGGAATTCACCCCTTATGATGCAAAATAGGGGTTGAAAGTTTCTATGGAAAATATTTAAAAGCTGCTCCAATTTCTACGAAATTTATTATCCGGGCTTAAATAGGCTACAAAATTATTTTTCCTACGGGAAAATATAAATTCCCACAGGAAAACAATAATAACGGGGGCGAAGCCGCGAGCGAACAAACATCCATACATCCTACATCCATCCATACTCACAAACTTTCGCGTTAATAATATTAGTAAGGATATCGATATTAATAAACTACAAAACGAGCATACAAAGCGTATTATCTAAAACCCGGACCCCCCGATTGGAAGGCAAGTGCCGAGTCCACAGCGCCACCGACGAGTATACACACTATACATTTAATAATTAATCAATATTTACTGCTATAAATGATGAAGAAGAATAATACATATATGTATAATAATAAATATTTGGTAGATTTAACTTTCAATATTCAATATATTTATTGCAAACCATAATGTACAATGAGGTGGTAAAGTAGGTACATACTTATACAAGATCATTATGGACCCCGTCGGGCACGCAATTTGCTGTAGAAGAGAAGAGGACGCATTTTTTGTAAAATAGGTATAATTACAATTTTATATTATTTTAGATAAATTTATATAATTATTACATAGCAAATAAAATATCAATACAATAATGGATTCATAATTATTTATTACTTTGGTCGATGTAGGTAATAGTATTGTTATTAAATAAATCACATTTTTTTTCTACCTTTACATTCACTGCTTATTGGTGGAATTTAGCGCATTTTCATTCAACATTCGATTTTCTTATAATCTAACGGAATTTTTACAACAGTTTAGTGTATTTTTTTTCCTTCAAACGGCAACACTGAAGTAGAGCGATTGGAACCCTCCTTGCTTCCTAAATCGTATCCAATCTGTTCTAACTGCGATTACACCTTCCTGTTTCCTAAATCGGATCTCTACAAATTGAATAGTGTAATAAGCACTTAAGCATTTCCCCCCGAGAAAAAAATGGTAGGTACTGTTTGTAACATACACTACAATGGAACACAAGTCAATTGCCACTTATATTCACTCTCCTGGAGGCCTATTTTGAATCATTCGCCCTGGCGTCGAGCGTCGTCTGCGCTTGATTTCTACTGATATTTGTTTCATTTTCGACTAAAATCAATATAATATTACAACGAATATCAATATCATTTTAATTTTCTTCAAAAACGACGTCGTCGAAATAGTTTTCGACGCCAGAGGAATGATTCAAAATAGAACCCCCGGTCATGCCAATTTGCTATTAATTGGCGACAACTGTTTCAATTGTGCTAGTTAAGAACACTCCGTATCATAATAACAGTCTTCCTAGTATAGCTACTGTTCATATTATTACTATTATACGAAATTCGCTCCAAGTAAGTACGTCCTTTTTAGGAGGCAGGTAAAAGGTGGGTTATTGTTCTGCCGAAAACATACCTGGAATTTTGTGCGATCAATGAGTTGAAATGTTGCGAAAAATATATTTCGTTTAACATTGCATTTTTTTTTTTAAATAGATAGGTACAGATCGTGACACATGACTCAAACAAAAACGGCTGTCATCTGCGCAGGTGCAATCATAAAAACAAGGGTGCAGTTGATGTGGGCAAAGGTACCTGTAGCGAGGCTTTTTGGCGAAACTTAAAGTTGACACGGACAACAAGATACATGTTGCGAGACCTTTTGGCAGCCATCACTTCAGTAGGTACGGTGTGCGAGGCCCAAAGTGGCCTACGCTTTACGCCGCCTCTGTGATGTCAATGCTTTGTTAGGCGAATGCTAGACGATCAATATTTGTCATGATATTTGGATTACGATCTAGAATCGTGATATGGTGATGTCGATGCTTTGTTAAATCTGCCTCACTGCTTTGGTTTTCGAGTCTCAATTGGAGTGTAGGACGCGAGGGCTTACACCTGCGCGCTTATGTTCAAATATGTGCTGCGATCTGTATCTGTGCCTAGCCTATGAACAATTATTGCAATTAGTATTCTTTCAAGAAACATTTTAATTTAATAGTTTCTATGGTCTCAAAGAACGTCAAATTTTGTTATTGTTGTTAGAGACAATAATGAATTAAACTCGGGAATTCCAAAAGCCACATACCCAAAAGAAGCATTAAACTATCTAGGCAGTTTATTTTTTAACTTCTAACTTTATCTGTTACTATATTCGATTACTCTGTTCAAATTATTTTTTTACTTGTAACACATCGCTTGGCCGTAACAAAATAACGATAAGTAAATGACCATTCATCTCCTGTCAGGTACTTATTTACTATTATAAATAGCCGTTATTCAGACTGATAAAAATTATACCGTGAGTCCTTGACTATACTAGAGAGACAGTGTTTAGTCTAAAAGTCAATGAACATTATGATAAGTAGCAAGTAGTACGGCTGTCGACTATTTGTTCTAAATAGATTTTAAATATTTTTCCATGAGCGTATTTTATGCCCCGCTAAACGTTCGGTAATATTAGTAGTATGTTCTATTTGGGATGATGAATTAAGTGAATCTGTGCCTCGTAGGTTTCAAAAACATAAACAAAAATTTTGGTTACATACATAGTCTCAGAATGAAGACAAATATACAATTTATCATTCAGTAAATACATTTTCATTGCGGACCCCACATCTTCCTTGCGGTCTAATCAAGAGCAAACAACTGTTAGTATCAAAGGTAAGTTACCCACCACCCATATCGCGATACGCGAATGAAATGACGCAGGCTGACACAGCCTATTATTCAATTTCACAATTCATTACTAGTAAATCTTAATTCCGATTTCAATATACCAATCTTTTTGCGGTAGCTAATATTCTACACATAAATTCATAATGAACTGATAACACGAATCGTTTTGATTTAAACACGCACGACAATCGAAGCCGTTGCATAATACGCATGCAGCACGATGCTTTCCATAAGAGATAACGTAAAACATTGGCCTGGCGAAATGTTGCTAAGCTATGACATCAACGATAACCTGCTGTACACAATTATGTTATGTAACTCTCAAAACAAGTGAAACAAACAATGGCATCGCGGGATATTTGATTTCTGATAAATTATATCCCTCTCTGCCCGGTTATGAAAGGTGAATTATTATTCAGTTACATTTCTACTAACTAGTTCACACTTTGGGTTTGTAGGAAGGTAGTGATTTATTGGGCATTCACTACTGCGTAGAAAGAGTAGGAGCTCCTTTATGGCGTTCTTCATGAGTACTACACACACCGATTACTCAGCGGTATGGTATTAGCGGTGCGGCATACTGCCCATCTGATGGTAAGTGGTAACAGTCACCTAAAAGTCCATGTTGTTCCTGTGAGATTCACAGCAAATCCGCAACCCCCACAAGAACCACTGCATACGTTGCCAAACTGTGACATAAGATATAGTCACGGTACCCAGTAATTTCATTGCCATATCTTACACTTCAAACCAGAACACGGCAATACCAGCACTCAGCACGCCAGCACTGCTGCTTTAGAGCAGAAATGGGTAAGACGGAGGTACCCAAGCAAGCGACCCTGGTACAGAGTCTCCCTTCAGTGTATTAAATATGCTACCTATGTCACAATATATAATATTAAGGTTATGCAGTTCCTTTGTGGTTGGGGGCCTGCGCAGTGCCTTTATGGTAGGTACAGTTCTTTAGATAAAGCATTTTAAGTAGTTTGACATAGTATATTGATTTTAAGTATATCACAGTGGTGCAATGGGGTGTGTGCTTGGCGTTACTGCAGCTTAACTTCAGCAACGTTAACTGTGGCCAGGTCTATGATGTGTCATGTTAAACCGTGGGAAATGCGCCTGATCTTGCTCCAATTATATGTTGTTGTGTTAGTGGGCTGTCCCATCAGACTATGCCAGTAAGGCAATAGAGAGTGCAATTTATATGCACTCAATCATATAAACTATAATATCTCTCGCACTGAAAGTATCTCTGTTGAGATTGGCCACTGTCACTATCTGAAAATTGATCGGGGAGCGGTTTTGTTTCGTATTTTTTGATATTGTAATTTAATTTTGTTTTAATTAGTTATTTAGAGTTATCATGAACTATCAAAGTAGTCTTATATTGAATCAGAAGCAGGGCATGACGCAGACAAATAATGCTATGTGAAACTTACAACTTTTCGCCTCACAAATCGAGAAAAACAATTGAAAAGTATTTTAAGGCACAGAGTAATTCCTAGGAGGTTTTTGAGGTTTGAATTACCTACTTATGCTCATAACAAAAGCGTCCTTTTCGTGCTGATAAGGTAAAATAACGTTATTGTCTTCGAATACCGTACCGCTGAGTAATCGGTGTGTGTAGTACTCATCAAGAACGCCATAAAGGAGCTCCTACTCTTTTTACGTTTTAGTTTTAGGGAATGCCCAATAGGCTAGGCTTAGCCTAGTTTGGGGCCCATTAGTAATATTGAATATTATTATGTACAGTGCAAATTTTATTTTGATTTTATTCCAGATGTAGATAATTGTAAATTAGTGTTTTGATCTATAATAATGTTGTTTGAATGAATTGTATTTTATTGTTTTATGGAAATAAATATCTTATCTTAATAAATCACTACCTACCTACAAACACAAAGTGTGAACTAGATAGTTTGCCAACTAAGTTGAATAAAAATATATCTTTGGCAACTTTTATATAGTGGCCTAATTTTTACCTTGACATAGGGAAAAATGAGCTTTTCCTTTATTTTAGCCCATATGATGCGCGTCATTTCATCTCCATCCATTTCCACAATAGGTTTTGAAGCCACCACTCTCTTTGCTGTGCCATCTGAATAAATAAAATAGTTATTACGCTACGAGCAATACAACATAATACAACCTAAAAAGAGAGAGGATGTGTTTGGCACGTGCCTCTTCTACGCTTGTAATTTTAGTTATTTGGGAGACTGTATGTTGTTGTAGAGTTAGCAAAAATATTAGAAATACTTGATTATATTATTTTTTAGTTACTCTGACAGAAACTATAGTTTCGTAGTTTCGTTCAGAGTAACTAAACGTAACAGAGTAAAATAATATAATCAAGTATTTCTAATATTTTTGCTAACTCTACAACAACATACAGTCTCCCAAATAACTAAAATTACAAGCGTAGAAGAGGCACGTGCCAAACACATCCTCTCTCTTTTAAGCAAGGTATGGAACCGGTATTAGAACCTTTATTCATTATTGGTTTGAACCTGTATGTAGAACCGGTAGTTTGGAATCAACCCGGAACCAGAACCGTACCGAAAAGAGGACCCTTTTTAGGAACTTAAATGAAGAACCGGAGCCTAAATTGGAACCGGTTTTTAATCCCTGCCTCAAATACAGATGGCTAGGTTAAGTTAGTTTTTTTAAGACCACTCAGAACCAATTCAGAGCACTTGAAACACAGTAGGTTAAATTTTTTTTTAAGACTATTCAAAACCACTTCTGGACACCTCAGACACAGTTTTGTCTCATTTTTACAATTTATTATAATGATTGGTGTCTTTGTTGCAGGCTATAACACAGGTTACAGTGTTTTAATTAACTGACTTCGAAAAAGGAGGAGGTTCTATGTTCGACTGTATCTATTTTTTGTTCACCAAGTACTCTGCCATTGGTGGGCCGATTTTCAAAATTCTTGTTGTAATCGAAAGAGTATACTCCGGGGATGGTCTCTTGTCGCCATGTCATGATCTGATGATGGCATTGCAGGGAAATCGAGGAAAACTCTTAAATTTGATAGGCATGTCTAACATGTTTCATGTTTTTCTGTAGATATTCAAGTATTTACATCAAGTAGTCATCATATCATGTTACTAAGCTGATGATGGAAGGTTTCTAGTAGATAAGGAGCTTAAGAATAATTTTTTCAATACTGTTTAGAGCGAAGTACGTTTTATTTGAAGTTATTCTGGTATTTGCCATATCTAATATGCATGTACTAAATTTCCAAAAAATAAAACCAACTTCAAAAACACCAAAAAGTCATAAATAATAGAAATATAAATACAACATCACAGTTTATTTTATACTATCATACACACATCAACACCGTCTAGAGATATTTTATGTAGTTTTAAATCTGAAGAAATTCTGAGCGTCGGACCGCGTGGAAGACAACCACAATAAAAAACCAGTTTCGGGGTGTAGAGCGGCGCAATTCTGTGCCGCTCCACAAAGCAGCAGAGCTAGGCGGAGAGTCCGGCAACGGACATGTCAAGGGCAGGGGGTCAGCGGGAAAAAGGCCTGGCTGTACTCCCCTTCCCCTTGTCTTGTGACGGACGGAGGAGCTGCTGGGAGGGGGGGGGGGGGGTTCAGTGGGTAGGCCCGAGCCGAGTACGGTCTGTGGAGTCCCACATATCCTACGTAAATGCATTTTCCCCCCTCCCAAAAAAAAGTTAGTTTAGCTAGGTAAATCCAACTTTGAGAAAGAGATCTCTAGTCGAATCCAGCTTGGATGGGCAACGTTCGGGAAGATACGAAAAATCTTCGCTTCCAAATTACCTAAGTACCTCAAGACAAAAGTCTTTGACCAGTGTGTGTTGCCAATGATGACTTACGGAAGCGAAACGTGGCCATTTACTATAAGTCTCGTTCGAAGGCTTAAGGTCGCGGGCAATGGAGAGAGCAATGCTTGGGGCCGCAAGAGCACTAAAGTAATTGACATTGCTCGAAGGATTGCTCTGCTGAAGTGTCATGTCGAATCAAATATCATCATTTTATCAACTCTGACTATTCCCGCCGGCCGCCGACGATGGGCCTGTACCTTGGTATCGTTTTGAAGTCCGACTAGTACCTACTGAGTCAGTTTGTCAAGTACCGGTATAATAAAGGTTCTAATTTAGGTTCCGGTTCTGGTTCTACTAACAGAACCGTTAAATACCGGTTAAGTACCGGTATTCTAGGAACTTTTTCATTCCCTGATTTGAGGTGCTCCGAGTCAGTTCTCGGTGACCAAAAAAAAATTAAATGCATAATTAACATTTGCAGATTTTTTCTTTCATAATTTGTATTATTTAAATAAAACTAATCTCAATAATCTATTACTCTGCTCGTATATCTGAATGCTATCGTAAAAGTAAATGCAGTTTCATTTTCACCTGACAGATTTCGTTTTTAAGTCAAAGTAAAGTTTGCAAATTATAAGTAATGCTTTGTTTGTACAGTTATAAAGTAAATTTTATGTTGCAAAGCCATTGTTTTTGTCGACTTTGACAAGGGACTTTTTTTTTGGTTTTTAACTGACAGAACCCGTTTGAAAACTCCTGAATTGCAAAAATCACTTGCTAGCGTTTAAAAACCAGTTAAACTTCTCTTTCTCGCAAAATATCTATCCTTTTCTTTTTTACAAGTGAAAACCTTGCAGTATTTCGAACCGGCTGCGGCTCTAAGATTAAAATTTTTCAAAAATAATGCGTTTCAGCACAAACAGCTATTAGATTATGCTTTTGGGGCATCATTTCCTCTGGAATAAAGTCAAAATTAGCCAGATACTAGTACCGCAGGATACTTAAGCCAACGCCAGTTAGCTGCAACCGCAAATAATTCCATACCATATTATAACTTTGGGAGATAGTTGACATAATGTGTCAAAATGCAACCTTGAACTGCATTGTTGGAATAGTCATAAGCTAATGCCCTGCCAGGCATTTACTCACTGACTAAAAAGGTTGTACAAAAGTAAGGTGATCATCATCTACATTTTTTTAAATGTTAAGTTGGCAAACAAGCAAACTTACCTGATGGTAAGTGGTAACAGTCACCTATAGTACATGTGGCTCCTGTGAGATTCGTAGCAAAACTGCAACCCCCACAAGAACCACAGTGTAAGTTGCCAACTTGTGACTTAAGATCTAAAGTCACGGTACCCAGTAATTTCAGTGCACATATCTTACCATTCAAACCGGAACACAGCAATGCAAGCACTGCTGCTTTGCGGCAGAAATAGGTAAGACGGAGGTACCCATACAGGACCCTGGTACAGAGTCTCCCTCTGGTATGAGGCATAAGGCTCTCATTTGTCCAGAACATAAACTAATAAAGAAAAATCGACAGTAAGACATTTGAATAAATTACATACTATACTGGCTTTTAATGGCATGCTAGGTAAAGGTATATATATACAATATATTACTAGCAAAATAACAAAAGAAAATTAATATTAAACGTATATGACATGACGACATTTCATGTTACATAAATTTTTGTTAGACCATGAGAAATTATACTCAATTTAGAAGTTTTCAGGGGTGTATCTATGTACTTTAACCTTTGTGAAAATTCGGTAACTAACCTATAAAAATTAAAGTTTAGCCGGCATATTATTGTCCATTACTCGCTAAATAACTTGAATTTACAATATAGGTAGTTGTTAACGTTTTTAAGTTACTTGATCAAGAAACATAATACTCCTCGCGGAGTATTTGATGCAAAATAAGGCTTAAATATTATAATATTACTCACAATATCTTGTAGGTTGAACTGCAGTTTCAGCCACATATTTCAGTAAACGGCTAGTACTTTTGTTAGCCATATTATTTACTAATTGATTGTTAAAAATATTGAGAAAATTTATTCAAACGACGAGAAACGGATTCCCAGCCGTTCCCCACTAACTCCCTCCCTGCCTGCGTCTAATATTTCATTCAACTTTTTGAAATATTTATTTACGAGTGGAGGAGGAGTGGATCATTCATAACAATAGCATAGGGATGTACGATATTAGTCGTATTCATCTAATATAGTCGACTATTATTAATTATAGACATAGACTGAAATGCATATTTTTTAAATAAAAGTTAAAAAAACATTGATACCGCATTTACACATTCGTGCAAATCGCGAAGCGAATGGCGAGGCGAATAACGAAAACGTATAATAGGTAAACAGAGGCGCGTTCAGAGCCTTCGCGCGAAGTACAACGGCGCGAGTTACAGCGATGGTTGTAAAACGCTATGACGTTTATGACTGAAATACTCTTACGTGATTGGATGATATTGGCGGCCATATTCTATAATGTCATCTACTAGAAAGAGAGAGAAATAAAAATCATGTGAAAGAGGGAGATAAAAGATTTGGTTGCTGCAGTCCGTTCAACGCCTTTGAGCGAGTTAAAAAACAACCGGACAACTACACCCAGAGGCGCTGAACGAGCCTCAGTACGCTCGCTATTCGCCTCATACCTCGCCTCGCGATTCGCGCGCTCGCGTTGGTAGCGGTTTTCGGGCGCGAATCAAAGGGTACGAATGGCGAACACGAACTTACTGCTTACATATTCGCATGCATTCAGTTGACAGCTAGCGCCCGACTCGACCCAACAGAACGTGTAGACAAAATGGAGTGGAGTGAAGTGCGAATTTTAGAATTTCTTGAACTTTATCAAAGAGAAGACGTCATTTGGAAACCAAAACATTGTAATAATAAAAATAGAGAAAAGATAAACATTGCATGGAGCCGTATCAACTAGAATGGGATTGAGATATCTAAATAATTGTATAAACTCAATAGATCTAGCATGCATGCCGCTATTATTTTCACGTCCTCCATGTTCGTGTGCGAATATGAAAATAATTCACCCCACGAATGTGTTAACGTTAGTTCGCGACGGCACTCGTATACGATTACGAATGTATCGTCGAATGTTCGTCGAGTGACGAAGCGAATGGCGAACACGATTGTGTAAATGCGGTGTCAAATGTTATAAGCTACGAACGAAGGTAGGTATATAATTTGATAAATATCGCTAATACTGGAGCGCGTAGAGCCTTTGCGCGAAATACAACTTTTCGCTCTAACCCCGTTCAATGCCTTAGAGCGTGACCCTTGGGTGAAACAACCAGCCCGTTCAAGACCTTAGAGTGTGAGAGCGAGTTACAACCGAACAATCGTCGAATTTGATAGTTGTAAAACGCTCTGACGTTTATAACTGAAATACTCTTACGTGATTGGATGATATAGAGGCCATAATCTAAAATGTCATCTGATAGAAAGAAAGACAAATATAAATTAATGTGAAAGAGGGAGATAAAAGATTTAGTTGCTGCAATGCGTTCAACGCCTCTAAGCGCTATAACATTTTTTTAGGACTTTGATTTGAATTGTGAATGTTAGAAGCAACAAATATTTAATCTGTGTTTTCCTTCCTATATTGTTATCTGTGGAATACTATCTCTCTGGTTCCTGCTCTGTGCCTGTAAAGTGTTCTAATAAACGTGGCTCCTAATAATTTAACAAAATATTCTTTTATTTCACAAATTTCCTCCAAGACAGTTTAACAGGTTATGGGCCCAGCCACGCTCTACACCTGAAATACTGTCGGAGTTCCTTTTTGTGAAATAATACGGTGAGAAATACACCGAGTCGTGGTCAAGCGACATAGCGAGTCAAGGTCAAGGAAGGAGGCCATCTTATTAATGCGCGTGGTCAAGCGTGCAAATATACAAAATAATATCTCTGTTTGTCGGTAAAGACATAATGGAACTTCAAGATACGAAAGAAGTAAAATTGCGAGACCCTTCACAATGGGCAACATGGAGATACCGGGTAAAAGTATTATTAAGGGCAGCAGGAGTATCAGGTATTGTCGACGGATCAGTACCAAAACCAAATGAAGACGCTAAGGAAAGCTACGTTACCTGGTGCGATGATGATGCGAAAGCCCAGAGTATAATAGTCACAAGATTGGCAGAAAAAACAATCTCACAAATTCTAAACTGCGTAACAGCAAAACAGATTTGGGACAAGTTGCACTCTGTGTTCGAGCAGAAAAGCAATCTATCAGTTCATTTAGCTCAAGAAAAGTTCTTTAATTTAAAGTTTCAAGAACGTGATACTATTGTTGATTTTTTAGGAAGATAACTTCTTCACTTCCAGCAGCATACAATCATTTTATAGCAGCATGGGAGTCTGTTCCAGCTGACAAACAAAGTTTATCCGAACTGTCTTCGAGACTTCTTGTAGAGGAAAAGCGAATGAAGAATATGACAAATTCAGAAGCATTTCATGTGGTAAAAAACAACAGAAAATGCTTTAAATGTGGTAAGGAAGGACATGTAAAATCACAATGTAAAGGTAAAGTAACTAAATATGCTAGTAATAAATATTGTAATTTGTGTAAAAAATCTGGTCACAATTTTAATGAATGTTGGTTTAAAAATAAAAACAAAAACCTCAAAGAAACACACTGTAAAGATAGTAATGCTTTCCATGTCTGTATGTCCCCAGCCTTCAATGCAAATGTAGATCAAAATAGTTGTACTTGGATTATGGATAGTGGTGCATCCGAACATATGTGTCATGATATTAATTTATTCTCTAATTATAGAGAGTTGCCTATGCCTAAGTCAATAATAATAGGAGATGGTACAGTCATAGAATCTATAGGTCTAGGTGATATACATCTGGAAGCTTACAATGGTTATGAGTGGATTGAAACAAGTATGTCCAACGTCCTGTATGTACCAAATATAAAAGCAAATTTGTTCTCAGTTAGTTCAGCTACTGATAAAGGATATGTTTTAAAAATGAACAAAAATAGGTGTATTTTCATAAAAAATAATAGTAACAAGATAAATGCATTGGCTAATAGGAAAAATAATTTATTTTTAATGGAATTTAGATATATAAATTGCAAAGTAGCATGTGTAGGTAAAGTTTGTGACAATTTGTTAGAGTGGCATAATAAAATGGGTCATCAGGATAATGAACAGGTCAAAAACATTCTTCAAGGGAGTGACATTACGATTCCATCAGGAGGTATAGTATCGACATGTGAAAATTGTCTAAAAGGTAAGTTACACAAGCAACCATTTCCCAATAGTGAGTTAAAAGGTGGGCAGAAGCAGTTAACACTGCAGTTTACATTTTAAACAGAACTGGTAAAAGTAGAGTATTAAATAAAACTCCTTATGAGTTGTGGTCGATTAATAAATTATTTGATATTAACAAATTGCATATTTTTGGAACAAAGGTTTCAGTTTTAGTGCCTAGTCAAAAACGATTAAAATGGGACTCCAAATCAACAACTGGTTACTTTGTTGGTTATGGTTAGGTTTATTATGGTTATTTCCCAGAAGAAAACGATGTTCAGGTAAAAAGAGAGGTTATATTTTTAAATGGTAAATTTAATGACAAAGCAACTGATTTACAAAATATTGAATATGTCTCTAACTCAGAATGTAATGATTCTATAGAAAACATACAACAAACAAAGGTGATAGAAAATGATTGTCATAGTTTCCACGAAGAAGATACTAGTAATGAACAATTAATTATGGAGGAATATTTGGATTTGAGTGATGCAGAATATAGCGAGCATGAGGTCCGGGACTCTGATAGTAATAATCAGGTGCAAGAGGATACCGAGAAGGAGAAAGAAGATAGACCTACGAGAAAAAAGGTAAAGTGGCTAGATCACTATGAAACTAATTTTCTTGCAACTAATAATGAGCCATTGACATTCGAAGAAGCAATGACTAGTAATGACCGAAAATTGTGGCATGAAGCAATTCAAAAGGAAATGGATATCTTAAAAGAAAATAATACATTTACAGTTTTAAGTGAAATACCGAAGGGAATAAACATTATATCTACTAAATGGGTTTTTAAAATAAAAGATTCAGATGAAGGAAAATTATACAAAGCTAGGTTAGTAGTTAGAGGGTTTGAACAGCAAGATGAATACTTAGATATATATTCTCCAGTAGCTAAGTTAGGAACATTCAGGATTTTCATGGCTATAGCAAATAAAATGAATCAGTCTGTTTATCAAATGGATGTAGTAGGTGCATTTTTGCACGGTGATATATAAGAAAATGTATATATAAAGTTACATACAGGTGAAATTTGCAAACTAAATAAATCATTGTACGGTCTTAAAAAATCACCAAAGTACTGGAATGAAAAATTTGACACTTTTATGAAAATTCAAGGTTTTCAAAGATCAAATAATGATTATTGTCTTTACTTTAAAAAATCTGATAATATGTATATGTATGTACTTTTATATGTGGACGATATACTTTATTTTGGATCTAGTGATACAATATTACAAGAATTTAAATTAAAAATTTCTCAAAATTTTAAAATGAAAGACCTAGGGTTAGCGAAAACATATTTAGGTATTAATATCACTCAAGAAAATGGTATAACTACTTTAAATCAAAAGAAGTATCTAACAACAGTGTTACATAAATATAATATGTTTGACTGTAAGGCAGTAACCACTCCTCTTGATCAAAATGACAATTTTCAGTTATTACATAGGGAAAAGTCTGAAAGTAGTGAGATTGAAACAAAGTGTAGACAATTAATAGGATCTTTATTATATGCAGCATGTGGTACACGTCCAGATATATGTGTAGCAGTAAGTTTCTTAAGTAGATTTCAACATTGCGCCAGTCAGCTGTTGTACAAATACCTTAAAAAATTTTTTAAGATATATTAAAGGTATGTTAGATCTTTCATTAGTATATAAAGCAAATAGTTCAGAAATCATAGGGTATGTTGATGCGGACTGGGCTGGTGACATACATGACAGAAAGTCAACTTCAGGATATGTAATTCAATTGTATGGTTGTATTATTCTATGGTGTAGTAAGAAACAAATGTGTGTAAGCCTCTCTTCAGCAGAATCTGAATTTATTGCCCTGAGTTTGTGTATTGTAGAAGTTAATTGGTTGAAAAATATTTTATTAAATTTTAATATAAAAATAGAGAACATTTCTTTGTATGAGGATAATCAAGCTGTAATAAAGTTAGTACACAATCCTGAAAATAATAAAAGATTAAAACACATTGATATTAAATATAAATACATAGTAGAACAGGTTTCAAAGGAATCAATGTCATTAAAATATATAAATACTTGTGATAACTTAGCTGATATGCTTACAAAACCGTTAGGTAAAAATTGTTTTGTAAAGTTTAAAAATATTATGTTAAAATAAAATTGTATTATGAGCAGGTACTTAAAATTTAAAGAGTTAGTGTGTGTAAATTTAAAGATAAAGTTTTTAGAATGTCTTGTAATAAGTAAAGTCCTAATCTGTATGGATATAATATGTGGTTTCTATGTATGTATTTAGATTTCATAGAATGTAGACATTTTGTAATGGGAATTGTAACTGTGATAAGATTGATTCTTGCTTGCACTTTGAGGTAAATAAAATACATGTGTCCACTTTGCCTGTTTATTGCGAACTAAGTTACGATACCCTTTACATTTCTTTATAAAGGAACGCATTAGTGCTTCATTAGATACAACATGCCGCCCCCCTAAAAACGAAGTTTTTTAAAAAACAATTTTCTAATTACAAAATAACATTTCAACTTAAAATCTTTATATTATAATCCAATGAGACTTTTTAGATTTACCTTCCCGTAACAAACAATCATCATAACATGCAAATATATTGACCATCAACTACTACTAACTTAAACGTAAACAAGTGCGTAAGGCATTCACAACTGCATCAAAACTAGTTTCGCATTGAATAGAATCGAACAAAAAATTCTAGTAAAGGTGCTTTTACATGATACATTATTTGCGATGTTATAATTAATGTGAGATATTAAAATTTTTACATTTTTATGATCTTGCAGTTTAACATGAATTACTAATTATAATTTTATTATTATAAAATGATTATTATTATTTAATTATTAAAAGGTAGGGCAAATAATTTGTTTACAGGACGTTTAATTAATTTTCCGGCACATTTTAAACTATAGACCCGACAAATATTATCAGTTCCGGGATGTTTTTCGACAATGCGACCCAACAACCACTTGCATGGGGGGAGGTTTTCGGTTTTAACAAGAACCACTTCATCCACCTCGAACTCTGTCTTCACTTTGAGCCATTTGGGTCTTTGTTGTAAACGGGTCAAGTATTCGTTTTGCCATTTATGCCAAAAAGATTGTACGACACTTTGCTGGTGTTGCCATCTTGATAAACTATTCCAATTGACGTCTCGCAGGTCAGGTTCAGGTACATTTATGGGAGCTTCGCCGATAAGGAAATGACCAGGTGTTAAAACATTAAGATTATCTGCGTTGGAGTTGTCAATTGGACACAAAGGTCTCGAATTCAGGCACGCTTCGATTTGGTGCAGTGCAGTAGTCATTTCTTCAAATGTAAGATGTGTAGTTACAATTCGTTTAAGGTGATGTTTAACGGATTTGACTCCAGCCTCCCATAAGCCACCAAAGTTAGGGCTGTAAGGCGGGTTGAAATGCCACTGTGTTCCATCTTCTGCTAATAAATTGATCAGATTAGCAGGCATTTGAAGTTTTGTATCTCCCCACATATTTTGTAGCTCTTTGCTTGCACCAATAAAATTAGTCCCTCTGTCACTCCAGATGTGAGAACAACGGCCTCTTTTGGCTACAAAACGTTTGAAGGCTCCTAGAAAGGCATCTGTACTTAGATCTCCCACTAACTCGAGATGTATTGCCTTGGTAGCCAGACAGACGAAGATGCAAATATAGCCCATTTCAGTCTTACTTCCACGTCCTTTTGATCTTAAAATTTGTAGAGGGCCAGCAAAGTCTACTCCAGCATTTGAAAATGGGCGTGCAGGTCTCACTCTTGCAGCCGGTAAGTTACCCATGATTTGATTTCTTGATACTGCCTTTTGCCTCGCACAGACAAAACATTTATTTACAGTAATGTTCACTAGATTTTTGAGTCTTATAACCCAAAAGCGAGATCTTACATAATCCATTGTTAATTGAACTCCACCGTGTAGTGTTCTTTGATGTGCATCTTTAACAATTAACGCTGCTAGTGGACTTTTATTGCTTAATATAATAGGATGTTTGACATTTTCAGGGACATCAGCGTGACGTAGGCGACCACCTACTCTAAGGATATTCTTCTCGTCGATGAACGGGTTTAATTTTAACAACGAACTTCTACTTTTTAACTGTTTTCTTTGATTTAATGTATCAATTTCATCTTTGAATTCATATTTTTGAACAATTCTTACGCAATCTTCTAAAGCTTCACTCAATTCTTCAGTAGAAAAAGTATTTTTAATTTGTGTAATTTTCTTGAAATGTATAAATCGTTTACAGTAAGTTATAGTTTTTAATAATTCAGTTAAAGAATCAAATTCATCAAATTGGGTATGTAATGTTTTTTCTTTTGTTTCTGTTTCAGTTACTTTTATGTTTACATTAATATTTTTTTCTTTTTTCAGGTTTTCAACGGTATCTTCGAGTTCGTCGGGGCTATGCATCAAGATTTCATCATTCTTTAACCAGTGAGGTCCATGCCACCAGAGATCGCAGTTTTTTAAATCTACTAACATCATTCCTCGTGACGCGATATCAGCTGGGTTTTCGTGTGATCTTACATGATACCATTCGTTGCCGATATTATCTAAAATAGTTACTACACGATTTCTTACAAATGTTTTCCATTTTGCAGGGTCAGCTCTAAGCCATGATAATACTATTGTCGAGTCAGTCCAAGCGTAGATTCGTGTCTTAGGAATTCGTGTGGACTCGCTTATTTGTTTCAGGAGCTTTGACAATAAAACTGCCCCACATAATTCCAGTCTTGGTAATGACTGCGGTTTTACAGGTGCAACTCGAGATCTAGCTGCTATCAATTCGGTTTTATATTGTCCATCTTCGGTTTTTACTCTTATGTATGCTACAGCACCATAGGCGACAGTCGACGCATCGCAGAAACCGTGTACAGTTACATCAGGTAAGTTTTCATTTGTCGTATGTAACCATCTCTTTATTTTTATGTTATGTAAATCTTTTAAACTATTTATGATTTCTAACCATTGTTCTTTTCTTTCAGGTAGTAATTCTTCATCCCAAGAAATTCTTTCCAGCCATAACTGTTGCAGTAGCAGTTTTGCCGTTAGCAGTGTAGGAGTTATCCAGCCAAGAGGATCAAACACACGTTGAATTTCTGCCAGGACATTTCTTTTGGTAACTACGTCAGACAGTGCAGGTAGTGTTGTATGATACTGTAATTGATCTTCGTTTAAGTCCCAGGACAAACCTAGTGTTCTGACAACTTTGCTTGTATCCTTATCGATCCTTGAGGGTGACTTATCTATTTCAATAAATTATTTTTGGAATTTGGTGCTGTTGGAATACCACTTTTGAAGAATAAATCCACCTCTTTTTAAGATAGATGAAATATTTTGAGCTACTTCTATTGCTGTATCTTCATTATCTTGCCCAGACATAAGGTCATCCATGAAAAAGTCTGTACATATAATTTCAGCTTCTTTGTGGTGTTCTTTACCTTCATCCAATGCTATTTGTTGTAGTGTTTTAACAGCGAGATACGGTGCAGAAGCGGTACCAAAAGTCAACCTCAGTAAGCGATAGTGTTTGATTGGTAAGTTTGGATTAGCTCGCCACAATAATCTTTGATAATCTGCGTCTTCCTTGGTAACTAATATTTGTCGATACATTTTCTGAATGTCGGATACGAATCCAATTCTTCTTAAACGCCATCTTATGAACAATGATCTTAAATCTTCTTGAAGTTGTGGTCCAATCATTAAATCGTCATTCAGAGATTTGTTATTAGTTCCAAGTGCAGAAGCGTTAAATACCACTCTTGTCTTAGTAGTATCGCTTGATTCTTTAATTACTGCATGATGTGATAGGTAAATTGATATCTTTTCTTTTTCTTCTTCTGGTATCTCTTCCATGTGCTGTAGTGTTAAGTAATCTTCCATAATCTTATTATATTCTATTCTTAAATCATTATTCTTCTCTAAACGTTTTTCTAATTGTAATAGTCTCTTCTTCGCAATTTCTCTCGTATTTCCGTCTATCGCAGCAGGAGGATAAGTTTTGAAAGGTAGTTTGACGATATATCTTCCATTCTCATTTCTTCTTGTTGTTTCTTCATACAAACTTTGACATCTTTCTTCTTCCTTTGTGAGTATTTTCTTCTTGTCGTCATCTAATTCTTAAAGCTTGTATAATAGATCTTCGATGTCAACATTGTGATGCATTGCAATGATTGGTTCTTCTATGTTGTTAGCTTGTATCTCTCCAAACAGTATCCACCCAAAAGTTGTTTCTTGTGCACATGGTGACCCTGGGAAACCTTTGATTAAATTATTCTTAAGGATTTGAGTATAAACATCAACACCCAATAGTAGGTCAATTCTCCCTGGTTGATTAAAACTTGGATCAGCTAAGAAGAGATTATTTAAATGAGACCAGCTATGTTTTGGATAAACGAATGATTTAGATGGTAACTTTGTTGTCAAGTGCGTGGACATAACATAAGTGTTTACTGTGAGTTGGAACATTTTCTCATACCTTGACAGAAGTTGAATTTGGGTCACATGTTTTACTTCGGTCTGTGTAGATCCGACTCCAGTAACGGTTCCACGTACTGGTTTTTTCTTTAATTTTAGTAGTTGTGTTGCTCTTTCACTTATAAAACTTGCTTGAGAACCTTGATCTATCAATCCGCGCAATATTGTAATATGTCCTTCTCTATCTCTTACAGGAATCAATGCTGTTGCAAGTAATGCTGTGGACTTCTTCGTTACAATATGTGACGATATTGCGACGTCTTGTTGAATGTCTTGACTATTCTCTCCTTCGATTGTATCTTGCATTTGACTGTGGTGAGTTTGTATATTGTCTGATTGGTTCATATAGTTTTTCTGGTGCAATAAAGTATGATGTCGTCTGTTACATATTCTGCAGGACATTTTAAGGCGACATTTCAGTGCAGAATGACCAGGAATCAAACAATTGTAACATAATTGTTTTTCTCTTACAAACTCGCTTCGCTCCATAGGATTTAACTTGGTAAACTCTTTGCAGTGGCAAAGTGTGTGTAGTTCTTGACACATGTTGCAGGCTTTTGTCGTTGCTGGTGCAGAAACATGAAAAGATTTCTCTTTGAAAGTGATTGTTCTGTTTTCTCTTGTGCTTGATGTAGGTGTAAGCAATTCTAACGTTCGGAATTTGGCCTCTAAGAAGTTTTTCAATTCTTGCCAAGTAGGTAATTTTTCAGAATCGGGGCTATAAACATAGTCTTCCCAAGCCTTATGAGTTTCGATGTCTAATCTCTGAATAATAATATAAATTATCATAGGATCCCATGAAACAGTTGGCACTTCTAAGTTGTTGAGACTATTGAGGCACTCGGTTGTTGTGTCTAGTAAACTTTTTATTTGATTTGCAGTTGGTGAAGTAATCTTACGTTGTCCAAAAAATCTTTTGAGAATAGAGTTTACTATTAATCGCTTACTTCCATATCTTTGTTTCAGAACTTCCCATGCTTGTTCATAGCTGTTGTCTGTTACTTTTATATGCCTAAGCAGGACTTCAGCTTCTCCAGCAACGCTTGATTTTAGGTAATGCAATTTTTGAGCCTTTGTTAATGTAGTGTTACAGTGTACTAGCGACGTGAACAAATCATTAAAGGTAGGCCATTCTTCATACTGTCCGGTAAATGTAGGGAGATTTATATTGGGTAGCTTTACATGCGGGATAATCTTTGCTTCTGTAAGTTCACTTGTATCTTTTATTATTCCGAATGTCATTAGCATATCGTTTAAATCTCCGGTTATGCATAAATATAAATCTTCAATAGTGTAATACGTTTCATTCAAAAAATATGGAATTTCTCCGCGTTTTTCCTTTGGTGTACACTTCACAAGCGCTTGATGGTATGATTTAAATGATTGCCAGTCTTCTTCAATTGATTTTACACGAGCTTTTATGTATCCTTTCGTTAATCGCTGTTTCGGACATTTCTTTAAATTTATTTGAGCCTTCTGTAAATTTCCAGCTCTTTCTTCTAATAAATTTAATATTTCTTCAAATCCCAAACTCATTTTAATAAATATCTAAATTAATTTGATGTCAAAAAATAGTCCGAACGAAATAAATATGTAATGATAATAGTGCTGTGTGAAGGCACCTTTATACTTGCATTCGACGACAGGTATGCGGGTCGCTATTGTTCACGCGCTGCCCGATGTTCGCAGGTAATTTGTTCACTAGTCGTAATCCGGTTCGATGTTGACCACTATGTAACTGTGATAAGATTGATTCTTGCTTGCACTTTGAGGTAAATAAAATACATGTGTCCACTTTGCCTGTTTATTGCGAACTAAGTTACGATACCCTTTACATTTCTTTATAAAGGAACGCATTAGTGCTTCATTAGATACAACAGGAATATTTGTTGAGGGGGGGTGTTAGAAGCAACAAATATTTAATCTGTGTTTTCCTTCCTATATTGTTATCTGTGGAATACTATCTCTCTGGTTCCTGCTCTGTGCCTGTAAAGTGTTCTAATAAACGTGGCTCCTAATAATTTAACAAAATATTCTTTTATTTCACAAATTTCCTCCAAGACAGTTTAACAGTGAACATGGCAACATTTACCAACGAGGAATATGCTGACATCCTAATGTGAGTGTGTGATGATTTTGCGAAGGAGTGTCGGTGCTAATGTCAACATAGCCTAGTGAAGTAAGTTTTATTTTTAGCTACTACTCTCAGGGGGGTGGAACATACCCCTTTTAATACATGAAACACGGTTTTATATCCTACAGGCGATAGAGCCAGTACCGTCCTCTACTAAAATATAAACATATAATTGTATATTGAGAAATTGAAACAATTATATTATATAAAATATTAAATATACTAGCTATAGTTTTGAATGTGTAATGATAATCACATAAAATGTTAATATTTATTATTTTCTCTACAATTAAATTAGAATATTCACTTCATTATTGTTGACAACCAATAAACAGACTATTGTGTTGTGTAGTAAAATGTATATTGTTAGAATATTTATTAAATTGCTTAATAATAACAGGGACATATTATAAAATAATTGGCAGATCTACAGAATTTTTTTGCCAAAATAAGTCGAGTAATTTGCACGCATATGAAAAATTATTCGACTTATTAATACAGTGCACATCCCTAGTTTCATCAACTGTCAAAGTCAGAGCCGTAAAAATTAAATTAAAAAAAAAACTGTCAAAGTCAGTTGTCAAACAGCGACGGACGTTGGCTAGCGTCCGTTGGGTGATCTTTGGGTGGGATTTGCATTATTGTGGCGGTGGGTTGCGGAAGAGTGCGTGTTGTGTGCGTGTTTTCTCGTTTTGTGTTCGTGGGACCAGCCGGGCGCGTTATCGCTTAGTTTGATTTGTCTTTTTGTTGCATTGCTAATGCTGTTTCTGTTTGCCAGCTGGGGCAACGCCAGCGGGTATGGTTATTCGCAAGTTAGTCTCTTCAAATATAATTTAAATCATTCAACTCTTGAAATAACAGAAAGCAGACGCTGTTAAATCAAATTCAAAATTTCAGTTAATGTATTATAATCCCACGCCTTATAGTTAGTTTCTTTTATTGTTTAATTTACCCAATAAATTATGTCGATATAAATTTGCCCGCTTGGCTGAACGACATCTCAATAAATCTGGGGATTAAACTACTAGTCGGAGGTAAGGGCTACTACTACCTACCTATCAAATATTGATTCCCAATAAAATAATTCAGTATGTGTTTGTGTTTAATCAAATATTTATTCCACATACATTTACTCTACCTAATTGAAATAATTTTGTTATTGAAGGGAATTCATGCTGAATAATTCCTGTTTTTTTTCCTTTGTATAAATTCACAATGGATGGACTTAATATATTATTAGATTAACTAAAATAATTCCACATACACCCGGGTTCAATTATGTTAAGGACACTCCCAAGCCCAGGTGGCCCAGGTGATCAGATAAAGATGTTCATAACATGTCTAAGTGCAAATGCAATGATATAATTATTACCTACCCTTTTTTGTTTGTATTTCCTTGTTGCCTAGTAAGGAGACTAGTATTCTGTAAGTCGTAGTTTAGTAGGTTCCTGTATTTTTAAATTGTACAATACATTCATAATTCTAATCTATTAGTATATAAAAAGGTCTTATTTAGTACTACCTTATTTAAAAAAAAATGTTTTGTTATTATATTATAATGAATTTTTGCACTCAAATAAATCCCATGCTTATTGAACTTGAAATTCCGCAAATTTGGAATTACATACAAACACTTCTCCAAATATCAGTTTCAAAAAATCACAACCAAACTCCAGAACATTCAGATAACCAGAATGATTAAACATCCTACATGCAACAACACTACCACCCACATACCTACTCTTATTCCTTTTCTTTATAATACAGGGTGTCTCAGAAACAATGGATAAACCTTTAACTGTTGATAGGTTTCGTCGAGACCTCTCTAATCTCAAATTTTGACTTTAGTAAAAATATCTCGGTTTTCAAGATATTTGATAGTTTATGTTTTTTTTTTTAAATGCCACTTTTGGTTGGTTTTTAATGTGCCATTTTTACAAATACGGACTTTTTCTGATTCAGGTTTTTTTAGCTTCTAACGGAATAGTTCAGCTATCAATAACAGTGGTTAAAATTGAGCTAGCTAATCACGAAGTGCTTGGAAAAAACAATGTTCCAAAAAAAATTAAACAAGAAATTATTTTTCTTCGTGTTTGGTCAGCTACCATGTAAAAAAAATGTATGACGCTCATCCTGCCCATTATCTTAAAAAAATGCTTAGTTATTCTAGTTTCAAAAAAGGTATGATAAACTTATGCTTAATGTATCTCTGAACTTTTATTACTGCTTGAATAGCAAATGGTATGAAAATTTTAAAAAGATTGTTTGTCGGATTAATTATTTTTCGGATTAATTTTATTCGGTTAATTTAGTTTTCCAGTATTAAGTTTATGCTTTCTTGACTTTCTGACTGGTTGAATAGCAAATAAAATGAAAATTTGAAAAAAAAAAGGTTTTTTTTCCACTAATAAGCACTTAAAGCTTATTTGTAAACATTCGTTTGCGAGTCACAGAGTTGAGAAACGTGTTTTTTTTTGTGGCCCCTGCCTGCCACATGTCTCATCCACTATGCGCAATCAAAAAGGAGCCTTATCATTAACAGCACATGAGTCATAAGCATTTGCAACCTTACCTGCTATCGAATTTCCTGGAAGGACTTTTTTTACCTGCGTCTGATCATTGGGTTCTTTGTTACGATTGTTAGTGTCCTTCTGAACTCCGGTTGTGACCCACGCGTGTTTTCTGTATTCGAGAGATTCGATAGAGCTTCGATGATTTTAAACGACATTTTGCTGTGATTTTGGACTTGACTAGCTTTGCGATTCGGATATTGTTTGTGCTGTGAAACCTATTGACAACTGGTGATCATATGGACTTGGCTAGCTTTACGATTTGGATATTGTTTGTGCTGTGAAACCTAACTGACAACCAATACATAACACTGAACATGCCTAGACATCAGTAGGTACACGTCGCGCGAATATGCAAACATGCATTTCGTTTATGGCGAATGTCGAGGAAATGCTAACGCTGCTGCTCGTCTGTACGCAGAGAGGTAAGATTATTTATTTTCTCTTTAATTCAATCAATCTTATTTTTTTTAAAATCACACACATTTATTGCAACTTTAGTTAAACGTATCAGGATGGGTCTTACATTATGTTATCCTTCTAAAAATAGTCACACGCCGTGTTTAATTAGATTTTAAAATTAAATGAATTAGTAAATTTAATAACGTCATTTTTTGTATTAGGTACCCCAACGCACGTCACCCGGACTATCGAGTTTTTCTCGGGTACATAATTCGTACTGCGAAGGGAGGCTTCCAGGAAGAGGCATTGGTGGTGCAGGGCCAGGAAGACTAGAAAGAAACGACGATGAAGAAGTAGTAGTCCTCGACGAAATAGAAGAAGATTCAACACGTTCTGTGCGTGGAATTGCACGTCGAACCGGCATTAATAGAAGCAAAGTGCATCGCATATTGAAAAAATACCTTTTGCACCCTTTCCATATTCAAAGGGTCCAAACTCTACAGCCTGCTGACTATCCGCGCAGGATTGCATTCTGCAGAATCATGTTAAATAAAATAAGAGAGGACCCGCAATTTTTCAATAAAATTTTATGGACGGATGAATCCTCATGCCGGAGAGATGGATATTTCAACATCCACAATCTACATAGCTGGCAAGTTGAAAACCCACATTTGATGAGGGAAGATCGGTCCCAAGTTCAATTTAAAGTTAACTTGTGGACTGGGATTATTGACGGACAGGTGATCGGGCCATATGAACTTCCAGCTACACTGAATAGTGAAATTTACCTTATTTTTTTACAAAATGATTTACCCGGCATGCTAGAAGATGTCAATTTAGAAGTGAGGCGGAGAATGTGGCTTCAAAATGATGGGTGCCCAGCTCTCTACGCAATAGTAGTAAGAAATTATTTAAATCAACACTTCCCACAAAGGTGGATAGGCCGGCTCGGCCCTATTTTATGGCCGCCCAGATCGCCGGATCTAAATCCCTTGGATTTTTTTTATTGGGGATGTCTGAAAGACCTTGTCTACGCGAGGCCAGTATCCTCAATAACAGAGTTGCGTACTCGCATACAAAATGCAGCTGCACACATAAAAACGTCTGGTTACGCGCGCCGCATCAAACTTTCTTTTATAAAAAGATGTAGGGCGTGTATCAGAGCGCAAGGACGCCAATTCGAACATTTATTGTAAATTTAATAAAAAATTAAAATTTCATGTTGTTTTATTTCAAATTCTTTATTCAAACTAAGAATTAATAACTATTCCGAAAAAAATCTTTTTAAAATTTCATACCATTTGCTATTCAAGCAGTAATAAAATTTAAGAGATACATTAAGCATAGGTTATCATACCTTTTTTGAAACTAGAATAACTAAGCATTTTTTTAAGATAATGGGCACGATGAGCGTCATACATTTTTTTTACATGGTAGCTGACCAAACACGAAGAAAAATAATTTCTTGTTTAATTTTTTTTGGAACATTGTTTTTTCCAAGCACTTCGTGATTAGCTAGCTCAATTTTAACCACTGTTATTGATAGCTGAACTATTCCGTTAGAAGCTAAAAAGAACTGAATCAGAAAAAGTCCGTATTTGTAAAAATGGCACATTAAAAACCAACCAAAAGTGGCATTTTTTTAAAAAATCATAAACTATCAAATATCTTGAAAACCGAGATATTTTTACTAAAGTCAAAATTTGAGATTAAAGAGGTCTCGACGAAACCTATCAACAGTTAAAGGTTTATCCATTGTTTCTGAGACACCCTGTATATAGAAACATATTACATATATTAAATTACCTTTCTTAATCCTGTTTCACTTTTTAAAACTTTGGAAATCAATACCGGGTTACTTTTCCATCAGGAGCCAAATTTTGTGTGCTTGTTCAGACAAGCAAAATGAAGATCTTTCACAATGGGACTAATCTCGAAATCGCGAAAAAAATCAGCTGTTCCATACAAATGTTCAACATCCACTGAACCTAAATGTATGGAACAACTGATTTTCTTTTCGCGATTTCGAGTTTGGCCCCATAGCAAAAGTTGTTCATTTTGCTTGTCTAAACAAGCATACAAAATTTGGCTCCTGATGGAAAAATAACCCGGTATAGTCTCATAACAAATCATTACTGTAACTTTTTCAATTTTCAAATAACTAGTTTTGATATATTACGATCAGTCATATTTGTTATGATTATATGAAAATTTATAATGTTATAAAAGAATAAATAAATTGACAGTGTCCGATTAAATATTCCAATATTCTCTCTACCATAACATTATCTCAATTAAGTATATATAGGTGAATTTAAAATGTATGTCACTCTTTCAGATTAGCCTAAGCCAAAATGATTGGATGCCTCCGCATGTTCCATGTGTACAGACCTTTACCAAGGGCACTGAACTGCCGACTTTCTAGTTCCGCAGCAGCACAACAAGTAGCTGGTGTTCCCTATACCAAACTCAGTGTGGGAGTGCCAAAAGAACTCTGGCAGGATGAAAAACGGTATATATGAATTTGCTTTATTACACTATTGTAGTATACCTAATTAATAACTTTTTAGATAGTAAACAGTCACAATAGCATATAGATGCTTACTAGTACATGTAAAGGAAATTGCCTGCATGCGTCTGTGATGAATAGGTACTCCTCTAGCAGGGCTATGGAAAGAAATTCACTACCTCTCCTTAAACCCAATTTAAATGCCAGTGCTTGACAAAAATATTTACACTTCCAAGTATTACTATTTTTTTTTATAGTGTTGCTGTAGTACCAGCAGTAGTTAGCAAATTAGTTAAGAAAGGTTTCACTGTAAACGTAGAAGAGAATGCTGGAGCCTTGGCAAATTTTCCAAATAAGTCTTATGAAGAAGCTGGTGCAAAAGTCGCTACCCTTAAGGATACATTCCAGTCAGGTATCTATAATTCCTTTGTATTGTATAGTTGTGTACAGACTGAACAAGTACATTGTTTTATTGTAGCTGTAAAAAATCTATGAATAAAATGCTCTAAAAGTTAATTTCATATTAAATTTCTAGATTTAATTTTAAAAGTAAGACCATTATTGGACTCGGAAATTCAGAATGTACAAAGTGGAGGAACACTCATTTCACTATTATACCCAGCACAGAATCAACAGCTTATTCAGAAACTAGCAGCTAAAAAAGTTAATGCTTTTGGTAAGTGAGTTACAGTACTTATTTTATTCATTTATTAGTGTGTTTTATTTTTGCTAAACCATCAATAACAGCTCAAACAAATACGATAATAAATTGTGAGTGCTATATTGATTCGACTATTTAAAATAATTGAAATAAGTTAATTTCAACAATAACTGCAACCTCAACTTTGTCACAATTTAATAATGTAAATAAAAGAAATTGTTGAGTGCTATTATGTTTTTATATTCCATATGCTATTGAAAAACTATTGGGGATGTTGAACAATTGAACATAATAGTACTATAAACTCAAACATTTTTCCATTATGACCTTTTCTTTTGCAGCTATGGATTGCATTCCCCGTATCAGTCGGGCGCAGGCATTCGATGTTCTTAGCTCAATGGCCAATGTCGCAGGGTACAGGGCTGTTATTGAGGCTGCTGCACACTTTCCTCGGTTTTTCTCAGGTAAGCAAATAGTTTACAATATCTCAACGATATCTTTATCAAAGATCCCATTACGTATGCTTTTCAGTCAGATACATGTTTCTTCATATCTTAATCTAGACACAACAAGAACTAGAAATGCAATTTAAAGATTAGACAAACATTTTATTTTTGAAAATACTAGGTAGCTCGGCTACCTATCACGATCGCCCGCGATCGACTAGGCGTACTGGTGTGGTGCCAATTGGCACCAGTTGAATGAATAATTTCCCTGAACCGGACAGCGCGTCTAGGTTACGTATACGTCAATGACACTCAATGGCGTATCTAGGGTCTTTCAGGGGGGGCCTGGCCCATGATTTGTTGTGAAGTTATTAGTATTTTGGCGTCCATCATAGAATTTTGAATCCTTGGGTGGGCACTAGACCATACTGGGGTGGGCACGGCCCACCCGGCCCCCCTCTATTTACGCCTATGATGACACTATGCGGATTAAATAAGTGACTGTATCGGCAAGTGTAGGCAGGGGGGTTTCACTCCGCAGTTTAGGTACGTAAGAGTAGGTAAATTTTCATACCTAAACTTAGCTTTTCTTCGAGTGATCCTTCTGTACTTTAGTACTATTATTTAATCTGTGGTGTAGGTCAGATGACGGCGGCGGGCCGGGTGCCGCCCTGCCGCGTGCTCGTGGTGGGCGGCGGCGTGGCGGGGCTGGCGGCGGCCGCGCAGGCGCGCTGCATGGGCGCCGCGGTGCGCGCCTTCGACACGAGGCCCGCCGTGCGGGAGCAAATCGAAAGCTTGGGGGCACAGTTCATCACCATGGACATGAAGGTCAGTCGCGCGGTTAGGTTCACATTTTTGGATTCATTCGCCTGACCGGCAGGCCTATTATGGATCTTTCATCGTATAACATGGTATAAATTTTGAGATGAAGATGTCATGAAATGCTTCATTTCGTATTACCGATCTCCAATCATCACTACAGCATAATTTCAATGATGTCATCATGATATAATGAACGAACGATCAAAAATCTGACCGAAAATCTTATTTTTCCTTTTGCACTATGATTTCATAATGATATCATTTGAAAACCATGAGATCGGTAATAGGCCTGCGGAGCCCTTAGACCAGGGTTTCTCAGCCAGTGAGGCGCGCCCCACTTGGGGGGCGTAGAGTGAACCAAGGGGGGGTGCAGTGTGCAGCTCCCTGAATTAAACTGCATAAAAAATATTTATTAAAACTGGTTCATATGAACTCGCGCGACGCGTGGTTGCAACGTGTTGCTGACTTCGCATAGGTGGCACCTATGCGAAGTCAGCGACACGCGACCTTTTGAATAAAACTAAATACTATTTTCATTGTTTGCTTAAATTTCTTGACTTCCCATTTCGGCCCCTAGGGGGGCGTAAAATTTTAGCATAATGTTGGGTGAGGCGCATAGGTTAAAAGGTTGGGAACCTCTGCCTTAGACAAAAGCCATACGCAAATTTTTCCGCAGTCGTTCCGCAGAAAAAATTAATAGAAATGACATTAGCATTATTATATTAGAAAGAAAGAAAGAAAATGGTTTATTGGACATGTTATACATGCACTGAATACAATAATACAAAAACCAAAACAATAATACACATAACATGACTTATATTACATTTTAAGTCGATGGTAAATGTTTAGTGACAGAGCGCGTAAATAAATTAAATTACTTAATTCTGCAATGTCTAGCTTATAAGTTACATCACATGCTTACTATAGTTTTGAGACTATTTAATAACTAATCTTACTATTAATTTTCCAAACATTTTATTATGTTCCATGAAAAGTAGGTATCAATATTTACATACAACAAAATAGTTTTAGTTACCTATATGCACAAATCGGTTCATGCAATAATTATGTATGATTTTCATTGTAGATAAATTGTAATGTCGTTTGATATTTAACTATATTTAATATTTAACTATTCATCCAAGTTTAAATGCTTATAAATGTTTTTTTTAATACATCACAATTATGAACGACTCGTTAATTAAGGGGCAAAATATTTACTGTTACCTTTTTCATTGGCGATGCAGAGCTATTTCAAGAAGTCAATAATGTGATTATGCGATCAATAATGAACGAGTGTCACGATTTCCATATCACATATTTGCGTAAGTTATCTACAAATGCAATCGCTTTGACATTGTAATGTTGCCTTAGGTAATGACCTATAAGTACTACTCGCCAAGCCCTGTACTCAAAATTCGTAAGTTTACTACACATTAATTATTATTGTCCTCCTAGTAAACTTACTATCTATTGCCTGTATCACTGAAAAACACTACCAGTATTGTACAGCGAACTTACATATTGAATCATTAATTATGGACTCCCAGAAGTCAAGTGTCGTCCTTGAGAAACATTGGAATGTTACTTCAATAAAAAACACTTATCTTTGTTTACTTACTATAATTTATATCGCTTGAACCACAGGAATTAACTGTTTTTATGTACTGTTAGCTGAGTTAGCGTCACAACTTATACACCCTAAAAGTGTACAATGTACATGTGTATTGTGTAATTTTTTTCTTCAATATGTTCGTAAGCTATATTTGTACATCACATACGGCGGCCTCATAGCTTTGTCTTAACTTAATAAAGGCCATGAAATGATTGATGTTTGAGTTTTGAGAACGAAGAAATTACAAGGAATTCAACTATATAAACAGCTGTAGATTGAAAAATAGCTCTGTAACTCGGTAAAAAAAAAACTTTTATATCACTGTAAAGTAATTTTTACGTTCGAAAACCTAACGAAGCGACAATTAAAAACTGCAATAATCAACCGCCTTATTGAAGAGAAGAGTAGACTTCGTAGAGGCCTTGCCATGATCGCTTATAGCAAGGTTAAAACAATATTGAAACAGATACACAGCTACTTAAGTACCATTATTTATTCTGTGACACTGCTCTTGTTGCGTATATCGTCATCTCGCTCTTATTGCGGTTTTAATATTATTTTGGGCGATCATGGTTTCAATGAGTTTCTAGAGTGTTCCGCAGCAGATAAGCTGGCGCGGTGTGTGTGTATGGGACTCGCCTGGCCTAGTGCCAGGAATACTCACTAAAAGCCCCCTTTGTTCCTTCCTCTGCCTTGGGACTTGGTACGTACGAAGTTTCTGCTAGGTCTTATTCTCGACGAACTCACAAAGCCATTACTCACTCACGATGTTACGCAACACACGAGGACGTACCAAACAAAACACGTGTCTCCGTATTCCACTTTATCGGCTACCGTCTGGGAGACTTGTCGTCTGTTGTCCCCCTAATGACAATTCCACTCCAACTTCTTAAGAAATAAGCGTCCATTTTTTGGTCCCGAAAATACCTGGCCCTCTATCCAGAGTATCCAGCATGCCGGGAAATTGGCAGCAGCTAGGTGTGTTGGACTTGCACTCAACTAAAACCTGCGTAAATCCTTAAACCGCGTAGCCCAGGGGAGCATTCCGGGAGACCGGATATATTCATCCAGAACTTTTTATTCTAAACAACAGAGAACCCTTTGGCCTTCATCTTACCTGATGGTATATAAGATGATAAGGCCAAAGATGGAAGCGAACTTCACCTGGACTCATCGGTCCTCACCTGGAACATTGTTGTGTTGTCATGTCAACTCTACCCTGAATACAGTTAGCTGTCTTCTGCGTATACGGCGGCAGATGACACATCCCCTCCCCCTACATCGCGTCGAGAAAGGCTATGGAAATAGCTATTGTGGGCTATTATAGACCATACGCAGTCAACATCTCTATGTTCACTAGCGGCAATTCCTACTATCCATTTTGTGGATTGCCACAAATCCGGCATCGGAGCAAGAACCGCAGTAGAGCGAGGCGACGAGGCGACGCAAGTCACCGCATTATGCCCGCCGGTCTGTTCGTACCGTAACAAGTCCCGGCTGCGATCGTCCTCCTTAACTAGGGTTGCCAGATTTTTTTCCGGTCTATAAGGGATAAATTCTCAAATGGGCCAAAAATATGGGATTTTAGTTTTTTACCCGAGACAAACAAGAACTCTATTTAGTGACATTTTTTAACTTCTATTGTTGATATTTTTCCAAAGATCGACATATTTTTATTTGTTTTACCATACTTGTAAAAATCAATACAATTATAATCGTAATTAAAAACTGTCATCATCTCACTTTTTATTCAATTAGGGGTACATTTATTTCATACTCAGTCGCCTGTCTCAAAACAATATTGATCAATTTCATAATAAAAAACAGAGCACGGTTCAAATACGGGACAGAGTCAGTCCCGACCGGGACATTTCAAACTGCTCAAAATACGGGACGTCCCGGGAAATAAGGAACGTCTGGCAACGCTATCCTCAACACAAGGTGCGGCTATGTGGCCTATTTTTAGGCCCTTACAGCAGCGGTTTGGGCTGGAGGACAAAAGTCGCACTCCAGCGATGAACCACCCCCACTTATTATGTGCTTCGCTGCATCAACGTTTTAGCGGCGGCGATGGGAACCCTGGCGGGAGTCGTTCTCATTACCTCAGAGCCGTGAGTGAAATCGCAGACTTGGATCTGCTCTTAGGAACAACCACCAGTCCGGTAGGCCTTTGTGACCTGGCATATGCCCTGCGAAACTTCCCTACTCGTTAGCATCTGATTGGGTCTGCTTGACATCCTCTTTTAGGGTTCACTCCCTGGCCTCTTTGCCAATCAGCACTGCCTCACAGAAAGCTTTTGTGGCCTTCCAGGCTTAATCACTGCATGGAAACCAGGCGTTGGATTGTTTCCACGCATTACTCTATCCCATCCCATCTGTGGGAGTAGATTTGCATAACTGCCCTGGCGTTAGCAAATAAAAAAATTCCTTGTTTTACGTTACATTGTTTACTAACATAATATTACACAATTCACAGAGATATAAACTAAATACGTTAAATATAATGTAAATAGTTATTTTGATTAGATTGTTTTATTTCACAACTGCGGTTTGTTGTTAAATAACTTGCAAACAAAAGAACATGAGCTCTGTCGAGACACGAGTGAATAACAATTGATACGGTTATTAACACGGCGTTACGTGACCTTGGTTACTTGTCGACTTATACTATGGCTTGGACTCTTTCCTGAAATGCGATTATGAAATTGTCTATACATAGTAACTGTAACCTGTAAATCTTTGTATAAATAGGTATAGGTAGTAAAACGCAGCCTAAAACACTAATGACACAAGTTTGTAATTTTGAGAGGATGTTGATCTTGTATTGTAGATGTCATTTAAGGAAGGATTTTTCGAAATTCAACCCCTAAGGGGGTACATTAGAGGTACAAGTTTGCAGCATTAAGTTTTGTATTCAGACTGATAATTGGAATGAGTGTACTACACGTATTTGAGTGGTTTTAATAATACTCCTTTAGATATGTGCTAACACCTGCTTATTTCGATAGGACATTTGTTAAAAGCTTATGCTTTATTGTTTGAACTGTTCGTACTACGGGAAAATAAATCCCACGGGAAAAACGAAAAACCGTGGACGAAGCTGGGAGTGGAAAGCTTGTGCAGAATAATACACCTAAAGTCGCAAATGTGTATCAGTGTTGGATGAAATCGTCAATCGATTTCATTATAATTCAACTTACTTTTAAAAAGTATTGTCACTGAATTTTTTGCAAACATACCTCAGTTGACATTCAAAAGAACAAATAACAGCTTCATCTTCTATATAAATAAAAATGTTTCTTTGAAATGTATGTAAATGCCCATAACTTTCGAACGACTGCACCAAATTGGATGATTCTTGGTATTATGTATTCGTTATTGTTAGGACAAGGTTTGTGTAATATAAAAATTACAATAATAATTAAACAAACATTTTAGTAATTTAGTTAAAAAAACATGTCGATACAAAGTACGCCGGGTCAGCTAGTTTTCAATAAATTTAGACAGATAGAATGATGAGATTGCCAGAGTTGTTCATATCTTCTAGTAAGGTTGAACTTATACATTCATGAACATAATTTTGGCACTATAGTTTTTTTTATAAAATATATGTATTTGCCCTTTTTTAATACGTTTATATACATACAATCCCTTCCGTCCGTTTGGTTCGACAATAAATAACATCAACATAAATGCCAGTAGAACTGATCAAAAACATTTTGCACAGGAAGAAGGCGCCGGCCAAGGGGGCTATGCCAAGGAGATGAGCCAAGAGTTCCTCGAGGCGGAGAGGGCGCTCCTCGGCAAAGAGGCTCGGACCTCTGATGTGGTGATCAGTACCGCGCTCATCCCCGGCAAACCTGCGCCGTTGCTAATCATGGAGGTAGGTGTTTCTAGAATAAAAAGACCAAGTGTGAGTCGGACTCGCGCACGAAGGGTTCCGTAGCATTGACTAGGTAACTAAATTTTTTTTTATTTTAATTTTATTATTTATGATTAAAGTAAATATACAATTAAGTATTTTGTGTATAATAATAGTATTACAAAGATAAAATAGTGAAAAACCAATACTCCTACTTAAAGACAAAAGAAGCGTTCATTTTACTGGTTGACTGGTAAAAAACGCCTCAGGCATTAAATCCGTTTTTTGTACATGTTTTATGATGTTGTACGATAAAGTTTAAACTTTAAAGGCCTTACTAATAACCATTGTATAAGCCTTGTATAGTTAAGCAGTGTTTTGTCTCTTTTGTTCGAATTTGAAATGTTATTCGAGTGAACGTGACAAAACACTGTTTAACTAAATCAGGCTTATACAATGGTTATTAGTAAGGCCTTCTCTTTGAGAATGGTTTCATGATTGATATTTGGGTGATATTTATTATTTTACTATACGCATTATAATTCTATTTTCATTGAATCGATATTATTTTTCAATTTCTGTTTTTAACCAATAGTTTCAATAATGTTTACCAAACACATGGTGTTCATTTTACTTCAACACAGCTTGTTGCTAACTTTTTTTTTATTTTTTATACATAGTTAACTCTCCACAGACTCGCGGTCCGTGCCTTTTTCATTTTTATAGGTTTCTTTTTGATCCATTCTATATAATATTAAATTATATTAAGACTTACGACTACTCTTATTTTAATGTGAGTTGCGCAACTCAATCAAATTAGCTTAGTTTAAAATTTTATATATACACATACACATATACACATCATGGATATATACTTTTTTTTTATATCTGTATTATCGCAATATTCTTATTGTACGAGTGCTCTTAAGTAACCTATGCTAACATTTCCCTATTTATGCCTATGTATTCACTTCGGGTTCCAGGGTTGATGTTTGTTATTACACCAAGGTCGCTGCGCTTGATAGGGCTCTGAGCATAATTTTTTCATTATATTCTACCACCTCTTCATCTGTTGCTGTACTGGGATGGGCAATGAGACGTCTAATTGCGTCGTCCTCCTTCAGCTCCCGGTAGAAGTAGGTGCAGGATACTGTGTGTCTCGTTATGGCAACCACCGCGTGGGGAACACTATCATGGACAGGGTTCTTCCTTTCTGCTCCTCTGAGCACAACCACGTGATCGTATGTTAGTCCTTGTGCTTCATGGATCGTCAGCAATCTGGATTGAGCTCCGGTACCAAACCCATCCCTCCCATACGCTTCTTTCTCGTCTTGAGTAAAGGTAAGGAAGAGGGTATTTTGGTCGCCCCTTCGTAGTACCGCTTCAGATGCCATTTTGCATGTCATGGACCTTAGCACTTGCCGTGATGTGTAAATGCCCTCGTAGATGTTTTGGAGGGCGTACACTACATCCAGCGGACTTCGGTGTGTGCAGAGAAGCTTTTCTGTTATCGACGTAATGGCGGCAGGGCTTCCATAACACATCTCGAACAAGTTATCTCTGTCTATGAAGGGGATCTGATTCGTGTCAGTCATCAGTACCAATTCTCTTGCCCCGGTCAGCCTTGCTGCCATGACAATAGCTCCAAAATGAACTAGTAGAGCTTCATCCACCAAAAGGCGCTTTGATGTTCCCACCCCATTAATGAGGACCGAGGCAATGGTTCTTACTTTCCCCCTCACGACCGCCCCAAATCGAGTCGTCACTTTGTCCGACAATTCTTTTGCCGTCTCGAGTGTGCTAGTGATTATCATGTCTTCCTTCATTTGGAAGTTGTTGAGGAGCCACGTAGTCTTCCCGCACCCCGGCACACCGTCCACCCATCTGATCGCCAGTTTACCCCATGGTTCGGAGACCCAAGTTCCGCTCATGGCTTCTGCCATTTCTAGAATTCGGTCCTCCAACATAAAACGGGTGCACCTGGCAATTACCACTATTGGGTCCTCAATTGGTGTGCAGAATGTGAGGACTCCCCTTTCCTCAGTCGCTACATGATCCACCAGCACCATGCCCGCCGTGGCACTGTACGCCGCCATTTGCCTTTTATCTATAGGGTGAGTTCCCGCCACCACAGTTCCGGTGTCGTTATAGACCACAGCCCTCGCCCCTCCCAGGAGCTCCCGCAATAACATGCGGGCGTTTATCTGAAATGCTTCCAGTATCTTGCTACAGGTGGTGTGTTTTACCTGCAGCGTCGCCCGCAGTGTCTCCACGTACTCCAGATAGGCGTTGACTAGGTCGTCTCCGTCCCGATCAGTTATTATTCTGGTTGGCGGTCTCACCCTTCCCATGTCTGCAAGTGTGGTTTTCGTTTTATATTTGGGGTCCACGTTCGTTAGTGTCTCGCCACCCGTCCTCCTAGGATGAGCTTGTTGCTAACTTCGTTATGTATACAAGTGGTTACAAATATATTTCCATCAAGATAAAAGTATTAATCTTAACATTATAATTGTGTTCTGAAATTCACCTCTAAAAGTAATATAATTACTGGCGACTGATTAAACGTGACATTATTGATGACCTTATTATCGTAAATCCTAAATATGAAAAAATGATATCGAACTGCAGATTACATAGGTAATGAACCGTTATCTAAAAGCACACAATTATAAAAAAGGCGATACGTGATTGGTTTTATAATACAGTTTGGATGTATCCATTTTAAAGGATATTCTAAAAAATCTTCTGCCATTTGTGTTCACAAATCGACATACGCTCCACACAACACGTTAGATTTACCGAAAACGCAATTTTACCAAATTGCTTCAAATTAACCTAGTACTAGCAGTACCTACCTACCAATTGAGGCGCCATCCATTAAGATTATAACACGGCTAGACATTCTACCACGAAATGTCTCGATTCTACAAATGTGTACATAGAAGATTAAACAAAAGATTGACTATTTTATACTCATAGACTCAGAAAAGTCACACTTGTCACGCAAATGTGCTGACGCGTATAATTTTAAATGCTTCGATAGACTCCAGTGGTATATATGCGAAAGATGTACATGGGAGTGAAAAATGTGTTATCTACGTAAATTCCTGCAGTAGGTATCCCGATTTTCCTTTTCTACACAAAAAGTTGACGTTTTCATTATGAAGAAAACGAAAAAATATAAAGCTTTCCTTCTTTTTATCAAATGGAATATTTGGCGATGGTCAGTTTTCACTCACGACCTTAAAACTGACCATAACTGACTTTATACTGACTGACTTTAAAACGTTGCCTGACGTTGTAGGATGCCGTCCGAGACATGGCCCCCGGCAGCGTGATAGTGGATTTGGCGGCCGAGATGGGCGGCAACGTACAGACCACGCAAAAGGGCCAGGTCGCCAAAGTGCACGGCGTCACTCACATAGGCCTCACGGACCTGCCCAGCAGGATGCCCGCTCACGCCTCCACGTTATACGCTAACAACATCTCCGGGTTCCTATTTAGCCTAGGTAAGATTATTTCCGAGACTATACCGATTTGTTTTTATACCACTAAGGTGGGAAACAAGGGTACTGCCCATCTGACGGTAAGCGGTTACCGCAGCTTAAGAGGACTATTACAAAATCGCTTCGCGCGATACTAAAAAAACTAGCATCGCGGGTGCATCGATTTATAAACATACTAGCTTCTGCCCGCGACTTCGTCTGCGTGGACTTCAGAATTGGGTCTAAAACTTCGCTCGTTAACAACTTCCAATTTTCCCTCGGGAGCTACTTAAGGAATCGGGATAAAAGGTAAACGTGGGACGAGTTGCAGAATGAAAATATTATTTATTTTGATTTTCTGCAACTCGTCCCAAATGGGCCGTAGGCATTTGGGACGAGTTGACGAATTACTCAAGGTAGCCTATGTTCTTTTCCATGTCAACGGCTACATGCATACCAAATTTCATCCAAATCCGTTCAGCCGTTTTTGCGTGATTGAGTTACAAACATCCACACTTTCACATTTATAATATTAGTAGGGCAAATAAAACGATGACTTCATGTCGGTGTAAGTGAATAATAATAATTATTATTATTGAATATTGAGAATTTATGTTAACTTCCGTCTATAGGTACACACGACCATTTCCACATAAATCTGGAAGACGAGGTGACTCGCGGCGCAATCGTATTGAAAGCGGGCGAGCTGCTATGGCCGCCGCCTCCTCCCAGCGTTGCGCCAGCACCTCAAGCGGCGAAGCCTACAGCGGTCGCGAAACCCGAACCGCCGAATCCCTTCAACGAAACACTCAAGGACAGCTTCCTGTACTCGACTGGTAAATTGATGCGAGATTCGCGTTTGTCAATGAGAATAGTAAAAAAAATGCGTTTTGACACGCTCCTGCCGTGTCTGCCGTGGAAAGCGCGACCAGTAGGCGTAGCACGGAGCGTGGACAGAAAAATAACATGTTTCTTCTCGCTCTTTCATATAACAATGAAGCGAGACGTGACTAGAGTTAGTAACTTTGTCTACTATACTCCACGCGCCGTGCTAGGCTGCAGGGTGTAAAAGGGAGATAAATAAAAGATTGCTTACAATACTTACAACGTACATTTTTTGCTTAGACTTTTTATCTTTAAAATTAGATAAAAAAACTAATCATTAAAATTTCATTTATATTTTTAAAATTTATCTTAAACTATCATCAAATATTACGATAATAGAATATTGATCATAATAAATCAACAAAAAAATGCCTCACGGAAATATTTATGCATGTTCCAATTTTGTTTCAGGCTTAGCAAGTTTAATCGGTCTTAGTATTGCTTCCCCCAATCCAGCATTTACTACTATGACAACGACTCTTGCGTTATCTGGTAAGTAATTTAAAAAATAGGTTTAAAAGATTTCTTTAGTTTTGCGATGCATACCTAACTATTTAAATTGTCTTATCAATAAAATATCTATATTGTTATTTGTTTGTTGACAAAAACATTTCTACTATACCTGCTCGAAAAGTACCTTATACTTTTTCAAAATTAAGGCAGAATGTGCGCCATTACAATCGTAGTAATTTGCGGGCAGAAATAGTGTACGAAAATTCATTGCTAACATGCTGAACTGGCCAAAATTGCATATGAAAAATCATTGCTAATGTGCTGAACGGGCCTAAATTGTGTATGAAAATTTACTGCTAAAGTGCTGAGTGGACAAAAATTTAATATGTTTTAGTTGTTGTGCTGAGCGGATAAAAATTGTATATGAAAATTAATTGCTAACATGCTCAAGTGCTACGTCGCTAGTGACAACTCGGCAGTCAGTTATCCATTCCGACTCCACAGAACTATTATCTAATCTGTGACCACAGCCTTCTTCGAGCACGTACAAATGGAAGCACCGCAAATAATCTCTAGCAATATCTCAAACCAAAATTAATCTCCCTAGCAAATATATTTTAAATAACTCACAATTTTAATGTAGTATAAAACACTATGTAATAATCGGAAAAAAGTGTGATTCCTAACTCGCTTGTATAAAGCCCTCAAACTACGCCCTCGATGAACAATGTACTATTAAGAGGATTGTGAAGTAATCGTGCGCGGCGCGAGTAGGTATTTTCTAAAATGCTATCTGTTTCACACCGCTCGGCCTCCCGTCTGGCGTTTACACCACAAATACAACACGCGCAAATTTTCACGCACACAACGACAGCAGCGCGCGACTCCTCGGCGCGAGAACTCGAGATCATTATTTTACCGTTTGTAATGTTTTGCGTTGCTTAGGTATTCCTGACTGCCTTTCCGCTCGCAACTTTGCCTTCGTTATTTTCGTTTTTCATAAGGGAATTTTGTTTTCCCTCATGAAAAATTATTTTATAACCTTATATTACTCAGTGATAATGTAGCAATCTATTAGTCAAATTTTTTTTTAATCAGCCTAGTAGTTTATAAAAATAAAAAATATAATAAATAAAATAGCTTTATTTCTAAAAATCATTTTAACAATAATTACGCCGAGACTTCCCAGTGAGCTAGTTTTTGAGTTTATTCATTACAAACAAAAATACAAATCTTCTTTCTTTATAATATTTTAGTAGATAAGTTATTTTTTATGAAATTACCTACCTATCGTACATTTACCTGTTTAAAGAAAATGACTTTTTGTAAGATGAGTGTTATACTGAATTAAAATTTTATTAAGGACCTCCCGCCCGATCAACATCCGGTGGCCTCAACCACTAGACCACGGAGGTGGTAAAAAAATTCTAATTTTTACCACCTCCGTGGTCTAGTGGTTGAGGCCACCGGATGTTGATCGGGAGGTCCGTCCGGCGGGGTTCGATTCGTTGGGTTCGTCCGGACTACAGAATTTTGAAAATCGGCCTGCAATTGGCGGCGTAATCGCGTAACATACACAAAAAAAACATACGCATCGAATTGAGAAACTCCTTTTTTGAAGTCGGTTAAAAAATACCTATTAGTATATGTAATCAGCTGCTTTAAATTTTATAGTTAAAATGAAAAAAAAACTTCAAAACCGTACGAAGGGTGCCTTCTTCCTATATATGCCTACCCTGCCTACCCTACATACTCGTATATTATTTAGGTACTTTGTCGTTTGTATTTTTTATACAATCGTAGATTCCATAACGCGAGTAAAACCTTAGAGCCCAGCTTTAGAGGAATAAAATTCAAATAAAATAATATTAAAAATAACGCTACTTGCATAGTCTATTACACGTTTTTAGCTGCTCCAACTTCATACATTGCATATAACAAATACCTATCACAAGAAACAAAATACGAATTTATTTTGAGTTGGTTTCTTTATGGCACATATTTATTATAACAAACAACTACTTACATAGGTACTTACATTTTTTTCCTATTTTGGTTTTGGGAATTTACAGTAAAGTTAACAGGTTACAGGCTGCTAACCCTTAAATAAGGAAATTTGTATTGAAATAAAATCTTTAAAATAAAACACTAAAATCAATAAACGTATTCAAAAAGATATTAACTTTTTCATGTATAAGGTATTTGTGAAGATTAATAGTTCCGACTTGAGTAATAACATTCACTATTGATCGATATATCGATATTACTTTCTCCTCCCTAGGCGACAATAACTACGATAACATTATGTCACATCACTAGATTATGCCCCATTATACCCCTGCCCCCGACCCGTATCGTGCGATAGAGAGAGTTGCAAGAAATGGTCGAAATTGCCTACAATTCCTGTTTGAAATATTGTTTCGGGCGATAACTGTTTTACCCCCCTAAACCTTTATGAAATTAGACGCTTTTGGTCTCATTAGACTCAGTATACCTTAATCTATGTTTGTACGTTTTGCTTTTTTTGTAATTCAGTATAATTTAGTCAAAAAAAGACAAAAATGCCCAAGGTAGTTTTTAAGTCGAAAATTTAGATATTTAGATGCTAATAACTTATATTCTGAGCAATATTTCTTCAAAATCAAAACGTACAAACCTAGTTTTCCATTATATCTACAAGATTTCCAAAAATTATGAAAATTGGACTATGTTTAGAGGGAGAAAAGCGTTATCGCTTTTTGTATGAAAATTTACAGCTTCACAATCCTCTTAAAGCTGAACGCACATTTCTGAACATTGTACGCGCCGCATTTTGGAACTCATTGTGTGAAATAATATGAAATATTTGACCCGCACCGTACGCGCCGAAATTGCAAAATGCGGTAGGTATTCGGGCAGAGATTTAAATCGTTAGATGCGCCCTTCATAAGGCGCTCAAAAATGTGTCAACGTTGGGAAGAGTGAGCTCACTCATTCCGACGTAGTCTGTGGCAGAAAGCACCGAGCGTTGGACGTCAAATGCATTTTGCTTTTCCCTAATTTCAAGTCTAAAATAATAAAATATGCCTTCCTGTGCCTGTTAGAAAGTATTTTAATAACTCGAGGAATACCCACAAATCTAAGGGAATTACATTTTATGCCTAACTACCTATTTATTAATTATTTTCATCATTTCCCAAATAAATCACTTCATCAATTTGGCGTCCGGTACGTGTTTGTACGAGCGAGACCGAACAATACGTGCGTGAGCGAGATCGATATACGTGTCATTGCTTTGTCGTTTAAACCAAATTAGTTTGACCCCTTGCATAATACACCGTTAGCGATTTTAGGTGTCAAAGTTTTATGGCGCGTCGCGTTGTTGTGTGAATTTGTCATGTAACGCACACAGACATAAAATGTAGTCACTTTGGAAGCGCAAGGCGCATCTAACGATTTAAATCTCTGTATTCGGGTACTGAAGGACGCATGACGTCATATAATGCGGCGCGTACGGCGCGTGCTATGTGCCTTCACCTTAAGTGTCTAACTTTGAGTCGGATTGATAACCCATCGACAGTACGAGATATCGAAAACGGAGTGGCTATTTGGACCCGGGTCCCAATAGAAGTCGATTGCTATTCGGACCGATAGAAGCGTAATCAAAAATAACTTATGCAATAACACAGAAAACTGTAGGTTCGGTTAGGTTTGACATTATGACCAGTATGACCACACACAGTTTCATGCTCCGCTCGCAAAAATCTATTATTACGTAAAATCCATCCCGTCGCCATTTTTTCCCGCCCGGGTCCGAATAGCAATCAACCTCCCGGTTGGTCCCTATAGTCCATTGCTATTCGGATCCGATAGTGAATTTATATCGAAAAAACTTATAGGATCAAAGTGAAAACTGTAGGTTAGGTTAGATGTCGTGACCACACACAGCAGAGCGAGCGAAGCGAGCGGAGCATGAAACTGACTGAAAACTGCATGTTTTCATTCTCCGTGTCCGAATAGCAATCGACTTCTATTAGTTCCCGGGTCCGAATAGACACAGCCTATCGAAAAATATAAAACGCACTGCCATCGTAGACCGTTATATTATTGAAAAACGCATCAGAGCGCTTTCAGGCGTGGTGGGCTACCACACCGTGTGGGGCGTGGTGCCGGCGCTACACTCGCCGCTGATGTCGGTCACGAACGCCGTGTCGGGCATCACGGCGGTCGGCGGGCTGCTGCTCATGGGCGGCGGGTACGTGCCCGAGACGCCGGTGCAGGTCTGTTCCATGTCTATCTCTCTCTCTCTCTCTCTCTCTCTCTGTGTGTGTGTGTGTGTTGCTAGCGTCTATCGGCGCAACACTCGCCGCTGACGTCTGCATGATATTGTATAATGTGTATCAGTAATGACGCACACCTGATAGTATAGTCCCCACGTGCTAGGGTGTATGCTACACGTTCAATATTTATCACGATATTTGGATCACGGTCCAGGATTCTGCGATATTTATTGATGATATATTGATGGATCGCGCTCCGCCAACTTCATATAAACGATTCCGGGTTCAATATTTATCACGAAAAATATCGTGGTAAATATTGAACGTGTAGCATACGCCAAAGAAACCCGTTTTGACCACAGACGTATAAAGGGAAGCAAGCACACTTAACATAATTTTACTCACACATTTGTCATAAGTAATGTATATCGCTTTTCAAATTCAAATTCAAAAATCTTTATTCAACATAGGCCTTTACAGACATTTATTGACGTCAAAATATTATTATCTATTTCTGTTTTTCGTCTATGGCGATACTAACGCACACAAAAACATTTCCGAAGCCGTGGCAGACGCCACGTGGATGCCATGTTTAGCTTTGTCAAAATAAGAGACAAGTGGCGTCGTGACATTGTGTTATAATGTTTTGTTTTGTGATTATAAATAAAAATTACTGCTAATCGGACAAAAACAATGGTAAAGTGCTGTGACCCGAAGTGTTCTAACGCATCATATAATAAAACTCCAGAAATTACAATAAAATTAAATCACCTGTATTCCATACAAATGTTCAACATTCATTGAACCTAGATGTACTGAACAACTGATTTTTTTGCGATTTCAAAGTTGGTCTCATAGTGAAAGTTGTTCAGTTTGCTTGTCTGAGCAAGCACACAAAATTTTTTTGGTAATTAAAAAATAACCTTGTATATTTGCAATATAATTATAATATTGTTTTACAACCGCAGTGGTTGGCGAGCACCGCAGCGCTCATTTCGTTCGTCAACGTATTTGGCGGGTTCCTGGTCACGCAGCGCATGCTGGACATGTTCAAAAGGTAATTTCATACTTCCAAAAGACGGAAGTTATAACGGCAAAATAACATCACTAAAAATAATTCATGCTCTGTGGCCAACATTGATAAGCACTAAAACGGTTTGTTATCTATCTAACATTGTTTGAAACAGTCAAACAGCATCAGTCTCAATTTTCTGTAAGGTGGATGTACTTTCCGGGTCTTACTTTTAAGGTTTACTTACCATTCTAAACTCTATGAGTTGTAAAATTAACAACTAATCTGCAAGTAATATTGCACAGGCCAGGTGATCCCCCAGAATACGGATATCTATATACCATCCCTGCTGCTGCGCTTCTTGGAGGATACATTACTACAGCGATGCAGGTACAGTAATCATTTTGAGCAAGATATAATAAACATACTTATTAATCAATATGATATATATAAATTAATAATTGTTAAACCTTTTAATAATGTATGACATATTGTTAATTAGTTTTTAACACCCTTGCTCGTAAAGCTGATGTAATTCCACCGGTTTTAAATATGTAAAGTGGGTCATAAAAAACGCGTTTGTTACCAAAGCAAATAGTTAAGTTATAGTCCATACAAATTCCATAACAGTATTATTTGACTCCAGCTAGTGAGCAGCGCGCTGTTGCTATTCAAATTTCGAACTAATCGCCGCGCGGCGCCAGTCAGTAGGCAGCGTTAGCGCGCTGTTAAAATGGCGGGAAAGCAACAGTGTGCATTCACAGATTGAGTTTATTTAAAATAAAAAAAAAACAGTTTATTCGGTAATTTAAAAACTTGGCTACATGCTCTAGCGTCTTTGCCAACATTTTCACGCAGCCACGGCAGAAAATAATCCTCGCGCCATTTTTCTCTAATTTTCTTTTCTTTGTACTTGTATTGTGAATATCTTTTTTTTCTGTTTCCTCGCAAATGTGTTAAAAAACGTCGTACGATATACGTGCGTATTGGTTATAACATGCTCGGCTCAATTACGCCCTCGGCTCAATTACAATTAACCATCTTAACGCACTAATATCGTAATGTACTAAAACGAACTTATTTGGTTTCCCTAGGGTTACCCAGAAGTACACCAAATGGCTTATCTGGCCTCATCTCTTTGCTGCGTTGGAGCACTTGCTGGGCTTAGCTCGCAGACCACGGCCAGGAAAGGCAACTATCTTGGAATGGTAAGGTATTTCATTTTAAAATTGGACTTAAATCGTTCTGAACAATCCAGGCATTGTAGCAACAGTTTCATTCCAATTTCTAGTGTAATAATTAAAAGTTCATTTATGACCACATCTTTTCTGATGTGACAGATAAGAATAAACTTTTTTGTGACAGTTTAGAAAATTACCCACATGATATTTCAAAATACCTATAAAGTTTAAATAATGCCTTGATTGTTTTACAATGATTTCAAATAAAAATACGTGTAACCATCCAAGAGCAACCAATGATTAGAAAGGCGTGCATAAACATTTTGTAAGGGATCAAAAAGCTACAAGACTCGGCCCAAGCCCCGCTCACTGGAATCTTGATGGCTCTAGTATCAATCTATTGTCATTGTAAAGGCAGTGAGACATCGTTGACTTCAGAATACAGCTACTGCGTTTGTTTTTTTTTCCACAATAATACGTTTAATTTTTGTAATTTTAATTATTGTTCGTTTTCAATATTTTGTGCATAATATTTTTTTTATATTGTTTCCATATTTTGTTTATAATAAAAACGTATTAGCTTTATTGACAGTCAGTAATAAATTAAATATTACGTCGCTTGTAAAGGCAAAATTCGGCGTGTAGAACTTATTGTACAATTTCATGTTTAACTGTGGCAACTTGGGTTATTTAGCTTATCCCTGTATTGATGACACTTTAGTAATATGAGGTTGCTATAGATCGGTGTGACATACAGAGTTTTAGTTAGAAAATAATTATGCAGAGTGTTGTGATTTCGTGAACAGATTGGGGTCGCAGGCGGTATTGCCGCCACGCTAGGTGCGTTGACGCCTAGCGCAGAGGTGTTGGCACAAATGGTGGGCGTGGCTGGCATTGGCGGACTGCTTGGCAGCACAATTGCCAAGAAGATTGAAATCACTGATCTGCCGCAACTTGTCGCTGGATTCCACAGGTAGCAATCACAACTGAACGTGAACTACGGGCGTAACTGAACGCCAATATTTAATTAAGGGTCATATAGATTAGATATAAGATGGAATCTAGGAGCTTGTCTTTATCCTGGAAACGTAATACTTTTCGAGTTAATCGACCTTAAACCAGGCCCCCGTCACTCGCGCAATGCAGCGTTATAAATACCTACCGCTAAGTAGCGCGCCGGCGCGCCGACCATGAAGCAAATACAAAGAGGAGATGTTATAAGCATCTAGGTCCAGCTCCTATCACCAAAGTCCTGACGTCACACATTTTTAGTTTTAGCTACTTAACGCCAGAGGCGCTGACATTAGTCGATCTTTTTATCTGTCGGATTAGTACGTCGTACGCCCTTCTTTTATTTTAGTTTTAAATTACCTAAATACAAAATGAAATGTTGTATTCTATCGTGCAAAAGTTACACAGACGACAGAAACAAAGTGAACGAAAAAAAAATCTCTTTCCATTTGTAAGTACATTAAACAAGCATTATTAATTTATTACTTGACGTATTGCTTCTAGAATGTTCGACGCCACATGGACGCTTCTGTCTGTCCCGATAAAGCACAAAAGGCCCTCTAGTGGCGAGTAAAAATACTAACGAAAACGTAGGATGTATTAAGGGCGAAAACAAAACACGTGAATTAATATAAGCAGTTTTAACGATTTTTATTTTTAGATTATATTGACACAGCACCTAATAAATTATCTATCTCCTACGAATGTATCTTTTAACATAATTATCTTTCTCCTACGAATGTATCTTTTACTGCCACCTAGTAATATATAGCGGAACTTTTATGTTAACGTCAATAATGCTGGCATTTTAGTCAGTACTAGCACTGCTGCCACCTAGTAATGTATAGCGGAACTTTTATGTTAAGGTCAATAATGCTGGCATTTTAGTAATTCTACTCGCTACAAGGTGACAGTGGCGTCGCGCACCCTCCCCCCGCACCCCGATTTCCGGCTTCACTTGATTTCATACGGAAAACGCGATAGGGCACCTCCTCTTTGTATTTGCTTCATGGCGCCGACCGGCAGAGGGCCGCCGCCACCCGCCGCGCCGCACGCGAGACTTTTACTATTATTATCAAATCTTGTAACTTGTTTTTTTTTTATAAATTTGTTTTTTATTATTTTGTTTTTTTTTTAATTTTATTGTTTATTATATTAATTTGGTTTTAATTTCGTTTTGTTTTTTATTAATAATTTTTTTTATTAATAATTTTCTTTTCAGAACCACGAACGGGATTTTTACATCTAAATCGATTTTTTTTTTTAAAAAAAATTTTTTTTTCAAAAATTTTAATTCTATTTTAGTAAAACTAAATAACCGTGAGTTCAAACATGAAAAAAAAACATCGGTCATGTATTTTTCATAATAATTCGTAATTTTTTTAATCATTTGTAATTTGACAAATGAATATGAAAAAAAATTTTTGCCTCGGGCGGGATTGGTAATTTTTTAATAATTTGTATTTTTTTATAATTTTTAAATGTATTAATGGCGATAAAATAATATTCTATTCTCTTATTTTTTGACATGTAATATTTTAAAATTTTTAAATATTTGCGCACTGCCAATTTAGAAGTAGATTATGAGGAATAGTGTGTATAATTTAACACCAATCATGTATTTTACCATATTCTTGCAAATAAAGAACTATTATTATTATCATTTTATAAAATTAGAGCACATTTGAGTCAGGGGCTTTTCTTGCAATCCCTTTATTTCATTAATCCTACGTATACCATTTTGTTTATGTTCTTTGTACAACCCTTAAGTTTTCGCTCGATGACGCAATCACGCGGTGTACGCGGGAATCTCGACTCTCGGCGCGCGTTCATAGAGACCTTTTCTTCTTGCAGCGACTTTTGTCTGTCGGTTTTGGCTATTATTATTACAGCGATTCGAGCGTTTCTATGGGAGTGATGTATCTGTTACGTAGTAACTATTATCTAATCTGTGCTTAAACTGAAAGCAAAAACTTACAAGTGACAACCATAGTCAAGCTGATTATCGAATTAACACAAGAGAAATGTTAACACTGAATGAAGAAACAAGGTATGCTGATGGTAGGGCTCTCGACACTTATGATGAAAAAAAAAATTTTGACTTATTTTTTAAGTATCTTGATCTAGCCCCAATTTTTTGAGTATCTAGCCCCAATATTTTTCCTACAGAATCACTGCTTTCGATGTATACATACATACCCTTAAATTTTCTGTTACACCCTGTATACAGAATTACTTTTTTATCATCCTGGATAATTTAATGGACGTTTCAGGACACGGTAGTAGAATGATTTAAACAGTAATAGAAAAATAACTCACCTATTTATTTTATATTAATTTTCTAAAATATTATCTGGGGTGATAAAAAGGTAACCGTGTATAAAGGCGATAGGAGATCATTCATTCTCTGACTAATGTCTGATTTTGAAAAACTATTCATGAGGTGTCAGGTAAGAACGAATTTTTGTAACCTCCTTTCCTAAAAGGGGTAAAATGGGGGAAGGAGTGGACTTTTGTGTGGAATTTCGCTTTTTGACACTGATCCGTATTTATAAAATCTGTAAACATTGAAATTGATAATTATTAGGCTTCTGATAACCCAGTAAGATAGAAAGTGGTAGTGTTTTTTTTTTGGGATTCGCCTTCCCTAAAGTAGTAAAAAGCCGGTGGACGCTTTTATCAATACGACTAATTTTATCCTATTCTAAGCACTCACAGACTGTCAATTAGAAAATCCAGTTATCTGCAAACCCAGCTCAATTCATTGCAATCTGCTCAGTGGTCTTAGTCTTCTTTTTTCTAAGAGTAATAAACATATGTCCATTCTTTTTCACATTGTAAAAGTGAGATTTCAATAATAACCAAACGCTACATTTCACAGTCTCGTCGGTATGGCGGCCGTTCTGACGTGCATTGCCACGTACATGCATGACTTCCCGGCAATGGCCCTCGACCCCACAGCAGCAACACTGAAGACCTCCCTCTTCCTGGGCACCTACATTGGTGGCATAACCTTCACGTAAGTTGAACTATATTTTTTAAGGCACACCAACAGTGATACAGAAAATTTGGAGGATGCACACCTAACTGATGTAGAAACCCTATAATATAATATTAACACATGCTTCAATACAAATGTCTATGTGACATAAGCGGCCATAACTTTTGATCGTATTCAAATCAAATCCGTTTATTCACTTAAAAGTATATTTTTTCACAGCTGTAAGAGACTGTAGACCCAAGTATGATATAAACATTTTGATATCTCTACACGTCCCCGAGAAAAGGGTCTTGCTTGATAGACAGACGTACAGATGCACGGACGAACAGTAAAGTGATCCGTTTTTTTTCTATTGAGGTACGGAACCCTAAAAATCATAAATGTACTGATCCCTTAGACAAAAGCCACACGCAAATTTTTCCACAGCCGTTCCGTAGAAAAAAATTATGGTGAAGACATTAGCTGCGGAAAAAATAGCGTAAGGTTGTCGCGGATAATTTTATTTCCATACATTTCATCTGCGGGACAACTGCGGAAAAATAAGCAATAAGTGTAACTTTTGTCTAAAGGGGCTGACCTGCTTATGTCAATATACTCGTACATATAATGCATATCCTTGAGATTTGAGAGATTCTGTCGAACTTAAATAATAAATTTAAAAAAGGAAAAACTGGAACCCTTAGAGGATCACTTCATCGTCCGTCTATCTGTCTGTAAAGCCCCTTTTTCTCGAGAAGGCAGATTTATCGAACTGAACTGAAATTTATATCGTTTATGTAGAATATTTATATGTATACTACTCGTAGCTGTGCCCTTGTCACCTAGAGGTATAAAAATAGCTTACGACAAATTTTCAGACCTATCAAATATACACAAAAAAAATCATGAAAATCAGTCGAGCCGCTTCAGAGGAGTTCGATAACAAACACTGGGACACGAGATTTTTATATATTAGATAAATGTCGCGGATATGGGTACTACCCATGAAGCAAATACAAAGAGGAGATGTTATAAGCATCTAGGTCCAGCTCCTATCACCAGAGTCCTGACGTCACGCATTTTTAGTTTTAGCTACTTAACGCCAGAGGCGCTGACATCAGTCGATCTTTTTATCTGTCGGATTAGTACGTCTACCGCTCTTCCTTTATTTTAGTTTTAAATTACCTAAATACAAAATGAAATGTTGTATTCTATCGTGCAAAAGTTACACAGACGACAGAAACAAAGGGATCGAAAAAAAAATCTCTTTCCATTTGTAAGTACATTAAATAAGCATTATTAATTTATTATTTGACGTATTGCTTCTAGAATGTTCGACGCCACATGGACGCTTCTGTTAATGTCCCGATAAAGCACAAAAGGCCCTCTAGTGGCGAGTAAAAATACTAACGAAAACGTAGGATGTATTAAGGGCGAAAACAAAACACGTGAATTAATATAAGCAGTTTTAACGATTTTTATTTTTAGATTATATTGACACAGCACCTAATAAATTATCTTTCTCCTAGGAATGTATCTTTTAACATAATTATCTTTCTCCTACGAATGTATCTTTTACTGCCACCTAGTAATGTATAGCGGAACTTTTATAACGTCAATAATGCTGGCATTTTAGCAATTCTACTCGCTACACGGTGACAGTGGCGTCGCGCACCCTCCCCCCGCACCCCGATTTCCGGCTTCACTTGATTTCATACGGAAAACGCGATAGGGCACCTCCTCTTTGTATTTGCTTCATGGTACTACCCGTCTGTCTAGAATAATGAAGGAAATTTTGGCAAGAAACAATGTCTTATTAAGAAAAAAACATCTGAAAACTGTAAATATGTAGTTACGAACTTACATACTTAAAGTTTATACGGAATCATCGGTGCGCGAGTCCAACATACATTTGACCGGTTTTTCTTTGTAGTACAAAAAAATACTGCAGCCGATGCCCCCAATAGTAGTGCGTACAGCATAACGCTGCCCGGCCTAACAGCGTATTATTATGTTTTTATCGCGTAGGGGATCGCTGGTAGCGTATGGCAAATTACAAGGCACGTTGTCCTCGGCGCCGCTACTGCTGCCGGGTCGGCACGCCATCAACGCGGGATTGCTGGCGGGCTCGCTAGGTTGCGGGGGCGCTATGCTCGCTCTGCCCGAAGCCCCAGGCCTCCCTCTGCTGTCTGCGGCCGCCGTGCTCAGCGGCATCCAGGGCTTGACCCTCACCGCTGCTATCGGAGGTTAGATGTGTTCTGTAGCCTAAGGCCTCGTTTACGGAGACGCGGGGCGTCGTGCGTCGCGTGTGGCGAGGCGTCTCGCGGCGCGTCCGACGTTTCTTCCGTTTACGGTGGGGCGGCGCGTGAAGCGGCACTCATAATCGCACGCGTAAACACAAACATGGCAATATACGATGTTGTTCATAGAGATGCGAGACGGGAAGCGTGGCGGTGCCCGCCGCGGCACCCGCGGCGCATCCTCAAGCGTGTAGCGGGCATCGCTTCAACGAGAATTGTCGCTGCGTGCGCCGCCGCGATAAACGCCGCGTGAGACGCGGCGGTGCCATCCGCGGGCTCCACCGTAAAAAACGCGCCATTTCAAGCAAAGGCGTGTAAAATCGCTTCTCCGTAAACGCACTCGTACAACTCCATATTATTATGTTTGAATTCTGTGCGGGCCGCGCATGTGCAACGCCCCGCGTCTCCGTAAACGAGGCCTTACTCTTGAACTGATTCCGATCGATCGGCATTGAGATTGTGATTTTTCGTGCGCTTATTCTTTCGCATTGGCTCCAAATTGAGCCCGTATTGCACGGATTTTAGATGAACCGATCTCAGTATTATTTAATCTACTCAAAATACGAATCCAATTTGCCGCTTGTGTTGGTACTCAAGCGTATAGCAACGCAATCCCAATGACGATCCATCGGAATTGGTTCAAGACTAAGCGTACAGTTATTTTTCCTGACTGCGCAACGCAATAGAAGATACGCAAGAAACACAATTGTAGTAATACTTAGGATTCTTTTTTCATTTCATCTCGCTTTAATACAAGTATACAGAGTATAAGTGACAGAGTCCCTTTTCTTTTAACAGTGAGTTCAGATCATGAGCCTAATTTGAGAATCACTGAAATTTTCTCCCAGAAAATTCTTAATTTTTTTCGATTTTTTTTTTAATTTTGTGGTATCATATAACTAAGTTAACGTTTACAAATCATATTCTGTCAAAAAATCATAACAAATACACAAAAAATTAACTTTGCAATGTAAATCGTATAATTTTTCCATCATTCTGCACGCGGAATCAGCTGTTTGTGTCATAGAACATCAACGCACCGGTGTGAGCGGAATAAAAATGATGCCGGCGCGCCATACATTGCGTAACATGAATAAAAATTAAAAATGAATAGTACATTACTGCAGAGGCCGGGAAGTTAGGGATTGCCGGACGAGTAATGCTTTCAAGGCCGAGCGTGAGCGAGGCCTTGACAATAATTACGAGTCCGGCAATCCCATTCCCGCCGAGGTATGTATAGTGCTTTTCTCAATAATTGCGAGGAAATTATGAAAGAGGTAAGTACTTAATACTGGAATTAATTATAAAATTCAGTGTAATAATAATACCATATAGATAAAAACCTTTCATATTGAAATATTGTTTAATGTTGTCTATTTATTCAAATATTTATAATTGCCGTGATATTCGTATAATTTTGCTTTATGATCTGTAAATAAGACAATATTAGGTACCTAATAATAATAAGCTTCCTCTCTCTTGTTCAACGATTGCATGCCCAACGGGTCCATAATGATCTTATTTTTTGTGAACCACCTATTTTACACATTATGGTCTGCAATAAATATTTTGAATTGAATTGAATTGGAAACAAATGAGTATAATATTAATAAAAAAACAAATTAAGTAATTAATTAATTATAGTAGCCTAGAATTTAGTAATACTAAACTTTTTAATTTTCAATTAGTGCAAAGGAAACAAAGCCCATACAGCCCAATCATATTTTATGCAAAAAATGTAATACTGCAGATTATTACTTTTTTCTCTTGCAACGAAAATTCAGCATATTTTCGTGTGATTTTATACCAACATTTTAATAAAATTGTTCTCATATTCATTTATAAATTCCCAAAAAATTATAATATTCATTTAACTGAAAAGAATGTGTCAACTTGTTATATCAATCGAATTTAATTGTCAAATTCTTGAAAATTCAGTTTTAGAACAGTTTTTGGTTGGCACTTTTGATAGTTTAAATAAAATTAAATGTTATAATTTTTATGGGGAGATAATGAGATACGTTGTATATGCTCGAAGAGTGCATTTTTTATAATGTGGTAGCAATTGGCTGTATGACAAGTTACATCATTCAAGTTATAGATAAATTAAAACATTGGAGCAGCGGCCAAAAATGAATTTTCATACTTACTTACCTGGCCTAGGCCGGGAAAGTAATGCATGAGCCAAGAATTACAAACTTTGTGTCTTCTTTTTACTACAATAATGCCTACATTTCCGAGCATGTTTGAGAAAAACACCTTTTTTTCGCTTTAAAAGCTTTTCCGGGAAAAATAAACTTCGGTAAACAAATATTAACATTGGTCTGAACTCACTGTTAAATGAAAAGGGACACCGTCCCTTATACCCGGTATACTCGTGCAAAAACATAAATCTTGCATAAGAAATAACTGTTTCTTTTTTTGTGTTTCCTTCATTTGTTTTTTATACATAGAATAGTCATAGCTATATTCTCTCTAACAGTTTCTAATTTCTTACATTCTCTAAGTCTTTTGTTGATTGAAGAAAAGTTATTTCGGGTAATCTGAGGAGTTGGGTTTTGCAAGGTGCCGATATGCCTGTCGTGATCACGGTGCTGAACAGCTACTCGGGCTGGGCGCTGTGCGCTGAAGGCTTCATGCTCAACAATTCCCTGATGACGATCGTTGGCGCGCTCATCGGAAGCTCGGGCGCTATACTCTCCTACATCATGTGCAAGGTATTTTCTCATTGTTGTTTAAAGTTTTAATTTTTTAATAACCTAATATTGCTTTGCCCAACTAGCATTGTGCATAAAATAATTACGCGTATACGTGTAGAACGTGTACTGAACAGTTGTGTAGGCGATTTTCATTAACTTCAATAAGTTTTATAGTAGTCAATCAACACCTTCACTATTAATGTGAGGCTGAAACTCTGACAAAAGATGCGCCAAGTATGGTTGGCGTCGGTGGCGCTGTGGCCTCGGCACTGGTCTTCTAATCGGAAGGTTCAGGGTTCGAACCTGAGACGTACCAATGTATTTTTCGTTTTTCTAATTTTATAATATGTACATTCATCGGACGCTCCTACGGTGAAAGAAAACATCGTGGGGCATTCTGAATAAGACTACGAACATATTCAGAAGCATATGTGAAATATAGAATCCACATTGGACCAGCATGTCTGCACCAAAAAACCCTAACGTAATTAGGGTAGGCTCGAGCCCCTCGGTGGGGACGTATAAAAGCTGTGACGATGAAGTATGGCTTGGAGGAGGCTTCATCGACTTACAAATAGATATCGCATCTGCGCTATAAAAAGTCCGAAGTAAAAGAAAACAAAATGCAAAATATAGGAATCATTTGTAATAATAATAATAATAATACCGCTAGATGTAGGTTTTTTTATAATATTTATATTTTTTATATTTATATTGTAAAAAAATGTATATTTAAGAAAGAAGGTTAATAAAGATCATAATAATAATATCTTTATTTCAGACCAGGTCCATATCATATACACAAATGAATACACATACACAAATGTAAAAAAGTAAAAATAAAAATTATACACAAAATAAATCAGATTAAAGTTATTCATATCTAAATACATTTAGGTGGCAATAGCCATCCATCGTTTATACGTTGCGGTCAGCAACAGTCTGTCTGACAAACTCTGTATAATGCCATTTTTACATCTGCCAACTCTAGACATAAAAGACGCTATACGCTTACGCTGAATAGCGTTGAAGGTGTCCACCCGGGCGTCAAAAAACATACCGGACGCGCTACAGCTTCGAGGTAAGCCCATCAGGTGCCTAAAGATGTTGTTGTAGGCGACTCTGAGGGTATTGTGCGCTCTTAAGGTGTATTGGGTCCACAATTGACAGGTGTAAAAGGCTTGGCAGAACGACCTAAAAGCGTAATTTTCACTTCAGGTGCCGCCCTATAAAATTTTCTAGCGATCATATTGCCAACTACACACAATGCACGTCTTTGACGTTCTATGTCATCGTCATCCACTAGAGTCGATGTGATAATGTGGCCAAGGTACCTGAAAGCCTCCATAGTTTTAATCAGTTGCCCATTGAGACGCAACTCAGGTACGAATTGGGGACCTCTTCCCGCCCTGAACATTACCATTTCCGTTTTTTTGTTGTTATAAGAAAGATCGTGGTTGTTTGCATACCGTTCACAAATACCTAGCAATTTACGCAATCCCTTGATCGTGGGACTGAGCAGCACCATATCATCGGCATAGCTCAGATTGTTGACATATCTGCCATCTAATCTGAGCCCAACCGGGGTGCCGCTCAGCTCCACGATCAAATCATTTACATAAAAATTAAACAGGTCGGGAGAGGTAACCCCCCCCCTGCCTCACCCCACATGACAGCCTATAGCTTTCTGAGATCTCACTGTCCCATCTGACGCCGTTGGTCTGATTGCCATACCAATAGGCAAGAAGATCAACAACCTCATGAGGAACCTCAGAGTTGTGCATTTTAGTCCAAAGTACGTCGTGGTTGAGCGTGTCAAATGCACGACTCAAATCTAAAAAACAAGCATACATTGTAGTATAATTTTTCTTATAGTATTTAACAATTTCTTTTAATGAAAAAATAGCCATGTCTGTCGAGAGTTGCGAACGAAAACCGAATTGGCCATCGTCAATCTTCACCGATGCAATATGGGAGTAAATAACACGTTCCAGTACCTTGACCACAATCGTAGCTAACAAAATTGGTCTGTAATTAGACACGCTCGAGATATCACCAGTTTTATTTTTAGGTATAGGTACAGCAAGTGGTGGTGTCCAAAGTAGACTCCACCACGTCGGCGTTTCACCGACTTGTGTTGCTGATTTTTATAACCTACTACCAGCTCATAGAAAACATTGTGGCTTACCCCTATTCCAATTGGTCTCCGTATGTAGCCGGTGGACTTCCTGAGCTAGCTCGAAGGAAGTCGCGGCTCCTGAAAGGCTGCTTTCTGACCGAACCGGATGGTACACTTGCCTATTAGGCCACCAATACCCGAACTCACCGATAAAAGATTTGATGAATTTACACTTTCACCGACACTAAAACTTGGCGGAACCTCGCACCAACAATCACTTGGTGCGCCGCGCAATACTATTTTTTAGATGTTTTATTGAAACGGAAAATCACCGCCTGCTCATAACCTATTTCAATGTCATTCCGTATTCGAGTCGACTGACATGTTACATGCGGCCGGCCGCCAAAAAAAAGCTCTCACTGCACAGACTATAATGCAGTGTTGCCACTCGCTCTTCCTCGAGCGTAAACAACAAGAGTACACATAAGTTGCTTAGGTAAGTAACGATGCCTCACGCAGAGATTAAAAAGCTGCGCCAGGACATGACATATGTATTGACCTGCAAAAAGTAAGTGTTCTACGCTAAGGCCGTCATGGCCCGTAGATTTCCCGCGCTTCATGTCCCTCAAAATTGCTTCAATATCTTTTGGCGTTATGGCAACACGGAGAGGCTCCGAGCCACGGCTTGGCTTAGCACAATTTGTGGCTTGTGAGCTATTTACGCTTTTAACGTTGAAATGATGCTGAAATATGTTGGCTATTTTTTTCTTATTTTTTTCCCCTCTACACTAACTGGTATGGTACCTCTATGATCCAATTTTTTAATTTCTTTCCAAAAATCTACAAAATTACAGTTTGATCTATGTCTGGCCATTTTAATTTTTTCCTGATTCCTTAAAACATATTTTAGCTCTGCTTTAAATTCCCTGCGTGAGTCAGTCATGTTGTCGTAGTGATTTCCCGAGCGCGGTCTACCATATAACACCCAGACCAAAAACATTTGTCGTGCCTTAGTATGATGGCGCCTGACGTGAAAATTCCAACCTATTATCTAATGAAAAAACAAGTAGCAGCAGTGGTCTGGATGGTGTAAGTTTTATTTGGTTCATTCACAAGATTCAGAAGCCAAAAATATAAAACAAATCTGTCACAATACAAATTTCAAACTTATGTCATGTGTAATTAGATTATCACACAGGCCAGTACATATGCGACCTCCAATACGCCCCCTTAATCTATTACATATATGCCTATGCACTTCTGTACTTGTCTGTACTCGATTCATTAAACAAATTATCACACTAACATTTTGGTGTTCGACAGTACACCGTCGTACTCAAGAGTACCACACAAAAACAAAAGAAAACTAACAAATTTACCACAATATGCATAACGAAAGAAATATTCTGAAAATTAATCTATTACAAAATACATAAAAAAAACAAACATAGCATATCAAAACATCACTAACTAACGATTCGCCCCCTTAATAGAATAATTTGACAGGGATAAGTCTTTCAAAAAATCTTTAAGCTTCGGGCCATGCACGCTTTTAGTTAAGATGTCCGCTACCATTTTATCAGTTGACATGTACTTTATCTCAACTTTATCAGCCAGTACACACTCACGAATAAAATGATATTTGATGTCTATGTGCTTTGTCCTATTATGCATCATTTTGTTACCTGCTATTTTATGCGCCGACTGATTGTCATTATAAATTACTACGGCCTTACTGTCTACAGTTATCAAACTGTTTAATAAACTGCGTAAATAAAGAGCTTCCTTTGAAGCCTGACTCAGTCCTACATACTCAGCTTCTGTGGAGGATAAGGATACAGTAGCTTGTTTCCTGCTCTCCCACGAAACAATATTTTTACCTAATTTGAAAATCAGTCCTGTGAAAGACTTCCTATCAACTGCGCCACCCCAGTCTGCATCGACGTAACCACGTAAATCTAAATCTCCTGACTTTCGAAAAGTAAGGCAAAGATTTGATGTACCTTTTAAATATCTCAAGACTCGTTTCGCGCACTTAATGTGTAATTCATCATAACACGAATTGAATTGAGAAAGTACACTAACCGCGTGTGATATGTCCGGCCGCGTATTGCAGGCTAAGTAATTTAGACATCCTATCAAACTCTGGTAAGGCAGACTACAATGGGAACTTGTTGACTTTTCTAATTTCATTCCCACTTCCATCGGGGTAGCAGCCGGCTTAGCGTCAGTCATGTTAAAGTCATTCAAGATATCTAAAATGAATTGTTCCTGATCTAGATAAATTATTCCGTTATCTCTCCTCAGTCTCATACCTAAAACATGTCTAGCTGCGCCTAAATCCTTCACTTTAAACTTATCAAGCAAGCTGGTTTTTAAATTTTGCTTTTCCTTTTCACAATTGCCAAATATAAAGAGATCATCGACGTATATAACAACAATCAACTTCTTGTTGTTTTTAAGCTGCTTTTGATACAAACACGGTTCTATTTTGGATTGTATAAAGCCTAAATTTAACATTTCTGTATCTAATTCATTGAACCAAACATTCGAGGCTTGTTTTAATCCATACAAAGACCGCTGTAACTTACATACTTTGGTTTCTTGTCCTTTGGCGACTGCTCCTTTCGGTTGAAGCATGTAAATGTCCTCTTTTATCCTACCATATAAAAAGGCAGTCGTGACATCCCATTGGTCAATAAACCAACCGTATTCGACAGCAAGTGAAAATATCAATCGTAAAGTCGAACTCCTAGCTACCGGAGAATACGTCTGTGTATAATCTACACCACATACCTGCGTAAACCCTTTTGCTACTAGTCTCGCTTTGTACTTCGTTACCTTGCCGTCGCTGTCTTTCTTGATCTTGAATACCCATTTACACTGAATTGGCTTCTTGTCAGCTGGTAGATCCACCAGTGTCCACGTCTGGTTCTCTTTCAGGGACATTAGCTCATCATCTATTGCTTTTCGCCATAAGTCACTATCGGGTCTCGCCAAAGCTTCCTCAATAGTTAATGGATCGCCGTCAAGATTACTTTCCTTGGCATAAGTAGCGTTGCATCCGTACCGATCAACTTCTCTGCGTTCTCTTGCAGGGTACCTTCTTTCAGGTAGTACACCTCTTGTTCAGGGCACACCTCATCAGGCACTTGCTCAAATACTTCAGGTCTAGATAGTATCTCCTCAGGAATTTCCACGTTCTCATTTACGGCATCACGGAATGAATCATCGTGAGCCACCGATAATTCTAGTCCACTTCTCGATCCGCTCGGGAAACTGGATGGAGTTAAGTCATCCATATTCAGTTTTATGACGGCCTCCGACATCGACTTTTCCATGTTTTCTTTTTGAAGAAAAACATTTTCCAAAAATTTTACATCCCTCGCAGTTTTTACTTCACTGGTCTTTGGATTCATCAAACGATATCCCTTTTGGTTATCTGGATATCCAATGAAAATCATCGGTTCCGTCTTCATGTCCAGTTTACGTCTCTTTTGTTTCGGTATCAGTCTATAAGCCAAACAACCAAAGATTTTCAGATGGCTGACATCTACATCTTTTCCAGTCCAAAGCTTTTCTGGTACAGCATTATTCAAAGCTTTTGTGGGGCTTCTGATCTTTAAATAAACCACAGTATTCACAGCCTCGGCCCAATACTTCTTGCTCAGGTTCGATTCTGACAGTAATGTTCTCGCCTTTTCTATAATAGTGTGGTTAGATCTCTCTGCGACGGAATTTTGTTCTGGCGTATAAGGTATAGTCGTCTGGTGTTTTATTCCTGCGGACTTTAAAAAGAATTTAAAATTGCCATTACAGAATTCTGAACCATTGTCAGATCTAATACATTTTATGCGTTTACTCGTCTCGTTCTCGACTTCCGCCTTATATTCACGAAATTTATCGAATGTTTCACTTTTATTCTTCAAAAAATAAACATGAGTCTTCCGAGTAAAATCGTCAATAAATAGAAGAACATACCTCGAACCTACGATCGATGGTTCTTCGACTGGTCCGCAAATATCGCTGTGTACGATTTGTAATATCTCTTTTGCTCTCGTACCTTTATTTTTAAAGGGACTTTTGCATGTCTTTCCTTCAATACACGGAATACATGGCTCGCACAAGTCGGTACTTTTAAACTCCATACCGCTTACCATCGTTTTCATTTTCAACATATAATTTCGACTTAAATGCGCTAATCTTTTGTGCCAAACGTTAGAAATATTTTCGCTTTGTTTTGACAATGTCATGTTTACGACGTTGTTATTTTTCTTCTGCTCTGTCAACTCGTAAATTCCGTCAACTTCTTGACAGCGTGCAATAGTTCGATTCTCTTTTCGAATAATGCAGCCTTCTTTGTCAAAATTGATGCAATATTTTTTCTTGGTCAAATCGCTCACCGAAATTAAATTCATCGACAAATCGGGAACATGTAAAACATTTTCCAAAATTAATTTTTCATTTTCGCTGACGTTAGGTTCAACGTTCCCTCGTCCTTTTACCGATAATTTCTCCCCATTTGCCACGGAGATCTTCATGTTGCCGTTTTCAGGTTTATATGACAACATCTGGTTCTTGTCGTGCGTCATATGATTTGAGCACCCACTATCAAGATACCACTTATTTTCGTCAATTGCCTCCTTTGCGTTCAGGCAAACATTCGCAGTTTTGTTGCGCTCCTTGCATTCTGACGCTTTGTGTCCTTGCTTGTGGCATTTGAAACATTTGTACACGAATTTCTGCTTACGATCATTCGTTTTAATGTTAGATCTGGCATCAGTCTGTCCTTTGCGTACAACTAAGGCTTGTTCGTAATCTGTGTTCAACTTGCTTTGTCTACTTCCTTCTTGCAACAATTTTGTCTTAATTTGCTCTAACGTGATTGCTTGGCCACAATTATCGACAGCCATAATGAGGGGGCTGTATTCAGAGGTCAATCCACCTAGCAAAATCGATATGATCCAATCATCAGAGATTCCAGCATCAATATCCGCCAATTGTTGTGTAAGGAATGTAACTTTGGATATGTAGCTTTCCATAGAATCAAAATTTTCCAGCTTACTATTGAAAAGCTCTCGCTGAATATGTATACGTCTTCCCCAACCCTTGTCTTCGTACGCTTTCTGTAAGCTGTCCCAGGCCTCTTTTGCCGTTTTCGCGTTATAGACATGGGTAAAGCACTCTGGTTCCAAAAACAAACAAATAGTCGTTCGTGCCTTTCTGTCTACGTCAGCATCTACAGCATCCTTACTTTCTCTGGAGATTACTTTCCACCAGTTTTTATTTTCCAAGTAATTACGTACCAAGAACTTCCAATTTGGGTAATCCGACGATCCCTTCAGCTTCCTTATTCCACTTAAGCCAACTTCGTCCGACATAGTTTCAGGAATTACGCAAGTTTCACACCCACACAATATTCAAACCAATTATTTATTTACACCACCAGTGCGTCTAAAAAGACCATAACCTAATGAAAAAACAAGTAGCAGCAGTGGTCTGGATGGTGTAAGTTTTATTTGGTTCATTCACAAGATTCAGAAGCCAAAAATATAAAACAAATCTGTCACAATACAAATTTCAAACTTATGTCATGTGTAATAAGATTATCACACAGGCCAGTACATATGCGACCTCCAATATTATCTTATTCGACTTACGGCGGTCTTTGGAATAAAATGTTTTCTCTGCCGCCGACCGCAACGTATCAACAATTTTTGTATAAAAATCGTCAATATATTTATGATGATTCATATTATCACAAACTAATTCAGATGTCGTACAATTCATTTCGTTCAGATTATTTATCAAGTCACAAAAATCTATATCACAAAATTCCGAATACATTAACGTTTGTTTCTGGTCCCTGATGCCCCATAAATATTTTCTTAAATTCCTAACGCTATCATCACAATCGTTATCACAGCTTACTTTACGACTAATGTTACTAAAATCACATTCTATGACTAGAGGGAAATGATCAGAGGAGGTAGTCACGTATTCAACGCTCACATCTGTAACCATCCGAGCTGCGGCCTCCGTGGCAAGACAGTGGTCGAGCCACCGGCATGAGCCGTGCGCCGCACTCACATATGTGAACGTGTCTGCTTTCAGTCTGTTCAGGTCTACGCACACTAACGAATGCTCACTACAATAATCCGTTAGCTCTTTACCAAAAAGAGTGATCGGGTGTGCATTGAAATCACCCATGACGAGAGCACACTCAACATCGGCACTCTCTATTACTGCACTGACGAGCGCCAGGCATTCCGTGAACTCGATCAGGTTTAGTTCGTCATTTACTGGCATGTACACGCAAAACACTAGAAGGCTACGATCACCCTTAGACAGACGCACGGCTATAACTCTATCACTATCACACTGGATTACGTCAGCTGGCGAGAACAGACTGGACCGCCACAGGATCGCCGTCCCGCCATAGGGTCGCCGTATTACTGCAGCAGCTAAAATCTTTGTCGATTTTGTTGATAATGCCAAGATCATGTGGCATCAGCCAGTGCTCCTGTATGCATAACACATCAGCGTTTTTGCAGAGGTTCCGTACTTCGTTAATGCAACTTTTGATTCCGTAGCAATTAAACGAAACAAGTTTTAATTTAGTGATTTGCTTAGTTTGTACATCCATAATTATTTTTTATAATAAATCATTACAAGAAAATTAAGCACTATTGTCATAACAATACGCTTTAAAATACAATGTTACTATTTTTACACATTCATATACCGTCTACTCTCGGTAATTTGACATTTTTCCCTGGTCCCTTAAAAAATATTTGGAAAATTTCTCATTTTACAGACCAATCACTTCTTTACATATTTATAAACCTGTCGATTATTTACATTAATGGGATATGGGTGAGATGGCAGTCTTCTTTCAAACGTTCAAGTCAGTAGTAGTTAATTTGATATTTATTTGGTATCAAAATGAATTCAAGATTAATTTTGAACAATGATTCCTCCCTCCCTCTTGGCTATTTAAACTCGAATTATCTCGAACCCTTACTAATTTGAAATTATTCTCTAGTCGCTTGATTTTCAAATTATCGAGAGCAATTGTATATGTCAGTGCATATTGGATACAATTTTCTTGGATTTTGTATGAGCTCCGATGTTCTTTTGTTGGTAAAGTCCATGTTTGAAGGCTTGTAATTTTTTCAAAACTTTCTTACGTATCTACTTCATTATTCTTTATCATCTTTAACGGTTCATAGTTTTCTAACCTCTTGTAAGTATTACTTCTGGCGCTTAATTAATACTATTCTTAAATAGTATTGTGTTTGAAGATTCGTAGATATAACGCTTCATCGTACTCACGTTAAACTCTTCTGGTAAGGCGATGAACCGCTCCCTGCCGAACGTGATTCTGGGCGGCTATGGCGTCACGAGCGGCGGCTCCGCTCGGCCCGCGGGTGCCACTCACACCGAACTTAACTTGGACTCCGCCGCCGATCTCATACATCGCGCCTCCAACATCATTATCACACCGGGTTCGTATGAATAAAAAAAGACACACCTCTGTAACATGTTTTTATCAGACATGAACTCCAATAATATTTAAGGGGTATATACATACATATGTATATTAGATAGACCTTCCTCCGTAGCATGAACACCGAAACACGATATGATAAAACGATAAATAGATAGGAACCGTCAAAATATATTGGCTATATACCCTATAGGCCCGTTACAGTTAAGCACGGATTTGCAACATTTTAAACATTTTTAGCATCAACGCGTTTCATTAGCCTTTGGTGCTCACTTTTCGTGCTGGTTTCGTGTGTTCCATTTAAACATTTTTGCCACGAAAAGTTACCAAATACCCGTGCTCCCATGATGGGTCCTCTGATACTATTTTTTTACAACTTTCAAATTTGACATTTGAACTCTTTTTTTCACGAATCAAAGTGATTTTTCAGTGGATTTAAATAATAAATTGAAAGATATTTGAAGTTTTAGCCGATTTTGATTTGTATTATTTGAAATATTAAGTTACTGGACTAAGTAGGTGAGGAGTCAAAATTCAGCACGAAAAATCAGTTTTTATCGTTTCATTTGTAACTTGTAACAATTAGCGCGGCTAAAAATGTCAACATCTCTTATAAGAAACGCAAAACGAGGCTAACATCAGATGTCAGCACCAGCAAAGTGGTGATGGTTAACTGGAACACAGAAATCGGCTTCCATGAAATTGAAATTTTATCGACATTAAAGCGCATACATTACACCGGACACCGCGGTTTTTAATTTTGACTAAAGAATCTTAATTTGTATACAAAAACCGCAGGGTATAACACACTCACACCGCATGTCCGTGCGGTTGTGCGGCGCGCGCGACAGCACCGCACTCCCGGACGATGATACGGTGCGGTCCGCGGGGTATGCCACACTGTGCCACAGTATCGTACGGATTTTTGCGTAGAAAGGACGTGCATACGCGTAATAGATCTCGACATAGATAATGCGGTGATGCGGGGCGTCGTGCACCGCAGCTCCGGACAGTGATACGGAGCAAACCGTACGGTGGCACGGTTCCGTGCCGCCGCAGCCGCATGCGGTTTTCGTCCCTCCGTACACCGCAGCGGGATGCGGCGGCAATGTGTTAAGCGCCTAAGAGGAAATCGTACAGGCCATTTTTCATACAAACGTAGTCCCCCGTTTCCTTCCTGGATAATGGCAATTATTCAAAGTTAATTATTCAAAGAGATTTTAAACCTTCAAAAACCCAAAAATATTGATATAATTTTCTTCTGTTTTCAAAAGTCCAGCAAACAAATTGAACAAGATTATATGAAAAAGGCAAAACATAGAAACACAGTAAAAGCCTTGCTTTAATTTTTAACGCAAAAAGTAATTAAATCGGTCAATTTTTCGCGGAGAAAACAGGGGACTACGAAACGTATATTTTGTGTACATTTCATATGTATTTTCGGTCCGAGCTGCTGTCCCTATCGCGCTCAGTTCAGTTGTTCGTGCACACAACGCGACAGCAATACTTTTTACAAATACCTATTTTTGAATTCTCTCGACCTTGGTGTTTCCTCAAAATAACAAAACCAATATCCAAAACATACTCAAAACATCAATATAACACGAAAATCCAACTTTTTTAACAGTTTATATAACTCAAAAATCTTTATTCAATATAGACCTTTACAGGCACTTATTGACGTCAAACAAAACATAAAAATCTTATTAAACAAGAATCTAATTTACTAATTATTTAATCCTTGTATGTACATACACCCCAACCACTATTACGATGTATGCAAATACAAAATGGAAAAAAAAAAGTTGACTGTTCGGAAATTCGGAGAGCCTTCTCGAGAAGAACAGGCAAGAAACTCGGAAGGTCTTGTAATTTATTCTTCTCCTCTTTTAAATTGCCAGCATTACAAAGATTATATTTCACAAACAGTTTTATTTCATAAAAATAATTTAGAAATGCCTGTCGGAGTGAGTGGAACAGTTACTCAAGTGAATGATATTTATCCCAATAATTATCACAAAGTGTTAATACACATTGATCGCCAATTATCACATTGTTTGTCAATTCCAAGCAGTTTTGTCTGTCATGTAATCAGACACTTTTGAATATCGATATTACACTTTTTACCAACTTACACCTTTTGACGCGGTACAAAACGAGCTATGAGACTCGTTGACGATCCCATACTCACAAACGGTATTGAACCCCTCAGTCTCAGAAGAGATTTTGCCTCTCTGTGTATGTTCTACCGCTTGTATAATGGGATATGTTCCGAGGAGCTGTTTGATATGATGCCTACTGCCACTTTCTATCATCGCATAGCTCGCCATCGGCAGGGAATTCACCCTCACACCCTGGAATCAAAATGGTCCCGTACGGTACGGTTTCAGAGGAACTTCCTCCCGCGTACGCTCAGGATGTGGAATGAACTCCATCTCAAGTGACTACAGCATGGGGTTCTTTAAGAAGGGTATTAAAAATTTTTTTATGGCGGCTGTACACTCTCGACGAGTGCTCTCGTCAAGTCTCGCCGAGAGGTCTCGCCCGAGAGACCTGTCACCGAGTGCTTACCATGTACACTCTCGTCTATTCACTTGCGGTTTTGATCACCGAGAGGATGGACGCGTTAGAAGTCGCTTCCACTGTTTCGCTATGCACTATTAATTATTATATGTATGTACACGAATATCATACAAAAAAATTCAAAAAGAGTGGCGTAAAAGAAGATGGCGGATGGTTGCTATGCATCGAATAATAATAATAAATCATTTTATTTGCAATTAAAAATATTTTATAAAAATTAAAAACCGACTTCAAAAACACTGAAAAGTTAAAAATAATATAAGAATAGGTACAGACAACATCACACTTCTATATTGAAGTCGGTGACAAATTTTAACACTTTCTAGGAGATCATCGTTTGGCACCGACTTCAATATAGAAGTGAGATGTTGTCTGTACCTATTCTTATATTATTTTTAACTTTTCAGTGTTTTTGAAGTCGGTTTTTATTTTTTATATTATATTTTTTATTTTTAACTTTTTTGTGAATGCAATCTTTTTAGTGAAAGAAACCCGAATTTATAATACCAATAACCAGAATACCTGGTATTAAATTAGCGTTTCCCTCGATTTTCATGGGATCCCATGATCAGATCCTGACTTTGGTGACCATGGGACCACTCTTGGGGCTTACTCTATCGAATACAAAAAGAATTTTGAAAATCGGTCCACAGTTGGCGGCGTAATCGCGTAACATACACACAAAAAAAACATACGCATCGAATTGAGAACCTCCTCCTTTTTTGAAGTCGGATAAAAATATGGTTACAGTTACAGAGATGATTATAAGAAGCTAATCCAACATATTTTGTCATTTTTCGACGTGCAAATACTTATTCCGATGTGAAATATTATAATTAGTACGATTCAATTCAATACTTTCGAACATTCGAAACAGGACGAGGCAAGTCAGTCATTGTTCCACATATTTCATTCGTTGCTGACAACTTGCAGACACGTGTTCAAAGCGGTTGCTGGCTGTGCACTGCACTGTAGGAGTGGGCGATACAAATCGTATACAGATACAATATCTATGTACCGGCACAATATCCAATATCTATATATCGCCCGGCGAACAAACTATATATTGGATATCGCACAACTTCACCGACCGGCCATAACCAAGTAATAAACAATACGCATATACCCAAAAAATCTATGATACTCGGAAATCTGACTAAAAACATAGATACGACTGAGCCACAGTTTAACAATATATACATGAGCGAGCGAGAAATATTGTTATGTTGGCAGAACGAATGAGCGTATCTTTTTAGTTTGAATGTTATTAGCAACAAAATAAGGTTTAATCTAAAGTTAATTATTAGCAAAAAAGTATGGTATTACTTTGACTCAAGTGTTCTGAAACTATTTATTTATTACCTATAATCTTTCAATGAATGTCAAATTAGTTTTAGACCTTATGTTTTGCAACGTAAATTCTCAGTGTCGACGGTCGAGTTTAATAGATATCATTCAAAATTTATTCACAAAACCTAAATATTTAAAAATATGTGTACGATGTGACATTGTGTGGTATATCTAGGTTTCAGAGTACCGTAGATTCCGACCAATATATAGATATTGAAATATATAGTTTCAATATCTGATATTCAAAACCGATATATAGATACGATACAATACAGCGAAAATCCGATATTACCCATGCCTACTGCACTGCACTGGCGAGAGTGTACATCAATGCTCTCGCCGTTCCTCGCGAGACAAACCCTTTGACTCGGGCACAAAAAACCGACACGGGAGCGAGATTGGGCGAGTAAGCACGAGACATCCCGAGGCGAGGCGAGAGCTACCATGTACACTCTCGCACTCGGCCTGTCTCGGGGTGTCTCGGCGAGAGTGTACAGCCGCCATTAAGGGTCTGCAACGCGCAAGCGATGATACCCCCAGTTTTGCAAGCGTCCATAGGCTACGGTAACCGCTTACCATCAGCAGGCCTAGCACGGCGCGTAAACTACAGAAGAGAAAGTGAGAAATCTTCGTCCCGTCGCGCTTCATTGTTATATAAGAGAGCTAGAAGAAACATGTTATTTGTCTCATGTCCCGTTTTGTCCACGGTCCGTGTTACGCCTGCAGGTGGACCGTATGCTTGTTTGCCACCTTAGTGGTATAAAAAATAAGATATATCGTTTTGTCATGTCGTGTTTCAGTGGTCATGCTAGGAGGACTTAGGTGCTTGTGTTAGATGTGGAAACGTAAAATTTTCCGAGTTAAGCGACTTTAAACTAAAAAACAAAAACTTTCAACTGACAAACATAGTCCAGCTGACTATGGAATAAATACAAAAAATTACATGAATCACTGAATGATGAAACAAGATACGCTGATGTAGGGTTGTCGACACTTAGTATCAACAATAGTTTATTTAAATCATCAAAAAATATTTTTTATGAAAAGAAGTAGCTTGACTAGCTCCAATGTTTTTCCCACAGAATCTCCACTTCCGATGGACACATACCCTTAAATATTATTTCGGTGTTCCGGTATATGCAGGTGCATCAAGTTACTAAGCACTATCATTTACAGACATTGTAGTAATGATATAATTTGCAATGTACAGGTTACGGTCTCTGCGTCGCCAAGGCACAATACCCTATCGCCGAACTGGTCGAAATTCTGAAGGAAGCTGGGAAGAAAGTGCGCTTTGCAATCCATCCTGTAGCAGGTAATTTTTATATTGCATTTTTACACTATAGGTACTCTAGTTAATAATTTAATGTGCTAGTGCAGTGATTAAAAATCAAATCATTTAGACTGGCACAGTATTCTGTTCCTTTTTCAATTATGTAAGTACCTCTAATATGTACTGTTAAGTAATAGTTTGACCGAAAATAATATTTATAAATAGAAGAAAAAAATATTTGCTTAAGTAAGAGTATGTATTCGAATCATGAATCGGAACGATTTAATTTTTCACGGTTACATTTTTAAAACAATATTTTTAACCATCGAAAAAAGTATGCATGAAACGGAAAACTTGGACCTGTCACGGAAATCTTCCTATCCTGAATATACTGTAATACATATCTACAGTCAGCAACACTTTACATTACGAAAGTCATAACTATTACGAACGACAAGAGCGGTCTCAAGGTCAACATGTAAATGTAAACTCTGGCGTGTTGCTGTGTGTACACAGGTATAGCCGCTTCTTTGCATTATAAGCTTATAGCACTGTCATACATATACACATGTTTCTTCAGTATTGATAAGTCAGTTGAAAGTAGCGACAAATATATATTTTATCTACATTACGGTATCGTGAAACTTTTCTTATCAGCCCCCCTAGACAAATGCCACACGCTAACTTTTCCGCAGTCGTTCCTCAAAAAAAATGTATGGAGATGACATTAGCTGCGGAAAAAATAGCGTGAGGTTGTCGTAAGCTAATGTCATTTCCATACATTTTTTCTGCGGAACGACTGCGGAAAAGTTAGCGTGTGGCATTTGTCTAGGGCCTCTGTTTACTACTTATATGTGGGTAGTTTTACATCAGACGATTTCTATTGAGTTACGCTACGCTTTCGTTCTACCCTAGGTCGTATGCCTGGACAATTGAACGTGCTGTTGGCTGAGGCTGGCGTGCCGTATGACGACGTATTCGAGATGGAGGAAATCAACGACGAATTCCCGGACACGGATCTCGTATTGGTTATTGGTAATGTCACACATTGTAATGTCACTCATGGCCGAAGCTTGGTTCCCTTTAAAAGAACTTTGTTTTTCTTTCTTCTGCCTCTGTTCGACGAAAAGGGGAAATCCTTTTCGTCTGAAACTCGCACAGTGGAATTTCCCGCGATAGATGATGTCCTTTGTATTCGAAACTTGCGATATTGCGTTGGATTGCTGCATATGCGTAGGACCTCTCAGGAAATCCTAATGAAAATATTTCCTTTCTTAAAGGGGCCAATGACACTGTAAACAGCGCGGCTGAAGACGACCCCAACTCGCCGATCGCTGGTATGCCCGTTTTGAAAGTCTGGAAATCGAATCAGGTAAGTCAACTTTACTAGCTTTTACGAGTACTTCAAAGTTTTCTAGATAATTTGTTGTCACCAATAATGACCAATCCTGATTTTCCTGCCTGCTTTCTCGTGAAGGCTTTCCTAATTTCCGAACAGAAAAAAGGATTAATTCATTGATACAAAATGATATGAATGAATTCTTGGTTGTTAGAGGTACACTCGAGTACAAAGTGATCGATACGGTCAAAGTTACAAAAATATGTATACATTGATTGACAGACTTTAACGTTAAGGTTATATGTTTTTGTAACTTTGACCGTACCGTATCGATCTTTTTGTACTCGAGTGTAACCATGCAGGCGACTCTGGTACAGTATCCCTCTGGTAAAACTTGTTTAGTGCGGACGCACACGATCGACTATCGGTGATAATCGGTGAGTTTTCGATTTTTCGACGGTGGAAAATGAAACATATGGATGTCCACGTTGCAACGCACACGAACTACTAAAAGTCGGCCACCGACAAAGTGATAAACGTATGCGTTGAGTCGGTCGGAAACATCTGGCCTATAATTGGGCCTACTAAAAGTCGATCGTGTGTGTTCGCCGTTAATAGGCTAGTTGACCCTTTTTTAAAGTAGGGCTTAAAATGTTCATAATTGTTGTCTTAGACCATAGCACATGAATATAATTTTTTTCGATGCCTAAAATGTGCAAAAAATCTATTTTAAATTAAGATTTTCAATTTTGGACCGAAAACACGGTCAGCCATGATAGTCTGTTGATTATCTGTGGCAATGACGTCAGTCTTATAGTAAACAAAGCACCGAGGCGAAATAACCTCACAAAAACAATGCTTTTTATTAAATACCACAAAATATAGTAAAACTGTAGTATATGGAACGGGACAATAGAACAGGGATTACCTCTTCAAAGACTCCAGGAAAGCTGTGGCTGTGGATTAGCCGTACCCAGTGATATAGACATGCGAAATAACTCTCGCTTAAAATTGATTAACACTCGCTTAAAGAAATCCTGTAACTATCTACTGAAACTCAAATGCGAAAATCACATTAATGTGAGTACTATAAATGAATAACTCAATCTGTGTAGGTACTTCAGTTTCAACTTAAACAAAATAGAAGTTTTTAGGTTGTATGTAAAATCATTAATAAATTTTTTATCTTTCAGTTAGAATGAAAACTGACTGCAGCCGACCAACCAAATTTTAACGCCAGACGTAGAGAAAACTTGGCCATTCACGCCTTTTTGATTTAATCTAAGTTATACACTGACGCTAGATGATGTTTCAAAGAAAAGAATATGTACTTATGTCCAATTGATTGATGTAATTGAATATTATTTACAAAGTATGTAATACAAACTGTTCCAGTTTCATAATAATGAATATATTTATCTAAACAACTTTTACTTGAATTTACTGAGTACCTAATTAAAATTTGTTGCTTTCAGAGGTTACTTAATGAGAATTATTGTGTAGGTACTACCCGGTTCTCCTCTTGACAACGAGATTGATAAGGCAGTAAAAGTTGTGCAACATAATACAAAGCAGTGCATGCTCAGCCACATCAAAATGTGACCTGTCAACTAGAACAACATTATGTCAACAAAATAACACAAGTATTCATATACCAAAGCACCATAGAAGTAAATAGGTCCAGTTTGGTAAAACTGAAAGATGTTAAGTATATCTTCACTGATTAAACCTGCTGCCCACCACCAATCAACTGCAACATCTCCCAATAAATTGTCTGAAGTAAAGTGCTGCAAACCATCTATATCTGGCCAGACATTATTAAAAATTATTATTTCCAAGTGAGGAAAATTAATGACATTTATTCATTAAACCTTTTAACCAAAAGCACAATAAAAAAAGTTACTTCAAGTGTTTCACCATAAGTATAAAAGGGTAATCATAGATTACTAAGAAATGAAATTCAAAAACCCAATGAAGTCATTTAACGAGCACTAACTTGGCCCGAGTATAAAAAAGCAAATACTATTGAATATTTATTAGAGTGACTACCTGATGGTTTAGTCAGCTTAATATATACTGGATATGAAAGCAGTATTAGTGATATTAACTTACTAGAAGAAAGTAAATTTCAGAACAGCTTACGAAGAATATGCAAGTTATCCATTTTAAAGCCGTATACAAATATATTAAATGTGATTGCTGTGTTGTCAGCCTTTGCTCTTCCTAATTTACAAGACCCTTCTTATTAAATAAAGAATATAAAGAATTTTTTTTTACGTTCTTTATACTTTATACATCTAAAGATGACATGACAAATTGTACTACATTAGACATTATGTTCTTCACAAAAAAAAATGTTGCATGTTTATTTGACAACTAGCTGTGCCCGCGAACTACGTTTCGCCATTTTATAATGGGTGTTGGTAACACCAACAAAATATATTTTTTTGGATATGACAACTTGACCAATTCTGACTGGTCGTACAGTAAGCTCCTTGTCAAGCTATACTGTTTGGCCTTTGAACCGTTCTTATGTCGCTCGTAATACTGGCGGTTTTCGGACAGTTAATGTATAACATAAATGGGGGGGTTACTGTACAAATACGTTTTCCGTATTCGATATCCGATCACGGAATACAGACACGGAGTTTCGATTTAAGACGTTCGTTTCTTCTCATTCGGGATTTCTACCATTCTACCTAAACGTACGTACAGAACGTGTTCCATTTGTAATAAAAACGAACGTGTGCGGCAGTCAATGAGTATTTTGTATAGATTTGATGCATTCGGATGCCCGCATTCAGAAAACGAATGCGAAAAAACGTATTTATGCGGTTAGCCTTAAAATGTATTGAGACTTCCGTTTTTGTAACGTGTACTGTGCGATATAGTGTTGCTGGCATAGTTCGGTTAGCAGACTCGCCGTGATGACTAACATCCAACACACAAACTTGGAGTTATCGTTAGTTAGTTCACGATCGTTGCATTATCACGGTCTCGAAGGACACTAAACACAGGTAACATCTAACATCGAACATCCAATAGGCCCCGAAGCGGTTCTCAAACTTTTTTGGTGGCGGAACCCTTTTGGAAAGCGAAATACTTGACGGAACCCTAAAATAAAACAATAGTTTTTAAAAGTGTATTCTTTATTAATAAGCATAATGAAAGTACGACCAGAGAGGGTGTTTTGATTTTTCTAAATTATTGCGGAACCCCTTATAGGGGTAGTGTGGAGCCCTAGAGTTCCGCGGAACACACTTAGAGCATGGCTGCTCTAGGTACCCTTCAGGGTCTACTTTCATTTAATACCCCTATTGCTGGGTTTGAAAAGCAACTGTTATCCGCCTTTTTTGAGCGGCGGCCATGTTGAATTTACGTCAATGTTGCTACGTTCATAGTGCTCTACTGATCAAGGCCTTTCATATGATACCCATATTGCTAGGTTTGGAAACGAACTTATATCTATCTTTTTTGAGCGGCGGCCATGTTGAATTTATGTCAATGTTGCTAGGTTTATAGTGCTCTACTTATCAAAGCCTTTTATTTGATACCCATATTGCTGGGTTTGAAAACGAACTTTTATCCATTTTTTGAGCGGCGGCCATGTTTAATTTAGGGCAATTTTCCTTAGTTCATAATGCTCTACTCTTTTAGGCCTTTCAGTTGATACCCATATTGCTAGGTTTGGAAACGAACTATTATTCTTCTTTTTAGAGCGGCGGTTATGTTAAATTTATGTCAATGTTGCTAGGTTCATAGTGCTCTACTCTTCAAGGCCTTTCATTTGATACCCATATTGCTAGGTTTGGAAACTAACTTTTATTCACCTTTTTTGAGCGGCGGCCATGTTGAATTTATGTCAATGTTGCTAGGTTCATAGTGCTCTACTCATCAATGCCTTTCATTTGATACCCATATTGCTAGGTTTGGAAACTAACTTTTATTTACCTTTTTTGAGCGGCGGCCATGTTAAATTTATGTCAATGTTGCTAGGTTCATAGTGCTCTACTCATCAATGCCTTTCATTTGATACCCATATTGCTGGGTTTGGAAACGAACTTTTATCCGTTTTATTTGAGCGGCGGCCATGTTGAATTTAGGGCGATTTTCCTATGTTCATAGTGCTCTACTCATCAAGGCCTTTCATTTGATATGCATATCGCTGGGTTTGGAAACGAACTTTATCAGCAGTCATGTCAAATTAAGTCAACGTGGCTAGGTTCAATGTGTTCTATTCTTTAGGTTCTTCGTTCGATATCCATGTTCCTTGGGTGGATCCAAAAAATGTGATCCGTCATTTTAGACATTAGGATCAAGAGTCCCGTCCCGTCCCTCTACGCGTAACCCAGAACATTGTAGTCAGATATTTTTTTTAATTATCAATATTAATCTATTACTTTTAATAGTTTTAAATCGATGAAAGAGTTTGATTCCTTAGTCCTAATTTCAAAATACCTTGAAAAAGTATCTTTATTTTTCAACATTTCAAATATTTCAAAAATTGTACCGATTTTGTGAAAATTAGTCAAGAATTAAACCAATCTACAAATTTTATGGTCACTCGATAAGTATTATCATAAAAAATGCTTTATACATTGGTTGTATGGCTTGATCTTTTTGCCTTACCACCACGGTACGACATAAGAAAAAGACAATTTGGTTGGCGAAATCCAGTTGGGCACAGCCATTAACAGAAAATATTAAATTTTATTTGTACTATGTGAAACACTTCATTCCTGCCTTAATTTTCGAAATCCAATTACTTAAGATCAGGCTGTATGGCGTAGTTCCATTGCCTTTCCTTCGTGGAAGAAAATACCTTCTCTCTGTACTATGTGACAGACTTGTCAAAATAATTTCACGTGCGCCATGTTGTTTTTCTACCTAAAGCCAATTCGAAAATTTTATATGGTATTTTTTCACTAAAAATAAAAAGTGAATTTAAACAAACGAAATTATGCCTAAATGTTCTTCCGGAAAATTCTAAGCATTGTGGTGTAAGCCATATCAAATTCTGTCCAGTAGTTTCGGAGATCTTTCCGGACAAACAGACAAACAAACAAACAAACAAACAAACAAACAAACAAACCAACAAACAAACAATTTTTTTAAAAACTATTCTATCGTGTTCTGCTAATGATTTTAAGGCGACCTGTGTATTTTTTTTCTTAATATTTCGCAATTACAGATTTTTGTACCCCTACGATTTTATTATATATAGAGATAATGACTTGTAAAGGTTTAAGTTGAATCAAAATTTTTTAATTTGAAATACTCGTACGTATGTGTTTTATTTTTCCCTTACACCTTAAAAGATAATTTTTTATAGGTTTGTTGTTCATATTTATCATTGTTACTCAAATATATATGTTCCAAAAGTACAAATAGGTTTGAATAGAGTTAAATTAAATTTATTAATTTGTCATATATTGCCTTAGGGTCGCAAGTAATAAAAGTCCAAATAATAGTAGTGATTTATTATGAAGTAATACTTTCATATACTATTAGGAAAAATGTAGTATAGTTTCCAAAATGGCACTATTTGATAAATAAGTACCTATTATAGCTAATATTGTCACCTTTTGAGTGTTCTCAAAATTACTTAATACACAAAAGTATATAAGTTTCGCATTAGCACAAAACATCTGCATCTATACTTGAGTTAAGCATACTGTTCACAGTTTTCTGTCTTTGATAATTAGCATTTTCTTCAGTAAAAGAGCATGACAATTTTGTATTAATCTAATTTTATGGATACCGTTTGTTGAACTGACTATTACAGGGTATTAATCAGAAATGAGGTCACATTTTGCAAATTTCAACAAAGATCTTCATCTTTCAACTTTTATCCACATTTCATTATACTCGTAGGTGTCTGCAAGATTTCCCACCAAAAATCTTCCCAACAAAAGAACCATCATGTGTTATGCACTGGCTGACTTTATAGCACATGGAAGCTGTTATTGCTTATAATGAAGCTCGAACTAAAGAGCACTTCTGTATTGATGATTCGTGGTTTAGTTTTCTATGCACTTTATTCTTTCTTCATTGAAGAGGTCTTTTATTTTTTAAGAAATATGTCACAATCTGTGTCTGTGAATGTATATATATTTTTCCTCCCAGTAATTTTCTTCATGCTTGACAAATGAACAACTGCCAATCTTTCTCTTTTTATGTTCATTTACAAATTCTTGCAGTACTACACTGGTATTTGACACATGATCCTGATGTTTCTTTTGAACATTTCTCTTGAAGTAAATACTTTTAGTGTTTATTTCACTTTTGAGAGATAGGATTCTATCCAATAGCATTCAACTGCTGTACAAAATAGCTCCTCACTGTGATGGTGCAACCACACCAAAAATGCATGTTTGCAACTCTCTTCTGCCGCTTGACAATCTTGACAAGTACACTTGTAACCTGTTCTTCATTATAACAGTATTGAAATTGTACTTGTATTGTTTAGGGCGATACACAAAGAACCTCTTGACCATCAATCTGTCGATTTTCGGAAGATTTGTACTATCTGCTCTCACAAATCCAACATCAATGGTTGATTTTGCTATTAATACAAATAATTTACGATATTTACACATATAATAACGGAGATTTGGACGATTTTTTGCCAGTTTTATGAAAGAATAGTGCAAATCGACGAGTTGTTGAATCAAATTTGACATTTCTTTGTTTACTATATGAGTGACGTCACGGCCCTGACCACAGGATATCAAAGCGTTTACGGCGTGAGATAAAAAAATATTATTTCTAGCATTTTCAAATTAAAATTTTACAGTAATCATTCATTGTTATTTATTAAAATCGGTATATTGTGGAACCTTATGCCAAATACTGTTAGAAATAAACAATATTTTAATAAATTTTGATATGAGTCAACTACCCTATTAAACTGTTGTATTTGCCGTCTATAAGTGCCTGCAGAGGTCAATGATGAAGAGATTTTTGAGTTCGAGTATGGATTGTTTGTTCTAGGTGGTGGTGATGAAACGGTCGATGGGCGTCGGCTACGCTGCGGTAGATAATCCGATCTTCTACAATCCAAACACCGCCATGTTGCTGGGCGATGCTAAGAAAACTTGCGACGCCCTTCTAGAGCGAGTCAAACATCTCGTCGCGTAACTTTAGCAAATTGTAAACTACTAAATTTGAGAAAATACGGACTGAATATAAGAAAAATTTAATAATTAACAATCTAATGCTGCATGGTTGATTATTTTGAATGGGTAATTTATAAATTTATCAATGTAGTCAGTTTATTATTTGAAGTATGTAAACGTGCAGCTGAATAGTATGTTTCGAGTCAATGTATTATTTGTAATCTCAAATTGTATTGATTTCTAATAAAATGTGTGTAATGAATTTGCCTTAAAAAAGTAATATTTTTATATTTTATACAATTGGATATATTTAATATTTTATACAACTGATTAAACCTATTAAGAGTTAAGGACTTTCCTAAGTGGTATAATAATGATCTTTCAAGACTTACAACTAGTCTGTGTAGAGTTAAGTTATTTTTTGTTCGATTTTTTTATGTAATAATAAGTATATAACTCGTGTGTGTTCTACTTTACCAAATCTGTTTATTGAGGCCAATATAATTATTAGTATATTTTCCTTATACTGTGTACCTTGAATCTTTATTTACAATTGTATCCTGTTAACAATGGCCATTACAGAGATTATTGTCAATAACTGTATTTTTATCATTGACATTCCATTTTTATAATTGTGTTATTGGCATTATGTAGTATTTAATTAATAAGAATATTTAATCAGTGTCAAAGTAAGTATGTCAAATCTTCATACAAAAAGAAATAAAATTCTTTGCCCAATATCTTACTGGGATATAAATGTCCGTCGGCGCAACCATTCGCGCCACCAACAAAAAGTATACACATGTATGGAGCCTTACACGATGTCCGCTTGGCAAGGCAGCGAAGTTGTTTGTGGTAGGTAACCAAATAATCCGCTGGTAAGCTACCACTGTATCCTAATGAAATATGGCTTAACCTTAGAATAATAACGCATAGAAACCCAACCGACGCGCACAATTTGATGCAACTAAATGTGAGCCATATATGGCTCACTACGCCGGCAGCTCCGTACTGTTGTTATCGTAGGGTGTGTTTCGCGCGTAAGCGAATTCACACAGCAGCGGTGTCATTTTTGCTTCACTTTAATCATCACGCTCTGTACCGGGCTATCCTTCTATGTGTTATTATTCTAAGGACTTAACTCTATTTTACTTTGTTTTTATTGTATCGAAAATTTTACAATTATTTCTATATTTGACAAATAAATCTGTGAATAATAAAATTATTACAACATTTTTCTTATACAATATAGATAGACTTTTGAATAATTAACAATGTCTTTAGTTGGTATAAGAATATGTTTGCATTTAAAAATATATCATTGTGATCACGGATTGAAATATCATTCCATTTTATTGGATGTGTTCATTATTGGGTAGTCATTTATTATATGTAGATAGGGAAATTATAATTACATAAATAAATATATACATAAGCATAAAAAATGTTATCTGATATTCTTGACATTTTAATTAAACTGTTTTAGGTAAGTAGTAAATTTCTACTTCTAAGCGGATGAAATATTTTAATACATTTATTATGAACTATCTTGTTTGTAATTTCACTCAGCATTATCTTCGTCATTCATTCATAATAAATTCCGCAACGTAAAGCCTCTGTCTCACCTGAGTGCGGAGTGCGAGTTTTATCGAGCTTTACTCGATCGTACGCATCGAACGCGGTAACGCGAATTTGTATGGAATTAGAGCAGCGCCATCTAGTAGCTGCTATGGAATGAGACAGCTTCATCTAGTGACTACTAGATGGCGCTGCCCTAATTCCATACAAATTCGCGTTAACGCGTTCGATGCGTCCGATCGAGTAGAGCTCGATAAAACTCGCACTAATAGGCACACTGATAATAGAAGTCCTGTGGGAAGATTAGGTGATGTCCAATAAGAACCATCAAAAATTCCTCACGTCGTCGTTTTCTTCCATCTATGTATAGTAAAATCTATCATAACTGTCCCAAATATTGATTAAAAAGCGGTGCTTAGTTTACTTTGTTGCAGTTTTTTTTATAATAAAACAATGCTTGATTGCATTACTTTTTATCATGCAACATTTCGCTTATGTAGTGCTCCTTCAGTCTGCAGGCTAGCGCGATATTAGTTGTTAGGCCATGGTCGCTGGATGGCACTCTGCCTCCAGACCTTATGGTCAATACATTCGACAAAACAATTAAAATCTTGTACGTGGACTGTCATTCGTATTTTTCAACTCACTTGTAAACTGGATCTAATTTTACCGGTTTATAAAACACGGGTGTTATAACCAAATCAACGAACTACATTGACAAACCATTTTGGGTTAGTCCAACTATGCAAATTCAACATTGTAGTCCAGAAGGGATTTTCCAAACGATTATTCTCATACCATAATTTAGTTTTGTTTACCTATTAATAATGGTTTGCGTTATTTGATCCAACAATTCAGTTTATTTTGTATTTTCCTCGCAAGTGTGTTGAAAAACGTACGATATACGTGCGTGTTTAGTATATTGGTTATACACACGCGGGGCTCTATTACGCTACGTGAGCTCTATAACCACCATAACGCACAGATATCGTAATGTATTATTAATTATTGTTGCAGGTTTCACATATTACAACCCCAAGCTGACCAAGTAACAACTCAAAAGCGGCTGGGTAATTTTGCCAGCAATATATCGGCTAACGTTCAAGAGCTTATTTTTGGATTCGTATTTATCAGGATTATTCTGTAAATTCGAGTGAGAGTATGTTTAGTGTTTGCGGCGTGAGTTAACGTGTTTATAGACTCCATCTATTACAAAACATGGTTTAAACTACTGTAGAATCTTGATTTGCATACAAAAACCGCAGGGTATAACACACTCACGCCGCATTTCCTTGTGTGCGGTATGCCACACTGAACTCGGCAGTATATTTGTGGCAGTATCGTACGGATTTTTGTGTAGAAAAGACGTACGTACGCAGAATGGATTAGCGCAGCATTTTGAATAAGTTCTGTATCCATATATCAACCACTAGGATCTACTTACCTTTTCGTTTAAATGTTAAATGAAAATGAATGACGGCCGTCGTGGTGCATCGCAGCCCCGGACGGAGATACGGAGCAAACCGTACGGTGGAACGGTTCCGTGTCACCGCAGCCGCATGCTAATTTCGTCCATTCGTACACGGCAGCGGGATGCGGCGGCAATGTGATAACCGCCTTAGTCGCGCGGGGTTATTGTCTAAGAAAAAATCTGTCGCGAACGCTTACAATTAGACAGTCGCCGTCCATCCATCGCTCCTTAATAAAAGAATGTCGGTGAATAGTCTTGCGTTCACGACGCAATGGTTGTCAAATTGAAGCCGATCGTGATAGATTTTTTCTTAGACAATAACCCACCTGGCTCAAACCAGCACGGACACTTTATGACTTGAAGCGGTGTGGCTTACCCCAGCCGGGCCACAAAAAAAACTGTGAAAAATTGATTTTTTGAGTATGTCGCTGTAATGTCTAGAGTTTGTCAGAATTTGTCGGTAAGTTTCAGAGTTTGTCGCTTATATGTGTGGCGCGGCTGGGGTAACGTTACCCCAGCCGGGCCACACAGGTCTCGAAAACGAAACGACCTAGTGAAAATCTGTTTGCTGATATAGTTAGGCGTCAGTTACGCACCGTACATTACTTCATATAGATCGACAAGGATGCCAAATGATGTTGCTTAAATAATACATTTAAAATATATCAATCCCTCATCGAGGATTTACATTAATTTAAATATTAACGGTTACTGTTTCATCACTGAATTGAATTAATTATTTTACATTAACTTCTCATTGTAAGTAAGTACATAAAAATAACGAAACCTCGCACATTTGGGACTCCAGGCTCCTAGACTATTTACCCAAATAAATAATTCTATCGTTCTTTGGATTGAGGCGTCGACAATCTCTGAATCTTTGAAGAATGTATCGACAAACTACCACCTATCTTTGTCAGTAAGCAGATTTTTACTAGGTAGTTTCGTTTTCGAGATCCAGGTGGCCAGGCTGGCGTAACGTTTCTCCAGCCGGTCCACACATATCTCGGAAATGCGCATGTCTCAAACTGTGGAACCTGTCCAACAAACTCCGACAAACCACCGCTTCACTATTCCATCAAACAGTTTTTCTCTACGTCGCTTTGTTTTCGAGATCCAGCTAGCTCAGTTGCAGCAACTTTGCTGCAGGTGAGCTCTGAAATGGTGGATCGATAAACTCTGTAACTTTTCAGACAAACTCTGACAAACTGCCGCCTATCTATATCAGTAAACGGAATTTCGCTATTTCGTTTGGTTCTGGAGTTCTATGTGGCCCGGCTGGGGTAACGTTACCCCAGCCGGGCCACACAGCCCCCTTAAACGCGAGCCCGATGAAAACTGAAACTTGTCCGACAAACTGCCGCCTATGTATATCAGCAAACAGATTTTCACTAGGTCGTTTCGTTTTCGAGATCTGTGTGGCCCGGCTGGGGTAACGTTACCTTAGCCGGGCCACATAGAACTCCAGAACCAAACGAAATAGCGAAATTCCGTTTACTGATATAGATAGACGGCAGTTTGTCAGAGTTTGTCTGAAAAGTTACAGAGTTTATCGATCCACCATTTCAGAGCTCACCTGCAGCAAAGTTGCTGCAACTGAGCTAGCTGGATCTCGAAAACAAAGCGACGTAGAGAAAAACTGTTTGATGGAATAGTACATATCTCTGAAACGCGCAAGCGACAAACTCTGAAACTTGCCGACAAACTCTAGCTAGACATTACAGCGACATTCTCAAACAATCTATTTTTCACAGTTTTTTTTTTGTGGCCCGGCTGGGGTCAGCCACACCTTGAAGCGTGTTACGTCTCGTAGCGCTTTACGTAGCATCAACATAAGTAGGTAGTCTGCGTAGCATTCTACTTTAGCTCGTTTCCGAGTAGCTCGTTTACGAGCTCGTTGGACAAGAACACAGACTACATAGAGATACTAGAGACAAGAATGAATATAACGGATCGATGACGTCAATATTACTCATAAGGGCGCTTGAGCACTTATACGTATTCGGTTACGTTAGGTTTGTACGGTAGTCGGATGGGGGGCCTCAGTTGCAACCCCCCACCGGTGAGGGGAAGGCTGATGCCGAGGGCTGCCACAGGGGTGGTGACCGGGCGGGCAGCACTGTCCGCCAGGGAGGAGATTCCCATGGACCGCCAATGGTCAGTAGGTCCATAGGAAATCTCCTCCAAGCCAATATCAACCACTGCGCCGCGGCACAGGATCTCCTGTGCCAGTCGATGGCGCAGTGGCAGATAGACCTGGCGGTGGTCGCTGAGCCATACGCGGTGCCTCAGTCCACGGGGGCCATTGAGATAGACATATGGAGATGCCCCGTTAAACTGTTCTTTGATATCTTGACACGAATCTATCAAATATCGTTTTGTTTCTTTCTTACAAAAGTGAAAATACATTTGTAGAAAGAGATGCATACTGTTTCGTCTGTAGCATGTATTTTCTGTGACGTCACAAAAATTGCCTACCGTGACCAGTCCGCCATTTTAAGTGCCGAACGAACGTGTGAATTTTGCTACTATTAATGGGCGATAGTGAAGATACCTAAAGAGAAAATTTAATTAGTCTATCGATATATAATATTAAACAGACAGACTTACGTGCCTAAGCCTAGCTCACATGCAGTGACTAGTACTAGTAGACTTACGTGCCTAAGCCTAGCTCACATGCAGTAATAGGAAATTATTATTAATTAAAATTGGAAAGCTTAATAATTGATGAATTATTATCATTGTCAATTAATTTTAGTTTTTTAAAACCTCCATTTTTCATAATAATTGAACATATAAGGTTCCTACTCCTCTTACTAATCAAAGTTTATGACAAACTTTGTCATAAACTTTGATTAGTAACTTACCGTACAAAACTAAAAAAAATATTTAAATTACACCCAAATTATCCTACCTACTTGAAAGTAAGTACTTATCGCCTCCTTTAAATAATTTTTTACAAAAAAAACTATTCCTATTTATTTTACAATAACATTTTCTCGCACTTATTTATACAAAGAAAATACACGTCTATTGGTGTAACTTTATAGTCATACTAGCTGACTCGGCGAACTTTGTACCGCTTAAGTTAAATAGTGATCTTTAATAACTTTTTCTTAGAATTTGCGTAGTTCCACAATTTGAAACTGCCTAAATATTTCTGAAACACGACTTTTCGATCAAATTATTACAATTTAGGTCCGTAATGTGCAGCCCCCCTAGACAAGATGTCTTTCGATAATCGCTAACGCAATCGCTAAATGGACAATGTATGAGATTTAACAATTGCGCTCGAAAGCTAAGCGAGGGCTTATTTCAAATCCCATATATTTTCCTACTAGCGATTGCGTTAGCGATTATCGAAATGCATCTTGTCTAGGAGGGCTGTTCAGCTAAGATCTATTTCCCTAGATATGTCGTAGATAAGTGGATTGATGAATTTGTTTAAACTTAAATTTATCGATATTGCACAACTAATACTGAGTACATCACTAGTAAAGGTAGCCATTTTATGTGCCAAAGTTTTGTAGGTAGTCACGCTGATTCTGTAGGTAGGGCCGGTCCATGTATTTGTTTAGTCATTGACGGGGGTTCGCCCGCCACGGACGTAAGGGGTGGTTTAGTCGAGTCCTGGGCCACGAGCCTGGGCCTCGATGTCCTCAATCGAGGGACCACCCCGACGTGTGTGCGGTGGCAGGGTTCGTCGATCGTCGACGTGACCCTACTACCGCACCCCTCGCCGCAAGGGTGAGGGACTGGAGAGTGGAGACAGAGGAGGAGACCATGTCGGACCACCGGTACGTCCGATATTCGGTCTCCCCCTCACACGACTCTACGTCTCCAGCGGGGACGGGTGTCGCCTTCCGCCGGTGGGCGGTGACGCACCTCCAGCCCGACGTGACGCTGGAGGCGGCGATGGTGTGGGAGTGGTCTGAGCTGCCCCCGCACCTCACCGGCGACGCTAACGGCATGGCGGCGCACTTCGCGGAGGACCTTAGAGTCGTCTGCGACGCCGCCATGCCGCGGGCGAAACCCGCCGCGCGCAAACGGCTGGTGTACTGGTGGTCGCAGACCATCGCCGATCTGCGCGCCACCAGCTGCAGGGCGCGGAGCGCCTACCTGCGGTGCAGAAGGCGCGCCACCAGCTGCAGGGCGCGGAGCGCCTACCTGCGGTGCAGAAGGCGCGCCACCAGAAGGACGCCCGACGAAGAGGACACTTTGCGTCGGGCGTACAGGGAGGCGAATAAGGCCCACAAGACGGAGGATCTCGAGGGCCAAAACGGAGTCGTGGAACTCTTTTATAGAGCTCCTCGACTCCAAAACGGTGCTCCACCGATACACCAGTTGGACGAGGGACTCGTGCAGAGGGTTCTAGGGTGGAGCCCCCGAGGATGGTCGCCCCCAGCGCCTCCCTCGAAGTGGAGGAAGCGGGCCCTCCCGTGTCGGACCTCGAGTTCGACGCGGTGAGGGAGCGGTTCCGGCGCAAGGGGAAGGGGAAGGCGCCGGGACCGGACGGGGTGCCAGCGAGGGTTCTGTGCTTGGCACTGGGCCCCCTGGAGCGGTTCCGGGCGGTGCTCAATACGAGCATCGCCTCGGGCCGTTTCGCTCAGTGCTGCCTTCTGCGGAAGCCGAATCGCCCCGCCGATGCCCCGTCGGGGTACTGCTCGACGAGGCTGGGAAGTTTTTTGAGAAAATTCTCGCTTCCCGGCTCATTGAGCATCTGGAGGGCCCGGGACCGGACTTGGCAGAGTGCCAGTACGGTTTCCGCACCGGCCGGTCTACCGTGGACGCGGTGGCCCACCTCAAAGGGTGGACTAAGGGGGCCACGTCGGCGGGGGAGGTTGTCGTTGCGGTGTCGTTAGACATCCGCAACGCATTCAACAGCCTCCCCCACGAATGCATAGAGGAGGCACTGCGTTTCCACGGAGTGCCCCTCTACCTCCGCTCCCTCATCACCGATTACCTCCTTGGGAGGGAAATCGTGTATGAGGGGGCGGACGGTCGCGTCCACAGGTGGCCGATGGCGGCGGGAGTACCCCAGGGTTCCGTGCTGGGCCCTCTGCTCTGGAACCTGGGGTACAACTGGGTTCTGCGGGGCAACCTCCTGCCGAACATGGAGGTTGTCTGCTTCACCGAAGACACCCTTGTAGCGGCAAAGGGGCGCACGTATGAGGAGGCGGTCCACCTGGTGTCGGTCGGCACGACGATGGTCGTCCGGCGCCTCCGCCTCCTCGGGCTGGACGTGGCCGTCGAGAAGACAACGGCCATGACGTTCAGGCCGCCGCGTCGCCGCAGACCCCAGGCGGGGCTCCGTGTCCGAGTGAAGGGGGTCCAAGTCCAGATCGAGAGCTCCATGAAGTATCTCGGTCTGGTGCTGGACCCCCAATGGGATTTCGAGGAGCACTTTAAGCTCCTCGCCCCAAGGCTGTCTGCCGCCGCGGCAGCCTTCGGACGGGTCCTCCCCAACGTGGGGGGACCAGGCGCAGCGAGCCGTCGACTTTATCAGACGGTTATGAGGTCGATGGCGCTGTACGGAGCCCCGATTTGGGCGGAGCGTCTCGCCCCCCGAACGGTGGCCCTCCTGCGCAGGCCGCAGAGGGTCATTGCCACCCGGGCCGTGCGGGCCTACCGCACGGTCTCTCACGGGGCGGCCTGCGTTCTAGCGGGCTCGCCTCCGTGGGATGTCGAGGCACGCGTCCTTGCGGCCGTGCACCGACATCGGGTGGCAGCGAGAAGTCGGGGGGAGAGGGAGGCTCTCCGCCAGTAGGCCGAGACGCTCGCCCACCCAGGTGCCGGCCACTGGACGATCGAGGCCGTTCGTCCAGTATTGGAGAAGTGGGTTGGGAGCCGGCGGGGCAGTCTCACCTACCAGATGGTGCAGATGATGCACCCGGGCACGGGTGCTTCGGCCATTATCTGCATCATGTCGCACGGAGGGAGCAGACGCCGCAGTGTCACCATTGCGGCGCTCCCGACAACACGGCCGGACACACCCTCTCGGAGTGCCCGGCCTGGCGACCCCAGCGCGATGCATTAGCCCTCGCACTGGTAGTTGTTTTGTACATGTACATGACACAAGTACATGTTTTCCCGTTTTTGCAATATTTTTCATTGATGCTCAGCTCCTATTAGTCGTAGCGTGATGTTATATAGTCTATAGCCTTCCTTGAATCAGTAGTTCCTGAATCGGTAGGTAGGGGTGCGCCCGTCGCGCTGGCTAGCGTCGCACGTGAGATGCTGACCAGCGTGGCGGCGTGAGAGGCTGTCGCCTCTTCTGTGAGAATGTGATCTCGCAGAAGGAGGCTGCGGAGCGGGCGCGAGAGGATGACCCTCTCGCCGCACCGCTCCGGCGCAGGCGGTGGGGGAGGAGGAGGCGAGCGTTCCTGGACGCGCGCCACCAACTTCCCTAGCAAGCTGGGGATTGGAATGGCTCGGCCGGCTGACTACCGGTCGGGAGACACTTTTCACCCCTGGCTTGGCCGTCTGGGGGGTCGAATTCTAGCATACTTGTCGACCCCCCCGTAGAGGTAAGTCCTGGCGCTTGCGCCAGGCAACCGTCCAGGGGGCACAATTGGGGAATGGCTAACGCCGATCCCGATTGTGTCCGTATCTGGAGGGGTTTTAGCCAGGTATGCGGTTTTTACCTGAGTCCGGCATATCCTTGGGGTGGCCTCGTCAGTCGGCCCCTTGTCGAATCCGTAAGAAGGATTTCCCCTCCTAAAAAAAAAAGGTTTGTACAGTAGTCGGCAGTCTCGTAGCACCTCTATGTAGTCTGTGTTGCCCATCGTGCGCGCACAACTTGCGCGCACCCGCGTGACGTGACAGTTAGTAGGTATGTGTTCTGTGCGCACGGCTGACTTTTGTCACGGTGACAGAAATGTTTTTGTAACTGTCACTCAAAAGAATAACTAAAGGAGAACTGTCACGTCACGCAGGTGCGCGCACGGAAGGCGACAGTGACGAAACTTTTTTGAAATCGAAGCGTTCAGTGTTGCCAAGTTAGTGAATTTTTCACTAGTTCTGGTGGTTTGGTGGTGGGCTATTACGTTTCTGGCGGCTGGTGGTTTATTTACTGGGCAATAAATATCAACAACTTATAAACCTCATCTAATGATATACTAGTCTGTCATCCCGAAATGTCACACTTGAGAATCCGCCTAACATCAGTTAAAAAAATATTAGATTTTTTGTAATAAAAACTTCTAAATGCTAACAATACATTCTAATGGTGTGTCTACACATTATTTGATGTTTTTTTTTAATAACATGCGTCATTTTTATGGAAAATAGTAGTAAAATTTCGTTTTTCATTTTTTAGTATAAATTGTATTTTACTGTCTTTTTTGTTATTTGAAGATGTGTTAAGTTCTTAATAAAAAAGTTTTTTTAAGCAATCATTTTTTATGTTCGTTGTAGGTAGTGGTTTCTTAATATATTTGGTGATTATGAAGTCGATTTTTTATTAGTACCAAGGGCGTAGCCAGGATTCTATGTAGGGAAGGGTGGGTAGGTCATCATTACTGCTCCCTTAGACAAATGCCACACGCTATCTTTTCCGAAGTCGTTCCGCAGAAAAAATGTATGGAAACGCTATTATTTCCACAGCTAATATCATCTGGGGGTCTGGTTTATTTTTTACTTCTATAATAATATCATTATCAATATCGTGTTCATGCACATTTACGTTATCACTACGTTGACACCATTTGCGTGCTTTTATCAATAGTCGCAATGTAAATGACAAACTACGCGGAGGCCAGATAAGGAAATTACGTAGAAATAGTAAAGCATATAAGAAATTCATAGACCTACGTTTTTTCGAGTAAAATGAAGAGTAGGTTAGGTTAAAACAACTCAAAAATTACTTTTATACATGATTACTTTTTAATCACCCCAGAAAAATGGGACGCTTCAGGATCATTGACGTATATAAATATCCTAGACGCGCTGTGCCTGTCGGGTACAGAGAAATTTGCCAGCCAACTGGAGCCAATCGGCACAGTTAGCTTAGTGGATCGCGGGCGATCGTGATAGGTAGCCGAGCCGCCGTGAAGATTGTGTCGCAAATTTTGCGTAAAATGTATCTTAAAACTTTAGTGTGACAATTGAAAACACTGTTGTATTAATAATTATATATTATCTTGATTTAAACACATGAAAATGGTTTCCGAACTGCGATCTACGTTCGACCGCCTTGACTTTGATTGAACGCTTGATCTTAGCTTTGCTGTCTCTTTTACTCTCATATGAGGGAGCGATTACGCTACTGTCCACGCCTCACAAAGCGCTGCCCCGCGTCGTGACACAATTTTTGTTCGTAACAGCTTGTCTAATTTATATACGTCAATGTTCAGAATACATTCATTATTACATATATTTAAAAAAGAAAAAAAAACTTAAAAAATACTGCACTGAACTAGAGCATTATTTTTTGGATATTTTAGAAAATTCAATTAAAATTAAATACTTAGGTGAGTAATTTTTTATTCATATTTAAATCATTCTACTACCGTGTCTTGACGCGTCCCTTAAATTTTCCGGGGTGATAAAAAGAAACCCCTGATAGGCACTTATAAATCGCCAAAAAACTTAAAAATATAATTTATAAAACCACCGCGTTCGAAATATAGTTACTACAGAGAAAAAGAAACTATCCAGTTACTCTTTTCAAAAAGTATATGTAGGTACAGCACAATATTACTTAAAATTACTAATAAGTAAAGAATCCATTTTCTTAAAAATGTTGACAATAAATTCTTAAAATACGTAGGTAGATCTTCGTAAAAGGAAGTAGAGTTGGTAACATTGGCGTAGTGGCAAATTTGTTACCCGTGCGCTTAGATAAAGAATGAATGAATGAATGCCCGTGCGTCACCGGCTTGTCGCCGCACACAAAAGTCTCAGAAGATTATTTTTTTTTCTCTTTATTTTGGCAACAAACAGTCGTTAATACAAAAATATCTTCATATAAAAAATATGCTAAGAAATAGACATTGAGTGCCGATGAATACTTATTAGATAAAATAAAGTAAGGTACAGTGAGCTTAGCTTCGGGTAAACATTCTTATTATATTATTTCTTACAGTTAAAGTGCTATTTTGAAATAAATCTATGCTGTTATATGTACTATTATACAAACTTATACATCGGGATGTAAAACAGTTACTGGTATATAACTTTCTAAAGCAAGGTGGTACAAACGGGTTGTAGCAGAATAGCAGTGCTTTGCTCACATCCTGATGTGAGTAAAACCAGTCACTGAGTTGCAACCCTTTTACACTTCTGCAGCGCACACAACGTAATTTTGGATTAGGTACCTACCTACTATATTCTTAATTTTATGTTTAGTATTTTTTTTGTTTGTGTGTGATGAAGATGGTTGTAAATAAAGACTTTATCTATCTATCTATCTACAAACATAATGTTATCTGGTCGTGAGAGGCGAGCGGGTCTGCGTTTTTGTGCATTGAAATTAATCAAAGTGAGAAGCGATGGAGAATCGATTTGGTTGTTTAATAATTTGTGAAGAAAAATAATGTCAAACTGTTTGCGTCGATTTTCAAGAGAAATTAATTTGTATCTTTTTAAACCTGTAAAGTAATTATCATTAGGAATATTTGTCTTATAATCAAGTGTATTTATAATTTTTTTTTGAACTTTTTCTATTCTATTAACGTGAATTTTATAATATGGACACCAAACTACGGATCCAAAGTCCAAAATAGATCTTACTAATGAGAAATATAGTATTTTATATGTGATTGTTTTCGAGAACGGTTTGGTCACTCTATTTATAAAGCTCAGATTTCTAAATGCTCTTTGAACAATTGAGTCTATATGCAAGTTAAATGTTAGTTTTGCATCTATAATGATACCTAGGTCTCGAATGCTTGTTACTCGGCTGACAGGAGCGTTATCAATATAATAGCAATAGTTTATGGGCTTTTTATTACGGGTGTACGAGATGATATGACATTTGTCAGTATTGAGGAATAGTTGATTGACGGAACAATATTGTGATAAAGAGTTAAGATCAATTTGCAGTTTACTACAGTCTTGTACGGACTTAATAATTCTAAATAGTTTGGTGTCATCAGCATATAGTAAATAATCTGAAAATTTAAATATATTGTTAATATCATTAATGTACAATGAAAAGAGAATAGGTCCAATATGCGATCCCTGGGCTACACCAGAAGGTATAGGAAGGAAGCGGGATTGATATCCCTTCAGACAAACAGCTTGACTCCTGTTACTAATATAGGATTCTATCCACCTTAGGAGGCTACCGTGTATACCGAGCGCTGAGAGTTTTTTTAATAAGGTACTATGATTTATTTTGTCAAATGCTTTTGAGAAGTCGGTATACACGGCGTCCACCTGAAGGTTTCTCTCCATTGCATCAGCCAAAATCTGAGTAAACGACACCATATTTGTTTCCACACTGCGTGATTTAATAAATCCATGTTGGTATTCGGAAATATGGTTACGTACGGCATCAAAAAGTTGAGACGATACAATTTTTTCCAGTAATTTACCTAAAGTACATAATTTTGAAATGGGTCGATACTGTGTTATACTGTCTCTCAGGCTATTCTTTGGTATCGGAGTGATTAATGCCCTTTTCCAAATACTAGGGAATAATCCCGTTTCGATCGAAGTCTGAAAGATGTATAATATCGGTTTCAATAATTCTTTTGCACATCTCGATATCAACACTGGATGAATACCATCCGATCCCGCACCTTTGTAAATATTGACATGAAGCAGTTCCTTCTCTAATGAACGCTTATCTATTGAAACGGATGAAATGTCGATCGGTGAATCTTGCAAAGTGTTAGGAACAGGATCAGATGAAACACTTTCAACGCTAGCGTGAGGAACAAATACAGAGTGAAAGTAAGCATTGAAGGCTTCGCAAATTTCAATGCCTTTAGTGATTTCAGTGCCATTATATATAATTTTATTAGGTATATCGCCAGACATTCTCTTTGATTTCACGAAACTCCAGAAATATTTCGGATTCTCTTTTATTTTATTTTCAGAAAAGGACATATAGGTATCATAACATTCGCGTTCCATTTTACATAGCCTTTTCCTAAGTTTAGAAAATGTATTGTAGTCTTGACGGTTCCCATATTGTTTCCATTTAGTATGGTACTTACGTTTTTCATTCATTAATTTAATAAGGGGTCTAGTATACCATGGAGGGTTATTGTTAGTTTCTGAGAGAGTGCGTTTCGGGACAAATTTATCTATAAGTGCATACAAAATATCATATAAGTATTTAACCATAAATTCAACGTCACGTGTACCCGTAAATACACCTTCCCAGTCAACAGTCGAGAGTTCACGGCGTATTGAGTCGTAATCGGCTTTAAAAAACATCATTTTATGATAGGTATTATCTTTTAGTGGTAGGGGTAAACTTAAGGATAATTTGATTGAAAGAGATTTGTGATGACTATCCTCGGCGACTAGCGGTTCAGAACAATGTGATACGTCACAACTCTTATTGCAAAATACTAAATCTAATAATCTATTATTTATATTATATTCAGAGTTATACTGACCCAATAAGGACGAATTCATGAGCTCAGCAGCTAAAGAGGCTAAATTATCATTGTTGGTATGGATGTTCATACAGTCGAGCTCATTATCATAGTACCAGTCTGCATGAGAAATGTTAAAATCACCTATTATGAGAAAAGTGTCGTTCGGGCACAATTGTGTTAAATCGGTTATTTTGTCGCTGAGGGCTGTCATTATAGATAAATGTGCGGGTCCGTGAGGTATATATGTACAGGCAATATGTAGATAGGTCGCCCAAGCGTCCGCCATGCGGCGGGGGGCGGTGCGGGCGACGTCAGGCGAGCATGCCCCGCGCAGGGTTAGGCTGAGCCATATAACTTCAGCCGGCGCCGGGGCACACCACTCTGGACGCAACGCCGCGCACATTATCACATTATCTGATTTAGAGGTGAGCGTTTAAACGAAAAGCACTTAAAAAAGTTTGCTTTTGAACAAAAGTACAAAAGCAGACTTTCTCTAATCAAAACATTACGCTTTTACTTACGCTTTGCTTTTTACCGACATACATCCCGCCATCTATACTCCCGCAATAAAATTACCTACTTTGAAAGCATGCTCTGTATACATGCATCGGAAATAGAACGTTCGCCGCTAGATGGCATTATACTGCATGCTGGAGTTATAAAGCGACCAAAACGCATCCCAAAATTGGATGGCTTACCACGCTTTTCGTTTAAAAAAGTAGTAAGCTTTTCACTGTCGAGAGATAAGTACGCGTTTGTTGTGTTGTGGCTGGCTGCTTTTACGTACACTTTCGTTTTATTTTTTTAAATACGTGTATAAATAAGCATTGTATTTACGTTTGTTGTTATGCGTGTGTGTATAAAGTGCGATTAAATAAAGTTTATAAATATATAATTTGATAGTTTTAGTGTCGAGAGGTGGTAATAATGTAATGTGGGACTTTTTTGAAAGGAACTTGGTCAATTAAGTTGCGTGATGCAATATTTATAGAAACATTGTTTATTAAATAATAAAATAAGAATATTAATATTTCCATCAATAAAAATATTTAATTTGATTGAGAGCAGTTTTTTCGTTTTAATAGTATAAAGCTATCCCTATTTGTGTTTTTGTCATTAGCAATAGAACGGTGCATACGTTGTACTTAAACGTTTTTGCAAACATAATTATACGCAATAAACAATAAGCGTTTAAACGAAAAGCGCGCTTATTGAAATAAGTACAACGTTTAAACGTTTTAAAATTTTAAGCCGTTTTTTCCACCTCTAATCTGATTGTTCTGAGACAAAAGTCACCTAGTTGATATTCTCTTTAATCTGTGCCCAGTTGTCACGTATGTGTCACAAATTATATTACTGTTGTATGTGTCACGTAGTAACTCAGAACACCATCTAAAGCATATTATTCCTATATTCTTCCGCAGGCCTATTCTCTAACTTCGGTTGCTAACTAGTACTGTTATTTTTGAAAGGAACTTATCATCCATTACTGCTATCATTAACGCTGCCGTAAGACATAAGATCACTTAACTAGTAATGGATATAAAATGTCTTTCAAAAATTACAGCTCTAGTTACCAACGGTAGTTAGCGAATAGCCTGCTAAGCGTCGAAACGTGCGCGCACCATGGAATTATTACTCAAACAGGAATGAGCTCTTGCTTGAAAAAGTGTGCCGAGCGAGAGATAAATAACTGTACCGTTTGTCTCTTTCGTAATTTTGTGACCACAAATTCTATAAAATAGGGATTTTTTCTTAAAAACAATAACATTCAACCTGAAAGATGCTTTTGAAAATCATAATATGCTTAATAATCACGATTGTTAAGGAAGAGATAGCTTTTAGCGACAAGGTTGCCCTTTGTACAATTAGTGTTAAGGTTGGTGTTGTACAATAAAGAAATATTCTATTCTATTCTATTATTTCAAAATGGGTTGCGCCAAAGAATTTTATATCTGCTTTTCAATACAAGATAGGTTTTATTAATATAATAATTATTTAAAAAATAATGAATGTCAATGATTGTCTTTCAATAGATGGGTCTTTCCACAGATAATATGTCTTTCCAATCGGTATATTATGTTGAACCCACCGCCACATAACAGATAATCAAATATGTCACAAATGAGTCAACACTAAAATCTCTCTGTGATGTTTAAATACATACCTAGTAAAAGAATGAGTAATATTTTAAGAAGAAAAGAAATAAAAACACATCAGTGTGGGTCGAACTGTTTTAACAATATTTAAAACTTTTGTGGTTTCGCCAATATCTTGAACAGAATGTTAATGCCAATTCTTTTTTCTAATAACTTAACATCGCATCGTGTAAGCTAAATAATAAATAACTAAAATAAATTACTTTTATTAAAAAAATTAAAAAATTGCGAATATATTTAGGTTAGGTAGATACCATGTGGTCACCCTACTACAATGACAACGAAAATTACTGACATTGACAAAGAATCGTTGTTGCAATATAATTTTTTTTTAATACTACCACTAGAATATTTCCTAGACGTAAAATCATAGTGTTATAATTATTAATAGTAGGCTAACATGGTAATTTAATTTATTTTATGTTATAATCATTACAAAAAAAAAACAATTTAGGTATTTTGGGCGTTAAAAGTAATTAAAATAAACAATAGTAAAAAATCTTCATCTACCAATAGTTGTTTCATAACTACTAAATTATAAAATATACAACAGTAGCAACACTGTGGGAAAGGGATAAAAGGTACAGTTATAGCTATCTCTCTCGGCACACTTTCGCATTTTCAAGCGTTTAGTCTTTAATTACATAGAAATAAAGTCCAAATTTGAACAACAATATTTTGAAGAGCTCATTCCTGTTTGAGTAATAATAGGCTAGATGACTAAAAAAATTTTTTTGCGTTAATAGAAGCTCATTCATATAATAAACAGAAAGAAATAATCGGTTTTCGAATAACTATAAAAACAACCAAGATATAAGGTATTAAAGATTTTTCTCCATCTCTTTCTAGCAAAACGGCAATTTACAAGGAGTTAATATGGCCGTACTCAACAATGACGTCACGGTTGATGTCGAATCTCTCTGTCTAATCGCCTTCAAATTAACAACTTAAAATGCTTGTATCTAATGTATTTCTAAGCCGATTTTAATTCTAATTTCACAGGATTGCATCTTTTTCCACGGTATTTTAATATTTAATGACGAAACGTCAAAATTTAAAATTCAGTCATCATCCCAATTCCGTGGCGCGCACTCTTTAGACATATTCTCTCTAATCTGTGGCGCGCACCTCCATACATTTCCATGGACTTGATGACGGCGACAAAATAGTCGCCGTGACAAAAGTCACCCGTGCGCGCACCTACAACATTTCTGTCGCCGTGACAAGTCACCGGTGCGCGCAGTCACATATGTTATGATGAATCTACGCCGGGGGTTATCACTTGGGTCCACAGAGTACCTTTGCTTTTATATACGGAAACTTGGGTCTTTGGTTGGGTTAGGTTAGGTTAAGTTTTCAATCGGGAAATGGCTAATGCCGATCCCGATTGTGTCTCTACGGAGGTAGAAGACGTAGTAACTATTAAGTAATCTGTGGTAGAAGTATCTGGAGGGGTTTTAGCCAGGTATAGGGTTTTTACCCGAGTCCGGCATATCCTTGGGTTGGCCTCGTTAGTCGGCCCCTTGTGAATCCGTAAGAAGGATTTCCGCTCCTAAAAAGAAAATGTTAGGTTAGGTTTTAATTTTCACAAGGCACCTGGCGCAGAGGGAGGCTCTCCGCCAGTGGGCCGTGACGCTCGCCCACCCAGCTGCCGGCCACTGGACGATCGAGACCATTCGTCCAGTGTTGGAGGAGTGCTTTGGGCGCCGGCCGGCAGGGCAGCCTCACCTACCGGATGGTGCAGATGATGACCGGGCACGGCTGCTTCGGCCATTATCTGCACCATGTCGCACGGAGGGAGCAGACGCCGCAGTGTCCCTGCGCTCCCGCCGACACGGCCGGGCACACCCTCTCGGAGTGCCCGGCCAGGCGTCCCCAGCACGACGCACTAGCCCTCGCGCAGGGCCTAGGTAGGAGACACTTTTCTACCCCTGGCCTGCCCGTCTGGGGGGTCGAATTTTAGCACTTGTCGACCCCCCCGTAGAGGTAAGACCTGCGGCCACAGAGTCCTGCGGCCGTACCGCCTAACTCAAAGCGATCACGCGCTATCGTTATCGTGACATTAGAACAATAGTTTTAATGTCACAGGTGACATTAGAACTCGGGGAATGACTAACGCCGATCCCGATTGTGTCCCAACGAAGAGAAGTTGCTGGAGGGGGTTTAGCCAGGTATGGGGTTATAACCGAGTCCAATGCCATCATGGAACTAATAAGTACTACGTACAACTGGAAGGTTCACTGGTTTCGGAAAGCGAGCCGAAAGAGAGTTAAAAAAACTTTTTCTGTCCTTGTCTCATCAGGGTAACCATGTTTACTAATATGCTAAGGATTTTTTTCGCTGCAGTTTTATCAAACATTATTTTTACATCAGGTGACATAAAAAAGCGCTTTCAATTTAAAGGATGATTTCTGTCCTTCCACTCTGACCAACTAAACTAACCAACTGAAACGGATCAACAATTTTTTTTTCTCAACGATACAACTTTTTAGTTGGTCTGATAGGAATATTTTGTTAATTCAAATTTATCCTCATCCACACACCTTAAAACGGATCACCTTTGTTTTTCTTAACGGTACAACTTTTTTGTTGGTCCGATAGGAATCCCCTTCGATGTAGAAGCACCTTGTCGCGGTAAAGGGGCTTGAGCGTGGGCACGTTTTGACCGGCTTCAGCTGGTCCGTGCGTCTACCAGAGGAAGACTTCTACGGGTGTAACCCCTTTGTGGGTTTTTGGTGAGCGGGGTCCGTCTGCGGTTGCGTGACCCCTTGGGTTCCGTACCCAAGGGGATCTTCAGGTGTTTCGTGCCTGGCACGCACGCAGGGGGATCGGTGCATTGGGTGTAAGCCAGCCCTATAGAGTTCAACCCTATTCTGGGCGCTCTATTTGGTGGCTGGCTGGCCTACAAGGCCGGTGACGACGCCAGTAGCCTTAATGGTTTGCTGGAGTCTGGTGCCAGTAGCCGCTTCTCTCTAGAGAAGCGGTTTGGTGACACCCGTAATTGGTGCCAAGGTGAGCCTTGACGGGTGGGCGCTGGTGGCGACTTGGTGAAATGTGCTCAGCACAGAGCCCGGGTGGGTTATTGTCTAAGAAAAAATCTATCACGATCGCTTATAAGTTGACAGCCATTGCGCCGTGAACATAAGACTCTGTGCCGACTTCCTTTTATAAAGGAGTAATGGATGCTGGGCTGCGACTGTCAAATAGTAAGCGATCGCGATAGATTTCTTCTTAGACAATAACCCCCCGGGTCGCATTTCAGTTTCTTGTAGTTTTATGCACTATGTACCACGCTCCACTTGTATGTATTTTTAATGATATTTCATTTGGTGGTGTTATATCTGATAGAGGGACTACGGGCACTTTTAGTTTCCCTGGTCCCTCCAAGGGACTACAGAGGGATCACGGGTACTAAACCATGGCCAATTCATTAAAAAACAATACCAAAGTTGTGTGGATGGGGACAAATTTGAATTAACAAAATATTCCTATCAGACCAACTAAAAAGTTGTATCGTTGAGAAAGAAAATAGTTGGTCCGTTTCAATTGGTCGGTTCAGTTGGTCCCTTTGGAATAATATTTCTCAAAATAAAATAAATGATCAACTAGTTGGTTAGATTGGAATAAAACCCTTTATCGGGTTCCATTCTGCACAACCAGTTGGTCGGTTTAGTTGGTCGGAGTGGAAGGACAGGATGATTTTGAACAGAAATTGACAATATTGTTTCTTATTTGCACGAACACTACATATTTAAATAAAACACAGACATTCGATCAAAACTTCGGGCTAAATAATTAAAATGTATTTAAAACCAAACATTGCAAGTTAATCCGAAAAGTGTGTTTGATCTAAAAGATATTGATAAGTAAAACCAAAAAATGAACAAATTCTTTTTGACTCTCGAATTTGGGCTGTTTTAAAACTATAGAAAACCGACCAAAATACGCAGTAGCTTCGTTCCAAAACAAACAAACATGACGCCATATTGTTTACAAGCGGCGAATCATTTCTCTTAGTGTTGCTAGTGTTAACATAATATTTGGTAACAATCTTATACTTTTATGAATAAAAAATATTTAAGCCTGACTGAGTTAAGCTATGTTTTGTTGTTTTGTACCATATGTATAATTTTGTAACATAGAAAGAGATAACTAGAAAGATTTACCAAACCATGCTTAAATATTTTTTTATTAATAACAGCTTTAAAATATAAAAAAAACATGTTCGAATTATTTTGTATTTGCCGTATTCCATGTGGGGTAGTTCCCGTACATTTATAATATACTGTAAACATGTAATTTCGATTTAAATTATGTTTCTTAGTCTATGTAAAATTAATCAATTACACAATTTTTTCTACTAGATTGAACGAATATTTATTATGGCAATTGTGTGAGAGGGACACACCAAGATAAAGTGAGTCTCTTTCGAGCCCGTTTTTATGCAGGTATCAAGTTATTCAATAAAGAACCATAATCCGTAAGTAATACGGTTTACTTTAGTTTGACAACATAATTCTAGTGAGCATTCCAGTTGTTTATTAGTCAGCTTACCCCTTGTTGAATCGTAAGAAGATTGGAACGTCCGTGGGGACTATAGTCCCCAAAATCTCGATCTTCTCGATCGACCTGGGTACTATGGTATCCAGTTCCCTTTGCGTAAAACCGCGCGGTGTGATAAAAAAATCGCGAAAAATAAAATATTTTCTTTATGGCTTTATTCCTTTGTCAATAGTCTCTTTCATAAGTTGACAGGTCATGTCCAATTTATTTTTAGTCTTAGATTGAAATAAATTTGTCATAGTCTGCGGTTTAACTTACTTGGCCGTATCCATACGTTTCTTACTCCATGACCGATGAGATTTATTGCGTACTTACTTAGTCTGTATTAGTATTTTCGTAGAGTGTTCTATATCAAAATAAACTAGAAGAATTGGGCTACATTGGGGGTAATTCTGAAGTTACCTGCACTAAAACTAAAACTAAAATTAAACATATAATTTTAAATTAGTTTTAGGTAATTCGTATTCTGAAACGCCGGACTCTCTTAATTTAAACTGTATTTGACAATTTCTTAAATTGAATACACAGATTATAAATACACCTAGTGCTGTAGAAAAACGGGATAATTTAGAAACATTAAAAACAGCTATATTCTACTAATTTTACTATCAGAAATTATTAATTTAAGATTTGATCGTATTTGTAAATAACAGAAAAGAAATTTTATTATTTATCATTCATTTTATCACAAAAGAAAAATTATTCGACATTTATTTTGGGATTGTGATGGCTTCGCGCCTATGCCATGAAATAAAAAAAATTACGTGGTAGTCTGTAGTTGTATAGATAGGTACATCGTGACTTCCTCTGAATTTTAAAATTGCGTATTTTGTTTCATTAGTAATTTTTGTTTTCTTTTCATAATAACCGCTGTTATTTATTGACAAATAATAGTAATTGCTAGGCAACAAATTTTAGATAGGCATACTTTTATCTACAGATAGAATATTAATTTCTGTTGTAAGAGTAAATACATACATACATAACCTACCTATCATCTAAATGTCAGTACTATTAGACTACTTGGGAACAAACAAATTACAACTCACGACTTGGCAATTGATGCTATAAAAGCCTTTCCTTATAAATGCCATAACAACCAATTCATCATCCATTTGGCAAGTTGCACAAAAAAATTTGACTTCGGTAATGTTAGAAAATCGTTAAAAAGTAACAAGATAAATTTAGACGGCACCTAAAAGTTCACCTCCTAAAATTAGTTTGACATATTTAAAATTATAGAAAAAATTACATTTAGGAAGCATGTCAGAATACGAAAATAACATCTAACACTAAATTGAGTAGTTTAGTAACGTCACTCTTAATTTTAGAGTTAACTTGTGAGTTCTGAATACCAAACGGTGATTGACATTTCTATCTCTAATTTTATTTAGTTATAGTTTTAGGTGGTCGCTTCAGAATCACCCCCATTATTATGTATGGTTTATGATAGTTTATAGTGTTATATGGGGGTAATTCTGAAGTTACCTGCACTAAAACTAAAACTAAAATTAAACATATAATTTTAAATTAGTTTTAGGTAATTCGTATTCTGAAACGCCGGACTCTCTTAATTTAAACTGTATTTGACAATTTCTTAAATTGAATACACAGATTATAAATACACCTAGTGCTGTAGAAAAACGGGATAATTTAGAAACATTAAAAACAGCTATATTCTACTAATTTTACTATCAGAAATTATTAATTTAACATTTGATCGTATTTGTAAATAACAGAAAAGAAATTTTATTACTTATCATTCATTTTATTACAAAAGAAAAATTATTCGACATTTATCCTGCGATTGTGATGGCTTCGCGCCTATGCCTTCAAATAAAAAAAATTACGTGGTAGTCTGTAGTTGTATAGATAGGTACTTCGTGACTTCCTCTGAATTTTAAAATTGCGTATTTTGTTTCATTAGTAATTTTTGTTTTCTTTTCACAATAACCGCTGTTATTTATTGCAAATAATAGTAATTGCTAGGCAACAAATTTTAGATAGGCATACTTCTATCTGCAGATAGAATATTAATTTCTGTTGTAAGAGTAAATACATACATACATAACCTACCTATCATCTAAATGTCAGTACTATTAGACTACTTGGGAACAAACAAATTACAACTCACGACTTGGCAATTGATGCTATAAAAGCCTTTCCTTATAAATGCCATAACAACCAATTCATTATCCATTTGGCAAGTTGTACAAAAAAAATTGACTTCGGTAATGTTAGAAAATCGTTAAAAAGTAACAACATAAATTTAGACGGCACCTAAAAGTTCACATCCTAAAATTAGGTTGACATATTTAAAATTATAGAAAAAATTACATTTAGGAAGCATGACAGAATACGAAAATAACATCTAACACTAAATTGAGTAGTTTAGTAACGTCACTCTTAATTTTAGAGTTAACTTGTGAGTTCTGAATACCAAACGGTGATTGACATTTCTATCTCTAATTTTATTTAGTTATAGTTTTAGGTGGTCGCTTCAGAATCACCCCCATTGCCACACTAAACGTTTTTTTCAAAAAGTGAGTATTTTTGAAATTTTAAGCACTTTAGTTACTATTCTCGTCATTATTCATTCAATTATGAATCCTTATCTAATTAACTATTATAAGTTCATTCCTTATTAAATTAGCTTTCCATACGTATTTTTTATTTAATTTTAGACACAATAATTTATTTTTTGCATTTTTTTTAAATTTGAGGTCGCGCGTGCGCATCTCGCGTATACAGGGTGTCTCAGAAACAATGGATAAACCTTTAACTGTTGATAGGTTTCGTCGAGACCTCTCTAATCTCAAATTTTGACTTTAGTAAAAATATCTCGGTTTTCAAGATATTTGATAGTTTATGATTTTTTTTAAAAATGCCACTTTTGGGTGGTTTTTAATGTGCCATTTTTACAAATACGGACTTTTTCTGATTCAGGTTTTTTTAGCTTCTAACGAAATAGTTCAGCTATCAATAACAGTGGTTAAAATTGAGCTAGCTAATCACGAAGTGCTTGGAAAAAACAATGTTCCAAAAAAAATTAAACAAGAAATTATTTTTCTTTGTGTTTGGTCTGCTACCATGTAAAAAAAATGTATGACGCTCATCCTGCCCATTATCTTAAAAAAATGCTTAGTTATTCTAGTTTCAAAAAAGGTATGATAAACTTATGCTTAATGTATCTCTGAACTTTTATTACTGCTTGAATAGCAAATGGTATGAAAATTTTAAAATGATTGTTTGTCGGATTAATTATTTTTCGGATTAATTTTATTCGGTTAATTTAGTTTTCCAGTATTAAGTTTATGCTATCTTGATTTTCTCACTGGTTGAATAGCAAATAAAATGAAAATTTGAAAAAAAAAAGGTTTTTTTTCCACTAATAAGCACTTAAAGCTTATTTGTAAACATTCGTTTGCGAGTCACAGAGTTGAGAAACGTGTTTTTTTTGTGGCCCCTGCCTGCCACATGATCATCCACTATGCGCAATCAAAAAGGAGCCTTATCATTAACAGCATATGAGTCATAAGCATTTGCAACCTTACCTGCTATCGAATTTCCTGGAAGGACTTTTTTTACCTGCGTCTGATCATTGGGTTCTTTGTTACGATTGTTAGTGTCCTTCTGAACTCCGGTTGTGACCCACGAGTGTTTTCTGTATTCGAGAGATTCGATAGAGTTTCGATGATTTTAAACGACATTTTGCTGTGATTTTGGACTTGACTAGCTTTGCGATTCGGATATTGTTTGTGCTGTGAAACCTATTGACAACTGGTGATCATATGGACTTGGCTAGCTTTACGATTTGGATATTGTTTGTGCTGTGAAACCTAACTGACAACCAATACATAACACTGAACATGCCTAGACATCAGTACACGTCGCGCGAATATGCAAACATGCATTTCGTTTATGGCGAATGTCGAGTTAATGCTAACGCTACTGCTCGTCTGTACGCAGAGAGGTAAGATTATTTATTTTCTCTTTAATTCAATCAATCTTATTTTTTTTTAAATCACACACATTTATTGCATCTTTAGTTAAACGTATCAGGATGGGTCTTACATTATGTTATCCTTCTAAAAATAGTCACACGCCGTGTTTAATTAGATTTTAAAATAAATGAATTAGTAAATTTAATAACGTCATTTTTTGTATTAGGTACCCCAACGCACGTCACCCGGACTATCGAGTTTTTGCTCGGGTACATAATTCATACTGCGAAGGGAGGCTTCCAGGAAGAGGCATTGGTGGTGCAGGGCCAGGAAGACCAGAAAGAAACGACGATGAAGAAGTAGTAGTCCTCGACGAAATAGAAGAAGATTCAACACGTTCTGTGCGTGGAATTGCACGTCGAACCGGCATTAATAGAAGCAAAGTGCATCGCATATTGAAAAAATACCTTTTGCACCCTTTCCATATTCAAAGGGTCCATACTCTACAGCCTGCTGACTATCCGCGCAGGATTGCATTCTGCAGAATCATGTTAAATAAAATAAGGGAGGACCCGCAATTTTTCAATAAAATTTTATGGACGGATGAATCCTCATGCCGGAGAGATGGATATTTCAACATCCACAATCTACATAGCTGGCAAGTTGAAAATCCACATTTGATGAGGGAAGATCGGTCCCAAGTTCAATTTAAAGTTAACTTGTGGACTGGGATTATTGACGGACAAGTGATCGGGCCATATGAACTTCCAGTTACACTGAATAGTGAAATTTACCTTAATTTTTTACAAAATGATTTACCCGGCATGCTAGAAGATGTCAATTTAGAAGTGAGGCGGAGAATGTGGCTTCAAAATGATGGGTGCCCAGCTCACTACGCAATAGTAGTAAGAAATTATTTAAATCAACACTTCCCACAAAGGTGGATAGGCCGGCTCGGCCCTATTTTATGGTCGCCCAGATCGCCGGATCTAAATCCCTTGGATTTTTTTTATTGGGGATGTCTGAAAGACCTTGTCTACGCGAGGCCAGTATCCTCAATAACAGAGTTGCGTACTCGCATACAAAATGCAGCTGCACACATAAAAACGTCTGGTTACGCGCGCCACATCAAACTTTCTTTTATAAAAAGATGTAGGGCGTGTATCAGAGCGCAAGGACGCCAATTCGAACATTTATTGTAAATTTAATAAAAAATTTAAATTTCATGTTGTTTTATTTCAAATTCTTTATTCAAACTAAGAATTAATAACTATTCCGAAAAAAATCTTTTTAAAATTTCATACCATTTGCTATTCAAGCAGTAATAAAATTTAAGAGATACATTAAGCATAGGTTATCATACTTTTTTTGAAACTAGAATAACTAAGCATTTTTTTAAGATAATGGGCACGATGAGCGTCATACATTTTTTTTACACGGTAGCTGACCAAACACGAAGAAAAATAATTTCTTGTTTAATTTTTTTTGAAACATTGTTTTTTCCAAGCACTTCGTGATTAGCTAGCTCAATTTTAACCACTGTTATTGATAGCTGAACTATTCCGTTAGAAGCTAAAAAAAACTGAATCAGAAAAAGTCCGTATTTGTAAAAATGGCACATTAAAAACCAACCAAAAGTGGCATTTTTAAAAAAAAATCATAAACTATCAAATATCTTGAAAACCAAGATATTTTTACTAAAGTCAAAATTTGAGATTAGAGACGTCTCGACGAAACCTATCAACAGTTAAAGGTTTATCCATTGTTTCTGAGACACTCTGTATAATTACGTAATTAATCGATTTTATTATTTTTTTCTTTTTTCATTAAAAATATTACCCAAAACTATTATATATCAAAATAATCTTCAAGAATAGGGCTATAATAATATATATGGTTATTTAAAGTTTTATAAAATAGTTTTTGTGCAAAAATTTTTAAAAAAAAATCGGGTCTTCCGCGACCTTCCGAACATTTTCGCGCTTCATTCATTTAATTATTAATCCTTATCTAATTAACTGTTATAAGTTCCTTCTATATTAAATTACCTTTCCATACGTATTTTTTGTTCTCTTGTAGACAGTATATGTCACTCTCCGCAATTTTTTGAACACTCCGTACGCGCCGGGTTGAGTCATTCCGCAATGGCGGCACCTTTGATATTTGAGATATACTACTTTTTGCTTTTGAAACCCACCACGCTTCGCGTGGCGAACGTTCCAGTGGCTAAAATAAAAAAAGGTTAGGTTTTATTTTGACAGCTATTGCGCCATGAACACAAGACTCTGCGCCGACTTCCTGTTTTAAAAGAGCGATGGATGTACTGCAACTGTCTAATTGAAATCTATCTAGTACCTTGGTTCCCGATATTAGGTCCATACGAGTACGACCGGTTATTTTTTCTTACCAAAACATGACTATTTTGAACTTTACATTATACGACCTGTAGCAAATAAATTTAACGTATGATTTTAATAATAGATGATACCGTCTATTAGAAAATAAATGATTACAAGCGTTACACGGGGTATTACTTCATTGCACCACTCTTGGAATTTTTATTAGTTCAAGTGCGGTTTGCTTGGTTAGTCGTATTCGTATTTCTGTGATGTCTTGTTTTTAATGATATTAGTTTTTACAATTTGCAGCACTTAGAGTTAGTTTTCAGTATGGTACGTGGATTAATTTTTATTGTACTATGTGTACTCTATCAATATCTTCTTATCTTTTAAAATCTGCTAAATACCTACTTTTTTTTTAAGATTCTATAAATAAAAGTGACTCATTTATGTTCTTGTAGCTTTTATAATAAAGTAGAACAAAAGTTGTATATAATTTGATTATTTCAAATAACTTAATTGATAATGCATCAGCTATGTTTTAGTTTCATTTAGCCTATGTTCTGTGATAGTTTTGAGAATTCCTATACTTTCATTTTCTTAGGCTGAAAAAAAAACAATGGCAGCACCAAGTAAAGTGGCTCTTCCACCAAGCAGTGAAGACAGCACTAGTGTTCTTTCAGTCATCTACAGAGTTGTCAAAAAGGTCAGATTTAATGTAATTTTTCTTTATACAAAATATTTCTTGACCCTTTTATTTGACTTATTAGTAGTAGTTATAAACAGTGATCGGATTATGAAGTCCCAAATTTGCACAAAATTTTAATATGACTTTTGACATTAAAATTTTTCTATGAACTTTTAATATTAGAAAATAATTAATTTGCTGTTAACCTTAACTTGGACTACCCAATCTGATCAATTGTTATAAACAAAATTAATTCTAAGTTCAAGTATTTGAAATTTCAAAAGGAGCTTTTAAAAGAAAAGGTCTTGAAAATAAAAGTCTTATGGCCGATTTCTTTCATCAACCATAACTTAGCTTAGGAAGCCCCTAAGACGTATGTTGTCACTTTTTGTCTCGAATGAAAAGAATGTGACAGCATGCTACTTACGTGTACCCTAAGCTAAAAAGAGGTTGGTGAAAATGGCCATTAGTCTTATTAATTTGACTACTCTCTCTCTCTCTCTCTCTCTCTTTTCCTAATCATTCCCTCATTACTAAAGATTGCGACTCCTTAGGCCCTCCATAGTCTGCCTCCAAATTATATAGTTTGTTGCCTTGTAAAACAATACTTGTAAAACAGTAGCTCCAGTTATTTTAAGATTTAGTCCAATGATTTCTTTGGGTTTTTACCTCTGGGTCTTTTACTTTCCACCATTTCCGTCACTACCAGTTTTTCTAGATTATTGAAATCCCTTCATGCGGTATGGCCAAAATAGTTCACCATAGGTGCAGAGAAATAGATGACAGATGTTGGGCATTTACTATTTTGAGTTCTTTGGGTATTGACACATTTGTGTGAAGGGCTGTGCAAGCACCACATTTCACATGACTGTGTTGATTCTCTGTCTGTGAACGACTTTGATGGTCCAGGTCTTAGCCCCATTGAAATATCGTAAAGATGATTTTGTAGATGAGGTTATTCTTGTCCGATTCAAGATCTTTTCATATTTTTATGAGTTCTGTGTCTCTGTTTTGGCCATTTCAATTTGGCAAATACACAGTTATTTTTTATGGTATTAGAATGTTTTAGAATGTTTTAAATATGAATAAAAAAAATAACTCACTTAATTTTATATTATTTTTTTTAAAAATCCAAAAAATGCTGCTCTAGTTGAGAGCAGCATTTTTTGAGATTTTTTTTAAATTTTTTATTTCATTTTTATTATTATTATTTTTTATATAATAATGGATGTGTCCTGAAGCGTCCCAAAAATTTTCCAGGGTGATAAAAAAATAACAGTGTATATCTCTGGTTCCCATGTTTCTTTATTTGTAATTACAGAGCCAAGGTATGAACTCATGGAGCAGGTCAGTGTATTGTGCAAAACTAAATTGGTCGACTGTCATTCTATGTTTTGACCTTGGAGGTATTTCCTCAATCTGACTCACAATATGAGTATTTGACCTTCATAATCTACTTGGTTATGCTTTACATAGCATTCTTATTTTGTAAACAAATTGTCCAAACTCTAAAAATGGTGAATCATATACCGGGTGTAACAGGATACCGCAATAATATTTAAGGTTGTTGATTAACAAAAAAAATGTTTTATGACTATTCTTTGTATTTTTATTATATGCCTACTTTCGATTTAATACGCTTAACTGTTAAGCTTATTAAATCGAAAGTAGCCATATAATAAAAATACAAAGAATAGTCATAAAACATTTTTTTTTGTTAATCAACAACCTTAAATATTATTGCGGTATCCTGTTACACCCGGTATATACCCAACTAAATAAAGGAAAAGATACTCATCTTTTCCTTTATTTAATTGGGTATATCTTAAATACATAATAAATTAAAATCATATCTAATAAAATATGTGAATGTGTAAAAATAAGCCCAAAAGTGAGGACTTATTTTAATTAAGCCCAAGCAAAACTTTAAACTTTCTTGATGTCTTTTTACTTTACTAAGCCAAAGTAGACCTTTTTAACGGTTAATAACTACATAGATCAAAATCCAATTTAGAAGTCTTTACGTTTGTGACTTTTCACACCTACTAAAAATTGCTTAGTAAACCCATACAAGTAAATTTTTGTTTTGTACTTTGGCTTAACAAGGTAAAATATATCAATACAGTTGAAGATTCCCTCAGGTTGAATGAATTCTCAGTGCCCTATGTGGTCATGGGATCAACACAATATTAGATTTAATTATCCTTTTTAAAGCAAATGCAAAGTCACATATTATATAAAAAATGAACAAAGCTAATAAAAACAGGTGGCTGTGGTTGGAGCAATTTACTTGGTGGGGTATATGCAATGGAGCGTGGCGTGGTTGATAGGTCCTGTCATACTTTCGGTCATGAGAGAACAATGGCGCAAGGAGAATGAATACAAGCGGAATTTGGCCAAAGCTGCTGCCCAGTCGTCTGAGAAAGACATTGTACTGGCACGGCTTGATGATCTACCCTCTTGGGTGAGTATTTAGTATTGTTACTATTTATTTAAGAACTCGTTGTGCCCGCGACTTCGTCCGCATGGAATAGTAACTTTTGGCAGCATTTTGATTTTTGTAGGCAATATTTTTAAGTTCTTGATAAAAAGTAGCCTTTGTTAAACCTTATATAATTAGCTATCTATTAGTGAAAGTCCCGTCAATATCGGTCCAGCCGTTCTGGAGATTAGCGGGAACAAACAGACAGACAGACAATTTTTTTTTAAATTGTGTTTTTGTTATCGTTACCCGATATACATTCATATCCATTTAGTAAAAACTTGTTATTTTGACATTACAAAAAGACACTTCAATTTTATTTATTTGTACATATAACGCTCATTAAAAAAAGCTCTACACAAGGATTTCAAACTCATTTTCGAAAGACATTATTGCAATGCCCATTTCTACAACGCCATATCATCGAAGAGCTCTCTAACTGATGGGATATTTTAAGATCGAATAGGTTGATTAATGACAGAGGTAACAAACATAAATAAGTGTTTCCCTTGATTTTCCTAAGATCCCATTAGCAGAACCTGACTTTGGTGACAATATGGACCAATCGGGAAGTATTATTTACCCTCTCAAATAAAAAAATAATTTTCCAAATATGTTACTAAATGACACATTTATTAGGTAACATAGGTAAAAAAGTACATACAATCGAAATGATAAACTCCTCCTTTTGTGAAGTCTGTTAAAAAATGAAACTACACTGGATCTAGTTAAAGCTTTGTGTTGTAATTTCTTGATGGAACTCCATGGTATCTTGTTATTAAAACACTAATTTCACAAGTTCCACTTGAATCTTTATTATACTTCAATTATTGCGACCGGTTTCGATGCATCATCGTTAGGCAATAAACAAATTTCATAAGAAGGGTATATTTACATAAATATTTTTAGAATTTTTAGTAGAATCAAAACTGGAACCTCAACAAATAATTGACTTGGAAGCTATGATAAGAGTTTGTTTACAACAAAACTATTTTGTATGGGAAGGAAAGACGTACAAACAACTGGAAGGTTTGGCCATGGGAAGTCCTTTATCTCCTCTTTGTGCAGATATTTTTATGGATAATTTTGAAAAGAAAATCTTAAAATCGAAGTATAAAAATAACCGGTACCGGTATGTAGATGATATTCTTTGTTTGTGGGTAGGCGATGACCAAACATTACTAGAACTACAAGATTACATGAATTCTTTGAATAAATGTATTCAGCTAACGATGGAAGTGGGTGGGAAATCCATCAATTTTCTTGACCTCACAATAACGTTGTATGAAAGACACCATCAATATAAAATCTATAGAAAGACAACTTACAGCGACAATGTAATCCACGCATCTTCACGACACCCAGATACCCACAAACATGCAGCGTTCCACTCTTTCATAAATAGATTGGTCAATGTCCCTATGAATAAAAAAGACTACGCCGAGGAACTGAACACTATTAAACAAATAGCAATAAACAACGGCTACACAGAGACAATGGTAAATAATATTTTGAAAAGAAAATTAAGAAAGAGAATGGAGAACTTGTTACTTCCGACGATCACTACGAAATCAAGACATAGAACCGAAAAGGTGGGTCAAAATTCCATACTTAGGCTCGATATCACAAAAGCTACAAAGACTCTTAGATGGCCCAAGAATAAAAACAGCGTTCTACAGTACTGGATCCCTTAAGAACCTCATTTGCAATAACAAAGAAAAAGTTCCTATTGAAAATAAGAGTGGCATCTACAGCCTATCCTGCAATACATGTGGAAGGATATATGTCGGACAGATGGGTAGGAAGTTCAAAATTAGGATAAATGAACATATAGCTAGTTGGAAGAAGAAAACCCAGTCTTCAACTTTCGCGGAACACCTCAATGATGAGGGACACGATTTCGACCCATCAAAGAACGTAAAATATCTTCATGTTGCTGACAAAGGAAGAAAGCTCAATGCTTTAGAAGCAATAGAGGTTAATAGACACAAGGTCAATACCCGCATTCTGAATGACCAGACTTGTCTATCTACATCGCCCTTATTAAATTATTTTAAGTTGTGACGAAAATATCAAACTATTTTTTTAATTATTATTAGTATTATATTTTATTTTAAATTATTATTTGTAATTACTTGACATACCAATGTAATATTGACATTTTAATAACTTATTATGACATTGCACCAATTTGACATTAATAATTTTATCTGTAATAACTCAACTTGCCGACGTAAAATTGTAATATTTTAATCACTTATGACATTCCACCAATTTCATGTTTATTTTTTTATTCATTTTTGATATACGCGACTTTGACTGCACTGTGACACAGTTTGATCTATTTGCTATCAATATTGTCCAACAAAACGAAGGTACATTCAAAATAACTTTTGACACTTTTATAAAGATTATGAGGGTATATTTATGTAAATATACCCTTCTTATGAAATTTGTTTATTGCCTGACGATGATGTATCGAAACCGGTCGCAATAATTGAAGTATAATAAAGATTCAAGTGGAACTTGTGAAATTAGCGTTTTAATAACAAGATACATTGGATCTCGCAATAGAAAAGTTGTGTTAAAGTTGCTTTTAAAATAATTTAATTAAAGCATTCCTTAATTTCTTTCTTGTTCTTTTGTGTCTACAATGTGTCTACCTACCTACACTGCTTACAAAGGCAAAGCTAAGCATCTGTGTAGAACGAATGGTGCCGCCATAGTAAAAAACATAACATTGGTATCGATTCTGGCATGATTCTCTAAACCTAAAACTAAATTTGACAACAGTCTCTCCTTGTCATTTTGTATAGAGTATGACAAGGATAGACTGTTGTCAAATTTAGTTTTAGGTTTAGAGAATCATGCCAGAATCGACACCATTGATTTCGATTTTCATCATTGCATAATTAAGCTAAACAATTTACAGTGAAAATCGTATTTTGTGTTTTGAAGTTCGACCAAAAGTAAATAAATAAACAACTTTACAAATGATTTCTTTATTGTACACAATCATGTCTTACGCGAATTAATTTTTGAAGTCAGATAATAGGTATCTATTTATTGTTAGCAACTTATGATTTTTTATTACATATTTATCCTAACTAAGAGCAACACAGGTATTTGGTTTCACTTTTATCAATAATTCAATATGGCTGAAGGGCTTAATTAAAATATATTATTTTGATGTTTACTTTCCGGTGATGAAGATGTAAAAATTGTTTTTATTATTACATTTAATATTTTTTTAACAAATAACTTGTTCACTTCGGGATTGGGCACATACCAGTTTGTTAACCCGGCTTAAGGAACAGTAGAGCCAAATTCTCTACAGTTCACTTCAGCAACTCTTCTCTGGCGCGTCCACGTCGCGGGGGTGGGCATCGCATCTTGCAGTAGGCCGTGAGATGTGGGTGGCCAAGTTCAGAGGGGGACCCAGTGCTGTGGGGTATACCACAGCTCCCGTGCCTAGGGTTACAGGTGAAGACCTTAACGGTGGAGTTGGCGTAGTTGTTTGCAAAACAGAATTCGGCAGATCCAGCGGAAGAGGCAAGCTGAGTCAGAACGGCGTAGTTATTTTGACCTGGGGTTGGCAGCAGCAATTCCAGTACTTGCATAAGGACAAAGTTAGAATAACTAACTAAACGGGCTTATGTGAGACACTCGTGGGCGCAGCCAACGAAATGGTATGGCGGTTACGACACTGCGATGACGGAAGGCAACGGGATACCACCGTCATTATTACTTCCCTAGTAGTCAGCAAAGATGAACAATACAAGGAAAGATATGGCCCCGAGTCTCCGGCGTCCCTTGAATGGGACAGGGGTGCTAAGAATCTCCGGAGGGGAACATCAGAAAACAAATAAAATTAAAGTAGGAACATGGAATGTGAGAGGTATGAAGCAACACGGTAAACTACCCAATATAATAAAGGAAATGGATCGATTATGTATTGATATACTTGGTATAAGTGACACGAGATGGTCTGGTCAGGATAAATATCTGACTGCTGAAGGCAAAGTCCTTTACTACTCAGGTGGAGACAACAACTATGAACAATATGGAGTCGGTGTGCTTATGGGTAAAGAAGTATCTAATTCGGTTACCAACTTTCTGCCCCTGTCCAACCGTGCCATGCTTATTAAAATTAATGCTGCCCCAGTGAATATAAATGTCATTGCTGTGTATGCTCCTACGGCAGACAAGCCAGTGGCTGAGATTGAAGAGTTCTACCGTCAAATAGAGAACTTAATGCAACACACGAAACATCACGAGATAACGCTACTAATAGGAGATATGAATGCTAAAGTGGGAGATATGGCTATTACAGGTGTTACAGGTTTATATGGACTTGGTACCAGAAATGAGAGGGGCGATATGCTTGTGGAATTCTGCCAAGAAAAGGGACTTATAATAACAAATACCTTGTTCAAGTTACCGCCGCGCCGCTTATATACTTGGACATCACCTAGACATACATCAAGTCGTATAATGCGAAATCAGATAGATTATATTATTGTTAATAACAGGTTTCGGAACTCTATCAAAAACGCCGTTGCATACCCAGGAGCAGACATTAAGTCGGATCATAATCCTGTTGTTATGACAATGAAATGTACACTTAAACATACAATTAGGTGTACTAGGAAAATTCGTGTTGATACCAAAAGGATACAAGAACAAAACACAAAAGCATGTGTTTCAAGCAAAATAAATCATTGGGCGGAACAGGAGCTGAGTAAAACATCTACAATTCTGGAGACGTGGTCATCACTAAAAGAGACTGTCAGTGGCATATGCCAGTCACTGCTGAAGCCCAACCATGTTGTCAAGAGGTAGCAGTGGATGACAGATGAAATTTTAGACCTGATGGAACAACGCAGAGCCTATAAAAACACGAAACCAGACAAATATGCAGAATTAGACAAACTCATCAACAAAACAATCAGATATACCAGGGATAAGTTCTACGAGGGCAAGTGCAATTGTTTAGAAGAGCTGTTACAGAAGCATGATAGTTTCAATCTTCATAAAGAGGTAAAGGAACTAGCTGGTCTGAACAAAAAACCTAGTTCCAATACCTTGTGTGATGATCAGGGAAGACTCCTTTTAGATTTGGATAGCAGAAAAAGGGCTTGGAGCAATTACATAACCCAGATGTTTGCCGATCTCTCCAGATGTGAGAGTGGTTATGTCACAGATGAGTCTGGCCCACCCATACTAACATCAGAGGTAAAGCAAGCTTTAAGAATGGCAAGAACAGGTAAAGCACTTGGTCCGGACAACATACCTGTCGAGGTGATAATGGTCCTTGAGGATGGCTATGTGGATGCCTTGACTCATTTTTTCAATAAGATCTACGACTCCGGGACCCTCCCTGAGGACTGGCTCAAATCCACTTTTATCACCCTGCCAAAAAAGGCTAAAGCTAAGAAATGCACTGAGTACCGCACAATTAGTCTTATGAGTCACGTTCTCAAAGTATTCTTATCCATCATTCACAACAGAATACGTCCGCAATGTGATGAGCAATTAGGAGAGAGTCAGTTAGGGTTTAGATCAGGAATGGGGACACGCGAAGCGTTGTTCGCCCTTAATGTTTTAGTGCAAAAGTGCAGGGATATGCAAACCGATGTAATCTTATGCTTCATTGATTACGAGAAGGCATTTGACCGCGTAAAGCATGACATTCTATTGGAGCGCTTGCGTGATGCCGGTCTGGATGGCAAGGACATCAGAATCATCAAAAACTTGTATTGGAACCAGCAAGCAACAGTGAGAGTTGAACATTCAGAGACCGGCGCAGTGCAAATCTGCCGGGGAGTCAGACAGGGATGTATTTTGTCGCCTCTGCTTTTCAATCTTTACTCTGAAGCGATAATATCTGAGGCTCTAGAGGGACTGGTAGTCGGAGTCAAAGTAAACGGCAAAGTGATAAATAATCTACGTTATGCCGACGACACCGTACTTATAGCATCGACTGAACAAGACTTGCAAATACTGCTGGATAGAGTGAATGAATGCAGTGAGCGGGCAGGGTTGTGTATGAATGTGTCTAAAACTAAATACCTGGTCATATCCAATAACAACTTCAACCCAAGACTCAATATAGCAGGTTTAGATCTAGAGCGTGTGCGGAAGTACAAGTACCTTGGTGCTTGGGTCAATGAAGTATGGGACAGTGAACAAGAAATTCGTACCCGAATAGAAATTGCCCGAGCCACCCTTAAAAAGATTGAAAAAATTTTGTGCAGCCGCAAATTGTCCATTAAGCTCAGGGCAAGAATGCTCCAGTGTTACGTTTGGCCCGTGGTATTGTACGGTTGTGAAGCATGGACTCTTAAAGCTAACACGCATAAATTCTTGGAATCTTTTGAGATGTGGTGTTATCGTAGAATGCTGCAGATCAGCTGGACCCAAAAAGTCTCGAATGCAAAAGTACTCCAGCGTGTCGGTAAAGTCCAAGAATTATTACAAACCATCAAAAAGAGGAAGATGGCGTACCTCGGTCACGTGTTGCGTCATCAAAAGTACAGCCTCCTCCAATTAATAATAATGGGCAAAATTGAAGGTAAACGGCGCGCTGGACGTAAAAGGAAATCATGGCTACGTAACATCCGGGAGTGGACCAATATTGCCGGCGTCGAAGAGCTTTTTCGCATGGCGCAAGACCGGGAAAAGTTCGCGGAGCTGACGGCCAACCTCCAGTAGTGGAGAGGCACCAGAGAGAGAGAGAGAACTTGTTCACGAATAGCCGAAATTGAATACGGAAGGACCAATAGTGTTTTGACAGCACTATTGGTCCTTTTTTGTCCCAAAACTCAACCCAACTTAGGAGGGTAAGTGTTGTAGCGGGATGGCAATTTCATTGGGCCATTGGCTTAGGTAAGGCTTGGGGTCCGGACACCCCCCATTGAAAATCAACATACACTAGATGGAATGAACTTTTCCTTGCATATATCAGTATACACTAGGTAAATTGCAATTTTAATCTGAACCCCCCCCCCCCCCCTGGAAAAGTTATACCTACGCCTATGCATTGGGCCCATGCATAAAATATGTAAATCCTGCCCTGGCTTTACCTGTTTGCTTCTATGACATCATTTTTTTGTATTATGAAATGATGACTAGTATGTGTATGTTACAAAATTTAACGGTAAACAAACACGATATTTTATCGCTATTCAACTGGTTGCGTGATAGAGCTTCCGAGTTCTTGTGTTCGACCGGAAACTTTGGTTAAAATCGTGCACGCTTTTGATAGGCGGCTGACCTTGTTCATCGTTTCAAGTTTAGTGTTGAGTATAAAAACACGTCGTGATACCATGCGTTGCAGACTGCGGTCATAATTTTATAATGGAATCTATTGACGTGATTATGACGTGTCTGCGTAACATCTTAACAAAAATTTTCAAATTATACCATTGTGTGGTGTGTGTAGATATGCTATGTAAATATGATATGTTACTGCAGAAAAAAAATAGAGCTGGAGATAATAAGTTTGAAAAAAAAAGCATTTCTAAAGTGGGAAAAAGACCACATGTAGTAATAAATATCTACACTACTGGACCGATGACAAAAATTCTTTAACCATTAAAATGCTACATTATCCCTAATAACAGTCATACAAAATTGTTTTTCCTACGGGAAAATATAAAATTCCCACGGGAAAACAAAAACAACGCGGGCGAAGCTGCGTAAAGTAAAGCTAGTTAATAATAAAAACAATCCTAATTTCGAGTCAGCATTTCTAAAACATTATCAAATAAAAAATTCACTGTGTGGTTTTATGAAACCACGATGCAAGTGAAACTTTTTTTTCGGATCGTAGGCATTTCACTGAAAATTTTCGTATAATTATTCGATTTAGGGTATTAAAATTTCGTTTACATTACATTAAAATCATTTAATTTCAGGTTCAATTCCCATAATTTAAAAGTTATAATGTATTTTTTTATAAAAACAATAATATTAACAATAAATTATTGGTTCTCAATATCATTAATAAATTAAATTAATTATAATATTGCCTACCTACAGAGTACTATCATTCTATATAAATTACAATTTATTACAATATAATTATTAGCATTCAATATTATTATCATTATAATTCATTATTAATTATCATTGTTTATTTGTAACTATTTAATTACAAATTTCTTGGTTATAATTATAAATTTACAATGTAAAAAGGTAAAATTTTGAATATAGACGATCCGTCTTGGGCGACGTATAATTTGCGACAGGGGCGAGGCAAGCACACACGGCGAGTCGGGAACCGATCCAGCAACCGGTTTCTTGTAGGTACGACGCATCCATTGTGGTAAAGCGCATTGGCGCGAACATCCTCCGGGCCTTGAAGACAACTCTGTCTTCAACTATTGGGCCGAGTCATCAAGTAAAGGACACAGGTATTTTACACCTCTTCTGTAGGTGCCAGCTACGGTGATGACGTCAGCAACTCGTGAGATGCCGTCAGGTCCGGGAAAAAGCTTGTTGATTCTTCCAAGCCGCCAGTGTAAGGGGGGTGCGTTCTCCTCCTTGACGAGCACCAGATCTCCCACTTGAAGAGCTCTGTCGGGATGTCTCCATTTGGTCCGCTGTTGAAGCTCTGTGACATATTCCAGCTGCCAGCGTTTCCAAAAATGCTGCCTCATAGCTTCGATTCTCTGAAATCGGTCTAGCTTAGTAAGATGTATTTCTTCAAAGCTGGGTGTAGGTAGCGATGTCAAGGCACGGCCGATGAGGAAGTGACCTGGAGTCAAGGATTGGAGGTTATTTGGAGAGGATGAGAGTGGACATAAAGGTCGACTGTTAAGGATAGCCTCTACTTAATCAAACAAGGTAGCTAGTTCCTCGAAAGTTAGATGACAGTTACCTAAAGCCCTCTTAAGGTGAAATTTGGCCGATTTAACACCTGCCTCCCACAAACCTCCAAAGTGAGGAGCATAAGCTGGCTGAAATTTAAATTTAATGCCCTCATTTGATGCAAAAGAGATGACAGAAGAAGAATTTGAATTTAAAAAATCATTAATCTCTTTAGCGGCTGCAACAAAATTTCGGCCATTGTCGCAAAGAATCTCGCGAGGCTTGCCCCTTTTAGATATAAATCGACGTAATGACAAAATAAAAGCTTCCTTCGAAAGTTGGCTTACGGCCTCCAAATGCACACATTTATATCTTGTACAAATAAAGATTGCAAGATAACATTTGGTAATCTTGCAACCCCTTCCCTTTCTATCCGTAATCATAAATGGTCCAGCAAAGTCGACACCAACACTAATAAATGGGAAATCCGGCGAAACGCGTTCAGATGGTAGTGAGCCCATTAGTGGGACGACTGATTTAGCAGCCATACGTCGGCACACGACACATTGGCGCGCCGTGGTCCGAGCCAGGTCACGCCCTCCCACGGCCCACACGAATTGTCTGGTGGAGGCGAGGAGAAGCTGGGGACCAGCGTGAAGAAGGCGCAAGTGCTCTTGCTGAAACAACAATTTGGTAAGTCTATGTTTTGCATGCAGTAACATAGGGTGGCGCTTATCAAAAGAATAAAAAGAAGAACTGAGACGACCACCTACGCGTATAATGCCTTCTTCATCAATAAAAGGATTTAGGGGAAGAATGTGATTCCTAGAACTTAGAGGCTGCTTGTTGCGCAAAATATCTAATTCGACAGCGAAGCTATCAACTTGAGATAGTTTTATTAAATGTCTTAAAGAAGACTGAAGTTCCTCAGGCTGCAAAACTCCAACAAATTTATTATTTGCATTGCGGCAGTTATGCAAAAATCTAAGCAGATAAGCAAAAACACGTTGAACTATCGAAAGTTTAGAATATTTATCAAAATTTATTAATTTTCTGTCTGTTTTGGTTAATGTAAAATTGATTTTTAATTCAGGAATGTCTACGTTTGTGTTTGTATAATTTCTAATAAATTGAGGCCAACTCGACTCCGAGTCATGTAGAAAGGAAGGTCCGTTCCACCACACATCCAAATTCTCTAGTTTGTGCGCCTCGACACCTCGCGAAGCGTAATCCGCAGGATTAAGTGAGGTGGGAACGTGACGCCATTCAGAACCATCAGTTAATTCTAAAATTGTGGATACTCTGTTTGCCACGAAGGTTTTTAATTTATTTTGGTTAGTTCTGAGCCACGCTAGCACAATGGACGAATCAGTCCAGTAATAGGAACGCGTTATACGACAGCGCAGGGTGCGAACGGCTGCCGAAGCGAGGTTCGCGCCCAGCAATGCAGCGCAGAGCTCCAGTCGCGGGATGGTGGTCGGAGCGACCGGACTCACGCGCGCCTTTGCGCAGAGAAGGCGCACCATGACGTCACCTTCATCATTTGTTGACTTCAAGTAAATGCAAGCTGCGTACGCGCCACTGCTGCTATCACAAAAACAATGCAGTTCTATATAGTTAGGTGCATTACAAAGTACATGTCTCGGTATTCGAATTGACTTCAACGAATTTAAACCACCAACAAAATATCTCCAAGACTCGCAAATTACGTCAGGCACAGGTTTATCCCAATCAATTTTAGCGAGCCATAATTTTTGAATCAAAATTTTAGGTGTTATAGTTAGCAAACATAGTAGACCTAAAGGGTCGAATATTTTGCATGAATCAGACAAAATTGACCTTTTGGTGGAACAATCGTCCTTTGGTGAATAATGCGTAGGGAAATGAATGACATCAGCTGCGGAGTCCCAACCAACCCCAAGAATGTGTGAGGATGAGCTCAGTATGAGACTTTCATGGAGGTTGGGGCTCCTGTTGTCGTTGACAATTAAAGGCGAATTTGAGCGAAATTTACGCAAGGGTAAACAACCTGATAATAAAACATTTTCAATTGATCTCTTAATATTCAATAAATTGCTTTCAGAGTCCGAACCAGTAATCAAATCGTCAACTAAAAAATCATTCTGTATAATATTTTTAATTACAGCGTCCTCACAATTTTCGCCCAACTGCCACAAACACCGTGTACTTAAAAAACTAGCACTAGAATAGCCATATGTGACTGTACATAATTTTAATGTTTTCAATGGTTCGTTCTCGTTATCCCGCCATAAAATTAATTGTAGATTGCGATCTGAATCCTGAACAAAAATTTGTCGATACATTTTTTCGACATCACCTGTCAACACATATTTATGGGTCCTAAATCTCAGTAAAACATTAAGAAGTGAGTCCTGTATACATGGGCCGACCATTTGGAGGTCATTGACCGAATAGCCTGATGTTGTGGCGGCGCTGCCATTGAAAACAACGCGAATTTTAGTTGACTCGCTAGAGGGCTTAAGTACAGCGTGATGTGGAACAAAATAGTGCGGGCTTGGAAATCTATTTTTAGAATCAATCAGGTGACCTAGTTTAGCGTATTCATCGATGAAATTTTTATAAAGTGTTTTTAGTTCAGGATTTCTTTTGAATCGCTTTTCTAAAGCAAGGAAACGTTTTTTAGCTAGTCGATATGAATCACCTAGGCAATCGGGATCTGTGATAAGTGGAAGACGAACACAAAATCGTCCATCCTTGTCACGATACGTGTGCGTGATAAAATGTTGTTCACACTCGATTTCAAGGTCAGTGTGTGGTGTTACAGGCGAGGGAATTTGTTCTAGCTGCCAAAATTGTGTCAATTGTTCATCTAAAGTGTCATATGTAAAAACTGGATTACAATGAACAAATGAATTAAACGCAAGTTGGTTGAACAGTGAACTTTGATATATCGGACCGGAAACTATCCACCCTAACTTAGTCTTCCGCATAATAGGTAAGTTTTTACCTAATTTTATTTCCTCGGATCCAATTAAATGCCAAAAGACATCAGCGCCAATTAAAAGGTCAATAGGTGCGGGCTGATTAAAATAGGGATCTGCGAGTTCGATTCTCGGCGGATATTTAAATTGCGAAATATCAATATGCTTGTGCGGCAAGTTGCCGGAAATAGTAGGTAAAACTAAACATGACAAATTCAAATTTAATTTTTTATTGTGCTTAGATTTAATTCGAATAAGGCATCGCTCAGGCGTACCTGATACGGGAATGTTGCCCACGCCTATCACATTGGCCTTGTTATGCTGAGAAGTCAGTTGCAACCTTTGTTTCAGGCTAGCAGTAATTAATGAAGCCTGACTTCCGCTGTCTAGCAAAGCCCTAACAGTGAGATAAGCATTAGTCTCAGGGTTGTAGACCTCAACAAGTGCCGTGGACAATAAAACAGATTGATTGTTGTTAAAGGTGGCCATGCCGGCTGTGACCTGATGGTCTGGCTGCGGTGGCGAACTTATACTTGGGTGAGCAGCCTGAGGTACTTCCCTATGCAGTAAAGAATTGTGACGCTTCTTGCATTTTGTGCAGGGGCCTAATCTGCAGCGAAATGACGCATGACCTTTGCGCAAACAATTTAAACATAGTTTTAAATTTACCGCCTCGGAAATCCTATCCTCGATGGATCTGGACAGAAATGATGAGCAGTCGTAGATACGATGCTCACCGCCGCAGAACACGCAAGACGCAGGAGTTGCAGAAGAAGCACCAGAAGAGGCTGAAATTTGAAAGGATTTCACAGGTGACTTTTGTGAAATTGGGTCACGCTTGAAATTATGACTCACCTTCTCCGACTTAGTCCGCTGGACCGATTCTAACACATCGGCGCGACTCTTCAAAAATTTATGAAAGTCGTTGAGAGAAGGCATGTCTTCAAAAGAATTTTTATGCTCCTCCCATTTTAAGTTAGTGCTGGTGTCGAGCTTAGCCGAGACCATGTGAATGATCAAGGTATCCCACTTGTCAGTAGGCTGGCCTAGTGTATTTAGAGCCCGTAAGTTTTTTGACACATGATCTATTAAAAATCGTAGCCCCTTGGCACATTCACGCACAACTGGTTGTATATTAAAGAGAGAAGTAAGGTGATTGCTAATTAATTGCCTTTTATTGTCGTATCTTTCACATAAAAGATGCCAAGCCTCAGCGTAGTTTGCCTCAGTGACCTCTAAATTACTAATAACCTGAGATGCTTCCCCCTCCAAATAGGAGTTTAAATAATGGAATTTGTGTATTGATTTGATATGATCGTTGCAATGTATCAAAGAATTAAAGGTATCTCGAAACTCGAGCCATTTAAAATATGTACCATCGAAGTTTGTAATCTTTATTATTGGTAGCCTAAAGTTGACCTCATTTCCATGATTGCAATGAGAAGACACCTCAGAATTGACACTGGCAAACTGGGGCTTGTCGTTGCCTTTATCCATTATTGTTTGAGCTATTGATATTAATGTCAAAAAATCCGTTTCTATCTCCTCTCTCACATCAATTTCGAGCTGCAATGTGGCTGGATTCGATAATTCGATTTGTTTTTGCAATTCATCGAACTGTGCAAGTAGATTGCGAAATCGTTCCAGCCGCAAAGTAAGTTCATTCATTTGCTCCAACGTAAGGCTATCGATATTATTAATTTTGTCAATGTAATTTTTAAATTTAGTAATTCGGCCTTTGATAGAACTTCTGGATATCAGAAGGGAGCCCTTGTCCGTCATTATGACTGGTAAAGTTACTAGTTGGAACAAATAAGTAAATAACTAAATTTTAATCGAAATAAACAATTAATTTAAAATAGATAAAATACGTAGCTTCAGCTTATGCTCCAAAGCAGTGTGGCGTTGTGTAGTGGTCGTGCGCAGCGATGACAGGAACAACACTCCGCTCAAGCTGGCTGAGCTTTGGTTGAAGGCCGCGCGACCTTGCACTTGAATGCACGAAACAGCTGACGCTAAGCAAAATAATGTTGGGTTAGGACTATGCGATTGAATTTTTAACTAAAGCTTAGGCAGGTGTGAAAGTTTAATTATACGAATAAATTGGAGATAGAAGACAAAGGCTGTGGTGTGAAACCCTATAGTTATTGCGTTTATATAAATTGTACCAAAATAAATCAATCTAAACAATCAATTTAAATGCTTTACTTAAAATAATATAGCGTAAAAAAGGCAACGTGAAAATACTTAGGCGTACGACTTTAATTGCGAGTACTTAGGCGTAAGAATTTAATTATTTTAATAATTATTGAAAGAATTTAAGCCTTTTGCGTTAGAATTAAGAGTAAATTAAAAAGAAATGCCCTTAAAAAGATGTGATGTACGCCTTTGTGCATAAAAAACAAGAATATGATTTGGCACTGAAGGAACCAGCAAACCCAATAAAATCAAGCAAAAACGGGAAAATAATTATGGAAATATATGGAAATATGGATTGGTCACTTCCCTGGCTAAACCTTGGCTGCGGCGCTGCAGGCTGACCGGCTGGCTTCAAGCTAGGGTAGACTGGAATCCGCTGGTCCAAAGGTCGTTTCTGCGCACGCGTGTGTAATTAGCGCATCGCGTAACTTCTTGATGAATGTTTACGTGTATTTACTGAATCACGTCGGGGTCACCATGTTTATTTGTAACTATTTAATTACAAATTTCTTGGTTATAATTATAAATTTACAATGTAAAAAGGTAAAATTTTGAATATAGACGATCCGTCTTGGGCGACGTATAATTTGCGACAGGGGCGAGGCAAGCACACACGGCGAGTCGGGAACCGATCCAGCAACCGGTTTCTTGTAGGTACGACGCATCCATTGTGGTAAAGCGCATTGGCGCGAACAATCATGAACATACAATGGTTGAATATTTTAATACAAATAAATAAAATCGACTAACCCCATCTATTTAATTTTAAAATCCGCGTTCAATTTCGATATCCTCGCAATAAAATAACCCCATTTAATGTACCTTTTTTTTATTTTTTTTATTGCTAACGGTGGCAGACGAGCCAGTGGCCCACCTGATGTTAAGTGGTAACCACCGCAATCTGCAATGCCAGGGGCACAGTTCTGTCACTGCCTACCTGGAGAGAAATGCTCTTTTGAAGAAGGACATATCGTAGCGCTGAGGAAACACCTTATCGAAAAACAGTTTTTGGCTCTAATTCTCCCATTTCAAGACCCAGCAAGCTGGTAAATGAGTATAGTGCCGACATGTTTTTTTCACATTTTGTTGACTCACCAAACAAGATTCGTTCATACATTGTGGAATCAATTAATGATTGATTGTTTGAGCAGTGTGTGAAAGTAACTAGTTGTAAATTATTTTTCTTTGTCATAAATTTTTAAGCTCGTGATGCTCATTGCGTGATGTATTTATTTATTTATAAGTTTTTGTTGCACTTAGTTTGTTACTTTAGCATAATTTTACTCATAATGTATTGGTGTAAACAAATGTTGGTAAATCAATCTATACAAATAAATAAAATTGAAGTGTCTGCTTGTAATGTCGAAATAATAAGTTTTTAATAAATGGGTATGAATGTATATCGGGTACCAATAACAAAAACACGATTAAAAAATTTTTTGTCTGTGTCTGTCTGTTTGTTCCCGCTAAGCTCCGGTACGGCTGGACCGATTTTGACGGGATTTTCACTAATAGATAGCTAATTATATAAGGTATAACATAGGCTATAGGCTACTTTTTGCCAAAAGTTACTATTTCTCGCGGACGAAGTCGCCGGCACAGTAAGTAAATAATAAAAAGAATCATTCATTGATCATGTCAACGTCAGGTCAACACTATTTTTTATATGGATTGTCAAAATTAGTCTAAAACATGTTTAGAACGAAATAAATTTACTCAAGACAGCTGAAATAATTGGGTGACTACATTTAGACAGACGCGCATAGAATGAGACTTTAAATCTTAAATCCTCTATTTGGTGTTCCCTAAAATTTTCCAGGGTGATTAAAAAATAACCGTGTATGTACTTATAATAATATACTATTAACACCCTTAAATCGAATACTTAATCTTAATTTAATAATTGGAAAATGAGAATGATAATGGGAAAACAAGAGTAGACAAGATATCTAACTATAAATTTTAATTATGAAATAAGTCCATTAAAATCGTATTTTCGGCCCCCATGCCATGCCAAAACCAGACAAAATGCATTTCTAGATACCTATTTCGCGGTCATTAAATATATTAAAAACTATCACATTTTAGATTAATTTAGATATTGAATATCAGTAGTATTAACACATCCAAATTTCAGCATGAAATAACTAATAGCACTTTCAAAACTTACCACAGAAGTATGAACCACTTGCTATTATTTTCCTTAAATGGCGACTAAGAGCACCACAGAACAGAATTTATGTTCTGTGAAGAGCACATTGATACACTTCCCGGTCTCGTAATAATCGGTGTTCTAGCAGAATTATCAGAGAGGTAATATTTTTTTTTAGTTATTAAAAAGGCAATGAAGGAAATACATTTTACGTTACTTTAGCTAGAGTGTAGGACTTGAAGTTTCCATAACACATTGTACTATTTACTTAAATGCTATTTTTAATGTCTTTTTAAGGCTTTAAACATACCCATAACATTCCACGCGTTTAAGGACTCATTCATGCACTCGTCACGTAAAAAATATGTCAATAACATGAAATATATTCAGGTAACATTTATTCTCAAATCTTCTACAATAATCTTTACTGGTTACTTCTTTTCGAAATGTTTTAGTTTCCTTATTTAAAGCGGTTTAAATAGTTCTAATTTTATGAATTTTACCACTGTTAAAAAATAACTAACCACTTAGAAAAGACCTATTATTAAGGCAAATAGTAAAAAAAACTGTATTTATAAAATCATTATAGGTAAATTTCAAACAATCAAAACCTATTGAGAGTTTATAACAAAATACGCGTCGAAATTTCCCTCAGTTCTGCTGCGATTTCGCTGTAAGTTATAAAATCAATTAATATAATATTATAGAGAAAAAACGTTAATTCCATAGTCAGTTGGACTATGATTGTCTCTAAAATGGTTTTGTTTTTAGTTTAAAGTGGATTAACTCGGAAAATTTTAGGTTTCCAGGTCTAAGACAAGTACCTAGCGACCATTTAATATATAACCTATATGCCCCTAAAATATTATAAAAGGGGAATAATTCGTCATCATCGGGTGTATCAGAATGCCGAAATAATATTAAAATAAGCAGTTACTGATTAAAACAAAATCTTCCTAGTCAGGACATCGTATGATGATATCATCTAAATATACCTATGTCATCACATGTTTGTCCGGGATAAAGTCCGAAACTACAAAACCTATTTTAATGAAATTTGCCTAACTGTATGTAATTTGATCCAACTTAAAAGATAGGATAGGTTTTTATTTCGATTATTGACCTCAATAGTTATTAAGTATTTTGTCAAACTTTATTATGACGAATCGTAGGTCGCGGGCGCAGCTAGTTTTATACAAGACAAGATGCTTGGTCAATACTCTATCAAGCCGAAACCGACCCATGTTAACATAGTTATAGTATAAAAGTTTCCTGATTCTCCATTTTCATTGAAATATTTGTGTGGGGGATTTTTAATGACGCCATTAGTTTAATGTGACTATGTTAACATGGGTAAGTTTCGGCTTAATATGGTATAGACCTAATGCAGTGTATAAATTGTAAAAAAAATTACAGGTATTTTTCCCGGACGTAGAACGAGCGGAATGGTTAAATAGAGTGAGTATCCTACCACCAGTTTATTTGTATTATAAATTATTATGACAAAATAACGACAAACTTTACATACTGCGAGTATTTAGACCAGGAGACCATAGCACAAGTTTTACTTAGTTTGGTTCTCCTGTCTCCCAAGATGGCTATCGTTCCTTATGTAAAACAGAATGCATGTACTGCAAAATTGGGAGAAATAAATACATATTATATTATTATTATTTCCATCATATCGAATGTACTGAAAAAGTTAATTTGTTTTTGTCTTTCTAACGCGTGTAATGTGACACGCTTAGCGCAGAGGCCGAGTGATCACCTACTGCGCAAAGGGTCGCGGGTTCGATTCCCGTACGGGACAAATGTTTTGTATGGCCTACAGAAATTTGTTCCGGTCTGGGCGTATGTGCATGTGATATTCTATGTTTGTAACTGCACCCACGACACAGGAGAAAATCCTAGTGTGGGGCGACGTTTTTTAAAAAAAAATAAAAAATTAAACAAAATAGGTACTTAGTTGAGTAATCAATATTTATAAACTTATTTTATGCTTATTTGTTTTGATAAAATCCTCACAAAGCGTCTGTTTATCATTTGCCTATTTCTTCATACTTACGTTTAAATGATGAACAACATTGATATGTATATGTATTATATTATACATTCATTCAACACATTTAAAACCCGTGGTTTTGGAGTAAATGTAATCTCTACATTTGAATGCAATGCATCAAAACGCGAGTTCTTACATAAAACTTTTAAAGTGGCAATGAATTTATGATTGTTTTAAACAACTAGCAACACGTCAAGCTTTCTATTTGCACTACAAAAGACGTCACTATTACGAGGGACATAAGAGCGCTCTTAAGGTTAATATTAAACTCTGGTGTGTTGCTGTATTGTACATTTATATCTCTAGTGAATTTATTAACTATTGAATTTGTTACAGATATTGTTGCAAGTCTGGCCCAATGTTAATCATTACGGTCGCAGCTTGTTGAAGGAATCCATCGAGCCTGCGGTCGCCGAAAGCTTGGCAAATTACAAATTAAACGGCTTCAAGTTCGAACGAATGATTCTGGGAACTATCGTAAGTTTTGTGTAGAATTTTGTTTCGAGGATTATAGAGAGAGGCGAGGGATTATGAACTGGAGCCTTAGTCTGCTAGCATTAATTAATGCATTTATGGCGTGTCAATAACGCCTCAATAGCGTTACTTTTTGAGACAGTTATTGTTGGTTAACTAACTAAAACATTTGTCACTATTGATTTATCAAGAAATTGTAGTACGAATAACTTGCACTGCGAAAAGCGTATAAAAGTGTCAAAAACAGTTTTACTGAAACGCTATCAAGACACTACAACAATGTTAAGATTAGCAGAATTAGGAGTAAAAGGTCGTAAAAGGTTCTCCGCTCGTAAAAGTTGCCGCCAAAAGTATTTGAATATTAAAATGCATGGGCGATTTTTAACTATACGCATAACGCGTGATGCAACGTTGATTGTAAATATCTCAGAATCGGTAACATGAACACCGAAACACAACATGATAAAACGATAAATCGATAAAAATTATGAAAATATGTTGGATATACTTAATGGCTTCCCTGAAATTTTGTCGACATTTATTTATATTTAGCAATACCCAAAATAACAACACCAATATCCAAAACATACTCAAAACTTGAAGATAGCTAAAAATGCAGTGTTTTTAACAGTTCATCATAATAAGGGGCTGGATATATTGAAAACATGTCTAGTGCACATACAGATAATGCAATGATAATGCAAATCCCGCGACTACGTGCAAAGAATCACGCGCCGCCACGCGTTGGTTTGGTGCGGTGCGAGAAGCAGGGCTATTACACACTGCTCCTTAGTACCACGTAGTACCGTGCGTGATTCCGACACTCCACTGCCCTCTACCATGATCGCTCAAAATAATATTAAAACCGCGCTGAGGGCGGGATGGTGCTGTACGCAACAAGAGCGGTGTCTCTGTTTAAATTTTTGTTTTAATCTTGCTTTAAACGATCATGGTAAGGAGATTTGCTGAGAAGATGAGATATTTGCGGGGCCGCGTTTTTCTGCATACTGCCAATGCAACCTTATGGAGTAGGATGATAATCTCCTTATTCTAAGCTATGGCGAATGCTATTGATGCACTGAGTATTTATGATATGGATTATTACAGACAATAATGAAAATAAGACCATGATGATAAGACATATTCATCGTATTTATTCGTGATAATCCTATTGACGAAAAAATATTTGAATAAGTACATTTTTATACTATTTGGAGAGTAGTATAAGCATAATAATATCGAAGAAGTAACATGATACCTGCAAATATTACATTCGAAGACACTGCGGCATAATTTTGGCGTTCCGTGGATCATTAAAAAACCGCCTCCTTGGTCCAGTGGTTAAGTTGAGACCTGTGTCAATGTGGAGATCGGTGTTTGATTCCCCATATAGGGGCAGAAGTCTTTCTGCTTGGTTTGCTTGGTGGCAGCCTGGCAGGGCTTCCGTACCCGCATAACTAAAACTTGTCACATAATAACATTATTGTGTTCCAACAATTAGAAGTAAGATAGTCAGTTCCTACGTTGTTAAGGAGCCCTGGTGAAGTTCGCTTCCATTTTTGGGCTTACCTTCACTTACCTTCAGATGAGCTGAAGGACAATACCATATATACCTGTTAAGAAATGCTTCATACTAAATAGTCATTTAATTTGTACAAGTGTATACAAAAATACTAATTTTATTTATATTTCTGTATAATTGTATCTACATAAAGTGCATTCCTATAATGAAATATGTTGCATTCAATGTTGCGATAACATTGTACCGATAATCTTACTTTGAGTACATATTTATCATAAAAACCATTCTTCCACACTTTTTATATAAGCAGAAGTGATGAAGCTGGAATTTACATCTTAGAAGAAGCAAGTACAAATCTTTTAAAGTTTACGAGTTTGTCACAGAGTCGCGACCTAGATTCGGGGTCTCAATGTTAATATGGTTCAAGCAAATGTTTCTAATTGAAGCATGGCCGTTTAATAACATTATATGACTTTAAGTGCGATGTAGGTACAATATCGTTTGGAGCATTGCGGTTGGCAAATGTTTGTGATCTGTTAATATAGTGCTCTAAAAGACAATTGAATAACGCGTACAATCATGTTAGTAGGTGTATATTGGGCATTCTAAAACAGTTTTCATCAAAACACCGCAAACGAACGCAGTGAGATTTGAGCTACGCTTCGCTGCGCTCTAGCTCCGCAAATCTCACTGCGTTCGTTTACGGTGATTTGATGAAAACAGTTTAAGATTGCCCAATATACATTATATAGGGTTAAATGGAAAAGAAGATTTTTTATTTCATTTCATTTCATAATGTTTCTATTGTGTTGTGTTGTTTGACTGTAAACAGTATACTTTTGATTGATTGCGATTTACTAGACACATTTTCAAGGTTTTCTATCTCAGAATATTAAGGCATTCAACTAGGTAGCAGTACAATAACAACAGAAATTAAACAGGTTGAGGTTTCGTAGCTTCAGGACTCAACTCTCGGATAAGTATCTGTACCGTTCTACACTCTGCCTGCCATACAGTTTCAAAGCATTCCCACGAAATTCATTTATCAGCAATAAATTTATTGCACATTATTCATATATCCAGTTACGAGTGCTTACTCAAATAATAAGGCTTCTTTCACACGTTAATACTTTTATTTGTTTATTAAATTACTTCAATTAAATATATTCTTTATTATAAAACAAAGTATAAAATTAATAATTTTTACAAAATATTTAAAAGGGCGGGCTAATCCCTGAAAGATGTGTTCCAGTCATCACACGAATAAAAAATAGAAAATAAATATTCCAATCATTTAAAAAATGAAAATATAAAAAATATTAAGAACATTTTAACTACCTACCTTGGGTCAACATGGCTGACTAAGGTCTTAACATCCTAATTAAATAGGGTAGTGCGGTGGGAACGTGTATGAGATGCTGCCGATGAATACCACCTATGTATTATTACAATAATTTTCTTAAACTTCTGTAGTTCTGTCGTCATGTCGTATCAATATCGTTATGCTATAGATACATTCGGTTCGCCTAATAGAACGATATACCTATTGATTATCTGTTTTAAATAGTAGTATCGAAAAATGAAAATTAGAAATCGCATCCGTTATGTATTATAAAGAAGACTTTTTAATTTGGAGATAATATTCGTTAGTAATTGTAAATATGTATGTACATGTATAATTTAAATAAATATAATAAACCCGAAATGAAAAAAAAAATTGGAGCATGCAGCCTTACACGAGATTTCTGCATCAGCAGAATTAAACGGTAAACAATTATTTTGCTGTATATGCACAGTATTGTATTGCAAGTTTGTGGAAATAAACGACAAACAATTAATTTGCTGAATATTTCCGCGTCGTATTGCACATTGGTAGAATTATGGGTAAATATCAAATTTTGCTAAATATCATGAAAGTCAGAGGTGCAAAACGTTATTAGGTTTTATATTTTGAGTATGGGACCGACTTTTTGAAAGTAAACTACCAAACTATAATCTTCTCTTAGATGTTGTGATGCTGAATAACGATCTACTACTACCTCGAAAATAAAAATCCAATACACGTAATTGCATCAGTTCGTCGTTTTGTTTCTTTCTTGCTACGTAAGTACTTTTTTTTTTATATAGCTGACGAAGTTCAGCCGATGATCGGACCGTTTTTGGATCATACGCAACTGCGGATCAAAAATTTTGTTGCAGACCTGAGAACTGCTCCACTCACACGTCCGCGGGACTATGGTCCCCAAGCGCAAATTATGTAAACCGTCCCGGGTACCATAGTACCCAAAGCGCTTCGCGTCTCCTTTGCCTAAAACGCGCGGTGTGATAAAAAAATCACGATAAAAAATATTTTCTCTAAATAAAGTGTCAGTTCTTTAGTGTTTGAAAAACGAACACTGACCATGGAAGTGGAAGTGAATGCATTAGGCATCTCGATAACGTATAGACATCATATCCGTGAATGCATATTTGTTTTCTTATAAATATTTTGTGTGGATATGATTTGGACGGAAATTAATAATTTTGTGATAATATATATAATATTTTATAATATTACTTACTTATTTAACAATATAAAAATTAATGAGCATTCTTTTTTAGATTAGTCATGTTAAATAAAAATGATTATAAAGATAAGGTATAGGTTGAGAACCTCAGTAAAATTATTACTTGCATTGCACTTTTCTTATATAAAATCTGGAAAAACTGTAGTCACAGTACACTCCAGTGCTATCTCTGACCACTAACAGTGCTTCAGTACCTCCTCATCAAAAAATCTCAAGACCAAGACTGCTGAAAAATGTTCGTAAGTTTTTATACTTTATTGCTATACTTTATTGGCCTTACAAATAAAAACTTATACCGAGGATAATCCTCGGAATAATTTATTCTGTGTTTTGTCTTGTTTTAGCACATGTCAGATGTAATATGTCAAAATAAGACAAAACACGGAATAACTATTCCGAGGTTATTCCGAGGTATAAGTTTTTTATTTGTAAGGCCGTTAATCTATTCTTTAAATGTCTATAAGTGGTTGATCATCTTCATGCTTCAACAAATTGAGCCGTTGGACCAGGCTGTATATGACGTGACCTCTCCAAGTGCTGTCTTCACGAGGGACCATCAAGCCCAGCAGTGGCATGCTGATTGACTGATGATGATGATATTTTTTTTATCTTATGAATTGAAGATGTGAATCTTCAACTCGTTTTCTTGTAACCACTCTTAATACTAATATGACATTTACTATTTTCAGGTCGGATAGCAAGCAAAACAAAAGGTCAGCCAAGAAGAGCTGTGAATCCGACCTTTTCTTTGATACCGACGACGAAGACATCAGGTACTTTTATTGCTATATTTACATATATCTAAATTTCAAGTGTTTAATGTGTACAATAATCGTGTATCCTTTTTCTATCTCCCTAGTCCAAAGAAGAGAAGCAAGGCGATAAAGTGCCTATCGAAGGCGAAGAGTGCAGAAGTGAAGAATACATCGTCGTCCAATACTTCTGAGTGGTTGTTCGACTCAGAGTCGGACAGCGAGGTTTCGCGGCCGCCAAACCTGCCAAACAAGACCACCAGTATCCTGACACGCCGAGTACCTGGTGGTGTAACGCGTCGGACTGCACAGCTCGACGGCGACTTGCTAGTGGAGCTACGCCTCTACAACCAGAAGGAGGTATCTAATCTCAGCGGCCTTGACCGGTGCGAGCGCGCTATCGTTTGGGTACGCTTGCAAGGCGAAGCAGAATCTCCAGAATTTTACGCATTAAAAAAATTTGTAAAATTAGCTAAGGCAAAGTTTACCACAGAGGGGATATTTTATAAAGATAAAGTTAAAAAATAGGTTCTCTTTTGTTTCTCTCTGCGTAAATTATGTTTTAGCTGGTTTACTTATTGTTTATCGTTAGCAAACTCAAAGATTAGGTACTTACATACTTAAGCCTTTATTACTTTAACTTTGAGAATTTGTACTGTCCAAATCATAATGTCGAGGTCTACTTTCTGTTCAGTTTGTGACGTATCCGTAAATAACAAAGTTTTCTCTGCACATTTGAAAAGTATTTTACATAAGAACAACAGTTCGGTCGTTGATAGTGAGGGGGTTGAAAAAGTTCATAGCGCTTTTCGTAATCGTATAGCATCGTACCGTGTTCGATATGAAGATGAGGGTCATGATAGTGCGCGTGTTCGCCCGCCCGCCGAGTTTTTATGGCACTTGCGCTCTCGCGTACGCCTATTGCTCATAGCGAAAATTCAAGCTCACACTAATGTTAAAGCTAATTTTGAACTTTTCTGTGAATTCTTTCTGCTTAGTAAGTATGATTCGATTTCAATCAAGTCATTTGCAACGGAAAACTTCATCTTGCATCAAAACTTCAATTTTGAAGATATGTTTTCAAAAATTATTCACTTAATTTGTAAAAAAATTGAAGAATTTGAAGAAAGAGATAGTGGGTGGGCCTATTTACAAAGCCTATATCTAGAAGTAAATATAAACAAATATAACCCGTTAAGAGGCTCCAGTTTTATAGAATTACCAAAGTCCATAAAATGTAAACGAGCATGTATCAACATTCAAAATTCTGATAATTATTGTTTTTTATGGTGTGTCATGGCAGCACTATTTCCTATAAACAGAAACGCACATCGAACGTCAGCTTACCCACACTTTAAAAATGTACTCAATATCAAAAATATGATTTTTCCAGTTGGGTTTGCGGACATCAAAGTTTTTGAAAAGAATAATCCTCGCATAAGTATTAATATTTACGGCATTCAAAAGAATGGTAACATTGTTGGACCTTTATACAAAAGCGAGATTCGCAAAGATCATCACATTAATATGCTTTTCCTGGAAAACAGAAAACGCACCCATTACTGTCTTATTAAAGATTTATCTAAATTACTTCGTCTTCAATTAACTAAACATCATTCTAAAATATATTTATGCGAGGATTGTATGATATTCTTTGATAGTAATGATAAACTGAAAGCTCATGTTTGTGGTGGTGTATCGAAAATATTACCCGGTGATGGAACACGAATTCAATTTAATCATTACGAGCGAATGCATGACATGCCCTTCGTCTTATACGCAGATTTTGAATCATTATTAAAACCAACTGAACTCGATTCTGGATCAGGCTGTACAAAGATATTGCAAAAACACGTACCATCAGCATTTGCTTATTACGTTGTGTGTTCTTATGATAAGTCGCGTAATAAATATGTATCTTATCGAGGTCCAGCCTGTGTAGAAAAGTTTTTAGAAAGTCTATTATTGGATATAACCGATATTTATAACGTTTTGCAGTCGCCAGTGGCTATTTGTTTAACAAATGAAGACAAAGCGAACTTTGCTCGGGCTACAAATTGTTTTCTTTGTGATAAAATATTGTTTGACGATAAAGTTAAAGATCATTGCCATCTTACAGGACGGTATCGTGGTGCAGCTCATTCTTATTGCAATATTAGATATCGTTTGCCTAAGTTTGTTCCTATATTTTTTCATAATTTAGCGGGTTATTATGACAGTCATCTTTTTATACGACAGTTGGGAAAACTATCAGGAAAAATACAAGTAATAGCAAAAAATAAGGAAAACTACATATCTTTTACAAAATTTTTTCAAATTAATGATAAAGATATCATACCTGTTCGATTTGTTGATTCTTTTAAATTTTTAGGCACAAGTCTAGAGAAACTTGTCGCAAACTTAAAAAATGACGACTTTAAACATCTGCGGCGTTATTTTCCTTCTCGTGAGCATTTTGCTTTAATAAAACGAAAAGGGGTGTATCCATATGAATACATGACTACTTGGAGTTCATACGAAGAAAAAGTACTTCCGCCTCAGGAGTTCTTTTTCAGCAAATTACGCAATAGTAATATATCTAAAGTAGATTATGATCATGCAAAAAAAGTCTGGCAAACGTTTGAATTATCGAATCTCGGTGAATACACAGACTTGTATCTTAAGTCAGATGTTCTTTTATTAGCTGACGTTTTTGAAAGTTTTCGCCAGACATGTAAGATGAATTATAAATTAGATCCAGCCTTTTATGTTACAGCACCGAGTCTCCGTTTTGATGCCATGCTATTAAAAACAGATGTTAAATTAGAATTAATACACGACCTGGAAATAATAAGAATGATTCAAAAAGGTATTCGCGGTGGAATATGTTTATGTTCGACAAGGTATTCAAAAGCCAATAACAAGTATTTAAAAACTTACGATCCAAGAAAAAGTAATAACTTTCTAATTTATATCGATTGTAATAATCTCTATGGATATGCAATGTGTGCTTATTTGCCTCATTCCAATTTTAAGTTATTGAATGACTTGGAAATCGCTGGAATAGATTTTATAAATGTACCAACTAACGGAGACACTGGTTATATACTAGAAGTAGATTTAGAATACCCCGAACATTTGCATAATGATCATAACGATTTTCCATTCTGTGCTCAAAAATTTACTCCGCCAGGTTCTAAAACTTCAAAATTGATTCCAAATTTATACGATAAATATTTCTATGTCATACATTTTGCTCATCTGCAAACATGTATAAAACATGGTTTGTTGTTAAAAAAAATACATAGAGATATTCAATTTAACCAGAGTCCTTATTTAAAGCAGTATATTGACATGAATACTGAATTACGAAAAAAAGCTAAATCTACATTTGAACAAGATTTCTTCAAACTTCTTAACAACAGTATATTTGGCAAGACGTTAGAAGACACAGAAAAGAGGGTTAATGTGAAATTAGTCAATAAGTGGAATGATGATAGTAACAAAACAAAGAAAAGTTTCTGTGCAGAGCAAATGATAGCTCGACCAAATTTTCACAGTGTTACAATTTTCACTGAAAACTTGGTAGCCATTCAAATGAAGCCTGAAACAATCACTTTGGATAAACCTATATACATTGGTTTTTCCGTTTTGGAAATATCTAAGAGTCACATGTTTGATTTTCATTATTCTATTATGAAGCCTTTTTATAAGGAAAAGTTAAAACTTTGTTATACGGATACTGATAGTTTTTTGTATTCAATAGAAAGTAAAGATTTTTTTATGCTGATTTAAAATTAAATTTTCTTCCCTATTTCGACACTAGTAATTATTCTGTAAATAACGTATACGACATTCCTAGTTGGAACAAAAAGGTGCCAGGTCTCTTTAAAGATGAGCTAGGAGGAAGTTTGATTTCGAAGTTTGTAGGATTAAGGTCCAAGTTATACTGTATTAAAACGGCAGAAGATGAATTAAAAAAAGCAAAAGGCATACAGAAGCAAGTATTAAAAGATGTACAATATAAAGATTATTACAAGGTATTAAATGAAAATACATTTTTGAAGAAAAAAAATATCATATTTAAATCTCTTAAGCACGAAATATTTACTCAAGAACAAAACAAAATAGCTTTGTCGGGTAATGACGATAAACGTATCATATTAAAAAACAAAATTTCTACTTTACGTCACTGGGATAGTTTAGTTTAATATCATTAGTTTTTCTTTAGAAGCACCGTATTGTATAGTTTATTATTATTTTAATGGTAATCATGAATCAAATTGTAAGTTGAGAAATATGTTACCCCATCATCTATTTATTTATTATATGGCTTAAGTAATGAATAAGATAGAATAAAAACATACATGAAATTGTATAGTATGTACCGACACGGCACTTTATATTGTAAAGTTATTTACTTTTAATATTGTTATCCATCAGTTATTTGTTTAATAGTATTATACATTGTTTTTAATGGTAAATAGGTAAATTAATTACCTAGTTTTAATCAAATACTTAATGTTGTGTTGTAACGATGAAAATATATAACGTTATAAACCAGCTACCATGTTTTTTTTTATTTCATAATCCATAAAATATAAAACTATTAATAAAATAGCACACGCAATGAACAATTCGAAACTGGTTGGGACATGTTATTGCTGATTTAGGTATTCCAACTTATAGTTCATTAGTAATTTGTCCAATTGCGATTCCGTGCGAATGCTTTGTTGTTATGTCAGCATTATATTTACACTATAAATAGCTATTAAAGTTGAATGTTTTTAAAATTTGTTTCACACATAATTAATCAAGTGACAACTACGGTCACCCAAATACATCATGGTAAGTCGTATAAATTATTTTTCTTCAAACTCTTTTCTTGTGTAGTGGTTAGATCACTAGTTAATGTTTATTTGTATATTTGAATTAGTTGGAAGATAATGTTGTTGTTAAAAACTTATGGTTGTGATGCTGTTATTGTGATTCTCATATTCTATCGGTTCCGTATAAGTTAGTCAGCCTCCTTGTGGATCCTAGATATACTCTTCTACCTCCGCCACTATATCAATCATTTCTTCGATGTGAAATTATTTTTGTTGCATAATAAATTTAATTTCAGAATAGCCAAGAAATCTCGCAGTCGCTACTCATAAGCAAGGAGGCAACAGAAGATTATCCTCCTTGCTTTGAGCAAAATGCGCAAGATATGTTGGAGGGCTTCTCTGAAGAATTTCCACATTGGAATGCTAAAGATTCACCGCTGCATGCCAAGGTGGTTAAAAGTCTTTTTAATAAAAAGAAGCCCATGAAGAGGAGATGCAAGTTACTGCAGAATACGAAGGGGAACGAACCTTCTTATTTAATTAAAACAATGCCTACTAAAGGGCGGCGATTAATTAAATTAGAAATATTAGATCTGGAATCAACCAGCAATGATCCATTAATAAAAACACAATATGTGGTAACCGAGCATATTGATCCAATAATGGATCAAGCAGAAAATATTATAACTAATATCTCTAAGAAAATATGTGGTTACAGTTATAGTTTTTAAATAACTATTGCTGACCTATAACATTTGTAGATGTATATTAAAATTCTCTAATGTGCTAGATGCGTACCTACTATCTTTAGTTACGTGTACACTCACGGAGATACATTATTTCGACAACATTATTCTTCTGAAAAATTATAGTAATGCTTATAAATTTTACTAACTAAGACTTATGTTATTTTAAATAGTTATGTTAGTTTAAGTCTTGTATTGTTTTCAATAAATATAATTTAAAAATAAAAAGACTTGTATGAAAATATTTGTTTTTATTTTAACACCTCTATAATATAATCAAATATTTTGAAAAACATTCATTCAGAATTACCTCTATAAATAAATCTAAGATAAAATTTATTAGAATTCAAATACATAGTTTAAAATAATGGTAATAAAATTAAAAATATAGTTTTATTTATTAAAGAACGCAGTCTATTACTTTGTTAAAGTAGGGATGCAAGTAATTAAACAATGTTTATTTTTAAGCATCGATTCCTTACTCATATCATTTTTTATTGCACGATTCGAGAGGGGTGAGAGCTCTTTCTTCTCTCTCAGTGCACTTACAAAAGTAAATATACTGCTAGTTCTCTTATTATTACGAACGCAAAGTGTTATATCCATTTTGTTAAAAGCCACGAATCAAAGCGGACAAGTTGCTATGAAGTTCCTCAAACAAAAGGAAACGTTAAAATTAGATTATAATATCTGTCCTGCATCATTATGTGAAGCAAAGGGACATGGCAACTTATTGCCGAGCACTATATGATGTATTGTTTGTGGACCATCAAATTGCGGCAAGACAAACTTAGTAATAGGTTTGTTATTACATGAGAATGGTGCACGTTTTCGTAACTTATATGTATATTCTAAATCATTATACCAACCAAAATATGTGTTCTTAGAAAAAGTATTAGATTTAGTTGCAGACATATCTTATAGTAAATATAACCATAATAGTGATATCATAAGCCCACACGAAGCTTTGCCAAACTCCATTATAATATTCGACGACGTAGCTTGTGAAAACCAAAATAGCATTCGGGATTATTTTGCTATGGGTCGACATAAGAATATTGATTGTTTTTACATTAACCAAACATACAGTAAAGTACCTAAACAACTTATAAGGGACAATTCTAACCTCATTATTTTATTTAAACAAGACGATGTAAATTTAAAACACGTTTACGATGAGCATGTAGGTTCAGATATGTCGTGGTCTCAGTTCCGTGAAATGTGCTCAACTATTTGGAATAAACCATTTAATTATGTTGTGATCAATAAAGACTGCGAAAGAAATAAAGGATGTTATAGGATGGCATTCGATACTTTTGTAGTAGTAGATTAATATACATAAGTTATTGTTTCATCAATACACAATCACTATTACTCTGGATTTTGCATTGAACGGAATCCTTGTCAAAATGGAAAAGCAACTTAAAAAACAAATTGTAAAAGCTGCAGCTGCTGTAAAAAGAAAGGTTGAAATGATAAAGGATATGAAAAATACAAATGATGCCACTCTGGAATCCATATTCAAACCTATAACCGATCCACTGAAACAAATAGCCATTAAGAACAATGAAATTTCTCATGAAGATGAGGATGAGTTTGAACATTATACAATAAAAAAAAATAAACATAATGACAGTGAGGCAACAAATTTTTCTGATGACGATTTTAATGAAGAAGAGGAACAACAGTTCTATAAAAAATTTTATTCTGAAAAAACCCTTGTCGTATCACCTTCTGACAACAATAATATGAGTGATGCTTCCTTTAAATCTTTTCAATCATCACCAAATGTTTCACTTAATAGTTTATCGTGGTGTGCTTCGCCCGACGCAAATATCCCTTTTGGAATAAAAAATGAACGAGGAAAACTTATGCTCGGCCAAACACGTGTTTTCGACGACGGAAAAATTATAAAAATTGGAAATCGAAGTTTAAACAAAACTCTTGGATTAAAAGAATTACTATTTGAAAAGACACCAAATTTGGGTGTTATCACAGATGAAGATTTGCAAAATTATAAAGAGCTTCTAATAGAAACTAATGCACATAGGCGTAATTGTGATCCACGCAAGCCAATTAATAGTAACAAAGGGTTTAAGTACATGCATATTATTAAACCACTGTTTAAGTTCTCTAGAAATAAGTATGACAGCACAGAAAGTCTTACGGTAGGAAAAGGAATAAATCTTTTAAAAAGTGTAAAGAAAGATATAGATTACGTTTATTGGGATGATCCAAATGAATTAGTAGATCGATTGAAATTACTGTTTGCATCTCGTGATGCTGGCAATACCGGCTTAGATAATGAAATTATTGCGATTATAGAAGAGCTGTACGAAGCAGGCATCATTAAAAAAACCAAATATAAGGAACCGAATTTTAAAAAACTGATCAGTAGTTATACAGCAAACACCGCATAGATACGGAAATGAATGTAGATAAATTTGGTCATCACGTTCATAAACGTTTACGATTAGAGGAATATATTGGAAATCTCAACGATACATTAGTGAAGTCAGAAACAGGTGAATATGATTTAAAATCATCAAGATTAAAAGGACTTATATCGCCAGGCAATGATGACGAAGCCGCAAATAAAGCTTACGTGGATGAAAAGACACACGAACTAAGAACTTATATTTTAAGTGATGTAAATATTCATTTAAATGATTTTGAAAGTTCAATACTTAATAAGCTAACCACCTTGTTTTACACAAGGACAGAAATTGATCACATGCTTCAAGAGAAACCAGATAATAATGAGCAAACAAGACATAGTGAATGAGCTTCACAAAGCAGCAAGAAGGAATTTTTCCCGGCGATGTACGATCATAAAAGGAATAGATGATTTATGGCAAGCCGACCTCATAGATTTGCAAAAATATTCACAGTTTAATAAAGGGTATAAATATATTCTTATCGTAATTGACACTTTATCAAAATATGTATGGATCAGATCTTTAAAATCAAAAGCGAAAAATTATGTTACAGATGCAATGCAAAGTATTTTAACTACATCATTACGAAAACCTAAAAATTTACAAACTGATTTAGGCACAGAATTCTACAATGATAATTTTAAACAATTAATAAAAAAGTATAATATTAATCATTATTCAACATATTCTATTAAAAAAGCATCTATAGTAGAAAGAGTTATAAGAACAATTAAATCTCACCTTTACAAACTATTTAGTTTGAACGGAAATTACCAATGGTATAAAAATATTTTAAAGGACGTTGTAGAACACTACAATAACACTTTGCATAGAATAACAAAATTTAAGCCTGTGGAAGTTAACAAAGTAAATGAGCTTATAGTCAAAGGTTATATTATGAATTCTCAAAAGAATAAAACAAGTCGGGGATATACATTTCGTGTTGGTGACTATGTTCGCATAAGTAGATATAAAGCAGATTTTTACAAAGGCTATACGCCAAACTGGTCCACCGAAATATTTCGTATAGTAAAAGTTAATCACACTAACCCAACAACTTATCAAATAGAGGACAGACGCAATCAAAGAATCCTCGGCTCATTTTATGCATACGAGTTACAAAAAACTAAGTTTCCAGACCTATACCTCATTGAAAAGGTTATAAAAAGAAAAGGAAACAAATTGTTTGTAAAATGGTTAGGATTTAGTAATAGCGAAAATAGTTGGGTTGATAAGAATAAATTGGTTTTATGATATAAAATAGCTCAAGATATCTTTATTGATTCACTTTTTGTTTATCAATGAAGAAAGGAAGTGGTATCATAAACAGCTTAATAAATAAGATTCCGTTTGAGTTACATTTACCGGGCTACCAATATTGCGGCCCCGGCACAAAGCTTCAGAAACGATTACTTAAGGGTCAGCGAGGAATTAATAAATTGGATAACGCTTGTATGCACCACGATATTGCTTACATAAACAACGACGCTAACGTAAGGCACAAAGCTGATCTAGATCTATTAAATATGGCTCAAAGAAGATTGAAATCAAAAGACGCTGGAAAGAAAGAAAAAATTGCTTCATGGATAGTAAAAAATGCTATGAAGGCCAAATTAAGAGCTGGTGCAGGTGCTCGGTCGTTTATGACAGCTGTGAAAAAACTCAAATCTAAATTAAAAAAAATAAAATCTAAAGACACAAATTCTACTATTAAATCTGCGCTCGCCGCTGCAAAAAAACTATTTAGAAATCAAAATAAAATGAGTTTACCTCGTTGTATTCCTATTCCAAAATGTGGAGGACTGTTACCGTTAATTCCTATTTTCGCGGGATTATCAGCTTTAGGTTCACTGGCTGGTGGAGCAGCTGGCATAGCAAAAGCGGTTAATGATTCAAAAGCAGCTCAAAAAGCTCTTCAAGAATCGGAACGACATAATAAGATGATGGAGGCGGTTGCTCTCGGAAAAGGATTATATATTAGACCTTATAAAAAGGGTGCAGGTCTATATTTGAAACCCTCAAAAAACTAATAAAGCGGCTACCTAGGCGGGCATTAACTAATTGGGATATATTAGAACATGCTAGTGATATTCCATTTTTTCGTGGTGTTTTCATGAGGGATACGTTGCCCTCAAAACCTAGGAAGATAGAATGCGGTATTATAAATTTAGATACTTCAAATAACATTGGAACACATTGGGTAGCCTACGTGAAAGAAAATAAGTATGCTGAATATTTTGATAGTTTTGGTAATCTGAAACCTCCGTTAGAACTACTTGATTACTTAAGAAATGTTTCTTTAAATTATAACTATGAGCAATATCAAACATTTGACTCTGTTAATTGCGGCCACCTTTGTATAAAATTTTTAAAGGAGTATTGGAAAACACATTTATATAAAGCTTGAAATAAAATTCTTTATCAGTAGTAAAATGTCTTTCACTGTGTCTATAACTGGAAAAGGATCCTCTCTGATAACAAACTACTCACCTACTTTGGAATTAAGTGGATACTATGAGTGTGGATTGTTGTATTTTTCACTATTTAATTCTATACCCAACATAGATAAAAGAAATAATAAATTCTACTATGACGATAACGAAGTAATCGAAATACCTGAAGGAGCTTATGAACTTCAAGATATCTGTGATTATTTAAAGACATACATTAGAAATGCAATGTTAAAATTAACTTGTAATAATAATACCTTAAAAACTAAAATTTTTTGTACTAAAGATGTTCATTTTAACAAAAGTGACTCACTTGGAAGGATTTTAGGTTTTGGTGGAGAAACAATAAAGGCATTAAAAAGGACCGAATCTCTGTATCCTGTCAGTATATTGCCAACAACCATTGTGCGCATCGAATGCGACGTAGTTAGTGGGTCATTCGTGAACGGATCTGCAAGTCATATTATTCACGAGTTTGTTCCTAACGTACCACCTGGTTATCGGATCATTGAAGTGCCGAAAAATCTAATATATTTTCCTGTAAATAAAAGTTCTATAAGTGCAATAACTATACAATTATTAGACGCCGAGAATAAACAAATCAATTTACGAGACGAAGAAGTACAACTGTATCTACATTTTCGTAAAAATGATAAATTTCAATAAAAATCATGACACAGCTTGCATTCAAGTTAGTACTAGAAGATCACCTCATAAAAGCACACCGCTTCACATAAAAAAGAAGCTCACCAAAAACAATAAGGAATTTTTGAAGTTGATTGGCTTGTTAAAATGAATATTTTAAATATATCTCAATCAACATCATACGACAATAGTATTGAAAGTTTCGAATATCATTCTTATAAACCGTACGTAACAAGTTTCAACAAGAATGATGAAATAAGAATACCTATTAATCAACAAGATCTATGTCTGTTACCCTCACTCAACACTTTGTATATTGAGGGTAAAGCCAATGTTTATAATAGTTCGACTAAAGAAAAAATATAAAATGTGTATTTTATCAACAATCCAATACTATATTTATTTCAAGATATTCGATATGAGTTAAACGGAATAGAAATAGACAAAATAAAAAATGCTGGCATAACTACAACAATAAAATCGTACCTCTCGTTAAATGATAATGAATCTAAATGCTCACGTGTATGGGGATGGTCAACTTCTGGTACAAACAATCTTAACGGAGGAATTTTTTCGGCTTCTGTGCCGTTGAAGAAAATTTTAGGTTTTGCAGAAGATTATGAAAAAGTTATAATTAACTCCAAACATGAATTGGTGCTATTAAGAAGCAATACGAATCTCAATGCTTTGAAATTAAATGTCGGAGAGGTGGTCGAAGATATAACTATTAGCAAAGTTGTTTGGCGAGTTCCGCACGTTAAAGTATCAGATCGTGAAAGAATCAATTTGTTGAAACATCTAGAAAAGGACAGGCCTATTACACTAGCATTTCGAAATTGGGATTTGTATGAATATCCATTATTACCGAAGACACGTAAACACACTTGGTCTATCAAAACTTCGTCACAGATAGAGAAACCAAGATTCGTTATTATAGCCTTGCAAACCAATCGCAAACACAATGCGGAAATGTCAATGGCAGAGTTCGATCACTGCAATGTACGAGATGTAAAAGTATATTTAAATTCATCGTATTACCCTTATGAAGGATTGAATGTCAGTTTCTCAGAGGATAAATTTAATTTATTATACGAACAATATGCAAGATTCCAACAGTCTTATCATGGACGGCGACCAGAGCCGTTGATGAGCTTGAAGGAATTCAGAGACGTTGCCCCATTATTTGTTATTGATTGTTCTCACCAACAAGAAATGATAAAGGGATCAATCAATGTCAGAGTGGAGATTGAAACAGACCAAGAAATCCCGGATCAGACAGCAGCATATTGCTTGATTTTAAATGACTGCATTTTTGAGTACAAACCTCTGAGCAATATTGTGAAGAAAATATCTTAACTAAATAAAGTGCAATCAAAAGGTATTTGAAAGAACAAACTTCAACTTTATGTTAAACAGTGGAATACAACGAAACAATGAGTGCTGATAAGAGTTCGATACTTTTTGTTGATGTTCAAGGATTCAAAGACTGCAAAAATAATTTTATTATTAAGGAATTTGCGTTAGCCACAAAAGAGTTTACGCAAGTCTTTTTAATAAAACCTCCATATTCGTATCTAAAATTATCTGCCGAAGAAAAAAGAGCAGTCAATTGGATTGAACGCAACAGAGGAATATACTGGAGTCAAGGCAATATAGATTTCAGAGAATTTAAGAGATTAATTATTCCAATTTTAAAGGACCAAACCATAATAATGAAAGGTGTTGAAAAGCAAAAATGGATTAAAGATTTGTGTTCTGACTGCTTTTTGATAAATGTTGAAGGCAAAGGTTGTCCTAATTTTGCAACATTGCGCAATAGTTATGCTAAAGGTGGAGCTAACTTCAATTGTATAACTCATAAAAAAGAGTGCGCTCTAAGGAATGTTTTATTCATAAAAAAGTGGTACTTAAGCACATGTAATTTATGACTTCAGTAAATTGTACTTGAATGAAAATTTGTATTTAAAGTATTGTTCTAGTTTAGCTATGATGATATTTGTTACTTGCTTTATAATAAAAAAATATTTTTAACAAAAATTTCTGCGTTTTATTAATGAAAACAAATATGGTGATTCAATATACTCGCATAACTCTTTATTTATCAAAAATTACAATTTAATGGTATGAATAATTTAACCCTGTATAATGTATATTGGGCAATCTCAAACTGTTTTCATCAAATCACCGTAAACGAACGCAGTGAGATTTGCGGAGCGTAGCGGAGCTAGAGCGCAGCGAAGCGTAGCTCAAATCTCACTGCGTTCGTTTGCGGTGTTTTGATGAAAACTGTTTTAGAATGCCCAATATACACCTACTCATGTTTGTAGGCACCTCGCGTGGGCGGTGTTAAAGTATATGACAAGAATCTCTCTAGGGATGAAATAATCATGGATGTCGATTTGTTGTAAGTATGCTGTTCTAAAAATACATTAAAAAATCAAAACAAAAAAAAAACAATCGAGACGCCTGGCGTATTTCCAATTTTTCATTTGAAGTAATGTAAACCTATAATAACAGAGTAAAGGGAACTGTATTTAGTACTAACGAACTAGTTGTTTTGCTTATATCTCAATCTCAAGTATATTTCACTAGCTGTGCCCGCGACTTCGTTCGCATGGATGTCGGAAAATAACATCATGATGTTATATAGCCTTAAAGCTTTCCTCGATAAATGGACTATCCAACACAAGAAGATTTTTTCCATTTGAATCAGCGTTTAACCAACCAAACAAATAAACTCTTCTACTTTATAATATTTATACATATATTTCATTGCTCTATTTCAATCAGCTACGCAGCTATAACCTAATAAAGTGCATCGGAAAACGTGATTTTATTTGAACTAACAATGCTAGGGTTAAAATTTGGTTTCTTATACTGCACAAATATTCAATGAGATCATGAAAAGTTGGCGACGTCTAACTATAAATACCTAAATGGTTTTTAAAATTACTCGTGAAATAATCACTTAGAGGTTGGAAGGAATTACTTGCATCGAGTCATCATCTGATAGTTATATCAGTACCAGTATCGTGATTGCTAATTTCCGGGATAAAATCATCCTGTCATCGTCTTTTTGTGGTCCTTAGCATCAAGTTCTCAATAAAAACCTCATTGGATCCAGTAATTTTATGTAAAACCCAGGTGTTTAAGAATGGTATACCGGCAAAATACCAGAAACTAAACACACATGTGTGTGTTTACCGTCACATTTTCATAGAACACATGCGTATATGGTAGTCTAAGGATTTTGCTGTTTTGCTTGTTCATAAAAATTCGTTAAATGACATTGCTGTTTTTTTAGTAGTTATTATTTAAGACAAAACTCCGAGCAACACGATAGACAATAATAGTTAGTTGAAAACAGTAATGACATGAAGGTTTCAATATTTCAGTTACGCTGGTGACTGCGACATATCATTTGTCTTGCAAGGCATTCGAGGAGGAATAAAAGATCTTCAAGTAAGTATTGGATATTTCATAGGTATTGATTTCTATAACTATTTTAAGATCTTTCTACTAATATAGTCGACTTGTTGTTACTTTTAAACTTTGCTGTATAGAATATAAACTTTGAAACATAAGTACGTAATGTTTGTATAATTTTATTGATTACAAATTTAGCACTACTAATGCTTGAACGGCACATGAGGCTTATTACAAGTATATATTATTATACCTAGGTACAGTATCTAGATAGGTAGGTACAGTAAGCTCCTTGTCAAGCTATACTGTTTGACCTTCATACTGTTCTTATGTAGCTCGTAATATTGACTGTTTTCATAGTGTAAATGTAAAGCTTGAATGGGAGCCTACTGTACCTACCTACTACAAAGGTATGAACTTTGATAGAAAGAATCAATTACACCCAAATGTCAGTTTGATTTGACTGCGAGACGCAATAGCGTTGCAGGCTTAAACTTGTTCTTGTTTTAAATCTTGCAGAGTCAGTCTTGGTCTTGTTCCTGCTATAATTAACACATTCAAAACATAAAACATGTATAAACATTTTAGGATTGTTTACTAGCATGGCGCCATTTTTGTGACAGATTCATGGGATGGTTCGTGTAGTGATGAAGCCGCTGATCACTAAAATGCCGCTCGTGGGCGGTCTGCAGGTGTTCTTCCTCAATAACCCTCAAATTGATTTCAATCTCGTCGGCGCTGCCGATGTCCTCGACATGCCGGGCTTCAGGTATGTTCACTGCGATGATATAGTATTACTACTTACAACTAATGCTAAACTGAACAATCGCCTTTTGTGTACACTAGTTATGTTTTAATCAAGTCAAGTACTGAGTGACCTCGCATAAAAGAGGTCTATTTACGTTTTGCCTTTCTGCTCTAAAGACGAAGCATGAAATGAAATGATTTCCTCTAGTAATAGTATAAACTATTTATTTTGACTATGACCCGTGCTACTGCCACTGTAGTTGTAATAGTTGCTGGCAAGGATCTTGTTGATTGATATAATAAGGGCGTCCGTTGCTTTGAGCGGGCGTCCGCGCCGGACGTTCCCATAGCGTACCATTTCATGCGAGTTCATAAGGCAACGCTGCATAAGGCGGGTTGTCTGTCACATGCGGCGCTGGGGACGGGACACGGAAATGTATTTCTCTTGTGTACATCGTCATTTGACTCAGTAGTAAAACAAAACTGTAGTGCGGGAGGTGTGTGTGTGAGGCAGCAGCTCTCGGCGGATTTTAATTGCCCTGGGCTCCTCAACGCTGCGGACGTCTACTAGCCGTTCACTGAGAGTTTGCCGCTGTCAAAATTAAATGATGTCATAGACAAAAATCGCCATACTAAACGTTCGTGCTGGGGGGGTGCGGTGCACTCCTGTGACGTGAGGGCAGCTATGGGACACTGGCAACTATCATGCCTCTGGCGGAGAGATCACTTCAACACCATATTTCTATTCATACCAAACAAACGACAATCCTCGCGCTGCCTAGAGTAGTGAAGGTGAACTTACTACATCGATTTTGAGGTTAGCTAGAGCCGGCCCTTTGAATATTTGTGCCTATACCGAGCTTAGATGGTGTGTTAGAGTATTCCCTCCTAAAAAAAGGATAGAGTTGAGGCAAACTCGAAATGAACGGCTAGTAAACATTTTGTTATATCGAAATTCATTGACCAACTCTACGATAACATATTTCTCATTAAATTTTAACAAGTTGTGAGTGAGTTGTATGTTTGATTTGTTTCAAAATATATTTGCTTAAATGTGGGTAACTGTCTTTTTTTTAAATCATTAAATTAAGTTTAATATGCTTGATAGTACGATAATAGGATTAAAGGCAACAATATATTCGTGTTCAATTGCAATAGAAATTTCTGACTGGCTGCCTGCGTAACATCGACCTTCGATAGGAATATTAATTTATTACTGTTTAGAATACAATGCTACGATAAAATTTTCTTTAGATGGTAGCGAGAGCCTATTGCTTTCGCGTGCGGTAAGTATATTAATTATAGAATATCAACTATGTACTGAAAAATAAAAACCTAGATAGATTACTAAGAAAGGGAAATTTGCTTCTTGTAGTGACATTCTAAGGCGATGTATCGTTGAGCAAGTAGCGAACATGATGGTCCTGCCGAACAAGCTCCCTATCAAGCTTAGCGATGAAATACCCACTGTGGACCTGCGCATGCCAGAGCCAGAGGTAAATGCATATAAGTCATCATCATCATCATCGCAGCCCATATACGTCTATTTTACCGGTCTATTTTACGATATTTGCGTATTTTGATATTTCTAATAACAGAAAAAAAAGGATAATTCTTCGTCAGAACTATCCATAACATACAGCTGCACGTACGTTCGACAGATGGACTTTTGGTTTGACGGTCTGTACTGAAAATCAATGCGCTGCGCCCCGGCCCGTCACTAATGTGCTAAGTAAGCATTTTGCGCTGCGCTGCGGCTCGCTCCGCCCCGCTTCGGCCCGTCACGGTGTGCGGGAACCTTTACTCGACGCTTTTACGGTGAAGGAAAACATCGTGAGGCAACCTGCATACATCTGCGAAGAAGTTCAAAAATGTATGTGAAGTCGACCAATACGCACTGGGCCAACGTGGTTGACTAAGGCCTCGTTTACGGAGACGCGGGGCGTTGCGCGGCGCGGCCCGCACAGAATTCAAACATATGGCGTTGTATGAGTGCGTTTACGGATTCTCGATGAAGCGATGCCCGCCGCGTGCTTCGCTACACGCTTGAGGATGCGCCGCGGGTGCCGCGGCGGGCATCGCGGCGGTCGCCGCCACGCTTCCCGTCTCGCATCTCTATGAACAACATCGTATATTGCCATATGTTTGTGTTTACGCGTGCGATTATGAGTGCCGCTTCACGCGCCGCCCCACCGTAAACAGAAAAAACGTCGGACGCGCCGCGAGACGCACGCCACACGCGACCGTCTCCGTAAACGAGGCCTAAGACCTAATCACCCTAACATAGGGCAGGCTCGAGCCCCTCGGTGGGGACGTATATGAGCTGTTGACGATGAAATAGGAAAATAAACTTTAAATTAAATCAACCCTATCAATTTATGGCATCATACAATTGTGTATGATAATATAAAAGCTATAGATACTTAATTCTATGAAAAAATGTTTTTTTATAAAGTAGGTAAGTTTGACGACAAGTATTTATATTAGCATAAAAATTGTCTAATGTAACAAATTGATGGGCTTCATTAAATTTAAATTGTATTATTCTCTTTTAAAAGCATTTGAATAAAAGCTTTTTTTAAACATGTTTTTCTTTACTCTGGTCTGGCACGACGGCTTGCTTAGCAAGCTTCCTTCATATGGACTACCCCCAAACCTTTGCTCATGAATAACTGATTTCCTGAGGAACAGATCGATTCGGGTAGTCATTGATGGCTGCTCGTCTGATCTCTTGGCTATCGATGCCGGAGTCCCCCAGGGATCGGTCCTCTCTGCAACACTTTTTCTGCTACACATCAACGATCTGTTGAAACCTGGTATCTTTGGGTACGCAGACGATAGCACAGTTGCAGAGAGATATATGTCCGATGCCAAGGCTGGGAAGACCGAAATTGAGCTGCTCAGAGCGAACATGGTGGAACGCGTGAACTCGACCCTGCAAAAAGTTTTGGATTGGGGGGAAGCTAACAGAGTCGAGTTCAATGCCTCCAAGACCCAGGCGTGTCTTTTCAGCTCCAAGCGGAACCCGTTCAACTTGGTTCCCACATTCCGAAGTGTACCCTTGCCTTTAACGGACCATTTAAGCCTACTGGGCATCGACCTCTCACCGAACCTCAACTTTGGGCGTTCTATTGAGGCGAAGGCGGCTACTGCAGCTAAAAAGATTGGCATACTCTCGAAGGTTAGGTGGTATTTCACGCCGGGGCAGCTTCTTACACTTTATCAAGCACAGGTCCGGTCGTGCATGGAATACTGCAGCCACCTTTGGGACGGCTCTGCTAAGTACCAGCTATCTGCCCTTGACTCGGTGGAGCGCCGGGCGAAGAGGTTGATCGGTGAAGATACTCTGAAAATTTCAAATTTCCAGAGTCTTGAACATCGCCGCGCAGTGGCCCGTTTATCGGTTTTTTACAGGCTACATTTCGGAGAGTGCTCCCAAGAGCTGTTTGATCTTATTCCACCATCTCCCTTTTACTACCGAGGCACCCGGAGAACGGCAAAGACCCACCCCTACGTAGTAGAAATTCCACTGCTCCGCACGAAGCGTTTCGCTTCCACTTTTTTAATGCGTACTGCAAAGGAATGGAATTCTTTGCCGTCCTCTGTGTTCCCACCTCATTACAACCCGGGTCTTTTCAGGACTAGAGTGAGTCGGCACCTAATGAATAGGCACGCTCCACCTTAGTCCCCACCTTTGTTTACCATCAGGCAAGATGAGGACAAGTGTCTACCCATAAATTATAAAAAAAAAACTATTAATTTTTAAAGACTCAGTAAAGTGGTATACTTAATTATTTCATATTTACATTTTTCCTTTTCATTTACAGGGTGTACTTCGAATTCATTTGGTGCAAGCTGAGAATCTCATGAAGAAAGATGTATCTGTACTAGGTGGGAGGTTTTTGCAATGCTTCAAAACACTCAGAAAATCCCCTTACGCTTATTGCTCTAATTGCAAGTGCTACATCAAAAATTGATTACTCTTAACAAGATTTTAAATGATCTCTGTGATAAATATCTGCTGTTTTGGAATTTAAGACATTCCAGTTACACATGACATGACTGTGTTATTTTAAATCGATTTCTATGTCTCCCCTACCCAGGTAAGGGTAAGTCAGATCCATATGCGATCATAACAGTGGGAGCACAGCAATGGAAGACCAAACATATTGATAACAACGTCAATCCAAGATGGGACTTTTGGTGCGAGGTGAGATTACTGAAATTTGTTAAATTTTTTCTCTTTCTCTTTTTCTCTTTCTTTACTATACTTAACACGTGGGTTTACTTATATTTTTTGCCCCTTAACAATAACCGGAGCTTGTGAGCACATTGAACGTTATTTTTGGATATTGTGTGAAGTAGCTTTATGTTCGGTTTCGAGCTCATTTCTGATTTTAATTTTGCCGTTTTTGGATTTGAACATTATCACATACCATGATTAGAACCGGGCTCTTCCAGAGCAGAGACAAGACGAATTGAGAGACGTGTTTTTAAAAAACCAATTAAATGTCTCTTTTAAAACGAGATATGCAAGTAACGAAAATTATTGTTTTTCTTAAAAAAAACACCTCTCCCTTTGTTTCGTTATCGACTTGGAAGAGTTGTTTCGAAAAGCTCAATTAGTCGAGACGAATGTTGCTTTCAGCCATTTCGTAAAAACTCTAGATTAAAACAGTAAACATTATTACTTACTCGTAATATTATATCTTAAAATAAATTCTATATTCACAATAATACAAGATAATGTTTCTTTGTTTTACTGTTTTAATGTAAATATTCCACGTAAGTTTTAAATCATCAGGAATGAGCATGAATGGATCTTTAACACTTTCAGACGTTTATCAAATTGCACTATCAAATAATCCGTTTGCAATGATAAACTGCAATAAAATGTTTATGTTTGTAAACTGATTATATGCGATTTCATCATCAATTTGTGCTAACCCACGCGACATACGTGAAGATTACTAATGTGGTGTCCATTAATTGATGGGGAAATCACCAGTTTGCCTTACATTCTTTTCTATTGATTTTTTCAAGGTCACCCACTTTACACTAATGTAGATTAGATTTACTCTTTTTACAATCATTAGTTGATATAAGGTATAGATTATTATTTAACATATTGTTTGGAGGAATTGGTTTAGAGTTGCTTCAAAAAAAAAAACATTTTCTTTACTCTTGTTTGGGATTAACTGGTTTCGGCTTGGTATTAACGCGTTATTTCGGCCAATTTCTGCAAATTGTCAGTATTCAAAACCTTGATCGAGGTGGATGTAGACTGTGAAACAATGAATTTTATTTTCCAAAAATCCCCATATGTTTGCGTCGGACATGTGCGTTGGGCCACAGGCGCGCATTATGCAATCCGTGGGGCAAGCGTTGGACATTGAGGTGCTGGACAGGGACGACGGCAACGATGACGACAAGCTGGGCAGGTGAGTGCGGCCTTTCAGACGAGAACTACAAGGAGACCTGCAGTATGTGACCACTTTGGAATCATTGCGTGTAAATTGCCAAACTATTATCTGTCGCCAAGCTATTGAGTTATCTGTCGCCAAACTATTGAGTTATCTGTGGTTAAGAAGAAATCGTACGGCTCGTTTTTCCATACAAACGTAGTCCCCTGTTTCCTTTCTGAATTAAATGGCAATAGCTGTTGTATTTTTTTCACAAAATTCAATGGCCACTATAAGCATGTTCCTATGTTTTCCTTTTTTTATCAAGTTAATTATTAAATTAGATATAAACCTTCGGAAACCTGCAAAATTGGCCTAATTTTCTGCTATATTCAAACATCCAGCAAACAAATTTGACTGAGATTGATGAGATTATATGAAAAAAGCGAAACATAGAAACACAGCAAAAGCCTTTGTTTAATTTATAACGCAAAAAATAATTAAATCGGTCTAGTTTTAGCGGAGAAAACAGGGGACTACGAAACGTATATTTTGTGTACTTTTTATAGGTATTTTCGGTCCGAGTTGCATTTTTTCGCACACAGCGCGACACCAATACATTTTACAAATACCTATTTCTGAATTCTCTCAACCTTAGGGTCTTTCCTCTTAAATGAGCGGAAACTCTTCTGATAATATCTAGGGATAGGTATTTTCAAATAATAGCGTAACAAACATAAAAAAATCGTTAAGTACCTTATTTATTTATCGAGAGATATGGTATACGTTTATGTATATTCAATAAAATAGAATTCTTTTCTTTAGTCGTTAAGATAATTATTTCTTATATTAATTTATATTGAAAGATAAAGTCAGAAAATGAGATCCGCTATTTTGAATAGTTTAATTCAAATTCTAAATCGTCTATTTCGTAGCCACTTACCTATAAACGCGCAAAAAAATGAGAGTCAGTTCGAGTCAAACCTTAATTGACGACGAGTAATAAATGTGTAATAACAATTTACGACGTATAATAAATACGTTTTTAAAAAGCTAACAAACACAACGTGTAACAGAAATAACTCACACGCTTAAAGTGTTACAATTATGCAAATGGATCAGCTATTTTTTTAATCCAACAGAGATTATCTGTTAATACAACAGACTTATTTTAAAAACTAATTATCCTCATTACAAACGCATGACATGTACAGTCCACGTACCGCGCGGGCGAGTGAGCGTACGTGACGTATGAATGACTTAAAAAGCTGATAGCGATAAAAAAAACCGCGAAATTCCGTCTTTAAAAATTTGTCTTTTGTTAAGAATAGAATGTATTCCATTCTCTTGCTTAGATCGTTCGCCGAACAGGTGACTGTGATTAAATTAATGTCAATTATATTTAAAGTAATTTATTTTGAAATTATTAATCTTTGTTTCATTGAAATCAATTCAGAATTCAATTGTATGTATAGGGTTAATTTTCAAGTAGGAGCCAAATTTTGTTAGCTTGTTTAGACAAGCAAATTGAGTAATTTTTAATATGGGACCAATTTTGAAATCGCGAAAAAATCTGCTGTTTAATAAATTTAGGTTCTGTGGATGTTGAACATTTGTATGGAATAGCTGATTCTTTTCGCTTATTAAAATGTTAATTGTATCGAACCATTGACTTTTGTAACATAGGTCTGACCTAGCATGAAAATCAGGGGACTAATCATTTGTCCGAAATATTGTATCATATTGAAAAGGACCAAACTTGTAATGTAAATAAATAAATAATTGTTATTATAATTCTAACCAAAATACTTTCAGGGTGTGCGTTATTCTTGTTACACGTTGTATATTGTAGTTTCTGAGGTGTTCACTAATGTACAGCTTGTCCAAGCTGAAATGATGCGCCCGACTGCGGTACTTTCGCACTCAAGCAGATTTAAAATGTGGACGCACTACCATTGCAGTCCAGAAGGAAAATTTCGCTGCAATTGATCTTTAGTTGCCGGCTAGACTTGAACGGACGTCTTGTTTCGTCCAATGCGCCAGCGCTGCTCCATATTTAAAAGAGCGTTGGCGCGTTGTCAGATTCATCAAGCGGCTAGTTGACCGTACAGATCTATTATTAGTCCACGAAATAGTCAACGCTCTCACATTCCAACTTCATTCCAGCTTGGCCGAGTCCTACAGTAACCTCATAAATTACCATATAATAGGCTCACTGTCACATACCGTCATCTCCTTGTAATTCTGTATTGGAAAACTTGGCCACAGTCAGCTAGCACTAGATAATGCGGTGAGAGGCAGAGGCAACGGTGCCGGTGGAGGGGCCAGTGAAACATCGCAAACGGACGTCGCGAATTAGTGATTTGGCTTTGCGCATGTTAGTGTGTAGGAGAGAAGTCGACGATGTGTTTTATTGGTGGACACAAGTAGTATAATTGTCGTACGGTATTTACTACAATACTACATACAAATTCAACCTTATGTAGAACTTTGCATGATTTGATAAATAAGGGAACTTAAGTGTCTAGATTATTATAAAATACATCGTTGGCTGATCTTTAGTTGGAAGTCAAACCCTTGCGGAACGATATTTCCTGTAATGTAGGTAGTTTTTAAGTCAAGGCATTACTTAACTTCTAGCCGAATTTGGTGGTTATGTTTGTCCCGTTAATGTTTTGAATAATAGATTGGTTAATTTCATAGCTCTTGATATAAATGAGACGCATTTCCCGTGCTTTCCCCAAAAATTACTAAGCTCCATACAAACTTACACCCCACATTCTACAGCATTAAGAAGATGGAATTCAAAAAACATAACAATTTCATATCTTTCTAGGTATTCTTTAAATTTATAATTATGATCTTTATTAAAACCACTAATGGCCTCAATTTCATAGATACGGATTATTGTTTAAAACTATCATCCTCATTTACACCCCCTTTAGGGATGAAATTCCAAAAATGTTGAAATAGAAAATCTTTTAATGTGATTAATAACCAAAAATTATATACCATTTTTTACACTTCCAACTCCAAAGACGACGAAGGCAACAGGACGAAAATATTTTACCATGTAGGCTAGGGGTGGTGCGTATTTACGCGACCAGGTTTTAAAACCTGGTTTTTCCTTCGGCGCCCTGGTACCCGGCACAAAATACTTGCAAGACTTTGAAAGTATTTCTCAGACTCGCACGCGGCACGCGGCCCGCTTGGCGCCTCGCGTTGTAAAAACTTTAAAGTATCATTGAATAAAATTATGCCTTACGGACACACAAATAAGGCAGATAATCACAGTGACTAAAATAAATACTTCCAAACCTTTATAGTTTTGCTAGCCTAATTTTATTATTTAAATTCATTGCAACAGCGATTAATTTTCATAGAAATACTTGCAAGCCTTACAAGTATTTTACCAAGTTTATAAAGTATTTCGGCACGTAAATTTGATTATAGTTCCTATTAGTCTCAAAATAAGAATGAATTTCCTTTGTACAAAAAATACTTGCAAGTATTTCGAGCCCTGGTTTTTAGAATTCCGTAACGCTAATGTGATCCTATCACTCCTATTACTGTCCTGTCACTGTGAGTTCCTATCACTGTTAAAATAAGAATGAATTTTCTTCGTACAAAAAAAAACTTTCAAGTATTTCGAAACCTGGTTTTGAACCCTGGTATTTATTGATGGACGTACTTTAAAGCCCTGGTACTCGAAATTGAAAGTACGACCCATGCCTAATGTAGGCGGCGAGTTTCTAAAACAATTTCTTATTACCACAGTGCCAAATTTTTACAAGGTGTAGACGGCAGTAAATGAAAGAACGGGCAGTATCCGTGGAGTGAAAGTATGCGCCTTATGGTTCTTTATTGAAAAATCAAATTGAGTTGTATGCAAATATCGAAATTTAAAAATAATGATAGTTTTCAAAATTTATATCTGCCTTAATAAACATCCAGAATAATCAACAATAGACACTCACCAGGTCATTCCTCCTCGTCAGTATTGCAAAGCTGTTTTGCAGTGTGGCAGTGTACGAGGGTGGGTCAAAAAGTTTGCGGAATGGAGGGTAAAAAGTAAGAAATAAAACACAAATTAATTTTTCCTTCTCAATGTATTCCCCCTTAACTCTAATACATTTATTAGACCTATCAATTAACAAACCTTCGAAAAAAAATGATTTCTCTTTGTCGTCAAAATAGGCCGAAATTGCGCTCTTCACTTCTTCATCGCTGGAAAATTTCTTCCCTCGAAGCTCTTTTTTCATTTTTGGGAACAAATAATAATCACTTGGGGCTAAATCTGGGCTATAGGGAGGATGTTCCAAGATTTCGAAGCCCACTCTTTGAACAGCAGCCATCACAACTTGCGCCTTGTGCACGGGTGCATTGTCGTGCAAAAGGAGCACACCTTTAGTCAATTTTCCCCATCTTTTTTCTCTCACAGCATCTCGCAGACGTTCTAATAGTGCAGCGTAGAACTCTCCAGTGATAGAGACACCCTTTTCTTTATAATCAATAAGGAGAATTCCCTCTGAATCCCAGAAAACAGTAACCATGAGTTTTCCAGCCGACGGAGACACTTTGAATTTCTTCGGAGGTGGTGTGCCCTTTTTGTGCCACTGCATGGAGTCTTGTTTGGACTCAGGCTCATAATGATGAACCCAAGTTTCATCTCCAGTCACAATTCGGTTCCTTTTGTTCACCACAGAGCGCTAAAAACTCGCGACAACACTCAACTCGCCGCTGCTTCTGGTGTGGCGTGAGCATTCTCGGCACCCATCTTGCACACACCTTTGACATGCCAAGATGGTCGTGTAGGATGTTCAAAATGGTTGTAGCTGATACTCCAATCATTTCTGCAAGCTGTTTCTTCTTTAAACGGGCATCTTCCAATATGATTTTTTCAAGTTTTTCGACGTTTTCTGCCGTGGTTGCCTCGACAGGCCGCCCTGGCCTCGGATCATCTTCAATCGAATCCCTGCCTTGCTTAAACAGGTTGTGCCACTTGTAAACCATGGTTTTACCAGGGCAAGAGTCCCTGTAAACAGAAGACATCTCTTCCAAAATAGTCTGGGGAGGTTTTCCTTGTTTGGTAAGGAACTTGATGACTGCGCGAAACTCAATTTTCTCCATGTTGCAAATTTTCTTCCGGATTGACTTGTTGATTGATGTGAAGCTCAGGTAATTATGACCTATTTTTTTTAAACTTAGTATTTATACTCTTAATGAGTGTCACAACTAGTGCAGGTAGTAAAAAGTCACCTTTCCCCCCCTCCATGCCCCTCATTCCGCGAACTTTTTGACCCGCCCTCGTAGCTTGAGGCTTCTTACAGGAAAACTTTCAGGAACGTTTATCTAGTTTTAGTTAATATTTCAAAACAGTTGCGGCAAAATACGAATAGCCAGGGGCTTTCTTAAAATAGATGATATTTTCATGAGTGAAAAATTGGGAATGGCGCTTTCCTCTTGAATTGCAGCCTCCTTAGCAGCGGTTTCGATTCGGTCCGACTTAGTGGTTCGTTCTTGCTACCTAATATTAAGTGATATCAAGGCAGATAACAAACAGTAGCAATTTAAATTGTTAAAAGTAATTTAACATTCAAATATATTTTTTCAACTAAACAACAAAAAATATAAACGAAACAAAAACACCATTTATAAAGTGTTTTTCTAGCCTGAAGGGTAAGAACGGCAAAGTTGAAGTATCTACTAGCGATACCTATGATGTGAACATTAGGTGTCAAAATAAAACAATCACAATTCACACCGATACGGGGTCTATGAACTGTAAGGTAATAGGGACAGCCAATGAAATTATACATCGTGTAGAAATTATTAAAAATGAAGAGCAATGCCTTGTAACTGAACGGCTAGATAATTTTGCTTTTTTTCTCTGCCTTGTAACGATTTCGTAATTAGTCAGTGAACGAATGACCTTTGCTTTAATATACCAACATAAATTTGTATCTCAACATGAAGTATCGTTCACTTTTTTTTGCTATTACCGCTTCCAGCTTATGTAGGTATTTGTGATAAATGAGATGTAATAAACATAACAGCAACAGAAACAAGGGTTCGAATCCTGTTGATGCTTTAAATGTTACATCTCGTTCATCGCTGTGTCTGCAATGTTCACCATACATTCTACACAGTTTTATGGCGTGTCTGTCTCCTGCATGTTTTTCTACACAACATTCATCGGAACATTACACAATAACACAGATGATATTAGACAATTAGTGTACCAAGTGTTTCTTATTTCATGGTTGCTGTGTAATGTTTCAAAAAAATTATAACAGGCGCAGTAAACACGCCTTTAGTCGTTTGCGTGATGTTGTGGGATTGCTTGTTTACTTATTTAAAACATTTGAAACTAAGGTAAGTCATGTTTTCATAAATATATGCCGTTTATATTGCCTATATTTGTATTGACATGCTCTAATTTATATTCTGGTATGTTAGGAAATGTGCGAAAAGAGAACCGTCGCGGCTATAAACTAAGTTCATTTAATAAATCCATTTTTCTGTATTCATTGTAATCTGTGCTCCAAGATGGTAGTAAATTGTTATTTCAAAAGAATGGGTTATAGGTAGAAGACGTACCTACATGTGCAATTGGGATGATGACTGAATTCTAATTTTCACATCTCGACATAAAATATTAAAATAGCGTAGAAAAAGATGCAATCATGTGAAATTAGAATTAAAATCGGCTTAGAAATACATAAGATACAAGCATTTTAAGCTGTTAATTTTGAAGCGATTAGACAGAGAGATCCGACATCAACCGTGACGTCATCATTGAGTACGGCCATATAATGTAAAATGCCGTTTTGCTAGAAAGAGATGGAGAAAAATCTTTAATACCTTATATCTTGGTTGTTTTTATAGTTATTCGAAAACCGATTTTTTCTTTCTGTTTATTATATGAATGAGCTTCTATTAAAGCAAAAAAATTTTTTTAGACATCTAGCCAATTGTGCACCGAGAGATGGGTGCAAAGCTTTAAGGCGAAGTACCTAAGTATAGGCAATTTAGAACCATTTAAGTCGTGGTTGTTTTAGACGAAGTTTGACTGTTTTTTTTAAATTGATTTTTTCGTTTTTTTTTGCGAATTTTCCCAAAATGTAGAGTTTACTGCTAATTTATGGACAAATTAAGTGATAAATGCATTCTTTTTTATTTTATTTCATTATAGTAATGTGTAAGCAATCTAGCAAAACATGTTCGAAGCATCTGTGCTATTAGATTTTTTTACAGACGTTTGAAGTTTGAAGTTCATGAAACAAAATTTAAAATTTAAGAATACCGTTTTTGACCTCATTTTTGAAAAAACGGAAATTGTTTTTTTGTTCATATCTTTCTAAAAAACAGGCTTGATTATCGTTCTTTTTTTTTGAGGTATCATTTACGCGGATATCTTACTAGGAATTGAAATTAGGACCTAAAAACCAACTTGAGGGAGAAAATTTAGAATTTGAAGTAGAATAAGTAAACAAGAAAAAGATAATAAACGCCATCAATTCTGGCGACGGTTCTTTTTCAGCACAGATACTATATTTTTACATTTAATAAATGTATTAATTTCAGAATAATATTGAACCTCAGAAGAATTTAGTTATTCTTCTGATAATTGAACTTTATCATTTGACATATATCAATGACATTTATATCATTTGTCATAATCCGGCATAATGATAATCAACACTTATATGCATCGTGCCTGATGCTAAGCATTTACATATTATATGGAATCACAATAACTGCAGAAATACAACTGCAGTAACTTTTGTAAGTGACAGCTCCTTACGATCATACAATCCATCTTTTGGTACTTGTCCCCTTCATATCCTTTGGCATGCCCGTTTCAAAATATGCGCGCGCGCCACAATCATGGATAACATTTGTATCTGCTCTGTGGCCACACTCGTGCCAGTTCACCCGAAACTATAGCCCGTTTTGTGTTACCATAATCAAACTTCTTCAACCCTGTAGTCTCCATTCCAAATCCAAAAACTGTTGGTAATCTAATGTATGGATGTGGTTTGTTCTAAGGCTATAATAAGCTCAAGGAAGGGGCAAGAGATGCAGTGCGAGCTCTGGGACTGGGACCCAGGAATGGGCATTCAGAACGATGATTTTCTCGGCAGGTCCGTTTTGGCGCTATGCTATGCTAGTACCGACAATGCAATGATGCGCTGGTTTTCTTGTTTTGTTTTTTGATTGTTTTCATTGATACTGATGATACTGTGTTGCATTCAAAATATTTAAATTTTAATGTGAACTTTGTAATGAAATAAAATGATTAAGGTAGTATGACGTAAGTCTAGTTGTCGTTAGTAACCTATGTCGCTGATAAATCGAATCGTATAAATGATAATAAAATAATACAGCCCTACGCGATAATGTATAGGTACGTGTAATTCTGCGTACATTATAATGTACAGCGAATACGTAGACATGCATTTCAGTCCGAACTTATTCTTTTTTACATATTTTTATTACCTAGCTAATTTTATTAGTTTAATTTCTGCTTTCTGTTTAATTGGAACGCACGTACGTACCTACTACCTACCAAACGAATCTACTATTATCCCGGCCCCCTTTTTGTAGAATCGAACATCTGTCACATTTTTTATTTACCAGCTATTGCAGCGTTAACACAAGAAAGCATATTCATAACGTTTCGTAATACAAATTGCGACACCATATTTATAAAGCAGCTATGGACATTATGCATTTGACGGTACAAATTGAAGGTAATCGTGATAGGTTTTGAGTTACACAATTAGGAGGCTGGATCAGAGTTCCAATTCTACGAATAGATTACAGCCGAACCGAAACTGAATCGTTGCGATCGACCAATAATCATGACGTGATAATGTGACGTTCTGATTGGTCAAAAGCAATGGTTCAGTTTCGTTTCATTAGTAAATAATTATTTGTAGACTTTACCATCTTATCGTCGGGACAACGAAAAGGGTTTCATCCTAACGCTACCTAGATCATGTTTTGTTTCATTTGTATTTTTTCAATGGCGCATTCTAAACCTTGTTACACAGATGGTGTAACAGAACGGTTTTTAATCTAACATTTAAATACTGTTTTCGTTTGCGGGGATACCTACAAATTACAATCTTACACGGTGCTAACGTTTACGGTCTACTTTGTACTTTACACACAAGCACCAACTACATACTATATAATAAAATAACCTAACCTAACATACCAATGTTTTTATTTACATAATTAACAAATTCACGTGTGAGTGTGAGCCAATAATGTTGGGGCTCTCTGTTTTCGATATCTTTGGAGAGAAAGTAATCAATGAACGCTAACGTCTTAAAAAATACAACATTAAGTTGTATTTACGCACTTTGTTCCAATTTTCCAAAGGTAACCTAAACAGAGCTTTAGCCAAAGTTACAATATGCATTCGCTAACGAATAAACCCGAATCAAGTCAGACTTGTATCATTATCAATTTCTGTTGCGTGTGTGAATATTTTACAAGGTTTTTTAATTTGCAATATATTATGTGAAAAAAAAAGAAAACGACGTAACGAAGTATTGTAAATTATTTATTAGTATTGGAAATTGTGGCGAGGGATTTAAGCTACGTTTAGTGTTCCAAATACTAATTTATTCTATCCCTAGGGAAAAAAGGAATTTCAGTACAATATTCAATCCCTGTTTAAGAGGCTTTTAAATGGCTTTGTGTTGGGTTTACATTACACAGAATATGTGTCATTTTTGAGCAGGTGGTGCGAAAAGATTATTTTCCTCTTTAAATGTTTTTAAATTGTTTTTAAATTTAAATGTTTTCTAAAATGTTATTACCTAAGTACTATAAATTTTTCGCTAGCGTGTACGCGCAACAAAGTTTTCATTATTCTTTCTATCTCTGGATTTGTTTACTGAGGATAGAAATTTTGACCTATTTTATACGGAGCTCACATTGATTTACTACCAAACGTAGATAGAGCAGTTCATACAAAAACGGGCTTGAAATCTGTCACCTAATCGACTATACATTTGTACTCGCTGATATATTGTTGAATATGCACAACCGAATTAAAATTACCATAAAGAAAGGACCGTATTTGTCGAATTCAATCTTATTCTACATTATTACGGCAACTATTTTAAAAACAACCGTGTGAAGTTACATCATTTCATACCTAGCCACAGATCAATTGACGTTTTAGTAATTGCTACAAGAAAATATCAACTTTATACTTAATGCTCAAAATTGGTTATCGCGTTGTCGCTCCAACGCATGAATGAGACAACACATCGTGATACGACGCCCGTGCGAGCGAGACGATTGTGATGCACCGACACTGACGCGAAGCGACATGTTTATGATTAAAATAATTGTTTTCATTGCTTTTTACGTATAACTCGAATATTTGAATACATGATAAGATGTGTAACGAGTTTACTCATGCAAAATATGAATTCCCGTCTTTTTTCTGCCGTTTGTTACCACAACATTTGAATGAGCACTTCGGCATGTTGACGTGCCGACAATGTGCCGACAGCTAATCACTTACTATGGAAAAGAACTGCACGAGTCGCGATTGGGCAGTTCTTTACCGGCCCACTTATCGAACGTTCATGCGTTATCTACGTTTGGTAGTAAATCAATGGGAGCTCATGTCAAATACCTATCGCTAGTAACCAAATCCACAGATAGATAGAATATTGAAATCGACCGTAAAAGGATGCAAGTCTGGACCGGCGGCCCTATCGCCTAACCCATAGCAATGCTCGCTATCGTTTTGACACGGAGTTTGCTATAATCACAGACGTATAAAGGGAAGCAGACTAAACGTATCGTTCAAAAAGCGTGGCAACTTTACCACATGTAAACATTACTCACACACAAACAATATTAATTTAATTTTATTGTAATTTCTGGAGTTTACCATTTTTCTTATCCGATTAGCAGGTATTTTTATTTATAATCACAAAACAAAACATTATTACACAATGTCACGACGCCATTTGTCTCTTATTTTGACAAAGGTAAACGTGGCGTCCACGTGGCGTCTGCCACGGCTCCGGAAATGTTTATGTGTGCGTTAGTATCGCCATAGACGAAAAACAGAAATAGCGATATATCATGTCACTTTGGAGTGAAAGTAAAAACGATACACATTACTTATGACAAATTGTGTGAGTCAAATTATGTTAAGTCTGCTTCCCTTTATACGTCTGTGGCTATGATAGGCGGTACGAAATCATATACGATAATGTCATAAACGAGAGCTAAAACGTAAAAGATTGAGTTAGGTTAAAGGGGCCGCCGGGCTAAGAACGTTGCAGTATGAATGACGTGACGAGGCCACGTGACTTCAGTAATTGTGCTATACAATGGCTATACATACTGTTCTGCTTTTGCCTTGGCAAATGTTTTTGTTGATTTGGCTAGAGGATCATGTGCGTTTGATGTGCCAGTTTGTGTGATGACGTGCAATACGGTTCTGACAGTCGCTTCTGCGCGGCCGTGCCTCTACCGTAGTGGTGAAGCTATTCGACTGGGACCGCGCGGGCCGCGACGAGAAACTGGGCAGGTCGGTAGTTGCCAATGCAGGGACCCAATCTCCTAAATGACGTCAACAAACATACCTACGTACCAACCCTAAAAATGAGGTCTTAATATTTTACAGAATTTTTACTTAATGACGTCAACAAACGTACGTACCAACCCCAAAAATGAGGCCTTAATATTACACGATTTTTACGTTCAAACTTCAAATACTTACTAATTTTTTTTGTATTTAGTACGAGAAGTAATACTTTGAGAAAAATAAAATATTGTACCACCGCTTGTGCCTTGTGATGTGAATGATTATTTTTTTTAATAATGATAATTTTTTAATCAACCGCAAATAGATTGCAGTCCACTCTTTCTCATTAGCCAGAGGCGGAGCTAGTCCTGATGGGGCCCTGTATCAAACATTTTTCTTCTAACGACTGCACTAAAGTCTACATTCCGTTTCTCATAAAAATATGTAAAACATTTGCAAAATGTAAAAGTATACTATTTTTTTACGTTTTTCAATCGATTCCTTAGCATCGAAGGCTTCCAAGGTAATTTTACCTTATCAACAATAGTAAAAAATAAAAACATTTTAAATATGACCAGCCTCAAAATTGCCGACCTCAAATACCAAACTCATAAAAAATGGGGTGAAAGTAAAAGTTAGATTATCAAAATACAACAAAAAAAAAGTCCTCTATGAATTCTCAAATTTCGGATATAGTTTGACAAATTTTATCTCACCGTCAGTTAGTATGGTTAATTTTATTTAAACTATTAATAGCAAGCCGTTATAGCATTGTTTCGAGGAATAAATGAGTTGTTCAAATTTTATTGCATCACCTATTTTTGGGGTTTGGATTGTATTTTAAAAATGAAAGTGTTACAAATACAGATTTTCAATTGTCAATAGATAGCTTGTTGCATCATTATCAATCGACCAATCGGGGCTCGCTGATTGGTTGGTAAGACGCAATCAATTTTGTGATAGCGTTACGCGATTGGTGGAATGATTTGTGTTGACATGAAATTCAAGTTATGTTTTTCGTTGTTTGTTTTTTAGGAGTTGGGTCACAGGTCCAGTACCTGTTCATTGTATTTAATTAATACACTGTATGTGGCAACTGCATATTTGAGTAATATGGCGTCGCTAGTGCATTCGGTCATTTCAAACCTACCAGTTTTTATTTTCCGCATTATTGTGAGTGTGAGTACTTTTCGGAGATTTAAAAATGGACTCAATATACCATACATCAATCAATATTAATCTGTTTACAGGGCAGGTTTTAAAAGTTTGATTTTATGTATGTCGTAATAGCCCCGAATCGTAATGCAAATATCACATTTCATCTAGCGACGCCATGGTTTTGAGTATCGAATGCCAATTTTATAGAATGCAGCGAAATCAAGTCACTGCTAGCTTGGAGTCGACTGGCGTTGAACGCACCTACCGCCAGGACACAATTTCGACACTTCACTCATCGCAAAAGTATACTAACAGCGAAACCACACATGGAATATCTACAAAACACCTCGCAAAGACAAATCATAAATGTACACTCAACTATCACCAAATAACGTTTTAAAACAGAGGAACACTGTTTGATTATGCACTTCGTAAAAGACCGACCTTGCAAAGTTACCCACTGCAAAAATCATTAGATTATTGAACATTGAGTCATGAAGCGATTATGTATGAATATTCCAAACGCTTTACACGCTACTAAATATACTAATAATGTTTAAAGATGCCGTGATATTTAACTAAGCACGTAGGATAATTGTGTAAATGTTGAAACTATTGCTTAGCTTCCCACTCAACATATATTTAACGCACTAATGAAACAACTCAGAACTAACTGCTTACAACTAACCGTTTCATAGATTTTTTATATGTATTTCATTATGTTCTTTTATTTTATTGCAGGTGCTCGCTAGATATATCGCAGGTAGTTCGAGATGGCCGCATTGATACGGTAATACTTTTTGATTAATGATTACGAGTGTAGGTTAGACTCTAAAGTTGAGTATTGTTATACGTTAGTTAGAGTATTGCGTAAGATATTCTGTATTCGGAAAATAATGGATTATCTTAGTTATTTCTTTCTCAAAATAATGAATTGGCTTACTTAATATTACTGTATATTAATAGTTTCAATGCTTAACACTCATAGTACCCAGTAAATGTCAGAAGGTTTATTAACACAAAACACGATATTTAAAAGTACTATATCTAAAACATGACCAAAAAAATAAATAAACTGCTTTGGGGGCGTTAAATTAACTATGATTATGGCAACACTAAGTACAGTCACACACATGCGAATTGGCTATTGCTAGTGTAGAAAATATTTTAATATAATATAAAATTCCATAAATAAAGTTTTATTTACAAGAGCATGGCATTTATATATGTTTTAAAGTATTGTGAAATAAACATCCATAAAAGTACAACTATAGCACAGAATAAATAATAGTACTAAAGTACAGAAGGATCACTCTCGAAGAAAAGCCAAGTTTAGGTATGAAAATTTACCTACTCTTACGAACTTCATCTGACTGCACGGGAAATTGAAATTTATTGCATGACACGAGTGTTCCTATTCCGTTACGCGTCGCTGACCCGATACCGATTTGGCGATAAGAGCGCAGGGTTCCCCCTCACCGATATGCAGTTATCGTTACAAAAATGACCTCAATTATTACGTGCGACGCGGCCAGCGTGCGAGCCGAGCCGCAAGCTTTTGCCACATATCGCCCGGTCGGTCCGCCGGCCAAACGTACCTAAACTGCGGAGTGAAACCCCCCTGACTATAGTCGGGTTAAAAAACACAAATTTATGATTTTATTTTAGATACTAAGTTTTATTAAGTTTTTTTAATTAACTAAGTTTTTGAGTATTTAGATTGTAAGTTTTATGATTACTAAATAAATCATAAAACTTACAATCTAAATACTCAACTGATTCGTATAACATTTTATGATTAGAATGTACTGGCTATCTTTGGTATTGGTACAATTTCAGATGTATCGGACTCATTGTCAGTTGTAAGATAGTTGTATGCTTCACTATCACTGCCGCCATTATCACGTTTAATAATTTTCGGCATTTTAATGGAAAAATAACTCGCAATATGCATGACAAGAAAATGAGCACTACAATCGACACCACACATTGACAGGCGACAATAAAGTTACTAGTCTGTGCGATAATAATGACCGACATCTTATAGATTGTTGCCATTTGAAGAAATTAGTTCCAATAGTTTTCCGTAATATGGCGAGGTTTTTGATTTTATTGGTCGGGCTTTACTTTAAAAATCGAGTCATAACGTGCAAAATGGGCATTTTTTGTATTTATTAGTTAAGAAAGCAATATAATAGTTTTTGATTGACGACCGGCTTCAATATTCTATCTATCTGTGGATTTAGTTACTAGCGGTAGCTATTTATTTGACATAAGCTCCATACAAAATACGTTAAAATTCTATCTCCAGTAAACAATCCTTCTAATAGGCCTTCTAATCGGAAGGTCCGGGATCGAACCTGCCTTTTTTAAGGGGGGGGGGGGGTCCTTCTTACGGATTCGACAAGGGGCCGACTGACGAGGCCACCCCAAGGATATGCCGGACTCGGGTAAAAACCCCATACCTGGCTAAAACCCCTCCAGATACTTCTACCTCCGTAGAGACACAATCGGGATCGGCGTTAGCCATTCCCCTATTGCGCATCGATCCTGCCTGCCCTATACACTCGAGTAGGTACAAAAAGAACGATACGGTCGAAGTTTCAAATATATGTATACTCTGCCAACTCTACCTTTATGTTAAGTCAATAAAGTCCTCTGTCAATCAATGAATACATTATTATTTTTGTAACTTTGACCGTATCGATCATTTTGTACTCGAGTCCGAATGTACCGATGTGGATTTTTTTTTTGCGTTTTTTGAATTTCATGTGTATCTGCGGTGAATTAAAACATCTTGAGGCAACCTGCATACACCTGCGAAGAAATTCAAAGGTGCAGTGGACCAATCCGCACTGGGCCAATGTGGTTGACCAAACACTCTATTTAGAGTAGGTTCGAGCCGCTCGGTGGGGACGTATATGAGTTGTGATGATGAAATAAATCCAGATATAGAATATTGGAACCGGTCCTTAGTAAGCATTCGCCTTGCTCTCTTGCCTTGTATACAATAATATATGCTACTAAACTTTTTTTAGTGGCAAACCCTGCATCAAGCGAAACATGGCAAAGTGCACTTGCGTCTTTCGTGGCACCGTTTGTCTACCGACCTGCTTGATTTGAGCCACGTAAGTATGACTTTATTCTTTACAATTACTTTTCATTTACATCCCATTGACGTTTTGTACCACAATAACAGAGATTAAGTAGATTTTTTGCGATAGGTCTTAAATAAGTGCAAATAAATGTGTGCGGGACGTTTGGTGAAAAAAAGTATACGTTTCTTTTCATAACATGTCCCCTAAGAAATAAATATAAATAAAGGACCTCTTCACTCCTCACTTATTTGTGCATTTCTTTTCAAAGGCCATCACTGAAACGCAGATGATAAAGACTGGAGACTTAAGTTCAGCTGTTTTGTCTGTCTACATAGACTCCTGCAGGAATTTGCCGGTAAGAGATAAAATAAATACCTATACTAGATATTAGATGTTTCCAAAATGATTATTATTTTGTTACAAAAATATGACATCAAATACTGTTAGTATTTATTATTTAGATTGATTTTGAAGTTCGCCTTCAAATGTTCGACTCCGTTTTACAATAACCATTCACGTGCTTAACCAAATTCACGCTTGCTACAGCGGAGCTAACACATAAGTAAATATCTCTACAGAGTCCAAGCTCTCTAATAATGTGCAAAATACAACGTGCTTCAAAATAATTCTCTAAAATTTAATAAATTTATCAAAGCCAAAAATATTGTCAACCCTTGTAAGCTGTCATGTCAGAGAACAGGAGCACCGCACGGTCCGTTATTTCTATGTAGTTTATTTACTCTTTTACTGAAATAGAGTTAACACGTCAATGCAAGCTTTAATTACATTTTTTTTGGCGGTGTGTCATACAGTGATACTCCTTCTTCCTCTTTGCCTTGCTTGTCCCGCATTAGGCGGGGTCGGCTCTCCTAATTTTCCTAATTTTGTTGCGCCAAGACAATCCGTCTTGGCGCAACAAAATTATGGCTTGTCGGGTCGGGCAAATTGTATACAATTCGTAGCTTTTACATGCTAGTCCACCAGGTTGACGGGGGGTTGTTTCATTCATTCTACTACCGTTTCCTGAAGCGCCCCTTAAATTATCCGGGGTGATAAAAGAGTAACCGTGTATAGAATACCTGTTCTGATAGGGTTGACACCTGGTGCTCTTCAAAAATTTGTGGAAGAAAAATAAGATAAGGTGCATACATACAATACATATAATAACATGTAAGCAGTTGTGTGAGGGAGATGTAATAGTAAATAATTATATACGCCGAAGTCTGAGCGCTCACACCACTGCGCTACCGAGCTTTCCTAAAGAAATCCTATTTAGTCTCTCAAATGTTAACTAAATAATATTTGCGGCAGAATGCGCGCGCGCACTCGCGGCCGGACCCGTACCTGACGGTGACGGTGGGCAAAAAGACGGAGAACACGGCCGTCCAGATGCGCACCGACAACCCGGTGTACGAGATCGGCTACTCGTTCCTCGTGCAGAACCCGGAAATCGACATACTCGATATAAAGGTGAGTCAGAGCAACGGTACATTATAACGGCGCGACTTTAGCAATAACATATCACTGGTGCTACCTGGAATTTAAGCTGCTAGCCGCCGACGAGGTGGAAGTTTGTTGATCCGGATGAATATATTAGTGTTGGAGCATGTCTGGGACTATATCTCGGCGTTGTTTCGCTAGCGGCTCGCAGTCGCCGCGCTAGAGATGGTTTAATCCGGAGTTGAAGATTCATAATGATTCCACAAGTAGGTCTCAATCTCTTCTTGATAAAACTTATCGACTCCGCGGAGAAACCTCGGCGTTAATAGGGTCGGATTAGATTGGACATAAAATACTAATACCATTAAAAAAATACTAACGATTTAAATTACTTACAGAATTTTATAATTTTATAGTATTTTATAATATGGTGTTATATAGCTGTTTATTATTTGATGTTTACAACTTTTTGGAGCATGAGCAATGTGTTTTATTTATTCCAACTTAAACTCCACGACTGTCGCCTTCACCGAATACAGAGATTAAGCATGGTGCTCTGTTTTAGGTGTTGGACCAGAAGACTGGAAGCCAGCTCGGCCAACTGATCTACGGGCTGTCGAATTTACTTAAGGAGAGAGACCTCAGCCTGTTGACACAGCCAGTCAGCTTGCAGAGGTCAGGAGCTGAGTCCAAAATCATCCTGTCGATGCAACTGAAGGTAAGTTTATAAGTTGTGTTGTTTATGATGTCAGCTATCTAATTCGGCGAGGTTGCAGGTGTGTTATAATTAACTCTGTACGAGGGCGATTCAACAAATATTTAGCCTACAAAAGAAAAACGAAAATTTTAAGAAAGTAGAGGTTTATTTTTCAACATAGTCTTCAATTCAATACACTTGGCCCAACGATGCTCCAACTTTTTTAACCCGTCCAAAAAATACGATTTCCCGAGGTCTTCAAAATAGGTCTCTGTGGCGGCGATGACCTCATCATTCGACCCAAATCTTTTGCCGGCGAGTGACTTTTCAGATTTGGGAACAAGAAGAAGTCACAGGGAGCCAAATCTGGAGAATACAGTGGATGGGGCAGCAATTCGTAGCGCAATTCGACCAATTTGGCCATGACGACGGCGGAGGTGTGAGCCGGCGCGTTGTGGTGGTGAAAAAACAGCACTTTTTTCTTTGCCAAATGGGGCCGTTTTTTTTCAATTCGGCGTCGAATCGGCCCAATAAGTCGGAATAGTAGAACCCCGTGATTGTTTTACCCTTCTCGAGGTAATCGATGTATATCACACCTTGTGAGTCCCAAAAAACACTGGCCATCACCTTTCCGGCCGATTGAACAGTCTTCGCCTTCTTTGGATCACGTTCGCCGGGTAAAGTCCACTGTTTCGACTGTTGCTTGGTCTCTGGTATGTACCAGTGAACCCATGTTTCATCGACGGTCACAAAACGACGCAAGAACTCCGCCGGATTGCGTTGAAACAGCGCCAAACATGTCGCCGATGTGGTCTCACGGTTGCGCTTGTCTGGTGTGAGCAAACGCGGCACCCATCGCGCCGATAACTTTTTCATACCCAGTTCTTCGTGCAGAATATGATGCACTGTCCCTTCTGCGATGCCTACAGTCTCAGCTATCTCGCGAATCTTCAATCGCCGGTCTGCCAACATGAGATCGTGGATTTTTTTTACGTTTTCCTCCGTAGTAGCCGTTTTCGGTGCATCTGGGCGTGGCTCATCAAAAACCGACGTGCGGCCACGAGCAAACTCGTTGAACCAATTTTTGACGGTCGCCATCGAAGGAGAAGAGTCACCGTACACAGCATCCAAGCGCTCTTTGATTTCGCTGCGCGTTTTCCCTTCCAAAAACAAGAATCTAATCACTGAACGATATTGTTCTTTTTCCATTTTTGTAAAACCGACCGACACGCTCGCTTCCAAAGGCTGTCAAAACAGAACAAATGAAGGGAAAAGATTGAAAACTTCTTAGTAGACTTCAAAAAGTATTACTGCACGATAGTAAAACTCTTTTGTAACAACAGCGCCATCGGGCGGCGAGGCTAAGTAATAATTGAATGCCCCTCGTATATCAAGAGTACAGGAAGCTACGCAGCATATTCTCGGTCAATCTACCACAGTGTCTTAAGAGAAAAGTCTTCAATTCGTGCGTGATGCCAGTGATGACGTACGGAACTGAGACGTGGCCGTTTACAATGGGTCTCATCAGAAGGCTCAATGTCACTCAAAGGGCCACTCACTATTCGGCCCGGGTCCCAATAGAAGTCGATTGCTATTCGAACCCGATAGAAGTGTAATCAAAAATAACTTATGGGGTAAAACTGAAAACTGTAGGTTAGGTTAGACATTATAACCACACACAACATATATTGCATGTTTCATGCACCGCTCGCAAAAATCTAATATTACGTAAAATCCACCCCGTCGCCATTTTGTCCCGCCCGGGTCTGAATAGCAATTGACTTATAGCAATCGGGCTATAGGGACCCGGGTCCCTATAGACCTGCAGGCCTATTCGCTAACTACGGTTGGTAACTAGAACTGTCATTTTTGAAAGACACTTTATATCCATTACTGGTTAAGTGATCTTATGTGTTACTGCAACGTTCATGATAGCAGTAATGAAGTTAAGTTCAAAAATGACAGTTCTAGTTAGCAACCGAAGTTACAGAATAGGAGGCCTGCTAGATTGATATTTGGACCCAATATTAAATTATATCGAATAAAACTTATTATAGGATCAAACTGAAAACTGTAGGTTAGGTAAGGTATTCTGACCACATACAGTGGAGCGAGCGTAGCATGAAACTGAATGAAAACTGCATGTTTTCATTCTTCGGGTCCGAATAGCAATCGACTTCTATTAGGACCCAGGTCCGAATAGATACAGCCAACTGAAACTTTATACTAGAACTTCGGAACACCCAGTTTCTGAAATGTGAATGTTCGGCATATTTGCTGTTCATGGCGAGTTTACAGTGTGTTCGCGTTTATTCGGACGTCAACACGAGTATTACCAAACAAAGCCGAATAAACGCGAATAGCGATATGAAGTGTCAGCCTTACACCCCTAGATTCTAAAAGAAGCCGTCAAAGAGGAGGACATAGTGGAGGAAGTCCCGGCGGAGTTACGGAGTGAGCCGACGCCTGCAGCACCCACCCCTTTGGCGACCGTCGACGCACCTGACGGGAACGGCCTGCCAGCCCCGGCTGCGGATGCACCAGGTTAGTGGCGTCGCATGAAGCGAGATATCACAGCAGTGGTTTGTGATGACATCCTACTAACATTAACAATTTGCTATACAACGTGTTAGCGCAAAACCTTCTTTATATTATAAAAATAAAATCTCGCGTATTATTTACGAAGATATGTACGTTTTACTATTTTGTTGCATTTCTTGCAAATTTCAGACAGCGTGTGTCCATAAATTATTGAAATATTAAATTAAACTAAATTAAGTAAATTACATTTGGAAAAAAATATGGTCAAATTATAAAATAAAATTAATTAGTTAAGTAGGTACTTCGCTCATAAAAAAATACAATTAAATTGAATTAAAATACGAAAATAAAATAATAATAATATTTACAATAAATTACAAATAAGAAAATTACATGGAAAAGGTAAATAAAAACAGAAAAAGCTCATTAATTTAAGTACCTGCTATCTAAATGGTCGTCTATATCTATATGGTCGTTCGCCTGCTAATACAATGTTGCTGCTTAGCCCTCGCGCCGGCGATAAGAGATAAAAACGTAGTGAAATCGATTCTTCTCTCGATTCTGAACAAGATAGATAGATAGATAGATAGATAGATATAAGTTTATTTGCCAAATAACACACACACACATATTACATTACATTCGAACAATGCTAAATTATCTTAATATATACTATACACCTATGATTCCATGTAAGTATAACATGTGTGTGTTGCAGCAGGACAAAAAGGCCATGACTCAGTGTCTAGCTTCGCCCTTTCGAGCGAACACTGATCTTCCGTCATCGCCCATAAGAAGGAAACCGACGCAGCATGACGATATCAAAAATTGTTTGGGTCAAACATTTAGTAAAAGTTTAATAAATGAAACATCAAAAATAACAAAGAGGAATGGAATTGTGTGACATACCAAGCAAAATTGCGCAGTGAGATACGACGTTATATACGTATGAACATTATAAGAAACATAGTATACGTACAACCATTTGTGACATATCTCTGTAAATACATATACACACATAGACACACATATATATATATACACCCACAAAACTGTAATGGCAAATAATACTATTAATAAAACAAAAACTAAAACTTTCACACAGCAAAATCCGCCAGTAGCCAGCCATGTGGTATTCCGGAATTTTGTCGCTCTAATAAAAACTTTTTGTATCTCAATTTAAAGGAAAATTTAGATTTCAAGGATCTGAGAGGCGGAGGAATATTATTCCAACATTTGGTTGACAAATAGCGGAAACTACCTTTGAATGCCACAGTGCGATAACGATGTGGGAAAAATCTCTCACCTCGAGTTTCTCGAATGTCGTACCTGTTCCCAAATTTTGAAAAGTTTAGTTTGGCATGAAGATAGTTAGGTTTCTCTTTATTTACGACATCGAAAAGTAAGCAGGCCAGATGTAGCTGTCTGCGAGACTCCATGTTTAATGTGGATGCATTGTTAAGGTACGGTGTAATATGACTCCTTGGTGGGATGTCATAGCAAAAACGACAACAAGCATTTTGTACTCGTTGAACAAGTCGTCGAGTCTTTTTCAAAAGACGTGGGCCATACACTAAGTCCGCATAGTTGAGTCTTGAGAGTATTAGTGATTCACAAAGTACGATACGGACGTGCACACTTAAAAGATTTCGAATACGATATATGACTTTAAGACGATGAAAACATGTTCTTACCAAGTTCAGTACGTGCTTCTCGAATCGCAGTTGCCCATCGAACAGAACACCCAAATTTCTTGCCTCCTCCACTCGCTCAATGCTGTTACCATCAATGCTGACAATAGGTATATTTTCGAGAGTCTTAAATATTTGCAATTTCGAACCAAGTACCATATACTTGGACTTATTAGGATTAAGCACTAAACAGTTACGGTCTGCCCAATTAGAGATGCGTTGAAGATCTTCATTTATTTTCTCGACTGTGTCATTTATGGCAGAGGGGTGACCTGAGATATACAACTGTACATCATCGGCGTATAAGTGGTACTTTGAATATTGGATTTGCTTGACAATATCGGCGCTATATACTATGAATAGCAGGGGACCGAGTATGGACCCCTGTGGAACCCCTCGCAAAACTTGCATGGCCTCGGAAAACACAGCACTCCCGTCGTCCTTCATCAATTTAACCACTTGAGTGCGATTACTTAAATAACTATGGAACCAGGCTAAAGCTCCCCTGTCTGCACCGTAATAAGATAATTTTGAAAGAAGAAGAGAAGTGCTTATACTATCGAACGCACGCGAAAAATCAAGTAATACAAGGCATGTGCTGTTGCCGACATCCTGTTCCGCGAGAATATTATCCATTACATCCATCAATGCAGTTGTTGTACCCATGCCCTTACGAAATCCTGACTGAAATGGTGGCAGGATCCCATGAGCTTCCACGTAATTTGTCAGTTGCACGCTAATCACTTTTTCCAGAACTTTTGACAAAAACGGGAGAATATTTATAGGTCTCAAATCTTTAGGAGTTGAAGGGTTGATTACTTTTGGAAGTGGTGTAATAATGGCTGATTTCCACACATTTGGAACTTCACCCGAAGAGATTGATCTATTTATAATCTCGGTGATTATAGGTAGTGTGTGTGGTAGTGTCAGCAACAACATATCCTTACTGATACCATCAGCACCAATAGCGTTAGTAGTAATAGATAAAAGAAATTTAGCTACTAGGTCTTCATCTACAGTTTTAAGCGTGAAAGTGTCGTTATTAAACCTATTATATTCATAGTATGTCAGCTCAGAGATAGGAACCAGAGTCTTGCCAGGTACGTCAAGAAAATTTTTGTTTATTTTGCAAGGCTCGTTAAAACAATCAGGCAAACAATTATACCTTTTATCATCCACTAAGACTGTATCTTTAAGATTCTTCCATAGTAATTTTGTGTTATATTGATTTGAATTTATTCTAAAATTATAGTACGCTTTCTTCTCTTGAGCTATACTATACTCTACGAGCTGTTTTAATTCTTTGTAATACTTCCTGGTACTCTCAGACTTCTCTCTCCTATGATTGTCATGGGCTTCATTTCTCTTTTCAATCATGATTTTAATTGTGTCAGTGACCCAAGGCAGTGAGCGATTATACTTCATTTTAATTGTCTTTAGAGGAGCATGTCTGTCGAAAAGGGAATTCAAAATTGTATTAAAAATGTTTACCATACCTTCGACCGTTCTTTCATGAAGCACCAAATTCCAATCAATTGACTGAAGGTCATCATTAAAATTATTTATAATTATATTTTTTATGGGTCGATATGTTAATATTTTTGGTGGAATTTTGGGTCTTTTAATAGCAAAAGTTACGATTATCATGGCATGACCAAGGCCCCCAGTGATATTTGTGACATTTATGTCACGTACGGGCGCGTTGGTGCAAGCCAGGTCAATCAATGTTTCAGTACCTGAAGAGAAATGAGTAGGCTCAGTGACTACTTGCTCCAATTGCATGTAATTAAGAAAGTTAAGCAACTTGACGGTTTTATCGTCATATGTCTTTAAAAAATTTATGTTAAAGTCACCAAGCAACACAATGTAGTCATAATTAGAAAAATAGGCAATAGAATCCGTCAAAGCATCAAAGAATGTATCGATTTTAACCCATTCTGGTCGATAAGCTGTGCCTATTAGAAAACTACGACTATTAATAGTTGTTGTAAACCACATTTGCTCGATATTTGCAGCGGGATGCTTAAGGAACCGGCCACGGATTCCACGCTTTACATAGAAAGCAATACTTCCTCCGTGTCCTCTACGCATTGTGATAGGACGCGGATTGTTACGGAGCTGATAGCCGGGTGCAATGGGAGCACGATAATCCTGTCCCTCGCGCAACCAGGTCTCATTTATTGCTACGATATCTGGACTGAATTTGTCCAAAGCAATTAGAAAATTGTCGTGGCCCGTTCCCAGAGACCCCGCATTGTATAGAGCCAACCTTTTTTTTTTTTTTTTTTTTTTTTTTTTTTTGTGAGGGGGGAAAATGCATTGACGCATTCCTCGTGGTTGAGCCAAACCACGAGGATATGTGGGACTCCCCAGACCTTACACGGCCCGGGCCTACCCACTAAAAACCCCCCCAGCAGCTCCTCCGTCCGTCACAAGACAAGGGGAAGGGGACAACAGCCAGGCCTTATTCCCGCTGACCCCCTGCCTGTGACATGTCCGTTGCCGGACTCCCCACCTGGCTCAGCTACTTTGTGGAGCGGCACAGAATTGCGCCGCTCTACACCCCGAAGTTGGTTTTTTATTGTGGTTGTCTTCCACGCGGTCCGACGCTCAGTGCGCCGAACCCCCGGCCCGCTCAGTGCGGGTAACGGGTTGCCCGACGGCAGACCCCACTGGATCCACCGCCGCGCGGTGAGCCGAAGCTCAGGGAAAATCCCCAGAAGGTGCAAAGCACCATGGCGATAAGAATCGCCTCACCTCCGCCAGCCGAAATCGACTTCCAGCGAAAGCCACACCTCTTCTTAACATAAGAAGAGGGGACTTCGCTCTTCCCCGCATGAAGCGGGTGGCCACACGAAGTGACCCGCCGGGCTAAGCCCAGCCATCCCACGCCCCCCCTCCATAGGGGTCCTCTCGTCAGACTATTAGCCCGCGGCAGAGAATCTGCCGGGTTGCCCAGGGTGCACCACAAGGAGGTTGTCTGACATCGCACCCCGTATAGAGCCAACCTGAGAAACTCAGTCCTAACCATTGCTAACTATAATATCAAGTGCTAATAGGCCACTATTCAAAATCAATAGATACAAATAATAAGATATATAATTACGAAATAAATAAATAACATATACTATACTATTAATTATAAATAAATAAGAATAATGGGCACACATAAAATAAATTACTTTTAATATCATAAACAGTTTTATAAAATTTAATAATGAAGTCAAGGTTAAACTATTGCCTATCTTGTGGTCAGTATAAATTGTTTGTAGTGTGTCTTTATTACGAAAATCTGAGGCTGGTACCCTTAGTTTCCACACTTTATGTAATAAAACTTTAAGTTGTATATATATTGTATTTAAAAGGACTGCTGCAACACACAATATTATATATTTATTAAAATTACTATAGACATAAGCTTTGAAGAATATCAATAGAAGCATAACCATGTATAAAACAATAATTAACTGTTTTTGATAAATAACCCTTTCTGGTGTTTTATAATAACATTTACAACTGCTGCAGGATAATAAAAATAAAACTTTAAAAGACCCGAATACACAAACGATCAACAGCTGTGTGATTAATACAAAAATACAAAAACAATTATTTAGAAATAATAATTCTAAGTTATAATAGTTAAGTGTTAACAAATTTTTACTATAAATATTAAAGAAAGATTTTCTAGGACAATTTGATTTGTATATATACCTACCTAAAAATGCAAACATAGAAAGCTGTAAAGGAATTTGTTTACACTTGTAAGATATGATGGTATTAAATGAAAATATGTTAAAACTGGATTTTTCATTGTTTGTCACTAACCGAGTCTGATTTAAAAACACGCTCAAGGTCACTAATGGTGCGAATACGATACCTAGGAGTCACGTCTCCCGTTCCTTTTTTCACATAAATTCTGCCGTCCTTGGTCCAGGCGTAGCGCCAGTTGTGCAGGTTCTTGAGGTGACGTGTCCTATGAAATATTTGCCTATTGCTCCTTGTTAAACGTTCATTAATGAAGAAGCGGCGAGGTGGTCCCGGTAGATCCATGCCCTCAGTAGTGGCGCCACGACGCACCCGCGTCTCCTTTAGCAACTGGTCGCGAACGGCGCGCCGCGCGAGCTTCACCACGATCAAGCGAGGGCGCGGCCAACTGTCCGCTACGCCGCTCGCTTCACCCACGCCGCCTGCGCCGTCTGAGACTACCGATGACTCCACCAAAGGCACCTCGTTTACACGTCCAACTCGTGTGGCACTAACTATGTCATATTCAGACAATGAGGCACCAAGTTTTTGAGCTACTAATTTCACTAGATGAACTACGTTTTCAGATTTTTGCTCAGGGATGCCCGCAATTTCCAAGTCGTTGAGTAAGAGCTCTTGATCACGGTCATTCAGATCAGCTTTCAACTGCTCTACTACATCTCCATGTGCTGCGTCGGTATATTGGTCTGATCCCAGCCGACCCTCCACTTGTTCCAATCGCACTGACAAATTGTCGATTCTGGCGTCGCAGCTGTCAACTCGTGATACAACGAGGTCTAATCTGGAGGATAACTCACTTAATTGCTGTCGCATTTCATCACGGAATGATCTAATCTCTGCCACCACTAACTGAAGGTCCTTGGCCTCGATTAATGATACTGTTCCTGCGGAGTTGTTGTTGTCAGAGTACGATACGTCCATATCGAAGGCCGCGTCGGCGTCCGTCTGTGGCATAGTCAGTTTACGACCATAACCACCCGCCCCACGATGGTAGTTAATATTATTGCGTGCATTGTGAACTGGTGTGTTTGTATTGCCCGTCTTAGCCTGGTTGCTGACACAATTCACACACTTCCATGATTGTTTATGTTCACTTGTCATGGTGTTCAGGAACCAGTGTTCGGAAATGTTTACACATTGCAGATCGAAAAATAGTTGACAAGTGCAGCAAGTTAAATAGTTATTGTTCGGGATAATATTACGACAGCCCTCGCAGGTTATGTTTTGAAAGGCCATTGCACTTATATTCGTTAACTGAGATGAGTCAATTAAGCAACCAATAAAATGAGTGAAAAAAAATTATGTCGGTAGGTAGGTACTCCACTGCACAATTTTGATGGTTTTGTACACTTAATAGTTCTGTATCTCAAAACTGTTATTTGAAAATTGAAAATCACGACTATAATGTTTATTTTAATATAACTAGCACATATAAACTTTCACTTTACACTGTTTCTATCGAAATTCCACGGAGCACAAAATTAATACGTATTCGTTGTAGAACGTCGGTCTACCCTCCTCAACAAACTAAAAACGCAAAACAAAAAAAAATATAAAAAACGTTTTTAAAAAGCTTTTAATGCTCTACATTTTAGAGCATAGAGACAGATACGAATCAAACGAGCCCAAACTCGATGAGGCTGTGTCGTTTTATTGCGGAGGTCCTATTGCCACCTTCCAGCTCTAGCATTAAATCAGCTCCATGTCATCAGAATATTGCATTATCAAGCGATTTACATGCAAAATTTGTCACTTGAAAGATGTCGCTTTCAGTTTAAATTCGATAAACTCGGAGTGTTATGTTACCAGATCGAAGACAATAACATTGGGTCCATCTAATGTTTTACTTATATGCCCCTTAAATATCGTTTCGGCGTTCAATTATAACCAGTGAATACCTCTAAGCAGTTGTTTCATGGCAAGAAAAAATAATATTATGGTTGCTCACTGACAGCTACAGCGGGACCTCGCCGGTGAGGCCGCTCTCCGTCTCGCCCAGGAGACGCAGTTTTGAAACAATAGTATTCCAAGGGGTATGGTGGGTCCGGAATGCTAAAACGTATAGCACCACTGCCTGGCAGACTGAAACGTCAAGCTCTCTATACCATTAATGATAAAAAAAGCCTAAAATGCCGGAAGTTTTCGCGTACACGGGCATGGTGCGCCTATTTATTATTTAGTCTTAAATAATACTAAACCTGTTAATATTAATTTCAGCAGTTCCATCTAATGACGTTGACTTGAAAAACCTCGACGATACAACAGAAACGGCGTCTCAGAATTCTATTCCGGTCGAGCAAATAATCAAAGCAGTTGGTAAGTAGATATTGTGTTTAGTTTTTGATGAATTCTGTTTTCCGTGTTCAGCGCTCAGGTATTGTAATCCATTGATTTACTACCAAACGGTAGTAAATCAATGTTGTAACCCAATAGTTATCTGAACACATTGAATTTCACAAATGTTTTCATAAATAATTTATTTCTACATTTTCGTATGCAATGAATGTATATTCTGTGGTCTGTTTGATAAGAGTTGTAGTCAGTCAGTTTGTTTATCTTTATTCCTTATTTATTTTTCAGAAATTTCACAAGATCAAAAAACTCCCTCTCAGAGCGACTCCCCTAAGTTAGTTCACAGAACATCTTCTCTGACGACGTAAGTGATCATGGTACGATACATAGTTAATTTGCTCTTTAATTGGATATCAGAATCATGTGTCAAACGTTACTCCGCAGATCTGCAGGTGAAGCTGGTCTGGGTAGAATTTTGCTGTCACTCAGATACAGTATGCAAAACCAAACTCTTTTTGTCGTAGTTCACAAGATTGCGTGAGTAAAATACATAATAAAAAATGATACTTTAAAATTGCTATAGGTACGTAACATGAAGCAAATACAAAGAGGAGATGTTATAAGCATCTAGGTCCAGCTCCTATCACCAGAGTCCTGACGTCACGCATTTTTAGTTTTAGCTACTTAACGCCAGAGGCGCTGACATCAGTCGATCTTTTTATCTGTCGGATTAGTACGTCGTACGCTCTTCTTTTATTTTAGTTTTAAATTACCTAAATACAAAATGAAATGTTGCATTCTATCGTGCAAAAGTTACACAGACGACAGAAACAAAGTGAACGAAAAAAAAATCTCTTTCCATTTGTAAGTACATTAAACAAGCATTATAAATTTATTACTTGACGTATTGCTTCTAGAATGTTCGACGCCACATGGACGCTTCTGTCAATGTCCCGATAAAGCACAAAAGGCCCTCTAGTGGCGAATAAAAATACTAACGAAAACGTAGGATGTATTAAGGGCGAAAACAAAACACGTGAATTAATATAAGCAGTTAACGATTTTTATTTTTAGATTATATTGACACAGCACCTAATAAATTATCTTTCTCCTACGAATGTATCTCTTAATATAATTATCTTTCTCCTACGAATGTATCTTTTACTGCCACCTAGTAATGTATAGCGGAACTTTTATGTTAACGTCAATAATGCTGGCATTTTAGTAATTCTACTCGCTACAAGGTGACAGTGGCGTCGCGCACCCTCCCCCCGCACCCCGATTTCCGGCTTCACTTGATTTCATACGGAAAACGCGATAGGACACCTCCTCTTTGTATTTGCTTCATGGTACGTAATAATGCCTCAAGTTCTCAACGTTTGATATTTTCGCTTGCAGCAACATTCCGCTCAAAGATCCAACGAATGTGCCGGATCCCTACGTGAAACTATACTTATTACCGGGACGATCTAAGGATTCGAAACGCAAGACTGTGGTAAGTTTTTTGTTATACAGAATGTTCAAAAAGTTCTTTAACGTGTTAATTAATTTGCGCAAATTTTTTGTTCAGAAACGAGAGTATAATCGATTTCATTATAAAATTTCATTTTTCATTTAGAATCGATTTCATTATTAGAAAAATATGGGTCAGATTTTATCTAAAATTAAATTTTCAACTACTCCGCTTTTTTACTTAACTTTGCCGACTTTACCTCTTATCGGCGGCGCGACGGCTAAGCGGCAACGTCGCATTTACAGGCGCACGACCACAAGGTGTCAAATTTGCAAGATATGCAATAAAACAGAAGGATGGACATATCTTCGTAAATAGCGAGAATTGAATTTATTTAATTAGATAGTTTATAATATTATACAGGATTTATTTTTTAACACCCCTGAAAATTTAAGGGACGCTTCAGGACACTTTCATTTAAAAAATTAAATAAAAAAAACCTACTGCACTAAACAAGTGCAGTAGGTATTTTGGGATATTTCAGAAATTTTTTATAAAATTAAATAGTTGTTATTTTTTGTATTAATATTAAAATCATTCTACTACCGTCTCCTGAAGAGTCCCTTAAATTTTCCAGGGTGATAAAAAAGTAATCCTGTATAATAAAAAAAGTTGGGGTAGGTATTGTGTTAACATTGTGAAGTCAGTAGAAGGGTGGGTGATAGATGTTCGACTCAGGGAATGCGTCCGTACAAGTACTGTCGCAATAAGCTCACAGAAGACCGTAGCCATTAGATTTGAATGTTGTGTTCTTATGCTTGATTCATCAGTGACGCTGTCAGTATGTATTACTCGCTTTTGTGCTGACGCCATGTGGTTTTTTGTCGGTAACGCGCAAATAATTTTAACCGCCTCCGTGGTCTAGTGGTTGAGATGAGTGAGACCACCGGGTGTTGATCGGGAGGTCCGGGGTTCGATTTCCACTGGGGCAGAATTTTTTTTGCGCGGTTGGTGGTAGGGCTTCTGAGCCCGACTGGCTAGCTACCACCGTCTTACCTAAGTTTATCGCCATAATAACAATGTTTATACGAGTAGCATTGTTGTGCTCCGACAATTAGGGTAAGATCGCCAGTTCGTCAGTTGTTGAGGAGTCAAGGCAAAGCTCGCTTCCACCTTCGGCCTTATCATCACTTACCATCAGGTGTGAGATGAAGATCAGGAGCTTCCCTGTCGTATGTAAAAAAAATAATTGGCAAGGGTCCAAAGCTACAGTAACCACTTAACATCGTGTAGGCCAAACCAAACGTATTGTTACCACACAAGTTGTACAGCCGGTTTCAAAAGTAGATAACCATTTCAGTACCATGTCATACCAACTAATAACAATGCAATATAGGTGTAACCATACTAAATAAAAGGAATAGTTGGTGTGACATGGTACTAAATCTGCTAAAAATGCTTATCTACTTTTGAAGTCGGCTGTACAAAAAAGCTCTGTCGCATTCGCCGCAAAGTTTTCTATTGATTTCCTATAAAGGTATACGATAATGTCGATTAATTAAGAGATGATTTAAGTTTTCCTTGCTTAACAGGTGGTAAAGGACAGCTGCATGCCTGAGTATGATGAGCAATTCGAGTGGGTCATTCCGCTGGCTGAACTCCACTCTAGGCAGGTGGAAGTGACCGTCGCCACGCACAAAGGCTTCCTTGGTGGCAGTCCTGTGATTGGACAGGTATGGGTGAAAAAAAATTGTTTTGAACCTGGTGTATTCGTCTTTTTCATATTTTTTACAAACTATTGACGACGCTGCACAGGAAGACAAAAAAATAATCCTTGCTAGATCTTTCTAGTGCAGTTTCCCGCCGTACACTTGTGAACCATTGGCGTAGTTTCTTCGACATGCAAGTGATTATGTAATAAACCAATTTGATTAAATGATTTAATTAAACTGATAGTATAAATTAGGGAGTGTTGTCAATTCCTTATTTATATATTCAAGTTCCTACGGATTGTTCGTGGGATTATCTTCGTGACAGAACTTTCTATTTTGTGCATTATATGGATTAGTTATGAAACGTGAAAATCTAATTTGTCCGTCTCGGTTAGACAATTTAATATCAGACACGTAGTATTGTTTTGTGGAAATAACAAAAACACTACTGGGTGTAAACGGAATTAAAGATGTAAAGTTGGGGATCGCTACGTCATAATGGTAGAAAACTTACCTGCATATGACGTCATGGGACATTTCAGTGTCAAGCCCATCACACAGTGAAGATAATATATATTATAGCATCTAATATAAAAATATATTATCTTAAAGGACCACACACAGCTAAGATACGATAATATATCGCAACTGCATCATTGTATTAGAGGCAGTCTTGCGAGTCGCCGCTTTCGTTCCTTATACAGAGTGTTTTTTTTTTGCCATGAACCGCATACAAATCTGACTGCTGTTGCTAGATGTATAAGTAGTTGACAGGTCGTCTAATGACGAATTGGACAGTGAATTTGATCATATATGTATTGCGTCGAGAAGAAAAAAGCGTAAAATCTGGGAAGAGGACCACTTAAGAACCAAAAAGCAGCGCTAGATAGAACATACTGTAGTTTATCTTATGATAAATATCGCCTAGTATATTAATATATGATCAAATTCACTGTCCAATTCGTCATTAGACGACCTGTCAACTACTTATACATCTAGCAACAGCAGTCAGATTTGTATGCGGTTCATGGCAAAAAAAAACACTCTGTATAAGGAACGAAAGCGGCGACTCGCAAGACTGCCTCTAATACAATGATGCAGTTGCGATATATTATCGTATCTTAGCTGTGTGTGGCCCTTTAAGATAATATATTTTTATATTAGATGCTTTAATATATATTATCTTCACTGTGTGTGATGGGCTTTAAGATACTGTAATGTAAAATATACAATGTGTCCCGTCACCAGTGTCGGAGCCTTTAATGGTGTGAAATATGGCATTTTTTATCGACAATTTGCCCCTCAAATTTTGTTTTTCTCTTACGGTTATAAAATGGCCGCCATTTTGTTTTCTTGGTAACCAAGACCTGGGCTCTCATACTAATTCGACCACCACTACTCATGTAAATGTCCTATCAACATTAAAAAGGTGTCATTTGATAGCTAATGAAAAGGGTCACATTCAAGTTGTTATATCTTCTAAAGTATCTCATTGAGAGCAAAAAAGTCAAGGAATTTATTTTAGCTAACATCCTCTTTTATCGTTTTAAAATAAAAAATAAGCAGTTTAATGCACAAGATTTTTCTCAAAAAGCCAATAATTAAAAAATACACAAAAAATGTATTTTTTTTGTTAATTTTTTTTTTCTCTTTTTTGTTCCATGACAATTGAAACATGATGGCTGTGTCATGTTTCAATTGTCATGGAACTGTTGTCTACATGATTAGCTATCAAATGACACCTTTTTAATGTTGATAGGACATTTACATGAGTAGTGGTGGTCGAAATAGTATGAGCCCAGGTCTTGGTTACCAAAAGAACAAAATGGCGGCCATTTTACAACCGTAAGAGAAAAACCAAATTTGAGGAGCAATTTGTCGATAAAAATGCCATATTTCACACCATTAAAGGCACCGACACTGGTGACACATTGTATATTATATTAACTGTGTGTTGTGATCCATTGAAATGTAGGGTTAGCGATACGTCGCAGATAAGATAAATATTTTATAGTATCTTCATTGTGTGTGATGGGCTTCAGTGTATCGTCGCATATTGTCGATTACGCACCACTATTTGGAAAATGAGGCTCACATCAAATTAAACTTTTTTTTTCTTCATTTCAGATTATAATAAGCTTGAACCAGTACGATTTCAGAGAAGCTAAAACTTTATGGTTTGATCTTATGCCAGAAACAATCCCGAGAGACTAAACATTGCAAAGCTATTTTACTAACAATTTAATGTTTACATGCTAGATGTGTGAATAGTGTATTTATTGGTAGCATTTGCTAATTTAATGTTATAGTTGTTTCTTCTCTCACTGAAGGCGTATGAATCTCCTCATCAAAGCGGAATTGATATGCTTACTTGTTTGATCTGATCTAGGTAGAATAACATTAATTTTAAGAGCTTTTCTTAAAGTTCAATACAAATATGTAATAAGTCCCATCCGATTCTTCACTAATATTTCATCCCACAGCAATGCATATATATGCACGTTTTCTACTATGTTTAGATAATGGAGTAAGACATCATCTATACGTATTGTTCCTGTGGTGGATGGGAAATATTTTTGAAGTAATAGATGGATTAAAGGCAATTGCTTTAATGAAATAGTATTCTGACAAAATTATGTATATTAATGCTATCTGGGCGCTTTATCAAAGTATGTTGCATTAATATAGGTTATATTGTTAAATATATTATAAATTTATTATATTATTTCAATTGTCACAAAAAAAAAACAAATTACTATAAGGATTGATGATGTACTTAAAAATGTGAAAGGAAACAAATATAAATAAAACCAAATATATATAATTATTATAAATAATTAAGTATAATGTAATTGCAAAAAGCTTCAATTACTTAAACAAACTTATTACAGATAAGCAACTAACCTCTAATATTAATATTTCCACCGGGTAATCATAGTTAGATTGTATTGTTAGACAATCTGACCACATTCCCTTTTTTATCGCTAATGTTGCTTAATCTAACTACAGAGGCGCGTTCAGAGCCTTCGCGCAAAGTACAACTTTTCGCTCTAACCCCGTTCAATGCCTTTGAGCGTGACAACCGGGTGAAACAACCGGCTCGTTCAAGACCTTAGAGTGTCGGCTCGAGTTACAACCGAACAACCATCGAATTTGGTGGTTGTAAAATGCTCTGACGTTTATTACTGAAATACTCTTACGTGATTGGATGATATTGGCGGCCATATTCTATAATGTCATCTACTAGAAAGAGAGAGAAATAAACAATCATGTGAAAGAGGGAGATAAAAGATTTGATTGCTGCAATCCGTTCAACGCCTCTGAGCGAGTTAAAAAACAACCGGACAACTACACCCAGAGGCTCTGAACGCGCCTCAGATATACAAATAACAAACATTGTCAGAATGCTGCCAAAATTTTGTTGTAATCATGCAATTTGTGCAGCATTTGCTACAAATTCAATGTACCTAGTACCTGTTGAAATTGTAAATCTTTATTTTCTGATAGCCTAGATGTATCTATCGCTCTGTCGTCACCTTTTCTTACAGCTGTTTTATTATAAGAGATGTTTATTGTCATTGTTACAAATTGTTCTTGTTAAATTTTTATTATTTTATATGGCAGTGTCAAATAAATTTTTTGAACATACTTTTACATTATGAATACTTATGATTTAGAAGATATATTTTTTATGCTTTTTAGCGCTTATTCGATTAAGGACAGATTCTGGTTTGGGCAGATTCTTCTTTTGACAGATTCGTTTTACGGCAGAAGTAACATGACCAACATAAACAACATAAATTATGTCAAGCGATTATTTAAAAATAAAACTCAAATAATAAAGTAAATAACTTATTATATTACATTGTTGTTGGGTGACTAATTTTACCCCCTTACTTTTGACCGATTGATCTGAAATTTGGTACACACCTTTTTCTGATGACAATACAATTTATGTATGTTCATTATCATTGTAAATCCAAGATGGCCGCCACCATAAAATGGCGGATAATTTTTTTCTCAACCCATTTATTATGGGTATTAAATGATAAGCCCTTATGATAAGCATTAATTAAAATATAGTAAATCATAAAAATTTGAAGTATTGAAAAAATTTAAACTAAGAATTCGAAAATAAACAATAGGTATTTATAAGTGAAATGGTTTTATTGAAAGAAAGATAAAGATGATGTAGATAATGAACTAAAACCTAAAAATAATGGTAGGTCCTTAGGACCAGTCATCACACCACTCTTCGCATCAATCAAGAGCATTTATCAGATAAGAATAAAATCGTGGGGCTACAATTCGTGAGGCTGCAACACGTGGGGCTTTTCCTTCTTGCTTTCAATTATTTACCTTTTGAGCGATCTTTCTCAGACGCTTTCTGTTTCTTATAGGCCTTATGAGTCATAAGGCCAGTTCCGTTCCGTATAAACAGCTACGGCTCAGTTCCGTTTCGTTCGTCATCGCTGCCAATAGGCCGGAACATACAACTTTCGTCAACAACTTTGAGATACTGTGGTAGATGGACCTAGAATATTCTGCGTAGCTTCCTGAATGCTATCTAGCTGAGTTGAATTGGATTCTGGACCTCTTTTTGGAAGTTAGACTTACCGAGCTGGACTATTTGTCTCAGGTAAACATTCTCGTCAACAACATCCACAGCTTCCAACCTTCATTTGAGGGATCTCGCGTACTAGGCAACCACGCCCACGATCAGTGGCGGCATGCTACCAGGGGCCTAATTCCGCTAATCTTAACGTCGTTGTCGCGTCGTGATAGCGTTTCAAAAAACTGCTTTTGTCGCTTTTATGCGCATTTTCTGCTGCAATTTATTTGTACTACAATTTCTTGATAAGTCAATAGGGACAAATGTTTTAGTTAGTATTCGGTTAACCAACAATAATTGTCTCAAAAAGCGATGCTATTGAAGCGTTATTGACACGCCACAAATGCGTTAACGCTAGCAGAATAAGGCCCCAGGTTAACTATAGAACCATATGAACGGTCGTGCACTTGGTCACAGTGATCAAAGGCCACAAGCAATGGGTCGTCGCGACTGATCGTGGTCGTGGCCGTCGAGTGCGCGAGGTCCCTAAGAACCACTTGTTGAAAAACTCTACCGAAGTCGTCGAGCATTGTGCTCTCAAATCACCCATGGTGTCAGCCACAGAACAGAAAAAACAGTAGAAGTCGCATGATGACTTATTAGTATGAAAACCGGCGTCGCCAAACTCAACACCTAATGCAAAATACCGAGCTGTAATTGGTCAAATAGAATATCAAATAGACTGACTTATGTACCGAAATTTATCAATACAAATGCAATCTTATTACAAAATAAAAACAGCCCATAATCGATTGATTCCTTAAATAAGCAAACGCCAACTATTAAGTATGTACCAACTACTAAGCGCAAGATGGCGTTACAAATGTTGCTTTTAAATCTACCCGTTTAGTGATGTATGCAGTACAGTAATAGGTATCAGCACAGATAATATATCATACTATACAGTCAGAATATTAGATACCGTATAACGAAAAGGTCTTTCACTTTGTTATGGTTAATAATTATTTTAAAAGTATAAAACGTACAATTGAGCAATATTTTAGAATAGACAATGTATCTGCGATTCGGTTACTCCTTTTGAAAATACGATGACATGTTTCTTTAATTGTTTTAGAATTATTAATATCGTATTTTAAAATAATAATATTAAATTGTTTGAGCTGCCATCGTACCACTGTATTTCTCTATCGTAACTGCATAAAAATTACTTTATGTACATAAATAAAACACGTTAATGTAAATTTTATACTTGTATTGTATGTGATAGGAAACCCCATGGTCGAAGATTTGAGTTACTGAATCGCCTTTTGCAAGAACAAATAACTGCACAATCAACCATTTTCAGGAGCTCTTACTTGCAACACGAAACGACACCAAATGGCAGCGGCCGCGCGTCAACTAGTTTTATGTAACGTGCATGGTCTAAATGGCCAATGTACTTTGGCAGAGGGGTTCGCCCAGCCTTGCCATCTCCATAGGGTAATAGGGTAAATGCTTTAAGTTTGCATATGAACATGATAATTTATAATCATAATTCAAACAATAACAATATCTGATACAAAAATTAAGTACCTTATTAGGTGTTAAGTATCTATGTGCCACATCACTAATTGAGTAGCATTTGACATTAGGATTCATTACGGAAAATTCGAGATATTAAGTTGTGAAATGCGTTGAAAGTTGAACCTTAAGTTTATTGCGATAAGGTTAATTTCATTTTAATAATTTGTTCTAGAGGTGATGGAATTTGCAATTTCTTTAATTTACAAAAATAATATTAAATGTTACTTACCGATGGTATGATATGCCACCTTTAGATAAATTCTTCCTTCCACTATCGATTTTACACGATAACATAACACAATACGGTATTTTTATATATTTTTTTGAGATGATTTCCTTGGCAGTACTAACATGCGACTGAGGTGGTTAAAGATCGAAATGCGCGTAATACGCTTATATGGCCCTACGCGGGTACCGCCCACTCGCGACTTCTACTGTTTTTTCTGTTCTGTGTTGTCAGCCATAATTACGATATCATCAGCAAAACAAAAGTTAGTTACGCAGGTCCTCATGTGTTGATGCCGAGTCCTCTCCAGTCCAAAAGCATTTTAAGCACATCCTCCAGCTTAACTGTGAACAGTTTCGGCGATATGACGACGCCCTGTCACAAACCTAGATGAAGTCGTATTGGTTTCGAGTTTTGTTCGTTTGGGTTCGGTAACTGTGGATGACTACAAAATCTGTCCAAACAAGAATCTGTCCTAAACCGAGTAATCTCTTTTTAGGGCAATTTTTTTTCAATCACTCAAATGTCGGCATTAATAGTTATTAAATTTATTCGCACAATAAACAGTTTTTTTTTACATTACATATTTTATAGGTTCTATTATATGCAATAAAAGCTTTTTATTAAAAAACTGTTTGATTTCAATAAAATTATAATGGTACCATATCTTATTAAATGCCTTATTATAGTTAGTCTTTCGTGAGTCACAAACTTCATCGAGAAACACTTATAATAGATTTCGATTTTCACGTAACTAGCACTCTCTTACCAATCAGCGTTCTAACGTGTTAGGTGCTATCTTTTGTGCAATAATTTTGCCGTAACCACCTCTACCGCCATCATAGTCTGTTCTGTATTCATCTCGAACCTGTTGGATAAAAGTAAAATGAAAGTAAATCTTTAGTTCATATCTTCGTCGATAATGTCATGGGGGGGCATTCTGACAAAGTTCCTACTCGGAGGTAGAGTAAAAATCACAGTGTGCATAACCGCAGCAAAATGTGCTTTGAGAAATGACAGTATATCAAATAGTTCGTCATGAGGAGAAATTAGTCCATGAATAGCAAAATTTGTTTGCATTGTAGTTTTAAAGTTATTCTGAAAAAAACTAATTTTGCTGAAGTAATGTTATAAAGGTTACCCTGGCAAAATATTTTTTCATAAAACCAAATACATGAATAGATAGCTTTTTTGCGTTATAAATGCTTGTGAATAGCTAAATTTGTGCATGTTCTAATTCTTAAGTTATTTTGCTGCAGTAACGTTTTAGGATATTCCAGATCTCGAAATCGGCTGAACGTAGAAGTTTGAAAAAATATCAATAATAGACCTTAATTTGATCAAATTACTTCAAGCAATAGTTTTTGCACTGCACTTCTGTCATTTCGATTGATAGCCACGCGCTCAGCCCTACTAGATTCCACGCACACATTTGCGCGTGTACAAACGTCATTTGCTTAATAGTAGTAATAGGTAATTGATTTGCGAACATTGTATGGAGTGTCCGGGGTGTGCCAGGAGCGACAGCTGGTAGGGACTAGTGGAATAGCCCATGAAGTTCACTTGCAGAGTGCAGGTAGGGTTAATATTAAATATGTACATGTAAGCAAATAAATAAATAATTGCAGTAGGCCGCAAAAAAAATCTCAATATTATTAAGGGTTTGATTTCGTGAAGGGTTTTATTTCGAGTTTTCCATCACTTACTGAAAATCTAAGCTAACTGCTGAATTCTGACTGTACTATTACAGATAATGAAAGCATAGCAAAATTTTATTTCTGCCCACATCCACAATATACCACATATTGTGGATGTGGGCAGAAATAATTTTTTTTGAGTTTTCTTTTAGCACAACTAGCTAACAACACATTACTTGATGAGAATCATGACATGTAATTGTTCCTCTCTCTTCTCTCTATTATGTAAATGTTAAGCAGTGAATTGCTTATGCTAAAGAATTTTATACACCATGTTACAAATATACCATTAAAGCAGAAAGGGGGTTAAATGGAGTTCATAGAGTCCATTTACAATATTTGAAATTCAATTCAAATTCAAATTCAAAAATCTTTATTCAACTTAGGCCTTTACAGGCACTTATTGACGTCAAAACAAAGCAAAACATTCTAATTTAAAGGAAACATAAATTTAACCTTGTATGTGCATACATCCTGAATATACCTACTCAAGATGTCTGCAAATACAAGTAGTAATGAAAAAAAAAAAAAAGTTGAATCTACACCTTAGTCACGGTAATAATATATACAGTAGGTGAACTCGGCCCCTTTTTGAAATTTTATACCTACAGCCGCTCGCATCGCTTGGTGCGTGGCCCGCGATAGGGCTGCTCGCTTACCGACCATGCGCTCCATTTGACTCGTGCGTATGCCCTGCAGGGAACTGCATTCGTAACAGCCCTTGTAGCTATGCGATCCAAGTGCGATCCAGATCGACGCGCGTGTTTCGACCGTTTCCATGGAAGTCATTCTACTGTATATACTATTACCTTGCCTTAGTACTCACTACACTACTTGCTGTATGACTTAAAGCCAAAAAAACGTATCAGCTCAGAATGTCCACTTCTCAAAATGACAACCGGACGCATAATGGCCATTTCTCAAAATGTCAACTTCTTAGAATGTCAACTTCGTACAATGACAACTTCTTAAAATGTCATATTCGCAAAATGACAACTTCTTATAATGTCAACTTCTCCTAATGTCAACTTTTAATAAGATTTATTCGCATAATGACAACTCTTCGTAATTTCTACTTTAACGATAAAATCAATGAAAAATGTGATCATTGCATCAGTTTACATAATTTTACCAAAATGTTAGTATGTATCTAATCACGTTTCACCAAAAAGTGTATGCAACATCATAAAACTTGGCAAAAATATTTTTTTATTTCTTATCATATAGATCTTGTTGAGTAATATTTGGTAATATTGCATGCACTTCCTACTAAAAGTACAAGTGCAGTGTCGATGCACCATAAGATATATTTCTAAATTGATAGGCATCTAAAGATGGTGAAAAAAAGGCATATTTTTTTTCAATCAACTGTAATATAAGTGCTATATTACCAATCCGCACTGGGCCAGCGTGGTTGACTAAGGCCTAATCACCCTAACATAGGGTAGGCTCGAGCCCCTCGGTGGGGATGTATATGAGCTGTGATGATGAAGTGCTATATAATGTCTTATCATATCACATCGTACAACAAATTCAAACATCACACCGTATAAAAATTTCAGGGAATCATAACGTAAAATACTTACTTAGAATTTAGTAATTTAGATACTGTTTCTAATTCGTAATTTAAACAAACAAAACCGCAAAAAAATAATCAATCAAATGGTTTTGCCAGTTGGGTAATAAGTGCTATATGACATGTGTTATCATCACAGTCATAAAAACAATACAAAAATAATGTCGGAAAGCATAAAATACCTAACTACCTATATAACTGGCACTGCTTTGGATACCTTACCTGCGTCTGATGTTGATACTGTTACCTCGGTATAGTACCCCAAGCATGTATAAAAATATATAATTTGATGAAACAGTGGTTGGTAATGTACTCGATTATATTTTTTCATTACTAATAATATCATTTTCGACTAATATACGATTAAAGTCACAAACATTAGCACCTTCTATACTGGAATATAACGTTTGCCTATTTAGGCATTATCCCTAGATTTTCCCGCGATTATTACTTGAATTACATATTTTTAGATACAAAGAATTAAAACTGACAATTTTTAATAAGTTTCATTGCTGTTCATGTTAAGCCGAAGCACCCATACAAACTGAACAATTCCCTTTGACCCACTTCCCGGTTTCTAATTGAGCCATTGGCGTACTTATTTATGTCAATGGATTGAGCTGAAATTTTGCATGCATATGTATATCGCATGACAATGCAATAATAAGAGCTTGTGTACATTTTTTTTGTTCTTATTTTTTAAATTGTAATCAAAAGGTTAACCGATAGTTTGTGATAATGCTAACCATAATCAATGATTCACGGTATTGCGGATAGATGGTGCTCGAAGCAATGATAATAAAATGTGATGATCATGTTTTTCATTTAATTTAATCGTTAAAGTAGAAATTACGAAGAGTTGTCATTATGCGAATAAATCTTATTAAAAATTGACATTATGAGAAGTTGTCATTTTGCGAATATGACATTTTAAGAAGTTGTCATTGTACGAAGTTGACATTCTAAGAAGTTGATATTTTGAGAAATGGACATTATGCGTCCGGTTGTCATTTTGAGAAGTGGACATTCTGAGCTGATACGCAAAAAAATTCATAAAATTTTTCATTGATGTGCAAACCCTATTTCTGTAAAATTAGGCCGCATTCTGTTTCGCGATTATAGTGACCATCAGCACTGTGAGCGCGCCAACAGGCGGCCCGTTTCGCGACAACAGCGTTCACATTGGATGTGATGATTGATTGCATCACAAACAACGTTTACAGTGCTCAGGCCGAATTCGTCAGCACCGTGAGTCAAATGTCATTGTCGAGTTGACATTTTGTTTTGGTTCGCTAATTCGATGGTTGAAAATTACTCTGTATTTGAATTGAAGGCAAAAATAAGCCAAATATTCTAAAAATTGAATAAAATATAAAGAAAAAATGACGACATTAGAATTACCAGTTTTTGTTGAAGAAGAAAACAAAGTTGTTTACCTCAAACTGTCTCCTGAAGACACTAAAAGAGCAGAAAATGGTAAAAGGTAGGTACAAGGCAAAGAAAAACTGCTAAGCTTGGATATCACATAATACAATTGAAATTACTAGTTAAATTCTTTTTGAGGTTTTGTTTATTTTAATATTATTGACATAAGCGCGTTCACGATCGGTCTGAAACGATAGCATGCCATTGGCGTCATTATCGCATCTATTGACTCGGTCCGGACGTGAGCAATCTGAGTAATGTTAGTAGTGTAATCTCGAAACGGAACGGAGTCTTAAAGAGTAAAAGATGCAGAACAACAGGTGTGGTTCTCCAATATATTTATGGTTTATTTTGTAACACAGTGTATTCACCAATATACTGTGTTTACTTTGGTGATACTTAATGTGCTTTGAAATGTATGTAAATAAAATAAATGTGTAATGTATATGAGTAAAAAAAGAGTAGGTAAGTAAATTTTTATACAAATACCTGTCCACCAGTTTTACCCCGTCCATATTGCCTTCCTTCAATAAACCCAGCATCCCAATCACATCGAATTATTCTGTCATCTAATCTTGTACCATTGATATATCTAAACACAAGACAACATGAAGAATTAGCCATAAAAATAAAAGATACAGACATAAAAAACATTTAACATACTACACTGATATCTCAATATATTTTAAAGTGGCAAATATAGAAAGTTTTTTGGGATATAAATCAGGGCCTCAGGATCAGATCTTTTAATCAAGTGCTCAACTTGGCTGCCTTCAAGGCAAGGCAGCCATTACAGTCGTGGCTGCTGAGTAGCAAATATCAGGATTGAAATTATACCTTTAACTTTTAGAAATATTTAGCTTAACATCATCTTAATACTAGATTTTAGTAAAACATACTAAATATTAAAGAAATTTTTTCCTTTTTAATTTTCCTGATGGATGAGTAGTATCAACAAATAAATTGGTTACATACCTCATACAATTTTCTGAATCTAGCCTAGTATAGTATTCCACAAAACAAAATCCGCATGGAGTTTTCCTGTATTTGTCTAATCCCATAATCACTCTCCGTATGTCACCACATTTAGAAAACAATTCATAGATTTGTTCCTCTGTAGTGTAGAAAGAGAGATTTCCAATGTAAAGTGTTGAAGATGCTCTCAATAATCGCTCTTGCTCACTTCTGGAACCCTGAATGAACTTATTAGTTTATAAATGTAATAGCTTCGATCAAAAATACTCCGAATTTTCTTGTGAAACCTACTTTAAAATGCTGGTCTCGATAGGAACTTATGTCTACTGAAGAACTCATGGAATCATAAGTCCTCTTCATTTTTGAATGTCAACAAATTATTATTTGTAAATAATTTATTTTATTAGACAGCCTGGTAGTGCTATGTAAATGTAAAAATAAATCCGCAATTAATATTGAAGTTGAACGTCGACTCGACACATTACAAACAGCACAGACTACATCATAAAGATCACAGACTTAATATAATAGAGATACTATTATAGATACTCAGATTAACTAAACCAATGGATTCGCAATGTCTCTTTTGCGTCCAGTTCAGTCCGCCATTACAAAGCACCGTTTGTTGTTGTGCTAAAATATCAGTCGGTGAGCATTATTTGTGAGTGCATTTTACAGTTATACGTTTTTTATTGATTTTTTAATGAATTCTATAAAGAAAAACATAAAAAGTGTGGAATCTTGGATGCGGCGTCCCTAGTTTTTTTCCGCCATCTTCGAGCACCAACCCAATTGCTGGCACGCATTTTTCGTAGGTCTTTCATGTCTATTGGTTTCTATTGTCTAAGTAGAGATACTTACTCTATGCATTTTTTTTTGGCTGCTTAACTGGCCAGAGGCGCGTTCAGAGCCTTCGCGCGAAGTACAACTTTTCGCTCTAACCCCGTTCAATGCCTTCGAGCGTGACAACCGGGTGAAACAACCGGCCCGTTCAAGACCTTTGAGTGTCGGCGCGAGTTACAACCGAACAACCGTCGAATTTGATAGTTGTAAAACGCTCTGACGTTTATGACTGATATACTCTTACGTGATTGGATGATATTGGCGGCCATATTCTATAATATCATCTACTAGAAATAGAGAGAAATAAAAAATCATGTGAAAGAGGGAGATAAAAGATCTGGTTGCTGCAATCCGTTCAACGCCTTTGAGCGAGTTAAAAAACAACCGGACAACTACACCCAGAGGTGCTGAACGCGCCTCGATTCAAGTTTTTTAGGCCATGTCTTGTGTGGGCTCTATGCATTACAGAGGCGCGTTCAGAGCCTCTGGGTGTAGTTGTCCGGTTGTTTTTTAACTCGCTCAGAGGCGTTGAACGGAATGCAGCAACCAAATCTTTTATCTCCCTCTTTCACATGAACTTTTATTTCTCTCTCTTTCTATCAGATGACATTTTAGAATATGGCCGCCAATATCATCCAATCACGTAAGAGTATTTCAGTAAGAAACGTCAGAGCGTTTTACAACCATCAAATTCGATGGTTGTTCGGTTGTAACTCGCGCCAACACTCTAAGGTCTTGAACGGGCGATGTTTCACCCGGTTGTCACGCTCAAAGACATTGAACGGGGTTAGAGCGAAAAGTTGTACTTCGCGCGAAGGCTCTGAACGCGCCTCAGAAACAGACTAGTATTTAATCTAAGACAGAAACAGAGGCCCTAGACAAATGCCACACGCTAACTTTTCCGCAGTCATTCCGCAGAAAAAATGTATGGAAATGACATTAGCTTACGACAACCTCACGCTATTTTTCCGCAGCTAATGGGGGTGATTCTGAAGCGATCACCTAAAACTATAACTAAATAAAATTAGAGATAGAAATGTCAATCACCGTTTGGTATTCAGAACTCACAAGTTAACTCTAAAATTAAGAGTGACGTTACTAAACTACTCAATTTAGTGTTAGATGTTATTTTCGTATTCTGACATGCTTCCTAAATCTAATTTTTCCTATAATTTTAAATATGTCAAACTAATTTTAGGAGGCGAACTTTTAGGTGCCGTCTAAATTTATCTTGTTACTTTTTAACGATTTTCTAACATTACCGAAGGCATTTTTTTTATGCAACTTGCCAAATGGATGATGAATTGGTTGTTATGGCATTAATAGAGTCTTCAGAAAGGTAAAATATTTGTTTTATATAAAAAAATTGATAAATACCTGCCTCATAGTTTTAAAATATATTTGTAAAGTATCGACTTATTTATGTTATAGAATAAGAGAAGAAATAGTAAAATTGAGGAAGTTGAGCGACAAATCAGACCCATTTACTATGCCCGAACGTAAATTTAGAAAAATATTTCATTTTCCTCGCCAATCCGCTCGCAACTTGATAGAAGCTATAGACTGCACTGAAGTACAGATTGGCTCCTTACCGGAACATTTAAAGGTTTTAGCTAGCCTTTGGTCATGCAGAGCTGTCACTGTTGTCACTGATTTAATATTGCGCAAATTAACTCCACAAAAAAATTTAATTTCCTAAAACAGCAATAGAAAAGGACCTTGTCAAGGCAGAGTGAGCGAGCACCTACTTACATAGTAATAAAATATTTTGAAATAATTATTAAGAAATACATTAACATTCTCCGTCCTTTTTCTATTTAGGTTTCTACAAAAATGCCAAACACACTTGGAGCTGTTGATGGTACACATATTGGTCGAGGCCTGGAATGCAGCAAACTCCTTCTGTGTGGAGGTAATCACACAGAAGGAGGTGGCAGAACGGGCCAGAGAAGATGACCCAGCGGCAGATCCCTGCCGCCGCAGAAGAACGGGGCGGAGGAGACGGCAGTTCGCCCGCCTTCTTCCTCCTGACGGTGACCAGCGGGACGCGGGCCCGGTAAGCCCGAGTCCTGCATTGCACAGGCCACCGCCAGTCGTCGATACTCCTAATGCCCAGGAGCATCGCCGGCCTTCCCATTTTAGGGAGGTGAGAGGGGCTCGCCATAGGCGAGCAGACGCTGACGAGGTCATGGAAGTGTCCGAAAGGGTTCCCATGGCCTTGTCCGGCGACGGGGCGTCCCTCCCCGACGTATCCTCTTCGTCAGATGACGGGGAGGATGCGGCGGTGATGGACGTTCTCGTGCCAAGGCATTTGTGAGGGGGCATCGTTGGGTTTTAGTCGGTAGGCCGCGGTTTCTGGCTGGCGCTCTGCTCCCAGTGGCCGCGGAGAGTCCGACATAACCTCGCGCCTACCCAAGCGCGAGGTATGCGTAACGCATTTCCCAACGTTAAAAAAAATGGTACACATATTGGTATTGTTGCTCCACCACTGACACACCCTACAGCACCAGGAAACTTATTATACAATAGGAAAGGCTTTTATAGCATCAATTGCCAAGTCGTGAGTTGTAATTTGTTTGTTCCCAAGTAGTCTAATAGTACTGACATTTAGATTATAGGTAGGCTATGTATGTATGTATTTACTCTTACAACAGAAATTAATATTCTATCTGCAGATAGAAGTATGCCTATCTAAGATTTGTTGCCTAGCAATTACTATTATTTGTCAATAAATAACAGCGGTTATTATGAAAAGAAAACAAAAATTACAAATGAAACAAAATACGCAATTTTAAAAGTCACGAAGTACCTATCTATACAACTACAGACTACCACGTATTGTAATGTCGAATAATTTTTCTTTTGTGATAAAATGAATGATAAATAATAAAATTTCTTTTCTGTTATTTACAAATACGATCAAATCTTAAATTAATAATTTCTGATAGTAAAGTTAGTAGAATATAGCTGTTTTTAATGTTTCTAAATTATCCCGTTTTTCTACAGCACTAGGTGTATTTATAATCTGTGTATTCAATTTAAGAAATTGTCAAGTACAGTTTAAATTAAGAGAGTCCGGCGTTTCAGAATACGAATTACCTAAAACTAATTTAAAATTATATGTTTAATTTTAGTTTTAGTGCAGGTAACTTCAGAATTACCCCCAATGTCATATCAATACATTTTTTCTGAGGAACGACTGCGGAAAAGTTAGCGTGTGGCATTTGTCTAAGGGGGCAGGTGGGTTAATCACAGAACACAGAAACCTCTTTCTGTGTTCTGTGGGGTTAATGGTGTCAATTCTGTTGGCATTAGTTGGATTAAACTAAACTAAATTTAGTTTTAGTGCTGTCAAATTGTGTTTTCTGTTTAAAATTTCGAACAAAAAACACGATTTGACAGCACTAAAACTATTTAGTGGGAAGCAAAGGAAACTAAAGTCCATGCAGCTCACAGAACAATATAAAAGATCCTAAAAAATATGTTTTTATGTTTTTTTTTTGACTTGGTTAAAAATTCTTTGAGTCATGTTAATTTTCTTATTTTTTCTACAGCACTAGGTGTATTTATAATCTGTGTATTCAATTTAAGAAATTGTCAAGTACAGTTTAAATTAAGAGAGTCCGGCGTTTCAGAATACGAATTACCTAAAACTAATTTAAAATTATATGTTTAATTTTAGTTTTAGTGCAGGTAACTTCAGAATTACCCCCAATGTCATATCAATACATTTTTTCTGAGGAACGACTGCGGAAAAGTTAGCGTGTGGCATTTGTCTAAGGGGGCAGGTGGGTTAATCACAGAACACAGAAACCTCTTTCTGTGTTCTGTGGGGTTAATGGTGTCAATTCTGTTGGCATTAGTTGGATTAAACTAAACTAAATTTAGTTTTAGTGCTGTCAAATTGTGTTTTCTGTTTAAAATTTCGAACAAAAAACACGATTTGACAGCACTAAAACTATTTAGTGGGAAGCAAAGGAAACTAAAGTCCATGCAGCTCACAGAACAATATAAAAGATCCTAAAAAATATGTTTTTATGTTTTTTTTTTGACTTGGTTAAAAATTCTTTGAGTCATGTTAATTTTCTTATTTTTTCCATTTTATCAATTCTTCTAGAATAAATAAAATCAGCATGAAGAATGTTCAGGTGTTGGCAATAAAGTAGGTACCTAAATCTTCATCTTTCGCAAGCGGTATCATCAAACTAATTCCGCAAACGGTATCTTTTAGTGAATAATGTTTTTAGCACACCATAATATTTAAATGATTATTTTAGCATGGATAGGTGCCAGCTTATTATCATCATCATCATCATCTCAGCCGCACGACGCCCACTGCTGGGCATAGGCGTCCCCCATGGATCTCCACGATTGGTCCCACGCTGCCCGCATCCAGCGGCTTCCCGCGACCTTTGCCAGATCGTCGGTCCACCTGGTCGGGGGCCTACCCACTGAGCGTCGTCCGGATCGTGGTCGCCACTCAAGAACCGTTCGGCCCCAACGGCCATCGGTTCTTTTAGCTATATGTCCCGCCCACTGCCACTTTAGCTGAGCAATCCTTCGAGCAATGTCGGTTACTTTAGTTCTCCTGCGGATCTCCTCATTTCGGATCCGATCACGCAGGGAGACCCCAAGCATTGCTCTCTCCATTGCCCGCTGAGCGACCCTGCCCCCCTAGACAAGATGCATTTCGATAATCGCTAACGCAATCGCTAGTAGGAAAATATAAGGGATTTGAAATAAGCCCTCGCTTAGCTTTCGAGCGCAATTGTCAAATCCCATACATTGTCCATTTAGCGATTGCGTTAGCGATTATCGAAAGACATCTTGTCTAGGGGGGCAGAATAACCTCACTCTCGCTCCATGCGTTCTGCCCTCGAGGATAACGGAATTAAAGAGCCTCTGGAGGACTTTAAGTATCAGCTTACCCCCCGCTCTGAGAAGCTCTGTAGTTATTCCGTCATCACCCGCCGCCTTGTTGTTTTTTAGTTGTTTGAGAGCCATACTAATCTCGTACAGGCTGACGTCCGGGATATCTTCGGTATAGTGTCGGGTAAGCTTGGCTCTGGGGTCTCTAGCCTCGCTTTCAACAGGTGCTTGCGTGGAGTATAACTGTCCATAGAAACTCTCGATCTCCCTTAGGATCTCGGGCTTCGACGAAATGAGGCTACCGTCGTCAATCTCCAGCTGCGTCAGTTGACTTTGCCAAATATACAGATATCTCGCAAATATTTGGAGCCTTTATTTAGCTCGATAGCCTCTTCAATACGAGCCGTATTGAATCGGCGAAGGTAGCATATCAGTGACTTTGATATCTGCCTATTAAGCTGCCGGTAACGACTAGTATCCGTTGAATTCTGCAGTCTCATTTCGTGTCTCCGATCCATAAGTTTGAGCGTTTTGTCGGAGTTTCTTTGTTCTGGGTCGGCGGGTTTTAAAGAACTTAGACCCTACCGTACGGATAGTATCCACCACCATGTTGTTTAGATCGTCCACATTTAAGCTGTTCTCAAGGGCTTCGAAGCGGTTCTGGAATTCGAGTTGAAACCTTTCGGGGTTTTGGATTTGCGCAGGTACTGGTCGGAGCGTAGACTTTATCAGTCGAGATCTTTCCAGCTTAATATTGATATTCAATGTGCCTCGTACCAGTCTGTGATCACTCCCCGTCTTGACGGCATTGATCACAGAGACATCATTGAATATGTGCCTTTTCGTCGACATGATAAAATCTATCTCGTTTTTGACATTACCGTCCGGACTCATCCAGGTCCATTTTCGGCTTTCGGACTTCCTGAAGAAGGAGTTCATCATATAGAGGTTCTCCTTCTCCATGAAGTCAGCTAGCATCTGGCCTCTGGTGTTCCAGTGCCCAAATCCAAATTGCCCCATTCTCAACTCATCACCGCAACGTTGCCCCAACCTAGCGTTAAAGTCCCCCATCAGAACCGTGTAGTGGGTATTGTGGCTTCAGAGATCTCCTCATATATAGCCTCCACTTCGTCATCTGGGTGTGTCGAGGTCGGAGCGTAAACCTGTATGACATTCAACAAATATCGTTTCGATATTCTGAGTATCATGCTACACTGGTCGACACACTCCCGATGGTTATTACGTTGTTGACGAGGGACTTGTGGACAATGAACCCGGCACCATCTTGGGACTGTTGGTCGCCCTCCCCGTAGTACAGCAAGTTGCCGGAATTGAGGATTATCGAGTTCTCCCCCTCTCTTCGGATTTCAGATAAACCAATGATATCCCAACGTAGCTTACTCATAGCTTCTTCCAACTCCGTTAACTTCGCGTCCGTGCTCAGTGTGCGCGTGTTGTAGGTTGCCAGGTCGAGTCATCGTAGATGGTAGCCGGATCTTACCCGGGGATTCTTCGCACCCCCTGCCCTACCGTTACCATAGCTGCTACCGTAACTAGGCATAGCAGGGCTGCCGGGGACTAGGGGCCGATTTATTTGTGTGATTCACACGGCATAGCTTATTATATCCTCCACTAAACACGCCGTTAGGACGCCGCCGCCGTCGTAGGGGTCAGTATATTCTTGTCCTTATTCGTACATTATTGGGTTCGAACCGTAATCGTACAGTACAGTACGACTTACTTACATTAGTTGTACAACTTACTCGTGCTATTAGTACTATTAGTACCGTAGATGTCTACCACTTTTGATACAATGAATAGTACCATACTACTAGGTACGAGAGCGTCGGTGGCGCTGTAAGCTCAGCACTTGCCTTCCAATCGGGAGGTCGTGGTCATGGAGACCCGCCATGTACCAATGTGTTTTTCGTTTCGAATTTCATATGTACATTTGTCTGACCCTCCTACAGTGAAGGAAAACATCGTGAGGCAACCTGCATACATCTGCGAAGAAATTCAATGGTGTTATGTCATTGATTTACTACCAAACGTAGATAACGCATGAACGATCGAAAAGTAGGTCGGTGAAGAACTGCTCAATCGCGACTCGTGCAGTTCCTTTCCATAGTGAGTGATTAGCTGTAGGCACGTAAACATGCCAAAGTGCGCATTCAAAAGTTGTGGTAACAATAGCCAGAAACGACAGAAAAAAGACGGGATTTCATATTTTGCGTGAGTAAACCCTTTACACATCTTATCATGTATTCAAATATTCGATTTATACGTAAAACCAATCAAAAACAATTATTTTAATCATAAACATGTCGCTTCGCGTCAGTGTCAGTACATCACAATCGTCTCGCTCGCACGGGCGTCGTATCACGATGTGTTATCTCATTCATGCGTTGGAGCGACAACGCGATAAGCAATTTCAAGCATTATGTTGGAGAGCATAAAGTTGATATTTTCATGTAGCAATTACCAAAACGTCGTTTGATCTGTGGCTAGGTTTGAAATGATGTAACTTCCCACGGTTGTACTTAAAATAGTTGCCGTAATAATGCGGAATAAGGTTGAATTCGATAAATACGGTACTTTCTTTATGGTAATTTTTATTCGGGCGTGCATATTCAAGTATATATCAGCGAGTACAAATGTATAGTCGATTAGGTGACAGATTTCAAGCGCGTTTTTGTATGAAGCGCTCTATCTACGTTTGGTAGTAAATCAATGTGTTATGTGAAGTCGACCAATCCGCACTGGGCCAGCGTGGTTGACTAATCACCCTAACATAGGGTAGGCTCGAACCTCTCGGTGGGGACGTGTATGGGCTGTGATGATGATGATGATAAATAGGTTCGAATATTGATTGAATCATTCGGCTTATTAATATGAGGAAAGAAAAATATGTAGAATATTGAAGTTTCAGAGCAATATAGATTTCAGACTAAATACACGCAAATTTTTTCTCAAATTGACGAAATCATAGTTATCAAGAAAGGTTGACAAACTTTGCGAAAAAAGGAAAACTTAAAAAATTAGTATGGAACCAGCACTTAATTTTTTTTAACGTATTTAGTATGGATGAGTTCAATTAAAATTCGCACCCCCTTTGCTACACAAGGTGGTATCTGAACTAAACTTCATATAACATAAGGTTAAAGAGAGCTGGTATTTGTGAGGAATCTAATAAAAGTTTAGGGCTTAGGATAATACCATAATATATTATATTTTAAGACAGTGAGTCGACAATGAAAAGATATTGTCATATATATCATAGACATAAAATTAGGCATCTTGATATAGGTTTGGTATCGTTAACACTCTTCCCCCTACCCCCCTCCCCCTGGACTCGAGGGCAAACGAACAAGGCGCTGTGTAGATCGGCGGCGCAGAGTACCTCGTGACATCCTTACGTCAACCTCTCGTACCCGGCCATCGGCTCCAGGGTAAATCTCTTCCACAATACCTCGTGGCCAGTAACTTCTCTCAGAAGAATTAATTAATAGGACAACATCGCCAGCTTTCAACTGTTCTTCGCTTGTGTGCCTTGTTGTCCTTGGCAATAAGCAGGGTAGCACTTCTTTTAGCCACCTCGACCAAAACATGTCGACTAATCTTTGGGCTATTTTCCTAAGCCTAAACTTTTCTTAGATTCCTCACAAATACCAGCTCTCTTTAACTTTAACAAGTGGTCCTTCCTTCGAGTTAAAACGAAAACGTGAGTGGTTAGGAATATCAGCATAATGATGACACGGGCCAAAGCAAAGAGTGAAAATCAGCTTGCACAAAATGTTCAACTTTCAACTAAACTTGGTATCGAAAAGCTTGTAAATAGCTCGGTAGAGGTCGAAAAAATCTCTCAAAGTAAGCCCTAAAGCATCTGGTTCACGTTAATCAGTCGTCTCAATTGATTAACAAAGGAGGCAGCTCGAACTTAAGGCCGCCGAAGAAAAAGCTCGGTTACTCGTTGCCGCTGAAGAGGCTAAGATGAAAGCTAAATTAGAAGAAGTGAGAATGCAAGCTTAAATTGATCTTTTAGACGAAAAACTTAACGCGAGTTTAGCAGAATTGAAAGAACGGCATTCACGTACGGGTTCTAGCGCGTCTATAACGTCTGTAGCACTTAGAACAGAAGATTGGGTAGTGCAACAAAATGCAAATATTAGTTGCAACTCTGCGACACAAAATGCGCGTTACTTAAATCGCAAAATTCAGTCAAATAATCGCTGTCCAGAGCCGAGCAAAGACAACTTGGGTTTGCCAAGCCCAGTTCTACTAGATCAACGCCAGTCAGCTACCTGCACGCAGGATCAAACAATTTTAAAGTTAGCCGATGCAGTACATGTTTTGGCAGTGGGATGCGCTCGTGGTTATAAGAACGATGCCACCGTTCGATGATTCCGTTGCTTTGTGGGTGATACGGAGTAGTGCGATTCTTCATCACACCTAATATTTTCATTAGGTTAGTGAATAGGTGACTCTCGAATTGTCGTCCTTGGTCGCTTATCAGTGTTGTGGGGCAACCGAAACGTGATATCCAGTTCGTATACACAATGTCGGCTATTGTCTCAGCCGTTATGTTGTCGGTAGGTATTGCTTCGGGCCATTTGGTGACTCGGTCAATCATAGTGACGAGATAGCGATATCCTTGTCGTGTTACAGGTAGAGGTCCAACTATGTCTATATGCACGTGTTGAAATCGGTCGGTTGGCGGGAATCTTGATGTATCCGAGTACGTGTGTCGTTGTATCTTGCTTTTTTGGCAGTCGGTACAACTTTTTGTCCATTTTCCTATGTCGGCATTCATTGATGGCCAAAAGTACTTCTGTGTCATGAGCTTGCGAGTTGTGCGAGTACCGGGGTGACTGACGTTATGTACACTTCTGAATACTTCTCGACGATGTTGCTCTGGGATGTATGGCCGAATGTGATGTGTAGACGTTTCACAGTAGAGTTCTATATTGGTGTTAGGTATGATGATTTTTTTCATGGAGAGATTTTCTTGTCGGATTAATGCTTGAATATTTGTGTCTTGTTCTTGTGATGCAGCGATTTCTTCGTAGTTTATTGTTGATGGGCAAGTTATTGTTTCTATGCGGCTGAGTGCGTCGGCGACGATGTTTTGTTTACCGCTCACGTGACGGATATCAGTCGTAAATTCGCTGATAAACAAAAGCTGTCTTGTTCTTCGTGGAGTTTCGGTATTTGACTTCGTTTTGTTCATTGCGTATGTGAGTGGCTTATGGTCAGTGAATATAATAAGTTGTCTTCCTTCGAACATTTTCCTGAAGTATTTTACTGCCATATACATTGCCATTAGCTCACGATCATATGTAGAATATTTTATTTGAGCTTCGGAAAACTTCTTGGAAAAATATCCGAGTGGTTGCCATCTTTCTTGAACAAATTGTTGTAGTACGGCTCCTGCTGATTTGTCGGATGCGTCGCAGAATAATGCGTAGGTAGCATGTAGAGATGGGTGTGCGAGTAAAGCAGCGTTGCTGATGCTGGTTTTACAGGCTTCGAATGCTCGTGACGCTTCTTCAGTCCATTCTATTATCGTTTTGTCTCGCTTCTTGACGTTGTGCAAATAGGCATTTAACGGTGCTTGGGTGGATGCAGCATTAGGGATGTGATCGCGGTAAAAATTTATCATCCCAAGAAATCTTCGGAGTTCTTCAATAGTCTTGGGTTTGGGATACTTGGTAATGATGTCGACTTTGTCGGCTGGAAGTTTGATGCCCTCTTTCGAGACGATGTATCCGAGGAATTTTACTTCTGACTGCCCGAGATTGCATTTTGCGGGGTTGATAGTGATGCCATTGTCTTCCAATCTTCTGAGTACTGTGGTAAGGTGCTCTCGGTTCATATTTTCGTTTGGGGATGCAATCAAGACGTCATCCAGGAACGGGAAAACGAAATCTAACCCTCTGAGTACTTCGTGCATGTACCTTTGGAATGTTTGAGCTGCATTCTTAAGGCCTGGACACATTCTTGGAAATTCGAAAAGGCCCATTGGTGTTATAATGGCTGTCTTCTCAATGTCTTCTTCCCTCACACTTAGCTGTTGGTATGCTCGGTTGAGGTCTAGTGTTGAGAATATTGTCTTGCCGGACAGCTGGTATGTGAAATCTTTGATGCGAGGTATTGGGTATCGGTCGGGCTTCGTAATGGCGTTGAGACGACGATAGTCCCCACAGACTCTTAAGTCTCCGTTTTTCTTGGGCACGATGTGAAGAGGTGATGCCCAGGGACTTTTGCTTGGTCTGCATAGCCCTTGTTCGATCATGTTTTCGAACTCCTTCTTGACTTTTTCGTATCGGTGAGGTGGTATCGGACGAGCTCGGCAATGAATGGGACGACCTTCGGTTTCGATGTAGTGTTGCACGTTGATATTGCTGTTGAGATTCATAGATGTTAATCTTGTAATTCCAGGAAACTCGGCCAAAATCTCGTGGTAAGATTTCTCTATGTCGATACTGCGTATTGTTGGTATGTTTGTTGCTTGAACGGGTGCGTTGATTTTGAGGTTTGTGACACTGTCGATTAGTTTCTTGTTTTGAAGGTCGACGATGAGCTTGTGGTGCTTCAAAAAATCGGCTCCCAGAATTGGTTTTGATACATCGGCGACTATAAACTTCCACTTGTATGGACGGCGTAGATTGAGGTCGAGCTCCAGAGTTTTCTCTCCATATGTGGAAATTACTGTGTTGTTGGCGGCAAACAGCTTGAATGGTAGCGGACTTGCATTGCTGCCTTTAATCCTAGGTAGCACGGATATATTTGCCCCTGTGTCTACCAGGAATGAGAGTCCGGTTTTCTTGTCGGTGACGAATAGGCGGTAAGAGTATTCGTGAACGCCGGTTTCCGCCGCTGCCAACGTTCGGTCTAGTTTTCCGATGTTTTGAAATTGCACGGAGTGGTACATTTTCTTGCTTGAGCTCCAAATCGGCGGTGGTAGTAGCAATGTGGAGACGGTGAAGGTGACGGTGAAGACGCGCGGGATCGAGACTGTGAGTGCCGGTTTCGAGACTGAAATCGATTTCTTCGGTAACCATCGTATCTTCTGGTTTTCAATTCTGCGACTTCTAGTGATAACTTATGTATTTCTGCTACTAGAAACTGCATGTCGGCTTGAAGTGTGGGAGGTGAAGATTGTTTTGGCTGAAGATTGACCGCTGACACTTCGTGGGACTGTTCCATCATCTTGTCAGCTAACAAAGCCAATTCTTCCAGTGTGGCTTTTGAGCTGAGCGACTCGCTCACGGCCAAAACGGAACGGACTTGTAGCGGCAGGTGGTTGGTCCACATTAGACGTAGCGTTGAATCTGGTAGGCGTTCTCTTGCAAGATCTTTCATTCGTCGCAGTAGTTGTGACGGCTTTTGGTCGCCTAGTTCCATTTCTGACAGGAGCTTTTGGAACTGCCGGCTGTCAGATTCTTCATACACCGCGATGAGACGCTCCTTAATTGCAGTATATTGGTCGGCTTCCGGCGGGTTGTAGAGCAGGTCGGTGATTTGCTCGATATCTGGCCTCTCGAGCTGTGCAATGACCATTTGCGCCAGTTGAGCTTGACTCTTCTTTAGTTCGTGTGTTGCAGCTTCAAAACTGAAGAACCATAGTCGTGGTCTGTCACGCCAGAAAGGTGGTATTCGCAGTGATAGCGATATATTAGCGACTTCAGCTGGTCGTGACGTGATTGGTTGCGTTGCGTTTGGTGATTCCTCCATTTTTCTGGTTTCTGTCTTCTGACGGACGGACGTAGTAGCAGCTTGTTGTTAGGCAGCGGAGTAGAGCTTCTGGGCTGGCTTCTTTTCTTCAGTCGGGGTCACCACTTTGGCAGAAGGTTGCTTGAGTAAAATCCGTGTTCAGTGTGTAGAATAGGAATGAATTTATTTACAAAATTGAGCTATATTTATACATACAAACTTAATACTAAAACCAATCAAAAAATAGGATTTTACGCCAATCAAAATTCAGCGGCCGGCGAAGGCGCGAATTCTCATGGCGTATACGTCAGACGCGATATAAATACTTGCGATGACGTAGGCGCGCTCTTTTTGGCGGCGACAGCGAGACGGTGCGTACGTGTGTGGAGGCAGCGCGCGGATATCGGAACAGCGGCGCGCGCGCAGCGAAATACTACTACACGAAGATTTGATGCTGTGTTGAAAACTGTTGGAAGCTGTCTTATAGCTCTTTTCAGAGCTGCTCTTATTTCAAACCATAGCTCTTTTCAGAGCTGCTTACTATTTCACTCGACGATGTCTGTAGGTAAGTAGGCTACAAAGACAACGTGTCGACAGACAAAGTAATAAGTCGCATGGTGACACCCAAAGAACTACTGATATTTAGAGACCCAATGGAGTGGATAAATTTTAAGCAATTTTATATGGCGTCAACGTCAACGAAGATATGTCAATTTTCAAATGCCGAAAATGTTTGTCGTTTAAGAAAATGTTTGGTAGGTGAAGCAAAAGAATCTGTATCCGCACTCTTGATGGGAAACGTTGCAGCTGAAAATATCACAGAAAGATTAGAATTACGTTTCGGTCGACCTGAAATAATTATTTCCAAAATTGTCAGTCTCTTAAGAAAATATCCGTCACTGTCACTTTCATATCACAATGACATCGTTGCTTTTTCCATCAAAATTAAAAACTGCATTGCAGCTGCCAAAGCTATAAACCAAGAGGATTATTTAAGAAGTCCCGAACTCAACATAATAATTTTATCGAAATTACTATGTAGTTTAATCACACGATGGGCCGACTACGTATACGAAAACAAAGAAGATTGTTTGAAAATGATCCGGCTCGAAGGACCACTTGTTAAGGTTAAAGAGAGCTGTATTTGTGAGGAATCTAATAAAAGTTTAGGGCTTAGGAAAATACCATATATTATATTTTTAGTCAGTGAGTCGACAATGACAAAACATTGTCCTATATATCATAGAATTGTCATTATATGTCATAAAATCTCAGGAACTACTGATTCAATTTTGTGTTGGATAGTCCATATCGAGGAAGGCTTTAGGCTATATACTCGTAACATCACGCTACGACTAATAGAAGCTGAGCATCAATGAAAAGAAAACTGTTGCAAAAACGGAAAAAAATATATGGCGAAACGTAATTCGCGGGCACAGCTAGTTTAATATACCTACAGCTTGGCAACAAAAGAGTTGGATGCGGTGACAGATGGAACTAAAAAGCGATTTCCGTAGTAAAACTTGTTTCACAACTAGATAGTGTATTAATGAGACTGCCGATACTTAATTTTCCAAATGTTATTTGAAAATTACTTAACTCTATTGAAATTTTGTCTTTCTTTTCGGGTTTTCTTTGCAAAAACTGTACTAGTGGCGTCCTCATTTTTTCTCAACTCTTTTTTGCCAAGCTGTAATTCAGTGTGTACTGTTCTACGAGAATTCAAATACAACACAACACAACACTGCTCATCTCATCTAAAATTCTATTTTTATTTTATTTTATTTGGGGGCTTACAGTATAAAAACTACTTAACACATAAATATATAACAAGAAACCAATAACAAGCCTCCACATATAGTAATGAACTAGTATACATTATTATGATTCAATTACTTAAAGTATTGCTCTAATTCTAACCTATTTGTATTCTAAACAATTTTATAATAAGTTCGCTAAGTCATCGGTCATCAACTTAGTTATGCTCGCCAGCCTACTACAAAAAAGATCTATCTTATCCATATGTTTCTTGCTTATTACATCTTAAAAACTCTTACCAGATAAGAATTACCACGATACACAATACGCACGTGTGGAACATGAAGCATATTCCTAGGGCGACAGTGGCGGGGCGGGACATTAATATATAATTTTGACAACAGTGAAGGGCAGTCAATCTTTGATTGGGCTATTTTCAACAGAAAACGAATATCGCAAATTTTTCTGCGAGTCTCTAATGGAAGAAGATGAAATTGGGCATTCGTTCGATCTTCCCCCCACTCACCCTAATAATTATTTTTAAGTTTTTAAAATATTTCAAATATTAAAATTGCTGTCAATATTTAACTATTCATCGATGTCAATCACTAAACTAATGTAATTTGTACACGCCGCATACCACGGAGTACTATAATATCTTCTGTGACCACGGCTCTTCACGGCAGTGAGTTTGTGTGAGTTAGCGTTGTGATTGGTTCAGTCCAATTTCGCGCAAAGAATTGTTGAAAATGTTGGCAAGGAAACATAGACGGAAATTGCTGCTTAAAGATAATGGTAAGAATCAGCGGCAGAGATAGTTGATTATGCTTTAACTATTATTATTTACAATTTTAGTCAGTGTCAGTGTTCAGACATGGACAAAATATTCCTAACCCAGGATCTTTGCCGCGTCCTCTAAAGGTGGTATTTCCTAAGAAGCAATCAGCCCTGCATGTACTAAAAACGTAACGAGTTGCCAAAAAATTTTAAGGTAAAGAATGATCTTACTCCATACCAGCAGGAGTATCTAAAGAAACTGCGTGAAGAATTGGCATTGCGGACGGAAAATGGTGAGTTAGACCTTATTATTAAGTATGTGAATAATTCTCCTCAAATTTTTTGGAGTTTTTTCGACTATTCTAAAATAGTCGAATAAACTCAAAAAAAATTAGATACCAGCCCAATAATCGAACTAACCTCTTTTTACACGAACCTGGCATCCATAATGGCAAAACGAGATTTGTTTCTGGTGGAGATAAATAGATTAAAGCCAACCTGTATTATATTATTACTGAAAGTACACCCTAATTGCTGGAGCGGCTACTACATTTACCAATGATAAATCAGAAACCCTGTGACGATCAAGTGTAGAAAAGCACAATACAAAAAACTAGGATAGAAAGGATGATGAAAGGACTCACCAACGACGGGGCACAACGCCGGCCGGCTAGTTTCACTCACAACACCACAAGTCCTTATCTGTATTGGATACTTCGCCTCGTCAGACAGAGTTTGAGTTCTACTGATGGTTATCACAGATTAGTAAACCGCTAACCGGTGTTTTTCTGTATTTTCAAATTATAAAACGGGAGCACGCGCGCACACACAAACGAAATTTTTTCTCTCTGGTTTCACTTTTTTTACAACTTAGCGCGGGAAGCGCCATAGTATAGGAACGGCCGACGTGCCACAGAGTAAAACTGACTGGGCGCACTGCCGACGTGGCGCGTAATTTGAATTAGGATATGTGGAAAAGGAATCTGTTTTTAAAGGAAAAGTCTTATGTTCGTACAATTACTGAAACTCATCTGAAACCAGAAATAAATAATAGCTTAAAAGCTTAGAGCATTCCGACTAAATGATCTAAGCTTAATAGATATAAAGGAATATAGTTTATTTCGATGAGATAGAGCAACGGGAAGAGGCTGGGGTGGAATAGCAATATAAATGTGATGTGGCTAAAAACATTTAAATACTCCTACCTTACATCCAACTTTGAAAAACTTTGACAATTATGTTGAAGCTTTATGGCGCTGTCTTTGTTATGTAAATATGAAAATACTTGTAGCTGGTGTCTACATACCTACACACTATAGTTATGAAGAATCAGACAGAATCCTGTTTGAAAATATAAAAACGGCATCCGAAAGCAATGGAACTATATTTATTATGAGACTTTAATTTACCAGACATAAAATGGCCGCTTGTTAAACTGGACGGTTATGATACATTGCATGCTAAATTTGTGGAAATGCTTACTGATACAAACCTATACCAGTTAGTCACAGATATTACTCGAAAAAGAAATGATCAGGAGTCCTTATTAGACTAGAGTAATGATGAAAACCTTTGCATAAAAATTGAACACTGCCCAAACATTGGAAAAAGCGATCATGAAGTACTATTAGCTACTTTATAATTTCAAATAGAAAATATGAACTATGATAATAAACTTACGACAAAATTACAGCGTAAAAACTAAGCAGATTACCAAGCCATACTAGAAAGCCTAGAAACTATACAAACTGAACTTCAAAAGTCTAAACCAACAGAGATCCTGCAAGCTTAGCAAAGCTTCAAGAACGCTATAGATAAAGTAATAGGCTAGATGACTAAAAAATTTTTTTTTTGCTTTAATATAAGCTCATTCATATAATAAACAGAAAGAAAAAATCGGTTTTCGAATAACTATAAAAACAACCAAGATATACGGTATTAAAGATATTTCTCCATCTCTTTCTAACAAAACGGCAATTTACAAGGAGTTTATATGGCCGTACTCATCAACGACGTCACGGTTGATGTCGGCTCTCTCTGTCTAATCAAATTAACAACTTAAAATGCTTGTATCTTATGTATTTCTAAACCGATTTTAATTCTAATTTCACAGGACTGCATCTTTTTCCACGGTATTTTAATATTTAATGACGAGACGTAAAAATTAGAATTCAGTCATCATCCCAATTGACCAACACGTTCCTGTACAATATCTTAAACGATCAAGTATCAACAAGCCATGGATTGACACTGAAATACTTAAACTCATGGACTTAATATGCTTAAACTCACTGAAAAAAACTAATCTATGACGCATTTACATAACAGATAAGTACATTTGTCCGACGCTCCTCCGGCGAAGGAAAACATCGTGAGGCAAACCTGCATACACCTGCGAAGAAATTCAAAGGTGTATGTGAAGTCGTCCGATCCGCACTGGGCCAGCGTGGTTGACTAACGGCCGGTCTCAATATCCTATCTATCTGTGGATTTGGTTACTAGCGATAGATATTTGACATTAGCTCTATACAAAATACGTCAAAATTCTATCTCCAGTAAACAAATCCATAGATAGAAAGGATATTGAGACCGGCCGTAAGGCGTAAACACCCTAACTTAGGGTAGGCTCGAGCCCCTCGGTGGGGACGTATATGAGCTGATGATGATTGCTAGGTTAATAGTGCTCTACTCTTCAAGCCCTTTCATTTACATGGGTTGGAAACAAAATGTTATCCGCCATTTTTGAGCGGTACCGCGGCAGCCTATTGAGTTTAGGACGATGTTGCTATGCTAGATCCATAGTGCTGTACTTTTCAAGCTCTTTCATTCGTTACCCGTATTACTGGCGTTGAAAATGAAATATTTCACTATGTATGAGTTACTTCAAAAAATATCTATCGAATTTAAAAATGAAAATTATGGTTTTTGACCCTAGGTGGTGGTAGTGATGGAAATTAATGCTAATTTCAATTATTTTTATCAACACGCAAATTTTCACATCGTAGCATGCTACATGCTATTGCTGCTATTTGCTAAAATCGATTTTGTCCGATCGGCCCGTATCAAATTCATTCGCATTCGCATCGAACGAAAAAAAGAAATTAGCACAGGCAACAGTTAGCGCCGCGACGCGAATCAGCGCGGTCATGAATTTCATATGAAAGCAGCAGAACTTGAATGTAAACGATTAAGCGCAATCGATGTTAATTAGCAATATTTATTATAGCAACGACAATTAATTTAATTATTGCTATTGGGCCTTTAGCAATTAATAATTAGTGCTTGCTATTTATGCTATTTATTCTATCACTACTAGGTGGCATAACTTTGGAGGTTTCAAAATGGTCTATATTAGAGGTCATGCCCTCAGTGGCGGCGCTAGGCGTCGGCGACGTCGGCCACCGCTGACGGCCTCGCGCCTGAGGGGGCCTCGCAAAAAAGTTTTACAAGTATCGTCAAGATTCAAAATTATTTCGTCAAAATCAATAGCTATATCTTTTTCAAGTAGTAAATACTCGTGATTATTAACCAAGAAATAGATACCTAAGGTAAGTACTAACATATAGGTAATCTATTTCTCCATAGAAACCGAAAGAGAAAAGTGAATACCTAGTTTTAAACCTTTGCTAGTGTGTTTTATCGAGAACATATAATTTTTTTGCCTTTCGATCAATGCCTTCAAGTATGTTTTGTATGCGTCAAAATTCGTAACAATTATTTAAAAGGGCTGAAGGGCCGAGGGCGAAGTAAAATAGGCCTCACGAACTTGATTTCGCCGACGTCCACATTTGTGGTCTAGCGCCGCCACTGCATGCCCTCATGCCCTAATTATCTATTGAAAACCGAGTCTCCTGAAGATCTCGATAAAACGAACGGACGGAAACATGAGCATACAAGCGTTACCAAAAAAAGTTTGAGTCACGCTAAAAATAGGTACCTATATTTTAAGAACTAATTAACTACTATCAAAACGACACCTATTGCAATTTGTTGAGTTTCCAATTAGGCGATATACGAATCCGACCAGAGTTCACTATATACAAGTGTAGGGGAACTAGGGGCATGATGGGGTACTGAGGTAAGATGGGGTCACCCACATATACAAGAAACCAAACGTTTCTTCAAGGTGGCGCATTACCCAATCAGAGGTCGCTGTCGGACATTGCTCAGTGCAGCCTTGACAGTCGACGTGAGTGCGTGCGTTTTTTATTTATTAACAAGTTTCCGTTAAAGTGCATAGGTGATATAATATTTTGTGTTCTTTAGCGACTTCAGAAACAGGTAAGTAAAAGAGTGGAGTTGATTCTTTTGCATGCTTTCATTGACCATTTTATTTATTGTCGATAGGCAAATTCAAAATCACTTTAGTCCCAAGCGTATATTTTAGTAAATTTTTTTCGTCGAACACAGTGACTGGGGTAAGATGGTGTAGGTCGTTCGGGGCATAATGGGGTACTACCCCATCATGCCCATCAGATCGTCAAATGAGCTATTATATTGAGATACCTACCTGAAATGTGCTTTCTTTGTTGGTTTTTACAGAGATATTTTGTTTTTCAGATTAAACATAGAAATTGCAGAAACAAGTGCAGAAAATTAAACGACGTGAAGAGATTACCGTTGGCTTGGCTTGGGACCTATAAAGTCTGTTTTCCTCAAAAAGAAGAACAGGACCTTGCGGAATATGTGAAGCACATGGAAGACCGCTTTTTGGGCTAACTACTCTTGATAAAGGGAAGCTAGCATACCCGCTGGCTGAAAGAAATGATAGAAAGCACAATTTTAATAATGAGAAAGATACACTTATCTTAAATCTACTGAAAACTGGGTACAATGTCAGCTCTGAAGGCAATGGGCTCATACTGCATGCTGGGGTGAATGACGATGACTTAGAAGAAGCGTTCATATGTGTATTCTGCCCTTAGACCCCATCTTGCCCCATTTATAGTTCCCCATCTTACCCCACATACGGGGCAAGATGGTTTTTTTATGTGTTTTTAAAAAATAATGAATATAAAAATTGGGTGATAACATGTCCATCCAAAGATTATGCCAATTTGTAGTTGAATAAGAGACTGAAGTGCTATAAATAAATGAAAACATAATTTTGATTAAAACTGTGTTTTTTTGTAGCTTTCCCTTAGCGTCCCCGTCATGCCCCTAGTTCCCCTAGGTATTATTCCCACAGTCTCCAAAAGCAATTTAGTTGTATGGGTCATGATTTGGTTATTATTTAAACCAATAAATGCAGCAAATACTTATAATATAATATCCGTTTATTGCTTAGTTTTATCCTATTCCTAAGTCTTAATCAACAAACAATTCGCTAGAACGTAAAAAACAAATGTACTGCAACCATTTTAATACAATTTGAATAAATAATCTCAAAATAATAATATACTGTCAGTAAAATGCAATTCAATACTGATTTCTCAATTTTCGTAATATTTTTATACGATAGTAAAAACAGCATTCTATACAACTATTATTTACAAATACCACATACGTACCTAGTTACTTTACTTATGAATAATGCCATTTCATATTATCAGTACAATTAAACACAATACCATGATAATCAATTAATAAATCCAAATTGACCAACACAAACTTTTGAAAAATGATTTTCCAAAACATTTCAACACACTTGGGAACAAAATATGAAAAAGTGTATTTCTGTAAAAATAATTTATAACTTTAGCGCGCCCGAGAAGAAAAAAAATTGTAGTATGTAACAATCGGTATCTTCGAATCCTTACGAGATCACCATATAAAGTCGAACAAGCAAATAGGTACTTATTTATTTAAAAGTTCTAAGAAATCTTAGTAAAAAACATTAGTCTTAAGTGCTACGTTCCACTTAGCTCGACAGACATATGCGTTCATGTGCGATTGAAAATGTTAAAAATGAACGTTGATATAATGTTGAAATCAAATCAATATTAACACAAAAAATGGTGGTGTTTAAGTGGAACGAACCTCTGAACTGATTCGAAATTATCTACATATACTTCGAAACCACGTTTTTAAACCAAGAAAGAGTAATAAATTGTCGACTGCGCGGTGATGGCGTGGTGCTATGAAACACACAAGGGAAGGGACGTTTTGCATCATAGATATTGACAGGTGCGTTTGTTGACTGGCTTCTTCCGTAACGCGGCGCGCACCGCCTCCTCGAATACTTCGTTCATGTTGACGCGCTCCAAGGCGGAGCATTCAACAAGCTGAGCGGCCCTGTAACCAAACGTGTTAAACTTAAAAACGCTTTCAACTTATTTTTAATATAATAATAGTATATTTTGTAAGGAGGGACTACCGGACTAAATAGAGTCAATATATCATCATCAACAGCTCATAATACGTCCCCACCGAGGAGCTCGAGCCTACCCTGAACTAGGGCGATAGTTTAGCGTAGAATGTAGCGCCCTACGCGCGCTCCGGGATCGTTGGGATCTTGGGACCTTAATTTAAACCATTTAGATATATTTCAATCTGTTCTATTCTCTTTACAATCTCTCAGGTTACTATGTGTCAGATACTCTTGGTGACCGTCTTTTATACGTCAAGAATTCTAGAATATTCTCACTCTATATTTAAAAGTGTGACATTCCTTGCCATTGGGCATGTCTACGCAATGAGGTGAAATGCGGTGTCATAGACGCAAGGAGGTCACAACGTTCCCCCGTACCGCTAAAAAAATTTTTTATTTAAAAGATAAATAATTTTTTACTAATTACCAAAAGTTCACTAAACATTCTACTGCTTAACTACCTGCCTATCTGGGAAAGTTTTACAATTAACATGACGGTCTTTATTTGCTACTAGACTGGCTCTTACAACCTGATCCATGAAAAGGATTATGGTTGGAAAAACCCCAAACTTTCAAAAACCCAGATAAAAGAAAATACACGCCATGTATATATTTGCTAAATTATTATACGCCCTTTTAAATATTAATTTAAAATTAATCATTTAAGACTCGGGACGTATAATATCTAACTCCTTTTCCTTTCCTAGCCGTAGAACAAAAAATCATCTTACTCAAAATCAAAATTTAAAATATTTTATTCAGCTTGGATTTTACAATCTCTTTTGAAAGTCAAGGAAGCTACGCCAATGGTTCACAAGTCTACGGCGGGACACCTTGTACTGGAAAGAACCAGCAAGAAAATCAGCAAGGGCTATTTTTTTCTCCCTGTATTGTTACAGAGTCGTCAATTGGAAGCTGACCTCAAGGCAAAAATTTGAGCTCAACTTCCAAAACAAATTTAGATTTGTCAGTTCTCTTCTTAGTACAACGTTGCCAATACTGCTTAATGAATAGTTATACACAACAACACGATTATTTACATTATTGTAATTAATAATTTCTTCAAATTAACACCAGGCATTGGCATCTTGTAAATAATCGTTGACTTTATAATATCCTTTACTCATCAGAGTCTTTTTACATGCGCTTTAAACTTATCAAAAGGTAAGTCAGTTACACTTTGTGGGACTTTGTTGTAAAAAGTTATACATTTCCCCATAAAAGAGCCTTTATTTTTTTAGAGCATGTACGTTGGAACGGCAAGTTTATTTTTTATTTCTTGTGTTAAAATGGTGAAGTTGGAAATTGGTTTCAAATGTATTATAATTTTTATAGACATAAATCAAATTTTCATAAATGTACTGTCCTGCTAAAGTCAATATGTTAATTTCTCTAAATAAATCTCTAAGAAAGTCTCTTGCTCGTAAATTATAAATAGCGCGAACCGCTCTTTTTTGAAGTACAAAAATACTTTCTATACTAGCAGCCGATCCCCACAGAAGTATTCCATATGACATGACACTATGAAAATAACTAAAGTAAATTAATCTTGCCGTTTCGACATCAGTAAGTTGTCTTATTTTTTTTACTACATATGCTGCAGAACTAAGTCTGTTTGCCAAGAACTTAATATGTGGATCCCACTGCAATCTAGAATCTAGAGTAATACCCAAAAATTTTGTAGAATCGACGAATTCAACAATTTGGTTGTTCATTTGCACAATAGTATCAACTTTTCTTACATTTGGCAAAGAGAATTTAATACATTTAGTTTTACTTGAATTTAATGATAAATTATTTATGGTGAACCAATGCAATACTTTAGAGAGAGTACTATTTACAACGTCAGTATTTCCGTTTCCTCTGTCAACCTTAAATATTAAAGAAGTATCATCTGCAAATAGCACTGTATCGCACAAACTATTAGTGAAGTGTGGGAGGTCGTTAATGTAAATTAAGAAAAGCAAAGGTCCCAATATCGAGACTTACTTTGCAACTTTGCATGCACTTATTAAAATCATTTTTTAAAAGAAAGTTGTACGCGACTGTACATTACTTCATATAGATAGGACAAGGAGACCAGATGCCAAATGTTGCTTAAATAATAAATTTATAATATATCAATCACTCATCGAGGATTTACATTAATTTTAGCAAAATTTTTGAAAAAATAATGTTGGAGCAAATGCAAAGTTATTTTAATAGGAATAATCTTCTACATTGTAAACAATTTCGCTCGGGGTCGCTCAACAACCGATGCTGGTGTTGAGTTAATACAACATATATTTGAAGCCTGGGAAGACTCACACGATGCGTTAGGCATTTTTTGTGACTTATCCAAGGCATTTGATTGCGTTTATCACGAAATCTTGATCAGAAAACTACACCACTATGGGTTTTGTGACACTGCACTAGATCTTCTAATCTCTTATCTAAGTGGGAGGATTCAGAAAGTAGACATCAATGGAAAAAGGTCTCAAGGTTCTGCAGTTAAAATGGGAGTTCCGCAGGGTTCGATTCTTGATCCTTTTCTATTTCTTATAATAAGTTATTTTTAAATTATCACAAAAAATTTGTGTTCTTGTTCAGACAAGCAAACTGAAAAACTTTCACTATGGGACCAAATCGCAAAAAAATTAGCTGTTCCATACATCTAGGTTCGGTGAATGTTAAACATTTATATGGAACAGCTGATTTTTTTTTTCGATTTCAAAGTTGGTCCCATAGTGAAAGTTTGCTTGTCTGAACAAGCACACAAATTTTTTGTGATAATTTAAAAATAAACTTGTATATGTCAATGACCTCCCTGATTTTATACAGGACAGACATGAGATGGTATTATTTGCAGATGATACTTCACTTTTATTTAAAATTAAAAGAGGTGTGCAAATTAATGACGATGTAAATAATTCTATCTCAAGAATTGTTCATTGGTTTAACGTGAACAATCTGTCACTTAATGAAGGGAAAACAAAATGTATAAAATTTGTTTTACCCAATGTCAAAGAGGTTTACAGCACTGTAAAAATAAAGGATATAGGTGTTGACCCTGTGGACACCACAGTATTTCTTGGGATCATACTTGATTCTAACTGATTGGGGCCTACATATCGATAAATTGTCAAAGAGACTTAGTTCTGCAGCTCACGCTGTATGGAAAATACGTCAACTGACTGATGTTGATACAGCAAGACTTGTATACTTTTCTTACTTTCATAGTATGATATCGTATGGTGTTTTGTTGTGGGGAAATGCTGCCGACATTCAGATCGTTTTTGTACTGCAGAAAAGGGCTATTCAAGCAATCTATAACCTTAAAATGAGGGATTCTTTGCGAGAAAAGTTCAAAGAAATTGGTATTATGACAGTAGCGTCGCAATATATTTATGAGAATCTAATATATGTTCGTAAGAATATTCATTTGTTGTGTAAAAATAGTGATATTCATTCAGTTAATACTAGACAAAAGAATATGTTAACTTTACCAAATACCAGGCTCCAAAAAATTAATAATTCTTTTAAAGGCCTGTGTATACGTTTCTACAATAAAATCCCAAGTTGTATACAAGAACTTAGCTTAAACAAATTTAAAGTTGCAAGCAAAGATGTATACTTATTAAAAAGCATATTATAAAGTGTCTGATTACATGACGGACAAAAAAGCTTGGGTTTGAACTCTCAATTCTAATATTTAACAATGTACTGCGTTTTGTTTCAAAGAAACGTTCAGTGAGAGCAATTTACAAGCTAAGTTCACGCACTTCTCTCAGAGATAGCTTTTGTAATGTGAATTAACACCTCTATTCTTTTTAAGGAAGTTGAACTCAATCTTTTGCTTTGAGGTCAGCTTCCAACTTGTCAATAAGTGCCTATGTTGAATAAAGATATTTGAATTTTGAATTTAAATATTAACGGTTATTGTTTCATCACTGAATTCAATTAACTATTTTACATTAACTTCTCATTGTAAGTAAGTACATAAAGCATAAAAAATATCGAAACCTCGCACATTTGGGACTCCATGCTCCTAGTCTATTTACCGAAATAAAGAATTATTTCGTTCTTTGGATTGAGGCGTCGACAAACTCTGAATCTTTGAAGAATGTATCGACAAACTAACACCAATCTTTGTCAGTAAGCAGATTTTTGCTAGGTCGTTTCGTTTCCGAGATCCAGGTGGCCCGGCTGGGGTAACGTTTTTCCAGTCGGGCCACACATATCTCGGAAATGCGCATGTCTCAAACTGTTGAACTTGTTCGACAAACTCCGACAAACTACCGCTTCACTATTCCAGCAAACAGTTTTTCTCTACGTTTTCGAGATCCAGCTAGCTCAGTTGCAGCAACTTTGCGGCAGGTGAGCTTTGAAATGGTGCATCGAAATACTCTGAAACTTGTCCGACAAACTAACAAACTGCCGCCTATCTACATATATGTATATCAGCAAGCAGATTTTCTCTATGTCGTTTGGTTTTGGAGATCTGTGTGACCCGGCTGGGGTAACGTTACCCCAGCCGGGCCACACAGATCTCTGAAACGTGCAAGCGACAAATTCTGAAACTTGCCGACAAACTCTGACAAACTCTAGACATTATAGCGGCATAGGTACTCAAACAATCTATTTTTCATAGTTTTTTTGTGGCCCGGCTGAAGTCAGCCACACGGGGTTCGCTACCTCAAAATGTAGTATGTATATGTAGTAAATAATTAATATGTTAGTAAATAATTTACTAAGTAAGACGTCACGACATCAAATCAATATAGACATCGTCGAAAGTTTTTGACTGTGACATTATATTATTACAAAAAAGTAGTCTTCTTCCCTATTACCTACCGAAAACTGAGTTGTTATTGCTGTGAAACTGTCAATTTATAGGTAAGATGGTGGTAACTTGATGGTAGCTAGTAAGGCAGACGTACACAAACTCAAACATGTACCTTCTGAAGTGACCTGCACAATTGAATAAAAAGTCACAAACAAAAGTCACAGTCAATAATTTATTTATAGTGACTTTCATTTGGAATTTCAAACGTTTTGCTATAAAGTTTCTGTCGCTATATCAGAGTTCGTTATCGGCGCATGATAAGCGACGATAGCGACTGCCGGCTCGCGCGCACCGGATAGCCATCCTCGATTTTCGCTTAAATTCTTTGTATTCAGACAACAATATAAGCGCTATCAATAGCGCTGACATTTTAAAGCAACTGATATCGGGTCATAATTAGATAACAGTAATGTTATTGACACATGTGACTGTATAGGTACGCAAATTGAGGATATAAAGACGAAAAAAGTGAACACATGTTTAGAATCATTTAAAATAGCAGAATCATAACTCAATGTCCAGGCTGTGTGTCCAGGCAACTACAAAAAGATAGATACGGTCGAAGTTACAAAAATTTATACCTGACATTCACTTATCATCGATATAATCATATCAATGTTTTTTGTAGTCAACTGTACATTATACCGGGTGGTATTTTTTCTCTCTAAAAACAGTCCACTGAAATAACATTTTAGGCCCAGCGCACATCGCTGGAACCGCGGCGAAGCGCACTTCACACTGGACCCGAACGATCTATAGTGCTTCTATTATAGGTTAGGTTTAGTTAGGTAGTGATCATACTTTAACATTTACTTTCTTCAGGTATTATCTATCCAGCCAACTTGTTACCAGCGTTCTAATTAGTGTCACTGACAGTCACTGTGCCATCCTAAGTTGCAATAAAATTTTTATCGTCCGATAGTTTAGTCGTTTCGGTTAGGACTGTTAGGTGAGTTAGGTTTCGAGTTGTGCGCGTGCATTTTAAAATGGGCCTAATACACTTTCGATCTGATCAAATTTTCGCACAAGTACCTGCTAAGCATACACAGTTATGCGAGTGTGCACAATGCATCCAACCAAACTACCGGTTGACTTGACTTCGCATTAAGTATGGTGCCGAATGGTCGTGTACGGCCAATCACCCGCTCCATCACCTTGGAGTAAACGAAAGTTATAGCGATAGGCCTGTAATTCGATGGATCTACTCTGTCGCCTTTCTTTGGCACAGGATGTACGTTAGCGGTCTTCCACGAAGAAGGAATCGCCTACTGGAGTAAGGTATTTCGTATAAGCGCATTAGTACAGGATACAACTCTGAAGCACACTGCTTTAAAGTTGGACACACAAAAAGAGAGCCAAGCAAATCGAATCACGGAATCTGTCGATGAAATCGAATTTTGCTTTGGCTATGATTCTTTTGGCATTCCTCAAGGTAGTATTATAAGCTTCCGTTTTAGCACAGACGTTTCTGGATCCTCATTTTGACGAGTCGCGGTCTAAGCCTAATGTAGTTTGCTTTAAGTTTCGAGCTTCCTAACAAGACCGATTTAACCACAGACGCCTCCTTACCCTTGCAGCTACTAATGGGTTTGTGATATAGTATTCCATACCGGAGGTTCGAGACCGACCATTTTTTTTTTCGAGGGGAATGCGTGACCGCACCGTACTCGCCGTTGGCTAGACGACGAGCGTGTGTGGGGCTCTCCCGGCAGAGTGCCAGGCCTACCCACTAAACCCCTCGGTGTTCTTCCTGCCCTTTTGGACGCGCGTGGTAGGGTCCACACTGCGACTACCACTACCAACGCGCCCGGGCTAGCCCGACCTAGCTGGTCGGGCTATCGCCAAGGGGGGATTGCCCGAGAACACCAGGGCAATCCCCAGACGGAGAGCCTTACGGCGGCGTACACGGGGCCAACCGTGCACGCAGGCCCCCACGGCAGGGTCATTAGACGGGCATTGCTTGCGCGAATGCCCGCCTTCGCCTGCCTGTCCGTCTGCGGCGGATGGGAGCGGCTTGAGGATCATTCTCCCGCTCCCTCTCCGCGGCCTCCTTCTGCGAGATGACGTCCTCGCAGAAGGAGGCGACAGCCCCCCATTCCGCCTCGCCGCGGAGCATGGCCACGACCATGCTCGGCAGCGAGAGGTCTCCGCCTCCCAGCGAAGCGTTGAGTTCGCTGCGCTGGCGTCGCCAGGCCAGGCACACCAACAGAGTCTGCTCGGCAGTATCGTCGGGAGCGTCGCAGTGATGACACTGCGGCGTTTCCTCCCGACGCGCGACCCGGTGCAAGTAGTGACCGAAACAGCCATGTCCGGTCAATACCTGCACCATGCGGAACGAGAGACTGCCCTGCCGGCGCCCTACCCACTCCTCCAACACCGGACGTATCGCTTCGATCGTCCGGTGGCCAGCAGCTGGGAAGGCGAGTGCCTCACCCCATTGACGCAGAGCCTCCCTCTGCGCTTGGGTACGAACGCGCTCCACTTCCTCGGGAGCGGATCGTCCCCCCCGTTCTCTAACGGCAACCCGATGTCGATACACCTCTGCATGTACGCGTGCATCGACATCCCACGGCGTTTGGCCCGCAAGAACGCAGGCTGCGCCGTGGCTGACCGTGCGATAAGCTCGCACGGCCCGGGTTGCTATGACCCTCTGCGGCCGTCGCAAGAGGGCCATCGTTCGGGGGGAGAGGCACTCCGCCCATACCGGGGCTCCGTAGAGTGCCATCGACCGTATCACCCCGTGATACAGTCGACGGCACGCCGATCCTGGCCCTCCTACATTAGGGAGGACCCGTCCGAGTGCGGCTGCGGCGGCACATAGCCGTGGAGTGAGGAGCTTAAAGTGCTCCTCAAAGCTCCATCGGGGATCCAAAACCAGGCCGAGATACTTAAGGTGTGCCTCGACCGGTATGCGGACCCCCTCCACTCGGACTCGGAGCCCCGGTGGTATCCTGCGACGAGAGGCGTGGAACACCATGGCCCTCGTTTTATCGAGGGCGACGTCCAGGCCTAGGAGGCGGATGCGTCGAACGACGAGTGATGCGCCGACCGACACAAGGTGGGCCGCCTCCTCCCCCGTTTTTGCTCTCGCCGCGACAAGCGTGTCGTCGGCGAAGCAGACGACCTCCATTCGTGGAAGGAGGTCGCCTCGCAGGACCCAGTTGTACCCCAGGTTCCATAGTAGAGGACCTAGTACGGAACCCTGGGGCACACCTGCCGCCATTGCCCACGTATGGACGCACCCGTCCGGCCCCTCGTAGAGGATGGACCTGCCTTGCAGATAGTCCTCCACGAGGGCGCGGAGGTACGGAGGCACCCGGTGGAAGCGGAGTGCCTCCTTTATGCACTTGTGGGGCAGGCTGTTGAAAGCATTGCGGATGTCAAGAGACACCGTAACAACAGTCTCCCCACGAGCTGTGGCCTCCTCCGTCCACCCCTTAAGGAGGGCCACCGCATCCATCGTGGACCGGCCGGTGCGGAAGCCGAACTGGTTGTTAGCCAAATCCGGCCCCGGTCCTCTAGGTGCTCGACGATGCGGGAAGCGAGAATCTTCTCGAAAAACTTCCCGGCCTCGTCGAGCAGCACCACCGGCCGATACCCAGTCGGGGAATCCGCGGGGCGGCTCTCCTTCCTTAATAGGCAGAGCCTACCCACTTTCCATCGACTGGGGAAGCGGCCCGAGGCGATGCATAGGTCAAGCACCTCTCGGAACCGCTCCTCGAGGTGTCCCAGGGCGAGGGCCAGAACCCTGCTTGGGACACCGTCCGGTCCCGGTGCCTTCTTTTTGCGCCGGAGCCGTTCCCTCACCGTGTCAAATTCCACGTTCGACACGGGAGGGATAGCGACAGCCACTTCCTCCGGAGGAGCATCCGGGGGGACCATTCTGGGGGGCTGGAACGGACCGGGATCGGGGAACAGAGTCCTAAGCACCCGGTCCAGCAGCCCGCTGTCCATAGCGGAGGTAGAGGGAGCGGAAGCTTTAAATTTCCCCCTCACCAACCGGTACGGACGCCCCCACGGATCGTCGTCCAGGAGCCGTATAAACTGCTCCCTGGACTCCTCCTTGGCCCTGCAGATTTCGTTCCGCAGGGCCTTCTTGGCTGCCGCATACACCCGACGAAGTTCAGCTTCCTCGTCGGGTGTAGTTCTGGCACGCCTACGACAGCGCACGTAGGCGCGCCTGGCCCTCATACTGGTGGTCCGTAGGTCCGCAATCTCCTGCGTCCACCAGTATACCTGCCCCCTTTCGGGGCAGGCCTGCGCCCTTGGCATGGCGGCTTGGCAGACGACCTTCATATCGTCTGCGAAGAGCTCCACCATGCCGTCGACATCCCCGGCAAGGTGGGGCGGTACTTCTGCCCACGCCCGCACCATCGCTGCCTCCTCCGCCACATCCGGGCGGAGCTTGGTGAGCGCCCACCTTGGAAAGGCGCTCACCGCAGAGCCCCTGCGGCTCAGGGCTCCTTGGGATGCCGCGGAGACCTCATATCGGACATATAGATGGTCCGACAGGGTCTCCACTTCTTCCTCTACACGCCAGTCGTTAATTCGACGGGCTAGTGAGGGGGTAGCGAAGGTCACGTCCACTATGGACGTGCCTTGTACCCGGACGCAGGTAGGGGTGGAGCCCCTATTCAAGATCTGGAGCCCCAGGGACAGAACCCAGGACTCCAAATCTCCACCCCTCGGACTGGTTCTGCAGGACCCCCACGCTGTAGACCACGCGTTGAAGTCCCCCGCGATGTTCGAGACCGACCAATGTGTTTTTTCGTTTTTCGAATTTCATATGTACTTTGTCTGACACTCCTACGGTGAAGGAAAACATCGTGAGACAACCTAACTACACCAGCAGGCGTAGCACGGGCTGCCAAGACTGGACTCGAGTCACACATTATCTCACAATTTCAGTGACATAATTTCTATGTCTTAAAGAATAGCACGGTGGCACGTATTAAGTGGGATTGACGTGATAAAAATTTCTTCACACTCGTCAAGGGACACGTGTGACTGAGTTTTATCACAAATTTTTTGCTCTCCGACTGCTGTTACATCTTCTAAAGTATTAAAGCCCTTGCTACAACCACAGCAGTCGGCGCACAGGCACGTCAAGAAATTTGTGTTAAAACTTAGTCACACGTGTTCCTTGACGAGCGCCAAGAAAATTTATGACGTCAGTCACACTAATTACGCGCCACCGTGCTACTCTTTATGACAAACAGATTATGCCACTGAAATTGTGAGATAATGCATGACTCGAGTCTAGTCTTGGCCGTACTACGCCTGCTGCGAAGTATAAAGGTGTATGTGAAGTCGACCAATCCGCACTGGGCCAGCGTGGTTGACGAGGACCTAAACACCCTAACATAGGATAAGCTCGAGCCCCTGGGTGGGGACGTATATGAGCTGTTATGATGATGATGATGAAGTGAAAAAATTTATCAACAAGGATGACGATAAGGAAAGACAATGTCACTCACCGGATTTTCTTTTTTAACTTCTTGCCCTCCTGTGTTGTGATGACAGCTTTACCAGATGCCCGCAAGTCGGTCTTTGTTGCTGTAACATAAAGTAGACAACACTTAGAGCCAAACAAACGCTTGATGCTTATTAATTTCAACCTTTATGTCGCCGAATCAAGAATACAATACTGCTGACATAAGTTAGACAATGGCGCTACATATGAGTTCCGGTGGCTATCCGCTTTGAATACCGATTGCTATTGGCAAACAATGTGTTACGTCACGGAGCAATTTCGCTTCCTTTGCCTGGGACATTCCTAAAATAATATTGTGCGTGATTGATTTTACATTTAAACATAAATGCATATTACACAAGGAAAACCAGCGTGGACAACATGTCTTTACGTCATGTAATTAATAATAATGTCCTCCTAACCGATATTCGGTCACGGCGGCCAATCTCCACTGAGACTAGCCATCTGCGCAGGAAATATTATAGTGCACAAGTGACTGCGCAAACGCAAGTGCACTCTCTGTTCCTTCACTCGCCTAGTCCGATGGGATGGGACGGTTAACCGACACGACCGGGGCGAGATCAGGCGCAGGACCCACTGTTTAACGTGCCTTCCGAAGCACGGAGGAGCTTAAGATGTTTCTTATTTTGGTCACCCATCCTAGGACTGACCACAGCGACCGTTGCTTAATCTTAGCAATCGTTCGCTGAGCGCACGCGCCAATGCGCCACCGAGCTCCTCACTGTGTGTCATGTAATTATTATACGAGCATCATACGAGCATATGGGATATTCAAATGAATGTGATCAACGGACGGTACCTACCCTTGTAAGCTCTTTTCCTTGCAATAATTGCTCAACTGAGGGTCGGCTAAAAACCTAAAAGCTTGTTAATTTTATTATGTTTCCGCGGATTCGGATAAGGCCTACTAAGGTACATATGATACACACTAAAAGTTTCCGGAATTGGCCACTTACATATACATACATATACATATTGGTACATTACGATTTAAGTGCGGTATGAGTATGTTGCTCTATTACGCCCTCGTCAGCTCGGGCTGAAATTCCGCCTCGTGAGTTATAACCAAAATACGCACGTAATAATATCGTACGACGTTTTTCAACACACTTGTGAGAAAAATACCTAATAATTTGAATTTTTTGATTGAATAACACAAATCATTATTAATTTGTAGACAAACTAAATGGTGTGAAAATAATCATTTGAAAAACCATGTAGTTCGTTGATGTCTTTTATATTACCTCTAACTTTTAAAAAATATAGTACATTACTGGCGCGGCCGGCAAGTGCAGCATTGCCGGATTCTGTGATGCGTGCCTCGGCTATAATACACGCGTGTTTTATGAGCTGCTTTATGTATCTAAAACCGGTAAAATTAGATCCACTTTACGAGCAAGTGTGTTGAAAACAATATTTAAAAAGTTATTACTACATTTGAAAATGGAACTCTTTAGCCGTAGAGTACAATTTGCTTCACCTGACTGTTAATTGTTTTCACATTGTGGCATCAATTAAAAAATTACGTAATGAATAAACTGACAGTCTAAATAAGCTGAAAATATCATTTATTTATATCGAGGTATCAAATGTTCGCAATCTGATCTGAGGTCACCAGATTTTTGTTTCAGCTATCCTAAAAAATACATTTATCTAAGTACTACTAAAATATACTAAAATATATATAATTATCTTTATCTCTATATGGAGTTGAACTTATCTTTCCAAGCTTTTTAATGTGTATGATGTACTAGCATTAATATAGAATTATAGAGAACTATAGCTTCATCCTTTTTGCACTAATTACTTTTAATTTTACGAATTAGTTTTCAGGAAGGTCATGAACATAAAATAAAACTGCCACCTTGGTTATGCGCGAATTTCGTCCTGGAAACATGGAAAGTCCCAGTATAGCAAGTATGAATACAAGTAATATCTATGTATATTATTTATCCGCCTTCGTTTATACAATAGTAGTTTACACCATCGAATGTTGATCGGGATGTCTGGTTTTTTTTGGTAGTTTACAGTGGTAGGTACAAATAGTTCCGGTTTGAACAGGCCGTGTATTACTGAGTAGGTACTGTGACATACATTTTATGTCACAAGCTAGTAACTTATACACTGTGGTTCTTGTCAGAATTGCATATTTGCGAATCATAAAAGAGCCAAATGAAATATGGTGACTGTAGCTGCTTACGATTGGGCGGGCAGTCTGCTTTTTGGCAACTATGTCGTATAAGAAAGTAAAAAAAATACCCACGTGTTTGTAAACCAATACTCATCTACCTACCATAAACACATAAAACCTACTATAAACACATTAATGACCAGTGATAATATTTCTGTGGTAAATAGTGAAGGTGTGTTAATTTAATTTAAAATTAAAGCTGATAAAAAAAAACGAGTGTGCTTATGACCACACGACTGAAGCGAATCTTCTATGAGAGGAAGAGAGAAAGAAAATGTGCGCGCGCACTGCTGTCTCTTGCTTATATCCCCCACTTAACTTCCGTTCGCCTTGCCCGATCACACTTTTCGTAACGCGTTCGCCAACTTACTCCCCAAGTCAAGCGTGCCTAAAGAAGTTTCACTTCAAAAATATAAATCGCTACTGACATTGGCCATTGCTGTTCTGTCTTGTTCTGTTTAAATATACCTATTGTTTTTTAAACAGTACTTATTAGGCTACGCTTCGCTCACTTTGGACACGAATTTGTATCGTATGATCGTGGTCATACAAACTCACTGCTCACATAGGATACGTTTTCCTCCGTCAGAAGGCTATGCCCCAGTAATATCGCGTTCCTTCGTAGAGTGCGATGAATAATTTCCGTATTTTCTAAACCAGAGATTGCGACGGCGGCGTTGTTGTCGTAGAACCGAGTGGACACGCGAAATATTTTTAAAATGAAAAACCAAAAACCAACTTCATTCACTTTTCTAAAGCAATCTTGTTATGTTCAACGCACAAAAGTGCAGCAAAAACAACAAGTTGGGATAGTTTTCGCGCGTGCGAGTCAGTCGTATATTTACGATTAAGAGGAAGGTTACACTATCAGTAAGTATATCATCAGTTTGATCCATCAGTCTGGTATCAGTATTTCATCAGTCTCCGCTGGACTGACGAAAATTATCAGAAATTAAATATTTATTTAATTTTCATCAGTATTTCGTCAATTACTGGGTTACACGATTAGTTTGGCGTCAATCATACCAGACTGATGGATCAAACTGATGAAATACTGATAGTGCAACCTTAGGGCGCTTGCGCACTTAGTATTCAGTTCGTGTTCGATACGTGAAAAAACCGAACGGGAAATGTACGTCCTAGCGTTTACGCACTTATCCATATTTGATTCGTGTTTGAGACGGTTCGGTTGTGCGATAAACGTCAAGATGACGAGATTGCTTCCTGTTTTTTTAAACCCACTGCAATTTAGTACTCATTTGGTACTATTTGATACCAAATATTATAATTCGTATCCCCATCGAGTTATAAACTTAAATATTTACTTCTGGAAAAAAATATAAATTTTAAAAAACTGATTAATAAAAAACAAATTGTAATAAAATACCAAATTAATAAAAAATCAAAATTAATGAAACAAATTAATGTTCTACACCCAAGATCGAATCACTGCCACTCAGATTTCAAGTCGAATAGTCGAAGCTCTAACGCACATGACCAGTCCTGCCCTTTAAGAAGCCGTGAAATTAAGGACCTCATCTTTTTTTGTAATACGACATGCGATAAATGGACGTAAAAATTAGTGACGATGTAAAAAAAGTTTCAATTTAAAAACAGACCAGTACAAGTAGGCGGCCTCATTGCTAAAAAGCAGGGATGTTATGGATATGATATTTCGGATCTGCAGGCCTATTCTGTAACTTTGGTTGCTAACCAGAACTGTCATTTTAGAAAGGAACTTAACATCCATTACTGCTATCATGAACGCTCCCGTAACACATAACATCACTCAACCAGTACCTAATGGATATTAAGTGTCTTTCAAAAATGACAGTTCTAGTTACCAACCGTAGTTACAGAATAGGCCTGCTGGATACGGAAACGGATATAGGAAAAAAAATCGGTTTCGGATACGGTTACGGATATGTAATTATTTCGGATTATCCGTTAGTTCCGGATAGTTTCGGTTACGGATATTAGATTGAATGGAGATGAAGTTTCAGTGAAGTAGTGCCTCCTTTCCTCCTCCTCCTTTCCGAGAAAAGTTTTTATCACACTGTTTACAATTTTGCAGAAATCTACATTAACTTGATGAAAGAATGTCCTAATTAAACTCGATTAGGTCGCATTTTGTCTATAGAAATCAATTTAATACTTAACACAAGACTTCATTAAATTAAGTATCAACTGTTAAATAAAAAAACTAACTAATTATGAAAGAGGTTATGTTATTACTAGAAATAACAAACAAACTGCAAGATTCACGTGGCGCGCGAGCGGTGAAACAAAAACCTGTCGTAACATGTCGTTTTATTTAAACTCCGCCCTTATTCGAAACTATCCGAAATTTGTGAAACATATACGGTTACGGTTACGGAGCTCCATAACATCCCTACTAAAAAGCAATCTCTCCCATGCAACCTTGGGACGAAAGAATGAGACAGCATATTAATTGGGGGAAAGGGTACAGAACTAGAACTAAGGAAAGTTTGTTATATGGGAAAGGAATGACTATTTAATATTATTTAATATTGTTATATGAGAATGGAATAATTATTAATTATAATTAGCAAAAGTTCCAGCTTAATTAATTGATATTTGAATGAGCTGTAGGCGTTTTAACATTCCACTTATAACGTATGTTTTGGACTCGCGCACTGACGAGGGTTCCGTACAAAATCATTTAAAATATTTTTATATGATGTAAGTAACTAAAAATTTACGGTTTTCGCAATTTTTCCTTTATCTGTGCTATAAGACGTTTTCGTACCAAATTTCAAGATTCTGAGTTCACGGGAAGTACCTTGTAGGTTTTGATTCCCTTGTGAGTGTCGAAAATTTGCGGAAATTTGCGGCATAAACGGCTGTATCTTTTGATTACGTTCTAAAAACGACTCGAAGTAAGAATGTAAGGAACGAACACGAACCGAATACGTATATGAGTGCGCAAGCGTCCATACAATCACTAGGACGGCCGAACCGAATCAAAATCGAATACGAACCGAATACGTATAAGTGCGCAAGCGCCCTTAGTCTAACTCGCACGTGGTCCCATTGCGCGTATTCGTACGTTTCCGTGCGTAAACGTGTTCAAAGTAAACGCGGCCTGAAGATTGGCAAAAAAGAGAAAAAATTAATTAGAGATGCCTCTGTTCGCTAAGAGTCATCACAAATGGCAACACTGCGACCTTTTGGAGGACTTTTTGCTAAACTGTACCTACTTTATTATATAAATAGGTATATATATACTAACCTACTAGAACGATTGGCACGGAGCTGCTGAAGTGGTTTAACTCGGGGTACCACTTATGCGTGACGTTTTCGAACGATGATCTACTGCCTACTGAGTAGCAAACTAAGAAGCAACCCGTCTGAAACAGAAAAATTGAATTAATTTCAAAAGGTTTCTTTTATGCCATAACTGTATAACCATTTTCACTGCCTCTACATCAATTACATTAAATATGATACTTTATTTAAACTAAATTCCTATAATTGAAAAAGTGCATGAGCATGAGTGACTATTGGGGGCCTAAACAACTGGCAATCGTTTCGTAGCGAAATAATATCTAAATTCGGCATCGTCTCTGACATAACAAAAACTAATTCCTAGCCACCGTAAGGATTAGCGATCGCTATGTCGAATTGTTCTTTCTGTAAGAAAACAACATATTTGTTACATACCTTAGGTACTCAAAATTGAGAAATGGAAAAGAAAATGGTAAAATAAATTATTAAAATTAATATTTTCATTTCATTTTAATGAAATATGAGTTGTTTTGAGTAGTACTTATATGAAAGTTACGAAAAAACAATTCGCTACTTCGATTCGTTGGAACCAATTTGTCTACAAACTTACATATCGATGAGTTTGATCGATTCGTTACGTTATTTTGTGACACCGTTATGTCGATCCCACAATCCCATATATTTCGTTCATATCGAACTTCGTTATGGTTTTTGAATTGTCACTTTGTCTAGGCCCCTTGGCTACACAAAAAAGTTTACGCCTTAAATTGCTTTCAAGCTTACTTGATTGTATGATAGAGGCCTTAGCCTCTCGTAGTCCTCCTGTCCGGCAGTGTCCCAAAGGGCCATTTCTATCTCTTGGCCGTCAACGGTGATGTATCCCACGTAATTATCGAATCTACGAATAAAAATGAATATCAATTACAGACAAATAGAACTGTAACCGCCTCCGTGATCTAGTGATTTACCCAGTGTTAATCTGGAAGTCCGAGTTCGATTCCCAATGGAGGTAGGTACTTAAAGTATTTCTGCTTTGTTTGGATGGTGACAGGCCACCGGCTAGCTAGCACCGTCTTACCTAATTTCGTGGCCATAATAACAATGTTAATAACTTTGTCGTACAAACTTATATTTTAACATATAAAATTCTCGTTTCACAGTGTTTGTAACCAAATTCCTCCGAAACTTTATGAAATTTTTCTTGTATATTTGATTGGTCTGAGAATAGGTCAATTAGGTCATGAACTATTTTTTTTATTGCAACAAAGTTGGCAAACAAGCAAACTGCCCACCAGGGGCCTTACCATGATCGCTTATAGCAAGGTTAAAACAATATTGAAACAGAGACACCGCTCTTGCTGCGTATAGCGTCATCTCGCTCTCAGCGCGGTTTTAATATTGTTTTGGGCGATCATGGTTGGGGGGCTGATGGTAAGTGGAAACAGTCACCTATAATACATGTGGCTCTTGTGAGATTCGCAGCAAAACTGCAACTCCCACAAGAACCACAGTGTACGTTACCAACTTGTGACATCAGATGTAAAGTCACGGTACCCAGTAATTTGCCATAATTATCTTACCCTTCAAATTGGAACACGGCAATGCAAACACTGCTGCTTTGCGGCAGAAATAGGTTAGACGAAGGTACCCAAGCAGACGACTCTGGTACAGTCTCCCTAGGTGATAAGTGTTATTTTTGACAATTATTATACGGTGATGTATCCCACGTAATTATCGAATCTACGAATAAAAATGAATATCAATTACAGACAAATAGAACTGTAACATTAAACGTAGTTCGCGGGCACAGCTAGTTTGAGTATAAAAGTAACTATTACGAGTATGTACCTACATATTTTCGGTTTTCAGATTTTTACAGGCTTTTATTTAACTTGCAATGTATATATGTATTTATGTTCGGGTAAATCTATTGATAATGTCCGATTGAGTTGAATGGCATCTTCAGGATGTTGCCGCCTTCACTGCGCTCCAACGACTAAGTAAGCAACATCTACTCGTATACAAATACAAATATTTTATTTGCTTTAAACAGGGTACATATTACAATGGTGTTCAGTAAGGAAATCAGAGCTTTGACCTATTTAGCCATATTGTTATGCTTAATACTAATATACTTGCGAGCAAAAGTATGGAATCACTTGCTTGAAATTGGTTCCGCGCGATCCTGAGTACAATTATAAAGGTCTATTGTAAAGGTCTCCAAATAGGCCCGCAACGTTAATGTATCTTTGGAGACAGAGCCTTCGCATCGTAAGGTGGGAAACTAGGTCCACCCAGAGCTCGGCTCCTAGTGCGGACGAGAGCATGAAATTTACAAAAGATGTGAATTGGTGTCTCGTCATGCTCTACACAGAAATCTGCACGTGGGGCATTAGTCAAGCCCTATCCTATGTTTGTTGAGTTTACAGTTACTAGTAAGTATGCTCAGTGAGCACCCTTAATTGGTCTCTGCTCAGTTGGAGGTTTCGTATTGCGACCTTGGGTGAAAATTCCCTAATAAGCAATTTCAAGTGCAATAGTCCCCGGGACTGTGCCCACTGGAGTCGGGCCTGTTTGTACTCACTCCCTGAGGACCCTTTTTTGATCGCCCTCAAAATGCCACCGTGGTCATTCTTCAGTTAAAGAAAATCGCTGAGTAACTTAATTTTTGGCCTTTCAAGCTTCCCTCATTCAATGAATTGGAGCGGATTACGGTAGTGCACAGTTAAGTAACCGACACCGTTTAGGGACCATTTAGCACGGTCGATGACTGCCACAAAGCGCGTGGGACTAATAGTTAAACTACGTGACTAAGTATAGTAAGTATCCCGTGCAGACAAATTGCAAGGAAGTCGGACTGTAGGTGTGCGTCCAATTTCATAAGGAGGAAGCGGTGATAATCACAATACAACAATGCTAGCTAGTGCTAGGGTTGAGTACCTATGACTTCACAAATATTAACAGTCCTTATTGCGATTGGATATGTGAACAGACTTTTTTTTTGTTGTATGATAGTATCCGATTTGTTTTGTAAGTACGCGTCAGTAATAAACAATCTATCTTATCAATTGTTGAAAAAGCAAATATCAATAAAAACACCCTGGAAGAATTACCAAGTGTGGTAGACCTTCAGATATATTCCGATCCCTGAATCGGATGATTCGACTCGCGCTTTGCAAGTGCATCTTCGGCGTCGAGGTACAGTTGACAGCACATCAAGTTTTTGGTACACTTGCACTACGAATACCGCCGCTATTATGAGGGACACAAGGACAGTTCTAAAGTATGATGGCGTATGATTTTACCCTTTTGATGTTTTTCTTCAGACAACCTAAGCTCTAAAAACATCTTTATAATTTGAACTACTATGTAATTATATTGTTGACCTAATACGTTATGCAACGCATTATCATCATCATTTCAGCCAAGAGACGCCCTCTGTCGGACGTAGGCCTCCTCCGATCTGTCTCCATCTCCAAACCGATCGGTCGTGCACTTCTTACGATCTCCACCAGATCGTCGGTCCACCTTGCGGGCGGCCCTATCAACGCTGCGTCTGCCAGTCCACGGCCACCACTCGATGACGTTTTCTCCCCAACGGCTGTGTATCCTGCGAGCGATGTCTCCTGCTTACTACCACTTAAGGTTCGCTATTCTTTGGGCTATATCCATAAAAGAACTAGCTTCTACGGATGTTTTCTGATTTGATCACGTATAGATAAATCCTGAGCATAGCTCTCTTTATTGCGCCTTCGAATAACCTTGAGCTTTTTTATGAGGCCCATTGTAAGCGGCCGTTTCAATTCCGTACGTCATTACTGACAACACACAAGCATTGAAGACTTTATCTTGAGATACTGCGGTAGATGTGCCGAGAAACTGCGTGAACCCAACCGAGGACGAAAATTTCTGCCGCCACGGGGGATCGAACCCCAGACCTCCCGGTCAACACCCGCTGGTCTCGATGACTAGACCACGGAGGAGGTTAAACTAAACTTTAAACTCTACAGATGTCTTCGAGCATTGTGCTATTATAATACTCCTACGCAAATATATTCTTTATTTATTTTTACTAAACAGACATATTGGTATACCTAGTCATCGTGACCGTCATCGAAATTAGTCATCAAACAAAATTTATGCAAATACGCTTCTGAACTACACACAATAAGTACAGCACTCAGTAGGATATGCTGCATGTCGTATAAAGTTGAACGTCAATGACGCAATAGACTTGATTCATTATTTCCCATGAATAATGTTTACATGTAGTACGTAGGTACGCACCTTCATGAGTTTTTCCGTAATGTGTAATGTTGCACTTTGCTGTCAAATAGTGTAATGAGTAGTGACTGCGATTCATGAGAACTAAACCTATAAGTACCTAGGTATGCTAATGAAAACAGAATGGAGTTTTCCTACTCGTGTGCTTATATTAAATTTCACTTTATAATAATTAATAATGTAAACATATTTTAACACGCCGCATCAAAGGAAAGTTCGCCTAATAATAGGTGTAGGTATACCTATTATTATATAGGCAATCCAGCCCCGTATTATGACCACAAAACACAATATGATAAAGCGGTTTATCGCAGTATACTTAGTTACTATCAAAATACAATACGTTTTTATTGTATTTTGCTACGGGAGTTGGACCTCCATGTCAATGTGATGATCCCTTATATTATCTCTCAGAACAATAACTAAAAGGATTATCTTGTATGTTTTATGTGTAAAAATATTTATTCATTAGTTATAGAAAATAACAGTTAGGAAATTGGTATTTAGTACGTTATTTATTAATAACCAACTGTTACATGTTAACTTGCGTCTTTTCCTTCTATTAGGAGGTCCTACACACATTATCATTACAGTAGGTATAATTAAATATACCTACATAGTAAAATCCGCAACAATAGGATTTTTACATTTAGGTATTATGTGATAGTGTGGGTATACTATTACACAACAAAACATTCGTTCAATTGGCGGTTTTAATGCCTTTGGGAATTCTCTACTAGTCAACCATAAAGGTATGGCAGAAAAATTTTAAGAGTGCAGGAAAATAAAAAAAATCATCAAGCGTTCAAGGCGCCATACGTTAGGTATAGTTATTCTACTTCAACGCTAAAGCAACTGGACGACAATCACCCACCTGCTGGCAATGAATCTCAAGCACCAAGTTAGATTTAATCGTTACATAAATGATTACTAACAGTACCAGGAGACGAAAGCCGAAAATCGGCGTAGACACAAACGTTAGTCAACAGGATCAGCGAAGTCTAAAACAGCTTATCAAAATACTGAACACCACACAGTATTACATCGCGACGTCACAAATGCCTACATAAATTGATAACGACGTTACGGCATCGACTTGCTAATTCGGTGGCTCGACCTCACGTAACTCACGCGGCGACGCTGGCCCAGTGACCCGACGGTCAGTGCACCTGCTGGCTACTCTTGAACAAATGAATTGTTGACTACTTACACTGTCGGCACATATTCTTCAGGGAAGACGTTCTTCGTGTACACATACAGCAGACAGGTCTTCCCCACCATACCGTCTCCGACTACAGTAATTTTTATAGTTTTCTTCGTGCCCATGATAGTGCGTACCGGCTCATCCGACTGACACTAACACACATAAAGAGTCCCCCGGTTACAACTAACACTTTATCTTAACACTGCATAATCTAAACCTTTTATTTCCAAAGACAACTTGGTCCTTGATAGTTGTTATCACAGTGATGTAATTATGTTATCAACTTTGTGGAATCACTCGCGATAAAGCAACTACTGCCATTGGAATAGACGCGCGCGCGCATTCACGGTCGACTATAGAATGATTCAGTGGAACAATACTCGATTGGACGTAGCGTAATCGCTATAAGTACCTATTCATCAACAAATTATTAGTAGTCACTACCACAACTGGTTCTAAGGGCGTATGCCGTTCAAACATTTGCAAATCACCAAAAATGTATGTTCTTATTGGTCATTAGTGCGCATACATAATTAGGTAAGTTCTCAAAGAAATTGATGCCAATATTAAGGAGATCCATAGTTTTATTTGCGTTCATTAAACCGTAGATAATTAATTAATTATTCCTTTAGTATTTTCATTATTATTAGAAACATTAACAACACATTTTTTAACTAACAATTACTTAAATGAAAACTATGGGTAAGGTTTAGTCATTTTATTTTAATGAAATATTACAAACACTTAAAACTAAGTCAAAGGCACAATATTTGGTAACAACACTTATTATTACTAACACTGATATTCGTGTTCACAATGATGTTACTTATAGGTATACATTATGGTATTGGTAAATGTACTATAATTATTAAATGAGATCATTAAGATTTAATTTTAATACAACATTAACATGATAAGATAAAATACCCAGTATTATAGTTTTTTTTTATCTTTAATAGTTCTATTTTCAAGAAGAAACAGCTTGCTTATTTGTTAATAGCAAAGAGTCCTAAGGAACATTTTTGTTAAATAATAAATCACAACCTTGTTCAAGAATTATCACTTATTATTTACTGCTTGAAGTCTAAAGTTATTATAATCACAGACTACAATCTATTAAAAAGTTATCATAATAATTAACATTAGCTGTAGTCAGTATAATCATTTGAGTTTTAAACATTAATAATATCACATTCGAAATATTTTATAAAAACTTTACTTTCTTCGCCAACATTTTGTGCTAGTTGTCTAGATTAAAACTATTTATACCTCCAAGTACAATATCTTCTTTCAATGTTAAAACCTCTTTTAAAAGCTCCTGATTATTATTCTGGAGTTTGGAGATGATCGCCAAATGTTTAGATTCACGTTCTTTGAGGCGGCGAACAGTGAAGTCACATGTTTCACTACAAGAAACATGTGTATCTGCGAAACATACGATTATATGTAAATATTTTAACTCGTAAGCATAATTGCATTCGAAATTGCTTAAAATATTTTTTTTAGCTAAATCAATATTTATTTAGTTTTACGTAATATAATAAAAACATTTGACATAAATTGACTAAAATAAAATAACTATTCTAAATTTAGTATTTATACTAAACTAGACGCTCTGGCCCCGTCACATCTCCAGTTCTCCACCGAATAATTATGAAATTTAGGAGCAGCAGCTAAAGCGGCCGAGAATGCGAAGGTCGGAAAATATAGCGGTCTCGGTGTTGAATATTTTGTCAGCCTATTTGGAGGCTTAGAGCGCTTAGGCCCCAAAAGAGGCTTAAAGATGCCACAGGAGACCGAAGAGATGGCAGCTTCCTCCCTCAACGTATTAATTTAGCAATTCAGCGAAGAAACACTGCCAGTATCATCGGTACAATGCCGCAGGTAGCGTTGCCAGGCGTCCGGATAAAGCCGGACAGGGTTAGGCTTTTTGACCTCTTGTCCGGCCAAATTTGACTGCGTCTGGCCCGTCCGGCTTTTGTTAGGCTTTTTACATTTCGCAAACGAGCGAGCACCGAGCGTGGCCGAGCGCAGGCGACAGGACATAACGCAAACGTTGAAAGAGCTTTTTCCTTGATAGGTCAGCAATGGACGAAAGAACGCAACAGATTACATGTAAACACTGTTGCCAAAATGTTGGTTGTAGAATTTAATTTAAAAAATTTGACATGTAAGGATTTTTACAACTACATTTTGAAAGAAACTGAGCTCTTAAAGCAGGTTTCGGCAAACCAAAAATATGAATAATTATTTTTATTGTGTAACTCAAAGAGAAGTTTTTTTTTGTTTTATTGTTTAACTTAAAAAGTAGAAGTTTTGTTTTATTGTTTTAATTTAAGAGAAGAATTTTTGTTTTGTTTCATTGTTTAACATAAAGAGAAGTTTTTGATTATTTTTTTTAGTTCAAAAAGTCTTATTTGTGACTTTCATTAGTATTCAAGGAGAATTTAAATATGTTGATAAATGTTTAAGTATCTAGAATTTAATTTTGACTGATTAATAATAAAGTACATAGGCCTAAGACTGATTTGGCATTCGATTTTGTTTATTATTTCACTAGAATTTAACAAGATTTATGATAATAATTAAAAAGCTTGATTGTATGTAAAATCAAGCTTTTTCAATTCATTCAATTTTTTTGTTGTACCTATTAATACTGAGAGAAAATCCCTTAATAATGTAGGGTGTCCGGCCTTTCTACCCAAATGTCCGGCCAAACTGGCTGGTCTGTCCGGCTATTAGGTTTGGCGACCTGGCAACCCTAGCCGCAGGGGCCATTTATAGATTTAATTTAGTTTTAATTTGTAGTTTATATTAGTTTTATATTAGTGGTTTATATTAGTATAAACAGTTTAGAATAGTTAT